>JACATO010000125.1:1831875-2442500 GCA_018389105.1 Nautilus pompilius | reverse complement strand
TGTGGACGAGAAATTTTAGGGGAAAATGACGCCGAAAACTAAGGTCAACACGAAAGTGCGCTTCGACCGACCTGAGTCCCCACTGGAACTTTCTAGATGTAGGAGGAAGTCTACGAAATCGGCTGGTGAAGACGAGCAAGAAGAAACGTCAAGGAGGCACATAAAACGGGTTGGTCCTCTACGAAAATTGAACTCAGGTCCTCGACTCCAGCAGCCTACAACTAGTCTACAGCGCCACCTCTCTGCAGTATTTTTACTTGTGAACCGGTGGGAGTGTAAAAAAATTTTTTTAAGTTTAAGAAAATAGCGAAACGGTAATTATGTTGTTGATAACAGCAAAATATTTGCATAATTTGAAGAATTAGGCTATGTAAAAATGAATAATCGCAGGTAGAATATGAAGTACGATGTCAGAGGTGCAGTTTGGAATACGTTGGAAAAAAATAACAAAAATAGGATTTAAATTGTATCTGTCAGAGTCCGAAGATTCATCTTTGCAGATGTACGGATCAAGCCTCACGTATTTCGGTCAGTTTCTGTACTGTTTTAGGTTGACTATTATGAAAATTTTTTTTCAATTTAGCTTGAAAAACTTAATCTTAACAGATCGTTAAGCTTTTCCAATAAAGATTTTGTTTTGTTTTATTTTGTATTTAACGCACGAGTGTTTTGCTATACAATAATATACAATACACAACATTACCGATACCATCTTTCATGGTTCATTCTCCGTCTCTTAAAAAGCCCCCTTATTCACAAAGCTGTGATTGACCGTCCGATGGATCGTTTTCTCTTAATTTCTCCTCAAAGTGTAAGGGGATTCATTTCTCAAATCCATCATGATGAGTAAGAAGCAAGACTTTCACTAACAGAGTCGATTATCAAAACTAGGAAAATCAAAGAAACACCGTTTTGTGGTGGATTATTTTCGCTTTCTTTAATTTTATATTAAAAATACATTTACTGTAAAACCATTACCGTGACAAAAAAAAAAAAAAACATTTTCCTTTCCTGTATTTCACAACATTAATATGCTAATTATAATACTGCTCTACATTAGCATATAAAGAATCTTTTGACGTTAAGCTTTTACGTCTACAGTGCACGCAACCATTCAATAAAAAAGCCAGCCAACACAAATTAACAAGTGGGGACATCTAGTGACTCAGATCGTCTAATTTATCAGAGTTCAAAGTGTACTAATTGTAATTAGTTTATAATTCGAATAAGAAATAGTTTCTTTTTTCAATCACTTCATCTTGTTTGGCCTTTGAGGTCTAAAGGCGTTTCACAACAGTGAGCTAAACAGGAGATGACGTAAGGTTTTAGCTTTCGTGACCAAGAACGATAACTAGGTGTCTTGAACTGTGGGTCAAGTTGCAAGCCATTCAAGAGTTACCCACGAAATCTCGCCGTCATCTATCGAGAAATTCCTTCATTTTTAGATGGGGAGAAAACTGGATTACGCTGAAGAAACTTACAAGTCCAACTGATGAAGAACGAGAAAGAACTATGTCAGGTTCCAATCAGTTAAATTAGTAACTAGAAGATTAATAGTAGTGGTGGCATTAATAGGCTAAAATATCTAATTAAGTGGTCATTTGTTTTATTTTTAATTCTAAATTAAATTTCTTTTTTTCTAGTACGCTCCAGCTTTAAAACATTTATAAATGTTTCGCTCAAGGAATCGTAGAAAAACAACTAAGTGTTTTCTATGTTATTTATAAAAAAGAAACAACTGGGATCATTCAAAGAAAACGTAGTATATCTGAATTATCACGGCAGTAACATTTTATGAAGATAATAATATTAGTTAAAGCGTATTGGTTTAAATATTGCAAAATTGTAATAACTTTTTTACTTGAAGATTTAAAGATAAAACTTACTTTCATTAAGATTTTATTTTGTTTATGCTTAGTTAGTAGTTCAAAGCACAATAAGATAGTGAAGAGGTACTGTAGTCCTCAATTAAGTACACGTCGAACTTTTTCCGTCGAATGTTTGCTGTTACACTTCTAATTTGAAAAAGAACAATAAAAGTGTATAAATTAACCAAGTCATCCTTACGAACATAGATAGATACAACAAAGCCTTCATTGCCCGCCGAACGAACTCTGTCTGTTTATAAGAGCAGCGGTTTGTGATTATCCCGTTCTATAGAAAACTGGTGCCTCAATTTGCCACGTCTGGCCAAATTAGCCGTTTGAAAAGTTATTCACGAATAGCACGTGGCAAAGAGCTTGACCTTTGAAAGTATGGCGACGTCATGTAAGGAATAATGAAGAAAGCACTTGTCTGGTAAAAAAGAAAATCTGGAGGCAGAATCTGCTACCCCCCCTCACCAAGAGCATAGGTGTGTTACGATCGGCGTTGCGGGTTTTGAACCGTTGCTATTTGAAAGTCCAGTGGGTTCGATCCAGCTGTCCTCGCTTGCGACCATGGTGATCTTCTTGTAGATGTCACCATTTCCCGTAAACGTTTCGATGGAGAGCCTCTGAAGGTGAAGTCGCTGAAATTCGGGGAATTACGAGGGCCGCCCGCTATCGCCGTCCTACCAGTGACGTCACCGCCTCGCTTTAGTTTTATTCTTTAATATCTCAAAACTGGGTGCAGTAGAACTTGTCCAACCTATATCACTACGGCCCATTATGTTTAGCTTCGTTTCAGTTTAAGCAGAAAGCGAAAGCTTTGTTGTTTTTTTTCTAAAAAAGACAAACAAACAAACGATAAATTCGTCGGAAGTTGGCCACTAAGCTCACCAAATGAAGGATTTCAACTTTGCACGGAGCTTGTGCAATTTTCGATGCATTTTTTTTTTTGTCTTCATAAGCATCTGACAAGTTTTCTCATGCGATCAAGATCTGAAACTGTCACGGAAAATTTCCTACGGCGATAGAATTTCGCGAGAAACAATCACGGCTTTGTGTGGGAGAAAATCTCCAATTTCTGGTGTCGTGTCGTTGTCTCCTACAGAGACTAGTCCTTGTCTCGGTTCAGACACAACTGTCACTTCCGGATTCATAGCATGATTCCACGCACATTTTCTCAATACTTGGCCCTGACAGTAGTCTCTATACATCACAGATAAATCTGATTGCATTCTTTGGCGGGATCTTCCTCTCTACACCAGGATTTCCATTTATCTCCCGTGCTGTTTATATAACCTAAGGGCGGAAGGGGGAGAGGAACGGAACCTGCCAGCGCCATGGTATTGAAGTGAAAAAATTTTAAAAAACATTTCATTGATGCAAATCTTATCTGAACACCGTCGTCTCCAAATATTATTCTTTTCCTGCTGTAATTGTCGATTCATATGTGGGTAAATAGTGAAGTAATTTGTTTTTCCCGATGTCCTCTATCGAGAGGGTCTACAGCGATCAAGGCAGATTAGTTTTACCAAAGCAAAGTTGTCGTGGCTGACACAATCAACTCGGATAAACTGTAGACAAATCTTCGTAATTAACTGCCACATGAAGCTGATAAATAACAGGTTGGCCCATGTTTCTGTGTGCGTGTAGTCACAGAGAATCATGCAGCGTCGGCTTTAATTAAATAGAACTGATACGTGTTTCCTGCAAATTCCTCCAGCTAGAATCCCTGCGATAGATTAAATTGCCTTAGTCTTAATCCGGATATAATAAATATACATTAATCGGAAACTGAAAGATGGTATTCAAATAATAAAAAAAAGTACGCATTTGGTTTTAACTAACAAAGCCAAAGCTTTATGCTTTCAGAGGAGGTTAGTAACAGTAGAAGTCCGCGGCTAGTTGTTGTACATCAATCTACCCCCTCACTTCACGTTGGAGAAGAGAGTGCAGTGTTGACCGCTAGAGATTTTTGCCAGTCCTTCGCTAGGAGGAGACCGGCACGTCGGTCTTCGACACAGACCCCCACTAATACAAATCTCACGTTTTTAGATGTGAGAGGAAATCGGATGGCCGAAGAAAACATGGACAGCTGGTGAAAAAGAACGAGAAGAGACCATGCCAGAGAGGTACATCAAATCGAGCCGACACCGACCAGGAGTCGACCTAGGTTCCTCAGCATTGGCAGTTCATTCACCGGAATTACCGTACTGGCGCCTATCTATTCCATCAAAACCATATTTTAAAGACTTTAGTTACTTATGCTTTTCGATTCAAATGTTAACCATACAGGTTCGCAGTGACGGATGTTCATAATACAGGTTCGCAGTGAATGATGGCAACCATAAACAGCACCGTAGTAAAAAAACAGTAAAAAGAAATCGGATTTTATTTGAAAGCGTCAATTTACAAACTATTTGCTCCTTTTTATGCCTTTGAAAGTTCAATAAAGTTTTAGTATTTATGATAGAATTTTATAGGTAAAAGAATATAAATAAAAGTGATTTTAACAGTGGGAAGTTTTAATTTTTTCAGTGACAATATCAAATTTTTTTTCCCTTTAAGTATAGTCAGATTACCAAACAAATTCAATACAAATATATTTATGTACAAATTAACTGCGAGACATCGCACTTGAAAACGATAAAGAACAAAAAGATTTAAAATGCCAGTTTTCTAATTCGTTTTTCTCGATTTTATCCATAGACAAACTCGAGGTGCTTCTACACGAACAGACCATAATACTTCCGGCATTTCCCACAGTTCATCCTCTCGCGCCGCCTCCTCTGCTCCCAGGAGATAATTATTATGTGTTCCGATCACCTGCATCTGTGTTTAGGCTAATCTTCTCATCTTGGCGCACTTTTAAAAAAATTTTTTTTAATCCGAAAGCAGATAACAATTTGTAAAAAGTTCAGGAAGTTCGTTAGAGAAGAGTGATAAGTGTTTAAATGTAATCTACCACAACAACCATTAATACGGTCGCTTACTCCTACATTAAAACAAAGCCCAGGCGTGCCAGAGAGGATAATTAGACACAGACACACACTCTCTCTCTCCCCCCGACACAGGATCGGTATTAAGCAACCATCAAATATAATCCAACTGCTCAGATAAAAACAAGCAAAATTAGGGAAGGTTGGGGTTAGCGTTAGATGGGGCGCAGACCTTTTGTCTGCTTACTTGTTCTTTAAAGTTGCTGTTATTTTTCTCGGAGACGGAAGGTTAGTTGTACAATTCGCGCTCAAAGTAGTTTTTCATAAAAGCTACGACGACGGCTTATCAATCTCCTGCCATCCAAGGAAAATGACTCACCCGGTTGTGTGCGTGAAGGAATTAGAAAGAGACTATTTGAGCCTTACATCTGAATAATCGCTAATGCAGTTTTTAATTACTAAATAAAATCTTCGGCCTTTAAAGAAACAAGAAACCAAAATGGGTTGTTGGTTGTTGCTTTAACAAGAAATGCCACCATTCCAACGCAACAAATTTGAAACAGTCCTTTTCTGTACTGGCCATTCACTGTCACTATTGAAGCACGCATGAGAGTCGAGTTTGCGGTTAAGATAACCAGAGTCGTTCCCCTTCCGTGATCAATTCATTATCTACATACACCGTTTAATCCAGCGACACCATTATTAGTTTCAAAGCAGTTTTACTTTCAACTTTACCACCCCGCATTCCTCTTCCAGTCAGGTTTTTGTGACTAAATTAAACAGAGATAGGAATGGATTTTAATCTCCTTCTGTGCTACACCTGCACTAAAAGGACAGCAGCGTGCCAACTAATATTCAACTTTAGCTAAATTTGCACAAATCATTATATCAAATATATTCTCCTGATTTCAAATGAAACCTTAAAATTCCCATTACGCCCTGATAGGTTCTAATTAGACGCTAATTAGCCGATAACAAAAGCGTCGCGGAGCAGTTGGCGGTCCGGGATTTGAATAGTGTATAACAATTTTTCGTCCACACAGCCTCTGGCTTGAATTATTTGCGGTTGGTGTTGTCTTTTTGTCGCTGTTGTTGTTGTTAATTCCGCCTACCCGCGAATGTAATTAACTAGAGCGCAAGATAGAAACCTACTTCGTGATATTTAAAAAATTTAGCAATATTTTGTGCTGCTCTTTCAAAATGTTCTGTTATTCATTTAGACTTTTTTTGCTAAGGGATCCATTGACTCGAACCTTTGAAAGCTAGCAAAATAAAACAAAAATTAATACTGATAAAGGAAAATTGTTTTAAAAGTGTTGATTTTGCCAGAATTATCTTTTTACGCTAAAAAACAATAATATAGAGATTTTTAATAAATTACCAGGGATAGTAGTTAAAATCAATAATAGTCAGAACGTTAAGAAACCGCATCGAAAAATAGTTCTTACCCCGGGTCTCTAGTATACGCCATAACCACATATTTTGCTGCTTTTCCATTATTTAAAATAATGTAAAAAACATTTTTTTTATATTACAAAAACATCTTTTAGACTTTCATGGAGGTATAATGTGAAGTAATTCACGTTGGTAGTATATTATGAGAAATGTGTGAAATATATAAATGCAGTGGTATGTAATTTTTAAAATTGCGTTTTTATTGTTCCATCAAGAACCACATATTAGAGTCAAAGTGCGTATAAAAACACCTAAATATGTACTTTTAAAAAAATGGTAGGAGTTTAACGATAAATGTAATAAAAAGTTTACTTGTCATAGGCAAATATTTTCTAATTTGAAGAATAATATTTCAAAAATATGTTTGTACTCTAAGTGCATAGAGTTATAAATCATTAATGTTTTAAATCATTTTATTAAGCGAAAGCATAAATCGTTGCTTTCATGTTTCAATTTATTAGTTATGAGACACATCGGAATATTCCTGGTAGTAATTTAAAATATAAAATGATTAGTAATTACGGATAATAAAACCGTTCATGTCGGTTACCTTTGTCAATGAGAATCGTTGCCAATGTCTTTTTTTTTCCCCTTTCGACACTGCCTATACAGAAAAACTGTCCTCATGGTTCTATCCAATAACGAAAAATAACAATTGTCTGACCATGTTAATTATATTTACAGTATTTTTGTTCATCGCACTAGCCACTGACAACAAATGTCCATCCAGATTATTACCACTGATAACACACTGTTCAATAATCTCCAAAGTGGCATTCCCAACGGATCTTATTAGTTTTTTCCTAGAATATTGAACGTATCAGATAATCAGGTTTTCTAAAATTTAGAAACCGCATGTGAAAAAAAAGGATAAGGTATACTTCAGATATTTGAGAGGCAAGATTTTCAATGAAAATGTACGGAATACATTCATAAAAAATTATTTCGCTTTGCGCCTAAAAGTGTATAATTAAGTTTTTAGATTTATTAGAAGTCATTTTCCTTGATCATTGCAAAGCATATCAACTATGTCCGGTATATCTGGCGTGTCTTACGAGCTGTAACTACACATTTGTAAATAATGAGGCATGGTATTTTTTAGAAATGATTTAAACTTAAAGTTTTTAAATTTTTACTAACAAGGCACTCCACCAAACTTTTAGTCACTGATCTTTGTGTGATGTAATTACGTAGATGTATGTTTTTAAAAAGACCGAACGTTTGAGCTGTTCTTTCGTTGATACGATCTCAAAAGCTTCTTTCAAGTTATGCAGGAAAAAATAATACACCAAACAAAGTAGTTTAAATAGTTAAAAAATGGCACCATGTATTTATACCATTTACCATTTGAGTGAAATGGTCCGGGAACTTTGTCAGAGTATCTATATATTTAATAAAACGCTCCACCGATTTTTCGTTTTACTTTAAAATTTGTTTAGCTAACGATTTATTAACAGACACAGGTGAATAGTGTTAGAATTGTTGCCTTTTTGAACACTGTGCACGGAAAGTTCTACAACACCCCCCAACTAGGTTTTATATAAAGGTATAAAATACTTTATTAGTACTGCCCTTGTGCAATTCTTTTAAAGATTTGTTTGGCACAAAAGCTTTTTAAGATGGCGACAGTTTACTCCATAATCTCTCAGTGAGATCAATTTCAAGTGCAGGTGCTTGTTTCCGAAAAGGGTAATTGGATTTTGAACACATGTCACCAATTCATTAGTACGAGGAATCTTAGATCTTTATGAAAGACAAGAAAGATTTTGTTTTCCAATTATAAGTATAAAATTAGCAAATCAATCGATCAGCATTAGCATTTACAGCTGCTACACATACTGAGTCCTAACCAGCTTCTGTTGAACGAATGACCTTTTTCAGTGGATAACGCTGTTTCTTTTTTTTTTACCATTGTTCTACGATACTGTGAAGTACGTCACTGTTTCCATATCGCTCGCGTTTGATCGACAAAGGAGATTCACGCTCGTGTTTATATGGTTACAGAAAGACCGGAAAGTTCGAAATAACGGTGAGCAATGTCTATTGGCGTTTTTAAAATCTCGTAGCTTTTTCACGCAGACATTAGAATAAACTGTTTCTCTGATATCTAAGAATAAATTGTACCAAATAACCTTTTATTGCTAATAAGTACTATTCTAATTTCATTTTTTTTCAATTTCTTCCAACAGAAAATGGTCTTATCTGACAGCAGAAACTCTCAGGATTTTAATGCTAAATATTAAAAGTGTGATGACATACATACATACATATATATAAAGATAAAGTGTATATGAAGCCTTACTATTTAAAACAACGACAGAACAAAAACAGACAGGTTGTATTACAGACCCATATGCCTAAAATTTATATTAATTGTTTGTTTCGCTTTGCAGACTGCGCGAAATCAAAATGCTAACGATCGAGACGGTCATTTGCATTTTGTGACTGATTGAATTTAAGTTGGTTAATGCAACGAAGCAACAGTTTACGGCACTTTACAACAAGCATGTGTCGTCCGACAATTACGTTAGGACTTGGATGCAGAATTATATGGAAACAAGTTCGGTTAATGACATAACAGGCTTTGGTAGACCAGTCGCCGAACAGGAAACTATTGGAGTTTTAAAAAAAAAGGCATATTCAAAACGCCCTGCTGAAATCGCCTCTCAAACCCTCACAAGACCTATAAATTAACCCTTTTCAACAATACCTAGAATTTCGAGTGCTAGGCTGCATCATCAAAACAAAATGTTTTTTTTTTTTTTTAAATTGGAAGACAAGGACGGATACTGTATCGCTGAGAAGATCGACGATCAGGTAAAAGTTTAAGAATTTTTTTGCTGAATCACTCTAAACCTCTAAGGATTTGGCTTATTTCTGTTTGTCCAATCTAATGTAATTAAACAGTCATTGAAACTCTTCAGAGCATTTGTATGCCCTGTATGCATTGGGTGAAATCGGAAGGAGCCATCATATGTTTTCAACAACTCAGCCAGGGCGCTGAGAGCTCATCAGCATATAGAAATGTCAGCGGAATCCTTTCAAATGAAACTGCATCTAGGAGTGAAATTTATTCCAAATAGTAAGAAAAGTCGATTTACCGTAATTTTCGTAATGTATGACCCATCGAATTATTCCCTCTAAAAATTGGTTTGATTTATACGCAAGAGTTTAAAGGAGGTTGCAGAAAAAATTACTATTTCTAGCTCTTAAGATTTTGAATATAAAATGGCGGCCATGGATGTAGATTCGACAAGTAAATAATTTTAAAATCATACAGGAGGGTATTTCGATGAATATAAGTATTGTATGACAAATGTCAAGTAAAAATGTTTTAACTCACAAGCATATATCCAGGTAACCTTATGCTCTAATGCGTTGATTTGAGTATGCAATATGAGATATTTTAGCAGTGTATCCACTCCTATGATCGAAAGTGTATAAGACAAAAAAATTTAGTTGCCGTTTTATGAAAAGCTTACGTATAATGTTAAATACTTATAATGCAATCAGGAATGAAATGAAATATCAAGCTTTCTTTGTAGGGAACTAGAGAAAAAAGCCGACAATGTCTGAATCCTGTTCTCGGATCTGACTTTTGGCACTTTACAAGTAGTTTTGATGGAACAGAAATCTTACTTTTTCATCCAGCAAGAAAAGTTCTTTTGGAAGCCGTGACGACCCTCGGGGACGAGCGAGATTTAAAACAACATAATCGGGACTTGACAAAAATTTAACATTTAGGATAATTTAGTTCAATCGATTTGTCTCATTTTTATCTCGAAAAGCAGCCATTTTTATTTTACTTTTAAATGGAGTTTAAAAACAGAAAATCAAGGGTTAAAACCTTTTAAATCATCTAAAACTGTGTGTATTTATTCCTTTAGAAATCCCAGAAGACCTATTTTCTGAAAAATAGATTTGGCCATTTATAGTTAATCAAGTGGCGGTGGAGCAGAAGTTTACAAATTTCGTTCTACCTTTAATAGGAGAATAGATTTAAAACATAATCAACATAAGATATATTCTATAAAACCACATTAAAATCTAATAAATTAAAACTTAGTATTATCACCACCATTGCTTCTGCAGCATTTTCAAAGATTACAGCGATTTTTTTTTAATGTGCTTATAAAATTTTAGTAATTAAGTTCTGATAACAAATAGAATATTTCTTGGTTTTCCTTCTAAACATAAGGTAAGCCCCCAATTTTATCTTCTCCATCCCTGCCTACTTACAATTTTAATCAATATTTTACTTTTTTTATTCCATTTTTTTGTCTCTCAGTTTCATTGTTGTTTTGTTTAATTAACATTTACTTTAAAATTTATACATTTATTTATAATTTTATAAAATGGAATCCTTGAGTGAAAGGATAATAGAAACGAACCATTTCCATTATTTGTCGCCATTGTTGTTGTTTTTTTTAAAAAACATATAGTGAAATAATAAAATGCTTTTATTTGACATATGGAACATTCGCTTTTCTATATTAGAACGGCTAACAAAATTTATTTATTAGCTTCTCATTTATATTTTCATCAATAAATTAATTAAAATGGTGAATAACCCTGTCAAGTATTTTCCTTTATTTCTGTTCCTCAGCAATGAACAGACGTATTTTTCTCCTTCATTTTCCTGCTAAACCTTGACCCAGATTCGTACGCAACCAATGCTCAGCTTTCGTTAATGACCTGCCAGCAACGACAGAGGCTTACTTGAAACTCAAGCGGATGTGACAAGTCCAAAGATGAATCATAATTTTGTTTAATCACCTGCTGCATCATCTGGCCGCATCGTCTTATCGACCATGTCTTTCATCTACGTGGGTGTTGTTCAGTAAGATATTGTACAACGAACGCAGCCAAGCGTGGCCTGTGCAGTAATTGCAAACTGAAGAACAGACAATTCAATCGATTTTTGGCAGAGAGAGAGAGAGAGAGAGAGAGAGAGAGAGAGAGAGAGAGAGAGAGAGAGAGAAGAGAGAGAGAGAGAGAGAGATATATGACGTCAGTACGCACACACACACACACACACAGAGATATGACGTCAGTACGCGCACACACAGAGAGAGAGAGAGAGAGAGAGAGAGAGGAGAGAGAGTCTAATCTTCTTAAAAAGGCATTTTTGCTGGCTTTTTTATGACTTTTAAATTCCCTTTCCGAAAATTACAGGGACATTAGATAGACTTTTACACTGTGGCAAAACGGTACAAGATATATTTTTAAAAAATTGCTAATATCCAATGGATATTTTGTATCACAGTTTCAGGTGATAATGCGATTGCACGGTAAAGGAAAAGGAAGTAGTCACCAAATCGAAAACTAGCAAAAATCCGAAAATGAAAAAAAACTTGGAAAGTCGTTTACAAATCACTCTCGCTCATCGTTTGCACAAATCTTAGCACATAAACTGGCCACGCCTGTGTTGTAAGTCAGTTTAAGAATATCTAGCGTGATCTCACGCGGAAACAGGTGGCTCTGGTCATTACAACTCTCCGTGAATAGCATTGTCTTGTCACCCTTGTCAGATGAAACTTGTCTTCCAACAACACGGCCTATTTCAAGTTACCCCTAAAAAGCATCCAGCCATAGAATTTCGAGAAATCTGAACGATGACGTCTTTTCGCCGCCAAGTCTAGTTTCTGTCTCGACACTAATTGTGGACGTGCTAGAGTCTTGGTGGGGTGGATTTTCTGCTAGCTGTGATATTATCCACAGTGATCGATTTGGTGGGAGCAGACTGGTAGTATAGGCTGGTGATAAAATTGGCCGAAGAATTGATCTTGTCTTCATTGGGAGGGATACATAGCCCGACCCTCTGTCACACGCAGGAATGAGATCATTACGCTTGTAGTCTCACTCTGGCCCCCAAGAGCAAAGAGCAATGTCCCGATTCTATCTTTAAGGATAACAACTCCCGGCCACGACGTCCTCGTGTTGTAAATCCTTCAGGTCCACGATCTCACTCCCACGGTGTGGGCCTTCACGATGTCCCCCGGACTCTAACCCGATTAAATGCGTCCGGGGCATCGCAGCGAGACGTGTTTGTTGTGGTCGGAAAGTCGCAGCTGGAAGCCTCCCTGGTTGAAGAATGGCGGAACATTCCACAAATGACAGATGGATCCTTTGATCTGATGGATGCCAAAACCTGTACATGCTCGTATTAAGGCCTTTTTCTGTCAATGCCGGTTTATCTCCAGATTGGCGTCGTTTCCGTTTTTGAAGCTCATTTCAGACAGCCATTTGGTTTTGGTCCAACAATTTAACTCAAGTTCCACTAACATTAAGATCTTTTTTGATGAGTTGGGATCAGTATGAAAATCTTCTCGAACTAGAATATAAACACGCATGAACGATGTACCATAGATGCACAACAGGATTGGAAACGACGGTTACTGATTCTATTTTCTGTGTGAGTTATATATGCATTTTTTAAAGAACTTCAGATTATTTTTTTTCTTTTGATTTCTGCGTATATAAAGAAATACTGTCCAACTTCCCAAGTGCATCCATCAGTTAGAACAGTAGGCTTTAATAGCTGGTTTCTAGGCTGGAATAATTAAAATGAAAGAAAACCAATTCCTTGCTAAATACAATATCTGGGGATACCATTTTCGTGTCCCAACGTGTTTCTCCGAGTCGACTCGTCGCCTATTTAAAATGACTTTCCAGAATCCATTCTCTTCGAGGAGAGAAATTATTAAAAACGAAGAGGAATATAAGAAGAAAAATTGCGACGAACCTCTTGTTATTAAAGGGTGTCGGGGGTCAGGATAATGTCAAGAATGGCTGGGTAACCCGTTCGCACTGTCTGTGCTGCTGGCAGATCCGCAATCTGGTAATAGTTTCAGTAAGCACCCGACGTCCGCCATGCGGAAAGGTTTAGGGAATAATGTACAGGGAAGTTCCGGAAGACGGAAACAAGTAAACTTACGTCATTCCCCCCCGACTTTTACACGGATATTGGAATCGGAGAAGCAGCCTGGCCACATTTTGGAAGGTCATTATATTTGTATTGAGAAATAATTAAGTGTGGTAAATGCGGTCGACAAGTGGAAATACGTTTCGGTTTCTGCAGTCGGGATGAAAGGAAAAACTGGAGAATTCTAAGATTGTATTGCACATACGAGATGCGGCGCCGGCTCTGTCTTCTTCTCTTTTACGACCGACATCGAGGGAAAGACCAGGGCAGAAAACGATTCGAGTCTCTGAAGCACGAGACCGATTCACCGTCGTACTAAGCAGTAAAGCGCGGCGGCTCTGCAGATCTTCCTGGACCAAATATCGGTTTTTATCGGGCTACTAGGAAGACATTTCTGAGTGGAGTCCCCGATAAATCGAGAATCCAGGTATTTCTTCTTTTTTAAACGTATATAACTTATACTTTCGTTGAGATTTTACTAATCCAAAACCAATCAAATCGATAGTTATTTCTTATCTCCAGGAACCCTTGTGTATGTGGCGGTGGCTGTCCACCTGCTCGTGATAGGTAAAGTTTTATAAACTAGTTGGTAGTTTCCATTCCTAGCCGAAGGATGGCGCTCTTGAGATCGGACTTTGTTATTGTCTCTGAAGAAACTCGACTGAAAAAAACTCGAAGCCTTGTACGCTAACTGCTGCTATTTTTAATCAAATAAAACTTATTTTTGTTTGTTCTGAATATTTCTCCCCTTTTTTGTTTTTCTTTACCTGTAAGTACAGTCGACCCCCGCGTAATCGCGGTTCGGCATTCGCGGCCCCGGTTATTCGCGGAATTTTCCTTAGAACCTAACTAATAATTGTTCGTGGAAACCCCCACATATTCGCGGAATCGCAAATATCTTCCACGATTTTTTTATGGCTTTTTTCGTGGCAATATATATTTTTTCACGCTTTTTAACGCTAAATTATTAATAACGATATAATTTACTAATTTTGTAATATAAATACTAACGTAAATTCACAAAATATCAATATAAAATAAACGCTATTGGCTGGAGGTTTGAAAGTAGCCAATCCGAGAGCGTCATTCATTTCTCCTCACTGCTGATTGGCTGCTGCCCACGAGGCGCTGTCTCAGGCAGATGCGGCCCAACAGCCCTGCATCATCCCAGTTTACCGCGTGTAGCTATCTCGAGTGTTCCGCTGAGTGTTGTATTTTTTATTAAATTATTATTATATATTTACTTATATTTTGACGTTTATAGGAATTTTTATGGACCACGTCCAATATTCGCGGTTTTTCACTCTTCGCGGGTGCTCAAGGGACGTAACCCCCGTGAATACAGGGGGACAACTGTATTTCTATCAAGCGAAATACCCATAATTTGTCGCGGCCATCGAGATGCGTCTGCGCTTGACAGAATTGTTTATTTTCACAAGGTAAAGCATCTAATCATTCAGTTCTCTCGCACACTACTAGAAGGAGCTGGATGTGGGAGTTTGTCTGCCATCAAAATTTAAGAAGAAAAGTAATTTTGCCCTTAGCTTCACAAGAAGAACAACAAAATACTGTTGTCATAATTAATCTGATCAAGTTTCCAGAAGACCATTCCTGCATTGGCAACAACAGATAAGGTAACCACAGTTATCAGAGGAGAGACGTCTTAAAACCTATGAGTGTATGTTATTTTCTTTCCTGTTCTGTTCAAGATTAACGTTAATGCCAAAGGCGCTCGCATCTTTGGCAAAAAAAAAAATTATTACATTTATTAAACTGCACTGGCATTTTATTCGTCCGTATTATGCGGATTCATGTTGGTTGCCATCATCTAATAAGCTATCAGCGAAGAGAGCGTTACACTAAAGAATCGATATGTCAGAGCAAGGCGATCCTCAACCTTATCTTCTCTACATTAAGAACACGTCATTGTAATGGCTTCTTTGCAAGCGATTCTAATCCCAAGATCTAATTTTGGTAAACATACTAAATCAGCGATTGCAAAATTAGCTATATATCAATAATTCTTCTAATTTTCTTTTTTTATACAAGCAAGCTCACAAGCAGGATAGTAAACTAAGATAGGTGGATGGAAGAGAGAGAGAGAGAGAGAGGGAGAGAGAGAGAGGTCTGTTTTCATTGTACATCAGGTTCCGACACCGAAGTGATGGTGCTTACATTTCAGCAAAGATTAAGTGTCAGTCAATATATAGCAAGTGCTCGGTGAAAACGCGAGAGATGGTATTGATATTTCGCAAAAAAAAAAATCTCACAGGCTACGAGAAAAGTATATTAAGAGATATCCTCTAGTCACTTCGGTGCATCTGGACCTTTCCTTCCATGTTTATCTTCATTTTCTTTCACTTTCTACCTTTCCTTTTCCAGTAACGATCAATTAAATTAAAAGGTTGTTGGCCATGCGCGTCTGAGTGCTAAGGGTTCAAACATGGAAGGATGGACCGAGAAGTCTTCATCTGCAGCTCGTATCGACTGAACCGGAAGATAGGGCGTCATCGATGTCTTCTTCCAAACAGCAAAGCAAACAAAACCCGTCCACGACCAGTTAAAATATTTAGAAATTCGCGCACGGAAATGAAGTTTATCGGTGCATCATCAATACCTGGTATTTCTCTTCTACAAGATTAAAAAAAAAAAAATTTATATACTTTACCTTTTAAAATAAAATTATTATCATTATTATTAGTGTACAAGCATAATGTTATGTTGCCTACGAAGATAATTCTATTTCTTCTTAACAACCTATCCATACAAAGGAAAGTACATGTAAGGAAATATAAATGTAACCATTATTAATATTCTTGACTAATGACCAACCCCACATTTTGTCTGTTTTATTTAATAGTGTTCAGACCTCTTAAACTCAGAAAATACAAAAAGCAAACCGACCAGTCTTTGAACGAAAGCCATTTTGCTAAGCGAAACATATTATGGCAAAGCTATTTATTTTGATTAGTATATTTAGATAATATAGAGGGAAAGACAACTCTAAGCCGTTTATCTGTTAGCTATCTAGGGAGAACTAAACAGTGTTTGCCGTAGACACTCCGGTTTTTTAACACTGCTGAAATATTCCCAGTTATTTACTTCTTTAATTGATTTTAATGAAATTCTCTATTTCTGGCAAGTAAGAAAATAAATGATGAATGACTGCAGAAACTAAGGTATTAGTAGGTGGATATAAAACAATTTCAAAAAATTCCTTTAATATCTCGTATTGGAAATAATTATAGAACCGGAGGGAAAACTGTGTATAAAATGCAAGCACCACGTGATAGAATCGCATCTCACGTGAAGAAATGAAATACTCTATAGTGCGATACAAGCATTCAGTCTATAGACGTTTGGGCACTGATATCACTGTAGTATAGCGAATGTGTGGTGAATACTATAGCTCCTTCAAGTGTATAAGAATCAAATTTTTAGCTAGTTATAGCTACTCCGTGCAGCAGTTTGCAGCCAGACTTCGCGTTTCAGAAGGAGCTGTATGCAAGATTAAGGAAGATAAGGGAAATAAGTGAAACCGACAATGGACGCGATCACGAAAGAAAGCCCAAACTCTTCAGCAGTGTCGCTAAGCACCTCAGGCCGAGTCCGCTACGCGACGGACAACGAGCCGGTAGAAGTCTTACGAACGA
Source organism: Nautilus pompilius (assembly GCA_018389105.1). Taxonomy (NCBI): domain Eukaryota; kingdom Metazoa; phylum Mollusca; class Cephalopoda; order Nautilida; family Nautilidae; genus Nautilus; species Nautilus pompilius. Next base: position 2,425,663 of record JACATO010000125.1, on the reverse strand, counting down.
TCTGTCTGAAAGGTACAACAGTGGCAGCGAACCGTGCGGTTAGTCGATACAAGTGTAGGGCTGCATATCAGCTAAGCGTGTTGGGGATTTGCGTAAAATCAGAGGTATAACAACTGCCAACAAGTACAGGCAGGTTCTCATCCCTCATGCCATTCATTCCCTCAGCAAGACATCTCCTCTGCGAGTGAGATTCATCTTCCAACATGACAATGACTTCAGGCACACAGCCAATGTAGCGAAAAGCCATCTGGAATGCAAAATGGCTGATGGAACACTCACAAAGATGCTTTGCCCTGCACAAAGTCCTGATATGAGCATCAGTGAAGCTATATGAGTTATATGGCTACTGAGAAGGTCAATCGGCAGCCAAGAACTTTGAATGGATTGTGGAAAGTGTTACAGGATATTTGGAACAACATTCCAAACAGTCATACGCTAATAACATATGGGAGAGCATGGAAACAAGGTTCCATGATCTATATAACGCAAAGAGTTCATAGAAAGATAATAATGCACTGTAATTATATCCGTCTGCTAGTTGAATTTACTTACTATTTGTGCACATCCTCCTTGTGTTCTGTAATTACTTCCAGTGCTGTATATCTTACACTTCTCTGTGTTCGATACAGAGACAACAAGTAAATAATCGATTGATCTGCTATAGCTCACGTTTAAAAAGAATCCACTCATCTCCTTTATATATTACATCTACAATTTGATCAAACTTTTCTTTCGCTACAATTACTTTCTCTCCTGTCTTGTGTGAGTATTTTGGCGCTACTAACTACAGCAGTTAAACGGCATCAGTCAGAGCATCACAAATATTAACTAACCTTTCCCTTTCAACAGCGATCCCGGTTTTCTGTCTGTTTAATCTCGCGCAGCACGAGCTTTACTCGCTTGTGTAAATACCGCCTATGCCTTTTGCTTTAAAAAGTGCCATCACTTTTCTCGTGAGAGCCCGGGGATTTTCCGGAAGTACTGGATCTTCACAGGTGCGCGGGCGCTGTCAAGCTGTGATTGAAAAACCTTCGTCTTTTGTACTACTTTATTCTTTTATTTATTTGTCAAATTTATTAATTCCTAACCAGAGATCAAGAATTAATATCTTGGACTTATGTTCACTTAAAAAAAAGTTTATAGGTGAATGAAAATCGAAACCGATGTTGATACGCTGTACACCTCTCCTTGATTCCTGCCCCTTAGCTTGTATGTGCGAGTGGATCTCTCTATCAAATCGACAGGCGGCTGGGTCGATTCTCAAGCTGAGAGAAGTTAAATAGCTTTAGCATTGTTTCATTTGTCAGATGTGTACGATATTCAATAAGTAACCAAGACGTTTCTTCCATCATATATTGGCTATCTAATTATACTATTCGAAATGTGGTTTAGGTACGGTGATGATGAACTGACCGTCAGTAACAAAAGAAGTTTTGATGGTTCTATTTAAACGAGGCTGCTACTGTACTGTCTTCAGATTTCCTTTTGGCTAATTTTGTATAACTCAAGTTTGATATTCCTTTTTTCATAAAGCAGACAGGTGGGAAAAAAACAATTTCAAATAAAAGACAGGTATAGACAAGTGAGTAATTTCGTAATAAAATTGTCAGCTAGTATATGAGAAAATTGCGGGTAACGGGTTAGACATTTCTTGTGTAATCAGGTAAGAATAAGTAATTCTATAGATGAACAGTTAAAAGGGTATATTAGGCAGATCCGATTAAAGACCCATCCATTATGTGTGTGGTTCGAAAAGCTGAACTCAGCACTCTGCTATATATATATATTGGTCGGCCGTGTGATGCCTGGATAAAGTTTTTGCGGTCCGTCTAGCGCCTTCCGGTTTGTATCGATCTACCTGCAGTATGTTTGCTCGGTGCTTGCGCATTAGACTGCGGGACATCAGTCCTGTCATTTTCTCTCAGTCCTAATAAGATAACCTGGCTGTGAACTGATAGGTTCCGTGGAAAGTAGGTCCAAGCAGAACGGACTGAATCCATTAGATTCCGCCAGGCCCCTGATTGATCTATTTTAATGCCGCTACAGGTTATAAATCGTTGTCGGTTTGGAGCGACTCGGAGCCGCACCTCTGGGCGAACTAACAACACACCAACGACTCATGTCGATGCCATGGCTACATTTCTCGGTGTAGAGTGAAAACCACGCAATTTTGTTGTTGTGGAAGCCTACAAAAGACAAACGGAGAGCGAGATCGGAATAAATCTTTGGCTTTTCCAACGTTGAGCAGAGAAGCTCCAGCATCTGAACAGTTGTTAAATAACGGGGTGATCTGGGGTTTGTTTCCACGCCAGCCGAGCGGCTTGTGCCCGGGCAAGCAACTGCTGTCTAATTCCAATCACCGCCCTCGTCCACAAATAGCCCTGCACTGTCAAACAAAACTGGAATGCGCACACACCCAAACAAGCGTATAATGCGCGGATCGGCAAGCATTTAGTGAGGAAATTATTTGATTCGGTAAAAAGAAAAGGAATGACAGATTTATTGATTTGTATTTAATAAGCTTGGGAGAACAAATGATTAAGTTCGAGGTCGTTGCCTCGAAATCAGTTAAAGTTAATTACCAAACCCTATCATTTTTGCATTAATGCACACGTACGTACGCGGAGTGGAGGTGGACAGGGGCTCTCTCGCTCTAGCAGCCTAAGGCGTGGGAGAGTTCGCACGAGAGTAACGGTCTGAGTTCACGGGGGGTGTCGAGAATGCTACTCTACGACAGACAGGAGTTTCCTTTACTCGACGAGGTTATACCGGCTCTCCTTTCTTGTATCGCAACAAATTATATGGCTGCTGATACAGTGCCCCTGTTATTAAAACATAACAGTTTGTCGCAGAATGATAAAGAGACGAGTAGCGTAGTGGAATTCATTGTCTAAACTCTAAACACTTGTCAAGCCAACCCCACGTTGAATGGCAGACAGCGCGACTTCGAATAAACGGAGATATCCCAGAATCCTCCTCACTTCAGCCCCCTAGCGATAGTAGCGCACATATAGTCCTTGGGTGTTGCCATAATATATATGTGATAATACGGAGGTACTACGATTTTAAAAAGTATACGATAGTGTAGCAAGAGTCTAAATGTTCCCTTGTCTAGTAGAGCATGACGTGCAGCTTAATTAACCAATAGGAAAAATTACGACTATTTTTAAATGTAGGAAACTGATGAGGCGAGCCGGCCAGCAGACTACAATTCGAACCTCTCCCTCGACCCTAGCACTCATATAAGCCACCTACCGGAGCCGCCGGTGTCGCCCAAGTTGGATGCAATTAGTTTAACAGATTAAAGTAGGTTTTTTGGGTTTAAATGGAAATCTAGTTGTTTTCGAAACCCTATTACATCTGCGACTGTTTTACAACGTCCCAAAGTCTTAATAGATTATTTATTTATTTATTTTTTTCTTTAAAGAGACTGGAAAAACTCAAAGTGAAGTAAGATCTTTCAAAGTCACGTGTTCACTGCTCATGGCGTCGTGAAGCCGCTCACCTGGCTACAAAATCTATTCTACGGCGTTTATTACCTTTTCTTTTCGCTCCAACCTCCTCCCCGCTCGCCAAAACTCTTTAATACGTCTTATGGTAACTTACTAGTGAACCATTTAAAGAATAATCTGAACAGCTCCGATTTTCATACACAGCGCGTCCTTACTCTCACAAGACTGCTCGTTAGCCATAATCGAAAAAAATCCAAAATGGCAACTGACTGCTTACTCCTTGAACTGGAGCCGAATAGTATTGCGCGTGGTGCTCTGGATAATATACTGCCTTAAGCCAATACGAGTCATTACAATCCTGTGACGACACTGGATATCTTACTGCTGTTTAGTAAATTAATGGTAATAGTAACTGTTAGCTTTCTCAGTTATTCTATAATTTGGCTGAAATTAACCGGTAAAATTTAATGTCAACGGTTCTGTCCACTATAAATATCTAGAAATCTTTTGTTCGTCGGTCTTATGGACAGGTATTTTAGGTTTAATTACATCCTAGTGACTGACATATTTATAAGCAATAAAAACACTTATTGCATTTAAAAACGGGTTATTTTCCCCTAAGTGCTTAACTTTTTTTAAGCTAAATTTTAAAGGATTTCTTCCATACATTACCACTTTTTAAAATGTATCTATTTTGCGAGCTAGTTTTTCTGTTTGTCTCCATACTGACGCGCAAAAACACAACAAAAACAGGGGACACCGTGCACACATCTCTTTTCACGACATGCAAGGTTTAAAGCTACATTTTCTCTTCCTAATTCTTTCTGTGTCTCTCCGATTCCTTCAGACTCTCCCATCCTTCTCGACGAAAACTCCGTACACGTGTCTCTCACACCTCGCAGGATTTTCTCCCTCATACACGTACACATACATCTCTTTCCCATTATTCTCTCAATATATCTCACGCCACTTTTTCACTTTCACTTTCGATACCCCTCCACCCCCCCCCCACACACACACACGAGAAATATTTTCAAATGAGTTGTGATATAATTTCACACAGTAATGGGCAGGAAATAATTATTAATCTGGGGTTAAGTCTTTTTCGGGTGTTTACCTTTAAAATATTGAAATTAAGCTTTAGTCAGATTCCAAGCAAGAAGAAAAGGCTGAACTATAGACACAGGTTGAGTTGTTGCCACCTGCAAAATCTGATTACCGATGAAGGACTGAACAGTTAATACTCCAAAATTTGAAATAAATTTTAAAAAATATATAAGTGATAATTTCGAAACAAGTAAAGCTAAAGTAAATCACTTGTAATTATCGAGAGATTTAACTAATGATCGATAAGTGTTTTTATAAACTCTCGAATATCGAAATCTTGTAGCCTCATTATCATTCATCCAGAACGAAATCTCATATCTACTCGTCCAGTAGGTTACATATCATTTTTGTACGCCAATTACTTATTTTTACGTCCGATGTCAGTATTCGTGTTTTATAAAGCATAATGGGCAGGAAGTTAGCAGAACATATACTGAAACCTTGTGTCCGCAAATGTCCATGTATTCATATATTTGAGCTGAAAACCTAATAATTGTAATAAGTTAGTATTCCGTTATTTTACAGACACATAAGAAAAACGTTCTAATATTAACTACTACGAAGATAAATATATTTCTCTTGCTAACAAAGATAAAAGGATGTTAGATATATAAACAACAAGAACATCAAATATAAAAATTAGTCCTATTTTATTATGTTATCAACACCAATTTTTTAAAGATTTTCTGAAGTTCTCACTTGCAAAATGATAGAGAATCCATGACGTCTTGATATCACAGAAACACGTTTTAGTATTAGGTCGCTACAAAGGTTTTGTCGGTTTTCATATTATGTTACTTTGGGGTTAATTTTTTGCAGACTTCTGAAGGTGCATGTAGATAAGTTACACATCGTTTTGTAGCGTGTGCTCTGGCATACATTATGCAAAACCCTACCTTTTTAAAAAACCATAAAATGGATATTTGTTTCACGGTTCTGAGTGAAGCAGGGATAGGAAAGATTTTCATGCCATTTTGCTTCACGAGTTCAAACCGGGCCACAGAGCGAGTGAGGCAACTCGTAACATTAAGCAGGCATAGGACGAGGACACAGCGAATGAGCGCACATTACAACGATGGTTTGTAAAGTTTGTGATCAGGAGATGTGAGCCTCGAAGATAAGGAACATAGCGGACGTCCTTCCAGCTGTGATGACAACAATTTGAAAGCCTCAGTTGAAGCCGATCCAAGAAAAACAGTGCAAAAATTTGCTGGAGACCTTGACGTAGGCACTGCAACTGTTTGCCTGCATCTTGACGCAATCGGAAAGGTGAAAAGGCTTGACGGGTGGGTGCCTCACGAGTTGGATGAACAACAACAAAATTGTCGATTGGAGATCTGCTTTTCGCTTGTCATGAGAAACAAGAACGACCCATTTCTTGACTGAATCATTGTTTGTGATGAAAAATGGATCCTTTACGACAATTGAAAACGATCAGCACAGTGGGTCGACAGAGACGAGGCGCCTAACCACATTCCAAAATCCAGCCTCCACTCAAAGGTCATGGTCACTCTCTGGTGGCCTGAAACCAGTGTCATCCACTATAACTTCTTGTAACTTTTCGAAACCATCACAGCTGAAAGGTACTACTGATGTGATTTAAACGTTTATCATCAGAAACTCTCCCAACGACAGCCGGCATCGGTGAATGGAAGAGGCCCAATCCTGCTCCACAACAATGCTCGTCCTCATGTTGCAAAAGTGACTCTGCAGAAACCGAACACATTGAGGTACCAAGTTCTCCCTCACCCAGCCTATTCACCAGACCTTTCTCCCACAGGCTATAATCTTTTCAAACACCTTGACAGCTTCCTCTGTATCAAATCCTTCTCCAGCCAAGCAGCAAATGAAACTGCCTTCCAACAGTTTGTCGATTCCATAAGTATCCAGATTTTTTTCAAAATGGTATAAATGTGCTTGTAACTCGTTAACAGAAGTGTATTAACTGTAACGGAACTCACTTTAATAAACTCCACGTTCAGCGACGATGTGAAGTCGCTTTGTTTCGGTAAAAAAAAAAACCAACAAAAGTTTCGTAACCACCTAATACCACGAGTACCCTGTGCATTAATCGACAAGATTTCTGTAAAGTCTGTAAAATCCAAGATTTACCAAATTAGACAATTTTAGTAGTTTAAGGCGTTTTTTTGTAATTATCTTTATTAATACTATTTATTATTCAAATAATCTCTAAATAGTCCGTGCCTTTATGCTGTACTGTTCTCATGCGTCTCTTTACGTTATAAATTGTGCAATTAATCCTCTTCACTTCTAATGGCCCTGTCACGCCTCGAGTTCGATGCTCAATGATTTTTAAAAGAGGCCAACGTTTCTGTAGCCATTAGTCGATAATATTTCAAGTTCCGTTTCCTAATAAGCCATTTCAACCCGCGAGGATATAAAGCCTGTAATTACATGTAACACGCTGCCGTATTGGTGAATGTTCTTACTAATGGATGCCGTCATTTCACAACCTTAGAGTTACTCGAATGCGCCACAGAGGGGTCGGACTTTTAACCCTTCCCCGCATAAACTTTTCCCAGACAGTCAGAAAGCATTACACTGAGAACAAGATGATTTTATTATCCTTTCACGTAATTTGTTCTGTGGTGTTAATGTTTTTCTTATTTCGATCAAACTCTGACATCGACGAAGGCACCGATTGTCGAAAACAATGCTTTATTAAGATCCACACCTGATCGTGTGCACCACGACCGTACAAAACGAGCCAGCAAAGTCGAACCACGATCATGCTTGCATTGTTTACAGATTTGTGAAAATGGCAGCAAATAGGAGTGCGAGAAGTCCCTATTCTAAGAATGGAATTAAACAGTTATGTGTGTCCTTTTGAAATGTTTATTCCGTTATATTTGTATTTATTTGAGGAGGTGGGTGTTGTAAATCGGTGAATGGGATCCGCTATTTGCGCCTTGTACCTTGGTTACAAGCGGTTTGAATCGAGTCTTTTGATCCATCAGTAAAGTTTTCACCTGCGTTCATCTTCAGCTGTCCTTCCTGCCTTTACATACCAACGATTTACGTCTGCATTCCACCTGTTCATTTTAAACAAAAGACTAAAGAACGGCGATCACTTGTGTTATAAAGTAAGCCTACTTTATTTTCTAGTATTGACAGATTTTTCAAACTTAGCGTTTTACCCGGATACGAGTGGATATAACTTTTCAAACATCGCTACAGATTTCGCCTTTTAGAGAAATGGCAGCAGCGTGGAGGTTCATAGAACTCACCCTAGAAATACTTCAAACCGTGTTCATGCAGCTTGACAGTGTAGCCATCACCACTTGTAAATGTCTGCTTTCGAACGTATGCTTATAACTCATGATCTATGTATTCTCTATCAGAAACCAATCACTTCCGTGTTATACTTCGAACAGTCGCATTTTTCAATTCTGGCCCTTTTTTTTTGGTTTTCTTCATTATGTGGAAAATTATAAAGTGGGATGTCAGTCAGCGTGTTCACGTAACATCATTATGCAGACTCAGCAAGGTTAATTCGACTTTATCGAGTGGAATAAGATAATCCTAGAGTGATGCTAAACTATGACCGTATATTATTATTTTCTTAAAGGGAAAGTTTAAAATCAGACTTATAAAAACTCTGCGGTCAGCTGCAGCAGTGGACGGCATTTTCTGGCGGGTCCAGTTGATTAATGATGTAAGCCTTTGTCGCAAGGTCAGCATCCTTTTTTTCTTGTGTGTCTGTCTGTTGTTGTTTTGTTTGTTATCAGAAAAGCATCTTTCGTGGTATCGCCAGCTAATACTTTAAATAGCATAACCAGAGAATGCTACATGTTTCGCCAAGCTGAATTATTTCGAGTCTGATAGATAACCGGTGTAAAGGCCGGCCGACAGCTGAGCCCCGAGCCACGGCAGTTATTAAGGGTCAACAGGAAAGCGAGAATAAATGCATTTACATTGGAAAAGTAGCCGATGGCAAGAAAACAACTCGGAACAAAATAAAAATGCAAAGATACTGTTGGTAAAAATATTCTAAAACTGCAATTAAACTGAAAAGCGTTGTTTTCTGTTTTTTTTTTTTATAAACCAAAGGTTATAACTTATAGCAAAAAACGATGTACAGATTTTGACTTTTAATAACGGTCTTGTGTGACACATCCTTATTTTTTCTCTTCAGAATTAATTAAAACTGTTAGTATTATTTACTTCATTGGACAAAGGGTCAGCTTTAAATAATTCTGAACGACTGACAAGATATCCCAAGACAATCTTTACATGGCATTTAAACGACATTTATTGTTTCTAAATTTAATGCTATGTAAATGCCACGTATAGACTGACATTTCTCTGGAAGTCATGAAAAATGGATCCAGGGTGACTTTTGTCCATCTATCTAAATTTTGACATATTAACATTTCTAATAGTAACTTAAATGGTGACATTTACTCAGATAGTAGTTCTGATTTTTAGACCTACTTTGGGCTTTATCATCAATAGTAGAAATCTGACGGAGGAGCCTTCGGTGTATTGTGGCAGCTAGCAGCTACATTACTCTGCTATTACCTGCCTCTGTTTGCAGACGGCCTTGGAGTCAACCGCGTATTTGCAAAGAAGCGTAGTAACCCGAAAACCTGTAGAATATTGGACTCGTATAAGTAAAGAGAATTTTCAGTTCTTTTTTTGGCATAAACCATATCAAAGATTTTCTGTGTTTTTTTCAAAACGACACTTCTTTGCACGAGCGACCTGAACGATCGATGCGACTTTAAAAACATCAAATTACTCCTTTAGAACCAGGAAAGCTCTGGCTAATTAGATCTACAGACACGCCAACACCGTCACAACTCAGTAATCACCTTCAACAGATTTTCCGATTTTTTTTTTTTTTTGCTTTATTTAGTTTTAAATAAAGTTAAAAATTAAGTAAATGGATGACCATCGTCTCTAATGACATTCAAGATTAGCATGAGAGGGCTGAGCAGAACTCCATCCTACATCGCTAGAAGACTTTTGGTTGTTCTAACGGCTGATTATGGGCACTGAGGTATGTTACCGTCTGTACAGATTTACCTGCATCGGCCATTCTCCACTTAAAAGTTTCTCGCTTCCTGTGTTCCTAATCAGTTCATTGCTGAGATGCAGGCGCACACCTGTCTTTTGCTGACATCTTAACGCCCCCCTTGCCTAATTTCCGTAGCAGTTATCCGAGCTTCGTTTGAATGAATATTCAAACTTCAAGATCTCTCAGAAAGTAGCCGCAGAGGAAGTAGCTAGAACATTTGACTTATGTGTGCGAAGAGTCCTAAGATAAAACATCGCTCACAGAGCAAGAATTTTACGTGGTAAAGATGCAAAGTACTTCTCGTTGTACAGCATAAAACAAATCACTTTACAGCAGCTTTGTTTTTCTTTTTACCATTTCAAATGTCTCCTTGTTCCCAGGATTCACTGAGAACCCAGGTCAGATTGTCATTGAAAATGATAGTTTTATAAAGGCCACTTCGATGCGCATGACATTTCTGACATCATGATTCCAGTTGTCTATTAAATTCTTACTTTCCGATCGTTACTGTTGACAGCAAAATGGTTTACTGGCTGCTATTAAAGACTCAAAGTAAGGAATCTAAGCAGGAGTAAAATTCTCGACTCGCCATCTGTTGTGCTATGCAGAATTAAGAGCACTTGCCAAAAATCAGCATCATTGTAGGCCAAAACACTTCTCAAGAATTCATTCAGATGATAGCGACGAGTAAAGATCATCGAAACCCAGGTTATCTAATAAGTTCTACTAGCAAGGTGCTAGAAGGCTTTTGAATTAACTTTATACTTTTTTAGGTAACGCATCAACAATGACTCCTCGCTCTCACCTTATCTTAAACTTGTTAAAACAATATAATGCACTCACAAAGACACTGACACCAGGGGGCAGGCAATTGGAAAATGTTGCTTCTTTTGACTTTTTTTAAAATAAAATTTTTACTTATTTTCGAGACCGATGTCTTGATCCAAATCATTTACCCAATTAAATAGTAGTCTTTTGGGACATTTAAGCCTTCTTCCCAATTAGCGGTGGTACCTAGATTCTGCACATGTAAAATGGGCATAGCGTGCCATTACTAATCGTGAGCAGCGCAACTATAAACCGAATGTTAAAGAGGCGATCTGCAAAGTTCTGGAACCCAACGCACTGAGCCAACCCAAGTGCATCAAAATATTGCAGTAAAATAACAGTATTAGAAAGGTTTTACGTGCCCCATGCTGATAGCTGACAGTTGAGGTGAATATTTTAATGGGCAGATATGTACAGGACTTTCACTTCATATTCGTTATTTTCTTTATGGAGATGGCTGTGAGAGTTTAAGTTGATGTTTCGTACATACTGCAGACGCGAGTTAGCTTTAATTTCATGTTGATTCACGAGTCCCCTTCTGCCCAGCAGTAGGTGGCGGCATTTATATCGACATCTTTACGCAGCGCCCCGAGATTTCTATAAAATATCTGCCAAAAAAGGATGAAGTGTTAAAAAATAATCGTTAAATACGCGCAATCTCTGGATGTGGTGCCAATTTGAACATCGTAGACCGGCCGAAGCTGCTACCATGGAGCCGAAGAAAGCAGCCAATCGCAAGCCTCGGGAGGTTCTACCCTCTACGATAGCCAATGACTGGTCTGAACAGAAATTGTTTCGGATAAGAGTCTGGATGCTGTGGCGAACGCAGTAAGAACGAATAATTAAACTGTTCTGATTTTACATTTAGATAGGTATCGATCATTGAATGATGCCGTTTTCTGCGTTAATTGATTTCAGAAAATTTCCAGAAATATTATTCCAACGATCCGAACACAAATAAATAAAATAAAAAGGTGATTAAGTAAACGGAGATGAGAATGTATAACTCGCGGTTTTAACAAACGATATCTGCGAGCGGTCGTGTGACTCGTGTTGGCTGATGAGGCCAGCCGTCAGTAACATGGCGTCTGCCAGAGAAAGGAGTGTACGAAATCGATAAACGTTTAGGCTTCGATGCTGTTAACGAGACAGGATATAGATTGAAATGGCAGGTGGAGATAACTTGTAAAGAAGACGGAAAGTTAGTTTATCGAATTCATTTGCTCGCTTCATTACTGGAAGTTTTTCAAGTGCTTGGAAAATGGTTAGTAAGCAGTCATAGGCAAAGAAGCAACACGAGAAACCACAAGTTTTTATCTAGGGCTTCAGTGAAAACAAAAACAACAAACAAACCAACCCCCTTTTAAATAGCCCCGATAGGTTAAGCCGGGGTTCTTGTTATTTTAATAAACGGATGAGCATTTTGTGCTGTAATCTCAAGGTACTGAGAGTTTTCCAGAATGCTTGCTAATACAGCTGCCATGGTAACTGCTACGAGTGGCAGGTGAAATAGCGATGTACCGCAGAATATTTTGGAATTATTTAATGAAAAGGACAAAACTACAAAATATTCTTTAGAAATACATGTTGTTAAGACTCGATCTTGATTTCTTGTCTTTTATGTGTGTGTGTGTGTACGTACGTACGTAAAATGTATACGCAAATTTTCAAATCATTTTGACGTATTATTCAATTCCAAAAGGTTTATAAAAAATAAAATAAGGTAGAGTTCGGGCAAGTATATCTGCGGCTGCTACGAAGACATTCTAAGCATTACTATGGTATCTTTAAGCTTGCAAAGGGGCATTCACCAGTAAAAGACGGTGTAGTGCTAGCACACGCGACAATGGACAAACATTCAAATACTCTAGTCTACTAAACTATACTGTAAGCCAAATTTCGGCACTGTTTGCTTTCTTCTCCCCCCCAAGCTTGTGGATGATATGATTAATATTGGAAATTTAAGGGACATTCTTTTCTAATTCAAAAAATCTTATATTTTTGATAATATAGCTCCAGCTTCTGCTTTTTTTTTTTTTGATCGGTAAAAGCATCGCGATGAATGTTTCGTATTTTCTTCATCGGATCTTAATGGTTATCAGTGGAGCCACACAGTTAGTCAAAAGAGTGTTTTAAGGTGATATTACATCCCGCATGAAGCCGGAGAATAAAAGAAGCTCCTACCTGTTACTCTTGTAGCGAGAACTTCCAATGATGGTCGTCGGCAGAGTTCCACGACGCTTCGCTTTCTGTTATGTTTTACTTCTGGTGGGGGAATGCCCGGCTCCGCCCGACTATGTTCGCAAGGCAACGGAGCTGTGGATAACGCGCTTTTGATACCTTGTATATCGTTCTTTTTGTTGTTGTATTTTATGATATTGCGCACGTTGTAGAGCACTGAAAACGAGGCTGTTCGAAGCCCCGGGTGGGAACCAAAGTCTTTCTTCTCTTATCAAGCAGACCGGAGAGTAAAGTAAATCGGCTTAATTAATAGCCAGTGTAAAATAACAATTCAAACAAGCTATGATAGCAATGCATGAATTTTTAAATAACCGTTTATTTGCACTGTTTCTTTAGAAGATCGAAATACACCCTGAGACATCCGCTTACATTAACGGCGAAAAACTATACCTATAAGTGGCGAACACTTTCGCGATTTTTACATTGGCGTGTGTAATAAATTATCTGGCCCCTTTGTTCGCGGGTTTGCTAAGCAGGTCGTGGGGGTGGTGGTGGGCTGTCACTACTGCTGCATGAAAGTATTTAATTTCTGCTGACTGACAGGGACATTAAGGCTCAGCAATGGCGTAGATTCCGCTAAGGAGTGAAAAAACCCTACCGCTTGATTTCCGATCGAGGAAACTGGTACTAATCTAATTTGTACTAAACGGTAAACAGCGAAATAAATAAAAGAAAATATAACTAGATAAATAGTGTTTTCTTGTTGTACGGCGTTAATAAGTTGAAATTAACACCCAGAGACCCTTTATTTAGAAAAAAAAAAAAAAAGGATCTGTGGAAAGAGTTCTTTCACTGAGGTTCTTTCGTTGCCATGTTCGACAATATCCGGTGTTTCTTTGAAAATGTTCGGCAAAGTTCGACAATATCCGTTGTTTCTTTGAAAATGTTCGGCAAAGTTCGACAATATCCGTGTTTCTTTGAAAATGTTCGGCAAAGTTCGACAGTATCCGGTGTTTCTTTGAAAATGTTCGGCAAAGTGCGACAATATCCGGTGTTTATTTGAAAATGTTCGGCAAAGTTCGACAGTATCCGGTGTTTCTTTGAAAATGTTCGGCAAAGTGCGACAATATCCGGTGTTTCTTTGAAAATGTTCGGCAAAGTTCGACAATATCCGTTGTTTCTTTGAAAATGTTCGGCAAAGTTCGACAATATCCGTTGTTTCTTTGAAAATGTTCGGCAAAGTTCGACAGTATCCGGTGTTTCTTTGAAAATGTTCGGCAAAGTGCGACAATATCCGGTGTTTATTTGAAAATGTTCGGCAAAGTTCGACAATATCCGGTGTTTATTTGAAAATGTTCGGCAAAGTTCGACAGTATCCGGTGTTTCTTTGAAAATGTTCGGCAAAGTGCGACAATATCCGGTGTTTATTTGAAAATGTTCGGCAAAGTTCGACAATATCCGTTGATTAAAAAACAACAACAAAAACATTTCTAAATAAATATGGCAAGTGTACCTTAATATTTGGTAGCCATTTACTGAAAAACAGAGGAAATGCCAGGCGTGGAATGGATTCTTCTTCAGTACGATGTCTTATAGTTCAGTGGAGGAAAGCAGTCGTACAGGAGGCGAGCAGCAAAACGCTTCAAGAACCCACTGAAGGAGGAGGAGAGAACTCGCGAATTGCTCTTCTGAGCTACAGTCGCAACCATAGCGCATAAGCCCGTCGGTGGCATCATCTTCGCCCACTAAGGAACATAAATAAATGAATGGAAAGACTGTACCAACAAAGTAAACCGGACAATGGCTACAAGTTTTGCATCACTCTAGAAATATCAATAACAAAAATCTATATTGGAATTGCGTCCCTACAGATTTACACTGCCCGGAACCACTTCCAGGTGTCTGGTTTTGAATGCGTAGTTCTAATGACGTCATACCTGTCGTGATTTATAAGGTCTTTTCGGAAAACATGTACTTGCATATTATCGTATTATCGCTTTTTATTTTTTTCAATTTCGATTTTTTTTCCCCCCAATTAAACGCTAGAAACTACGAAGCAGTATGCACTTCAATATATTACTAACATTATTGTGAAAACTCAGCCAGTTTAATTCGACCTTATCTAGAAAAATTGGACAATGCTAGGATGATGGAAAACTGTTGTCCATGGCTGTAGACATTATTATATGGCGTACTTTAACTGGCCCAATGTCCTGCAGTTCTTTTTAATAGTACTACATCAAATATGATACAACCCATTGTTTACTGTTTATCACAGTGTCACTTTTAATCATTCATATCTTCAAGGCAATTTTGTTTTTGTTTTTTTTTTTAAATAGCATGATCTCGCGCGTTTGGCTTGATTTCACTTTCAAAGTACTTACCGGAAGTCTTAAAAGTCCCGCAGAAAAAAGCCGCATCATATCCGATATGATAATTTTAATAAATTATTCGCCACAACTCTGATAATGGAAAAAAAAAAATAATCTCGTACTAAAGTAAACTTAATCTTTAAACAATATTTACAGAATGTTAACGATAAAGATGGGCTTCGCATAATACTTACCGACTGTATATTAAAGATAGATTTAGCTTCAGCACAAATAATGCGTATCAATTTACTTTTGATAACCTTATGGACCTCACTTAATATTTATTATGTATTTTAATGGTACTTACTGTTTTTATGTATTGAAAATACTGATTTACTATCTAAACACGTGGTTTGAAACGAATTTTGGAACACTGCAAAAAAAAACACAAATAAAATACGAAAAAAGAGGAAAATATCCTTTTGAAATACGAAGAATCCATGTGAAAAGGTAACATTTGCAGATGTTTATAGACTACGTGTACTAACAGCGGGTTTAATCTCATTATGGGATTCCTTTGTAGGGGGCACCGGCTAAAAACAACACCAGCAGAAGCTTAACGCTGTCCAACAAATAACCAACGCCGAACTAGGCAGACCCCGATTGCGGCCCTTGGCCCCTAGTAGTCCAGTAGGTTAGCCAGCGCTTTTCCCGGCCGCCCGCTGAAGGGATAATTAAGATGACTTGAACAACCAACGGGCGCGTTTGGAACCAGTAGAACAGGTATTACGACTGATGAACCGTCGGAAGTTTTGGTTGCTTTCCAAAAAAAAAAAAAAAAAAAAAAAATAGTGGCCGCATCTACTTCAGCGGGTGCGGTCAACCGTAGAATTCCCATTAAACAGGAAATATGGATCGAATATAATTTGCTTAAGTAAGATAGGTTGCCGCAAGTTTACTGGAATGATCGTTTTGTCAGTCCTGTAAAACGAGACGCTTCGCCCGACTGGGTTTGTTTCGGGCTGAAATATTCAACTCTTCTCCTGGACAAAGAACGAGCTAATTTGTTGTTGTTTTTTTATAGAAAAATTTAAATTTTAAATAAAAAATATTGTTCTTCATCTATTTAATTAATTTTATATTTAAACAAAATAATTGTTCGTTTTTAATTAACCGCAAAAAAGTTACTTTTTTAAACGTTAAATATTTGTATTCTTCTTTCAATCTCAGAGTGAAGTGTAGGTTGATGCTTTAGTAAGTTGTAAGCGACAGACATCAGAAAGCTTCGCTATCGCGGAAATCGACTTATCCCCAGCCAGGCGTCAGCCCGACGGCTACTTCCTGCCGCGTCTGCTCCAACTTTACATTCACTGCGGGCCTCGTCTTGTTGGGTGATGTTTGGCAATTAAGTTCAGCATGGAACAGAAAAGTGTTTTGTTACCATGCACTGTGCAAACCTCACAAACTTCGAATATTACAACAAGAACAACAACAACAAATACGTGTAAAAAAAAGAATAAGAAGAAGAAGAAGAAGAAGGAATTTATCGTATAGTTGCGACTGGATCGAAGCCATCCAGCTGCGGCCATTTTAATCTAAAAGATTAAACTCAGGTGCGTTTCAGTAGGACAAAAGACTATTTAATGAACAGACAAACAAACAAACTCTTGAACTTTTCAGGGCTGCTTTTTAAAAATATTACTGGATAAA
This sequence comes from Nautilus pompilius, assembly GCA_018389105.1. NCBI lineage: Eukaryota > Metazoa > Mollusca > Cephalopoda > Nautilida > Nautilidae > Nautilus > Nautilus pompilius. The sequence goes on along the minus strand of JACATO010000125.1, from coordinate 2,409,032 downwards.
AAGGAAGAACCTGACAACTTGTAATCACTCTTCATTTTATACGTCATCGCGGCGGCAGTCGGGTAGTTAGACTACACGGTTGCTATGGCGGAGAGCTCGGATTCGACCCTCGTGGTCTGTCTCTGTAGCATGGCTTCTCCCCCAGTCGGCTGCCTGTGTTTCTGCAGCTTCCACATTTAAATACGGCAGGTTTTAATCAGAATCGATATAGTAGTCGTATAACCCACTAACTGACTCCCCACCGGAAGATAATCAGGGTGACGTCAATAGGGCTGTGTTGTTGGTTGCGGCTAGATGACCAAAATCACAGTCCTTGCGGCGCCTGTTCCATCGAAGTTGCTGCTCAAATCTAACAGCCCCTCCACAAGCAGACATTGTAACCTCTTCGCTATTCGGTAGAGATGGCCTTTTGTCGAGTGACTAACACTAGCTTATGTGTGAAATAATATTGCTCACCAATGGCGAGAAGTTGAATCGTGAGACTCTGCGAAAAGATGTTGCTGCTGAGATCCAGTGGTCGATCTGCTGTAATGGGTGACTTTACTAGAGGAAACCGGGGTCGGGAGGCATCACAGCTACAAACAGAGGCGAACTGGCCCCGCCGAGAAGCCAGGCGAGAGAGCCCTTCCTGAGCTCCCCTTTCTTTCTTAAATTCCATTTGTAAAACTATTTATATATAACTTGTATGCGCAAACACGATCATTGAATGGAGAATAAAATAATGAAATAGACCAACTATGTTTCTTTTGCAATAATATCAAAAAAGCTACACGAATATTAACGTGACAGAGATGGACTCAGACCGGCCGGAGTCTGCAAAGTCTCAAAAGAGTCACACGCAGGTAAATAAAATCCATAATGTTATCTAAATCCTTATCATCCACAACCACCGGATCTGCGGCTTTAATCTGCCTATGGAGTTTATCAGGTCGGGAGGATAAGATCCCCTCAAACAACGTTTGCCTGTCCTCCACCATTAATCTTTATCCTCACCAAAAAAGACATTTTCTCCATTTTCCCTCCATGCCTCTCGATTCCATGACTGTAGACTATATTTCCGCCGCACGAATATTATATTACGATTGGAAATCAAAGTTCTCAGACAGATCTATTGATTTTTTATTCGCGTGCGAACTGCTTCCCTCTTCCACGTGGAGCACAGATTTCAAGCAACTTAATTTATCCGACGTCACTAATTCTTAAGTGAATATTTGTAGTTATTCCATAAAACTGTTAAAATCCCGGTGACTGACTGATTGAACGCAGGCCTGGGCGGAAGTCGGGAAATGCGACACAGGGAGTCCGGAACCTCCCAACAGTTTTATAAAAAAAAAGTAACCAATTTTTTTAGGATTTCAAGTATACAAGTTTTTGGAAATTCCAGTCCGGACTCTCACTTAACGCGTCAAGTTACTCTCATGAAGTGAGTAATAAGGGATAGGGGGCGCTCTGGTTCCTTCCGCCTGGCCATTTCTCAGTCGTATATGGACAACAACAAAAAAAACATGTTTTTTTAGCATGACGATGTGGTGCAAGCAGGATTTTCACAGGTAAATTTTTGGTTATGCAGAAGATGTTTTAAATGTGATTTCATGCTATTATTATTCACTTTAATTAATTATGAGCAATTAAAAATAGAAACTCTGCATTGCGAGTGCATATCTGATAAAAGAGGAAACTGACTTTTAATAATCTACATCCCTGACCTGTAATATCATTTGCAAATATTCTGTATATTCGAGATCATAATTTCCTTTATTAAACAAATTTAACGCTGTATTTTCTAGATTTTATTTTAAAAATTAAAAAAAAAAAATCACCACACAAATAGAAAAGAAAATAGTTGAAATTTTAAAGATTTTCGTGCTTTTTAGTTGTCCTATGATCTGCTAATATATAATTGTTCATAAAATGTTTCAGGTTAAAAAAAATTATAAATTAATAATTTTTGGGAAATATAAGTGTAGCGTAAAATATACTGTTTGTAAAGCAACATTTATAAAACGATATTTGCAATACTAACTCGGGCGACAATTTTTGTCTCAATAAAGGTAGACAGTTACTTCTTCTCACGCTTCTATATTTATGACGGATTCTCCGTTCACAGATGGCGATATATATATATATATATATATATATATATATGATGTAATTCCCGGTTCGTATAACAGGCTTTAATTTTCTTTAGAAATATTTGTATATTTCAATTCATAAAAAAACACCTTCAGATTACTGCAACAAAACTCAAGAATGTCATTGCGGAATTAAAAGTCTATCGTTTTAATTTCTATATTGAGTAAAATTAGATTTTCAAAATGTGATTTTAAAAGACTGAATATATTTAAGATCCACAAGCTAAAAGAAAATTGTAAATTAAATGTGCATGTGCATATAGTATCATATATTGATTGATTGATTGTTAGTTGTTTTCATCTAAAGTCACTGCTATCACATTTTAATGGAGAAACATACTCCCCCCAAAGAAGAATGGAGATAAAAGAAGGGAACAATAACGGACAGACAAAAGTGCTTATGCTGCTGAAAATCCGAAGCAAAGGAATTTGCCTTTCTCTAAATGTAGTGGATCACTTCCTTCCCAAGCGGCGCCTTCTACTTCTGATGTACAAACTGCTAATTCTTTTCAGTCTGCAACTTCTGCTTCTGATGTATTTACTGCTGATTGTGTTGATCCGGCTCCTATTAGTTTTGCTTGCAGTCCTTATACCTGCACCTGCAAGTCTCGGCTGACAATCTTTTGGCTACCTGTGATGGAAATGGGGTTAGTGACAATACGAAGATTAAATTCCAATGATTTACTGACAGTGCTCCGCCAGGAGAAAACTTTAAAGAATAAATATAAGTCGACAAGGAACCGTGGAGATTCCAAAGTAGCTGCTCTGTGTTGCAATGTATATCTGGTTTTTGCAAAGACTGGCTCTGGTTTTACTGATGGCTTCACAAATTCTTCTCACGTTTACCAAAATTGATGATGATCATGAATGCAGCAAATCGCACAAAGTTGCTGCTGTGACAGCATTTTTTTAGCTTTCAGGCTGAGGAAGACACTGGTTCTCTGATAACTACTGAGCTGATTGATCTCAGAAAGCGGCAGCTTCTTGGAAATATTAAGCTATTCAAAATAATTTTAGCAGTTGTAACGTTTATTGGCCATAATTTTGTGCTACGTAAAAATAAGAAGTGAAAAAGCGATTTTTTGTTGTAAGTAAATTACAGATGTTTCCTGTTTAGGTTTGTATCAAATATTAAAATTGGGTCTTGAAAATCATCGATTGAAAAAGAGAATATGACTGGTGAATATTTGATGCAGCTGCAAACACCTGGTCTTTACAGTATCGTTAAAAATAAAACAAAAACGATTCTCTCAACTTTTTCTACACCTGGCGCTATGTACGCGTTCTGAACTCTTGTGCAACAGATCTTGTTGAAGCATCTTCATTGTCAGGAATCTCATGGGCCTTCGACAATAAACTGCTGTCTTCTGTTCGGATCCATGCAAGTGCATGGATGTTTAGTTGAAACAGCTGCTGAAGTATGTGTTTACATCGCAACTGAAGAAGCTGCAAAAGTTTGTCGAAACGCGTTGGTTGTCAAAGCAAGAATTTCAGGAACCTATAATGAACTACAGGCAGAAGCGCGTTACATTCCTATCGGAGGGTCACCAAAATTTAACACCAAAGATACTTTTCTGACAAATGCATTGTTAAAAGATGGCGCTGCTTGAATTCGCATTTTGGAGAGTTTTTTTTATTTTTCCGCTTCTAGTGTCAAGCGTCTGAATATTTGCATGAAAAAAGACATTGATTATCTGGTTGCCTTGAATATGGTGAATTCTGCAAAAGAAGCACTTCAAAAGATTAACTCTGAAGATGTTTACCGAAAGAGTTTCAGTTCTTGAAAAAAATTAATGAATATTTTGTTGGAAGTGAAGTTGACATAACAACGGAAACAAAGCTGAGACAGGGGAAACATTTCTAAGAAAGGACGAATATCCGGAGAACCAGCCAAAGACTCCACCTACGCCAGAAGATCCTGTTGTCCTGTTTAGAACAGATTATTTCGCAGCGTTATTGATCAGATTACAACTATTATTGATAAACGCTTCTCTTCAAACAAAGAACTAATCAGAGATACTGCATTTCTGAATCCACAACGTTTTACAGTTTGCTTTTTTCCTGAAAACAGTTTCTAGATGATGGCTGAAATAACAGACCTGTCTTATAAACTGAGGGCTGAATTGGCGAGATTCGCAAAACATCCTGAAGAACTTTCAAAAGCACTCCAAGAAGAATATCAGTCAGCCTACTTAGAGAGAGAGTGGAGAAGAAAGAATCTGCAAAGTAATTTGACGAAGATGAGGTTGAACCATATATGAATAAATACGATGAGCCGCGCATAAGATGAGGCAGGAACTGCTTCTCATGCCGCCACACAGTTTTGTATAGATCCTCTTTAAATGCAACAGGATATCCGAACCTTTTCAAGGCACACGAATTATTCCTAGCACTGTCTTTCTCACAAGCCTTTTGTGAAGGAGTTTCCAGTAAACTAAAGCTGATGAAGACCTAGACATAGCTGAGGTCTTCGATGACCAAGAAGAAGCTGGAAGCATTCATGTCGGCGTGTACGCTATTAATGTCCAATAAATTGTAACTCAGCTTTCGAAAGATCGTTGTGTGCTAGAAGTTTCTTCTATGGGCATTGTCTCATCATACTGCTGCGCAGAACACGACGGTGTCATAATACCGATTGAATATAAAACTTGAATATTTTGGGAACTCTTCCTCTTTAATTCCAAATTTTTATTTTATCTTCCATTGAAGTGACCATTTGCTTTCATATGAAAGCAAATTCCCATCGTATTTATAGAACGGAATCCGTGCGATTTTAGTTCATCTAATTTGCATTTTATTTATTTGGTTAACGATTTTCACTCCCCCTCCCCGTTGATTTTTTACGTAACATACGTATATCCTTACCGCTTCCAAAATACCTGTATTAATCCGCCCGATTCCCCCGTATTAAGAGGTGTTATCAAACAGAATGACTAGAATCTCTCTTAAGGTGGCGCGTACGTTTATTCCCTGGTTCCGCAGTACCAAGTCTGCTTGCGCACGCGTGTTTTGGACACAGCACGTGACGTTCACGTGACTCCGGAAAACATCTAAAAGTAGATATCTAGCACACGTATGGTGGACATCACAGTAGGGTGTGCTAACGTTCATAATCTGGAATGATATTTTTTATGTTAGCCCTGTTACAAGTCTACAAAATTTCCCATAAATAAACTAAATTGAAAACTATCTTGGCAATATTTGATACTGCTGGGGTTTTTTTCTCCTCAAATTGATCTAAAAACTTGTATAAAAATCAGAAACATTAATTTCGTTGTTCCTAAAGTTGAACTTCCTAATTTAGTAAAAGTAATGTGCTAAAGTCAGCCGACTTATTACATTTCATTGAGATTCCTACTGGAAACTTGAAATAATCGTACATCTAAATCGTTTTCATGATCTTATTGATTTATTCACAACAGATTTTCCGTTTCTTTATATTTATTTCAACAAATGAAAAGAAAACAAACGTTAATGATATTTTCTACTCTTTTCAACTTCCGTGAAAATGTTAGTACGAAATCTTCCGTGGTGATCTGCCTTGCGGTGTGTGTGTGTGTGTTTCTTTTAGCAGAATGAAACCTGTGAGATAGGCACCGCTACTATCTCTCTCTCCATCATCATCATCATCATCTCTCTCTCTCTCTCTCTCTCTCTCTCTCTCTCTCCATCATCATCATCATCATCTCTCTCTCTCGTTATAGTCTTCTTCAGCGGGAAAAGAATGGATTGTAACACGTTTCTGCTTTGCAGTGCCAGAAAACCGTAGTTTCCAGGGAGAAAAGCTTTGCCAAGCAGGCTGGCACAGGAAAGTACTAAAGAAAACGGGTTACTGGCCGCCACCGAGCGCCAGTAAAAATGTTTCAGAGCCCAACCACAATCTGCTGCCATGGCGAAATGGCGCCCTAACTTCCGTTTGACAATTCATGCTTATTTCTTCTTTAATAATCGACATAAAGAAACAAAAGACCATCTTCACAAGGCACTTACTTCCATGACATTTATAGCCCGTCATCTTTAATGTCACGTGACTATTCACGCCACTTATTAAAGATGACGTATAGATTGACTTTCCATCCAGTGACAAAGTGCCTGCCACAGGTATACAGTAAAATCCAAAATTATCGCATCATTCAAAATAATTCCGATTTTTTAAAAAAAAATTTATTTACACCATCGCTAGTAGTGCAATATTAAACATTTGTTTTGTTTATGGTTTGTCATGATTGTATTTTTTTTTTTTTTGGTTAAAATATTATTGAAAATTTTGCACTAATTGAGGTCTGCATCTCTATAGTTGCATCTCTACAATAGATTATTACATTTGTTTCTTCACGAACCCTTGTTCTGACTTAACGGTCTTGAGAACACCTGGCGGCTTTAAAGGGAACTTTAACAGTAAGGATATTTAGTACAGAAGTCCTATGAATATCTAAATAACCATAAATTAGCTTTATTGTGTACTTTTACTTTGTGATGCGCGCGCAAACACACACACACACACCACACACACACACACACACACACGCACATACACAAACACACACTCACGTGCATACACGCACGCACGTACGCACGCACAAACATACACATGAACACATATACACACAAACACACACGCACGCACGCACACACAAACACATACATGAACACATACACACAAACACATACACATGCACGCACGCACACACAAACACATACATGAACACATATACACACAAACACATAGACACGCACACACAAACATACACATGAACACATATACACACAAACACATACACACGCACACACAAACACATACACACGCACGCACGCACACACAAACACACACACATGAACACACATACACACAAACACATAGACACGCACACATAAACACACACATGAACACATATACACACGCATGCACGCACGCACAAGCACATACACGCACGCACGCACGCACACACAAACACATACACTCACGCACGCACACACAAACACACACACATGAACACATATACACACAAACACATACACACGCACGCACGCACACACAAACACACACATGAACACATATACACACGCATGCACGCACGCACATGAACACACACGCGCAAGCACAATATAATCCCTTTCAGTATCCTGTGAAAACAAGGTGACTTCCACTGTAAGAAAAAACAACAACAACAAAAAGCCCGGGTTGTGTTTAATATTTGAAATCAAATGATTGGGCAAAATAAATACTAAATAAACACGTAGTAGTCACACGTAGCAACAAAACCGATCGGTCCACCTTCTACGCAGATACCCAGCTTTCACTTTGCCTTTCCCGTTCAGCTGCCCGTGTTTTGAGTTCGTTCATGTCAGACCAGAAGATTTATCTACGCTATTCTACATGGACCCATTTCCAGAAATGTTTGAATAAAATTGTCCAAAAAAAAAAAAAAAACAAACTTAAATTCCTTTTGGTTTGCTGGAAGAAAAAGGAACGGGATAAATTAGTATTATTTTTTCCGAAACTTGCCTCCGGCCTATTTATTTCTCTATTTCTGACTCTTATTTTTATACGTCATTTCCCACACAAACAACCAGAACCATAAACGTCGCTATCTCCTAGACGACGGACGGAGACGATCTCGGTATCCGGTCCTCCCTCTATTTGTTTGTTTTTTTTTTTTTTTGAATTGTAACATCCGTTTTAATGTACATTTGGTTTTGATGTTTGCTAGTTTTAACCGATTAACTGATGTCCCCCAAAAACCTTGCATTTATTATCAGTAGAACAAACTTACAATAAATTTTAACAGACGTTTCATTTTTGGCAGTTGAGTTCAGTGTACATCCTATTAACTTTTTTTCTACTAATCAGAAGCTTCCGGTTCCTTTGTTTGTGACTGGAAATTACATGTATACATTTGAAGGCCTGGGGGTGGTCTAAAACTGTCGTTCGATTTAATAAAAATTAGATACTTTTTTTTATTTATACGGATATTTGGACACTTTACCGTTCGTGGAATTTTTCCTGCGTGTGTGGGTTCAAAGTTGACTGGTTTGTAATAATATTATTTCAGCAGCTAAAACGCTGAAGTTATGTTTAATCAAACGACGTTAAAATCTTTTCTGTTGACAAACATCTTGGGAAGGATGGACTCTCTAAAATTATTAAAAATAGAACGTAGGAACATGAGTCGGTCCACATCTAATTGCTAGTTTTAAAAGGATATTTTTCTTTGATTTACTGGACCATGTTCTTTTTTTTTTGTTCATTTAAAAAGAAAACGTGATTATACTAAATTTTCGATGATATGATAAAACAACTTCAAGCTCTCATCATCTCAATATCGACATCAACTCTCTCTCTCTACTGACGTCATCTCTCTCTATACTGACGCCATCTCTCTATACTGACGTCATCACTATACTGACGTCATCTCTCTATACTGGCACCATCTCTCTCTATACTGACGCCATCTCTCTATACTGACGTCATCACTATACTGACATCATCTCTCTCTATACTGACGCCATCTCTATACTGACGTCATCACTATACTGACATCATCTCTCTCTATACTGACGCCATCTCTATACTGACGTCATCTCTCTATACTGACGCCATCTCTCTCTATACTGACGCCATCTCTATATATACTGACGTCATCACTATACTGACATCATCTCTCTCTATACTGACGTCATCTATATACTGACACCATCTCTCTCTATACTGACGTCATCTCTCTATACTGACGCCATCTCTATATATACTGACGCTATCTCTATACTGACACCATCTCTCTATATACTGACGTCATCTCTCTCTATACTGACGCCATCTCTATATATACTGACGTCATCTCTATACTGACATCATCTATATACTGACACCATCTCTCTCTATACTGACGCCATCTCTCTATACTGACGTCATCTGTCTATATTGACGTCATCTCTCTATACTGACGCCATCTCTATATATACTGACGTCATCTATATACTGACACCATCTCTATATATACTGACACCATCTCTCTCTATACTGACGTCATCTCTGTATACTGACGCCATCTCTATATATACTGACGCCATTTCTCTGTATACTGACGCCATCTCTGTATACTGACGCCATCTCTATATACTGACGCCATCTCTATATATACTGACACCATCTCTCTCTATACTGACGTCATCTCTCTATACTGACGCCATCTCTATATATACTGACGTCATCTCTCTATATACTGACGCCATTTCTCTCTATACTGACGCCATCTCTATATATACTGACGTCATCTCTATATATACTGACGTCATCTCTCTCTCTGTCTCTCTCTCTCTCTCTCTCTCTCGTAGATGCTTATACGTGATAGACAGTACCATACCTATCGTGCTAACAATAATTTTAGAGATTGCGCGAACTACGGAACATTTGCTCGAGGCACAAAATAACATAATCTGATTACCAGAGATAATTCAATTTTTGTAAACCTGCTTTTGTGATGATATATATCTTACATTATGTATTTGGCAGGAGATACACAGAGTTCTAAAAACGCATTGACAAATAAAACAACTACCTCTTCTAGTTACTTGGAAGCACACACAAAGAAAGCCGGCCAGGACTACTTTCTTTATCTTCTCACTACTAAGGGAAGAGAAAGAAATAACTAACTAGATTGCTATCGCCGTATTATTACTGTGGCGGTAGTAAAATAAAGTGGTAAGGAATTATGGTTTTTTGACATTATTATTTGGAGATAAGTAAGGTTTTATCTAAAGTGAAAAATGTTTAAAAACAAACAAAAAACCCCAAACTAATTTGTTCATTGAATAAAATGTTATGTGCATGTCATCTTTAAAAACTGAAATAAAGAACCAAAATATCATTTCTACTTAGTATCCATTTGGTGTTTAATATATTTCATATTTAATTGAAGTTAAAGATGATTTTCTGGTTCTTTATGACAGTAATTAAAGATCGTTCTTCTGTGTGTCTTGGTCAGATATCTTCTGTATTTACCAGTTAATCAAAATTAATCAAATATACTTATTTTATGCCTGTCTTTAGTTTTTGTTTATTTAATGTTCCAGAAATTAGTCTAAATTGGACTTCTAACCACTTGCATTTTTATTTGGATCTTATTATGAAAAGTAACTTTAACTCATTAATAAATATCCAGTGACGAAAGAACCATTTTTTTAAAACAAAATTAAAAAAAAAAACCCACAGCATTTACAAGGTGTTAAATTCCAATCTTCACCTTAGTAACTGGTCGGTATCTGGTATCTTGAATTTGTTTCTTCATGTCACGTGACAACTCAAACATTCTATTATTATGTTATCTGTAACCATTCCGGTCTCCTCGCCTACTCTATTTGATTCCAAAACTGACTGGCATTTCCTTCTTCTGTGTCGGTGCGTTTTCCTTCACTTAGCATTACAATTTCACTGTCTTGTAGTTGTTAAAGCTTGCTTAGATTTCTGTCTATAAATATGAATATGTTACAATCTATTCTATTTATTGTATGTTACCAGTCTATTTCATCTGTTTCTTATTATTTTCAAATCGTGTCGTTTCCCCGCCGATCCCACAACTCGTCATTGCACGCGTGGCCGCTGAGCGGATGTTCGCGTCGTCACCAGAGGGCGCCGTTCTTCTGACACTGTGAGCGTAGGCAACCTCGGCAGAGGAACGAAGCACCGCGGTTCTCCGCCAGGAAGCGCTGCCAGTCCTGCGCCACCTGGGACCCGGCGCTGCCCACTTTGGCAAGGAAATCCCTATCGAGGACCTTCGCTTTTTAGATGTGCGAGAAAACCAAAGCGGCCAGATGAAGAAGGAGGAGGGGGAGGAGAAGAAACCGTGTGAGGGAGGTACGCCAAAATAAGCTGGTCTTCTCGAAGCCCGTCCCTCGAGCTTATGCATTACCTTTGACAATTAGCCCTTTGCAAAATTTATTCATGTATACGTTTACTAAGATTAATGTAATGTTTAAATATTTGTTGATTTCTTTCGACTATAATCTATGTATTTCTTCAGTCAAAATAATATTTCAATTTGTATGTTTACTGAAGTTTATAGTACTCTATAATTGCATCTTTACAAGAAGTCAGTCACATCGACAAGTTCCCTGCCCAGTCCGCGTACAAACAAACTATGCGGAGTTAGTTTTCCCGTATGATCCCTTTCGGAGTAGCCCGCTTCAGTTTTGACGTTTGTAAGGGGAGTTTGGAGTGCTGGCCGCAAGCCATTCTTGGCAGATGCAGCTGACTGGAGAGCATCTGGTGCGGCTTTTCAGAAGGCGCTTCCAACTGAGAATCGTGGGTCCCCGAAGTGCCGGGTGCTAGGGATGTAAGAGCGATGCAATAGGGACGAGAAGGTATGAATGACAGAGCGCATTGTCGAGTTGAAGGCTACATTTGCGCTCTGCGAACAGCTACACCCACGTTTAGTCACCTGTGATGACGACGATGATGATGATGATGATGATGATGATGATGATGATGATGACGACGATGATGATGATGATGATGATGATGAAGATGATGATGATGATGATGCGGTCTTAACAGCTGATGATCTCGTTTTGCCGGTTCTCCTGTTTACTTGTAACTTTCGCTTCTTTCGATGATTTTCACGTTAGTTTTTAGATATGAACGTACATTAGAAACGTTTTTCACCAACCAATTAGCTCGTAGTAGAAAACGTAAAAAAAAAACAAAACAAAAAGAAAAATAACTTTAAATCCTATTTCCCGAGAAAAGGAACTTTCCCTTAAGAATTGGCGCTGATAGTAAAGTGTGCCCGAAAAGTTTCCACGCTTCCTGTTGGCGTTGGCGGGGTTATAACAGAGCGGAAGTACAGCAGCCAAGGAAGTCCAGAGTTAATAATACTTAACATATCGGAGCTGCATTTGATAGCTTTCTTTCGTCACCAGCAATTGATATCGCCCGATAACGGCGACCCGCCGAACAGTATTACAAACCTTCAAGCTTCTCAGTTTCCTAAATTTACTGAAATTCGCCTGACATTAGTGTAGGAGAGCTTTTAGGGGGAAAAAAAAATCAATGCAAATCAAATGTTCAGACTTTGTTGGTTAGATTGTTTGTTACCGAGTAAATTAAGATTGTTTCTTAAAGACTCCGATATCCTTTTAATTTTTTTGTGTATTAAACTTTCAAAGATGCTAAGCATGTATCAGTAACCAAATAAATACAGCCAAAAGTCCATGTTTTGGATCTGTACATTTTACATTAACACGGACTTCAATTATCTTTACCGTGTTAGCAAATACCGAATGTTGTCCAATGGTTTATGTAAAGTTTGTTCGTAAATGTGTAAAATGCACTTTGTGGCCTTGGATTATTTAAAAATTCCAAGCTGTACGCAGGTAATTTGTGGACGGACATCTTGGATTAAATATTTCTTTTTTCTAAATATTTATAGAAAGTTTGTTAATTATGGAAAGTGTCCGCCTATTTGTGTTTGTTATAGTAACGGTATTAAACTCTTCGATAAAGTAATAATTAGAGTACTTAATTAAGTATAACAACTTCAAACTTTTCAATTATCTTCAATACCGAGTAAAACTACGTGGAAGCTAACTCTCTGCCTGTCTGTCTTACACACACACACACACACACACACACACACACACACACACACACACACACACAATAACTGTCATTTAATATTATCAATCAACCATGAGACCTGAAAGCATTTTTAGAATGGTTTACAGTGGTTTGTCAATAATCATTACGTTAGTTTTTATGTTAAAATGGTAAAATGCATTTTTCACATAATAAAGATAACTAAGCATCATTTTGATTTCTTTCAAGGCTTTCTAAACATATTTAACCCTCTTGTTAAGTTTAGAATTTGGATACATCCGTTATTTTTCGGTCATAATGTTTGCCCACAAGATCAGTACTATAAAAACTAAGCACTGCTATTTTGCTGTATTTTCCTGACCCTAAACCAGACAGAAATCAAAAAGTATCGTAGGATGTTTTTTGTAAAATCTTGCAACAATTAAGCTCGACAGGAACAGGTGTTAGTCAGTATATTGTTAATACTTAAAATAGAACACTATATATAAAATTATGCAATGATTTTGACCAACACTGTAGATTTAATCACTAGAGCTGAGGTTCTCAACCTTTTTGGGCTCGTGGACCTTTTTCTAATACTCAAAAGACCTGCGACCCCCTGCTACACTTCCTTAATTGAAAAAAAAAAATCAAAGAATAAATTCAGCAAAAAAATCACATAAATAAGAGTTTTATTTGAATATATTGATAGTTTTGAGAGAAATTCATCAGGAAAAAACATTTAACACTCATCCTTCAACACATCTTTCTTTCTCAAAATTTAGTGACCTAATGTGATGCTTGTTGTTGTCTGGGCAGCCAGCTTGGAAATTCGCGGCCGTGTATTTGCCAAAGCCAACCACATGTCATCCTCAACGTCCATCCTGTTCCTTGCCTTTGTTTTGATGTGAACAAGAGTTGGAAATCCAGTCTCGCAGAGATAGGTGGAGGCAAATGGAAGCAGAGCTCGGAAGGCAAGCAAGGTGACATTGGGATATGACTGATACATAGCACACCGGAACTGACTCAGCGATTTATCGTAAAACAGGTCACGTGTCGGGGAATATATTGTATATTATATCAGAAACAAGAATTTTAGTACATTTCATCATACATTTATTGAGAATTATTTTACCAGATTTCTCGGGGAACAACATCTGCGCATATAGTAAATCCACAACAGCTAAACAGAAATATACTGGGATCAGTGAACCCCACCTCTGATCAGAACAGCTGTGTGGTGTGTGGTGTTGGTGCCCAAGTTTGCCTAAAATCGAGCTGGCTAGTGCGCGTCCGAGTCTTTTAGCGGCAGGCCCCAGTGGCGTTAGCCAATGGGAGCGCGGCTCGATTGCGTCAGTCCTACTGTGGTAACAGTTCGAGTTCCGGCCTTTGTCACCGGCGTGTATTGTCTGTGTTTCTATGAGGGTGGTAGAGTGACAGGAAGCCGCGAGGGGACGGTGATGCAAGTGTGTTACCGCAGAGGCCTGTGATCCAACCTGGAGTGCCTGCCATGGGAGACAAGCCTTACACCTTCGGCGCTCGGCCTCCCATCCGTGACACCGGTGTATTGGACGCAGGGTAATTTTTGTATACTTTTTTCTGGAAAAAAGTGCGTCTTATAAGCCGGCAAATACGGTACATATAAGTCGACCCCCGCGTAATCGCGGTTCGGCATTCGCGGCCCCGGTTATTCGCGGAATTTTTCTTAGAACCTAACTAATAATTGTTCGTGGAAACCCCCGCATATTCGCGGAATCGCAAAAATCTTCCGCTATTTTTATGGCTTTTTTCGTGGCAATATATATTTTTTCACGCTTTTTAACCATAAATTATTAACAATACAATTTACTAATTTTGTAATATAAATACTAACGTAAATTCAGCAAAATATCAATATAAAATAAACGCTATTGGCTGGAGGTTTGAAAGTAGCCAATCCGAGAGCGTTATTCATTTCTCCTCGCTGCTGATTGGCTGCTGCCCACGAGGTGCTATCTCAGGCAGATGCAGCCCAGCAGCCCCGCATCATCCCAGTTTACCGCGTGTAGCTATCTCGAGTGTTTCGCTGAGTATTGTATTTTTAATTAAATTATTATTATATATTTACTTATATTTTGACGTTTATAGGCATTTTTATGGACCACGTCCAATATTCGCGGTTCTTCACTCTTCGCGGGTGCTCAAGGGACGTAACCCCCGCGAATACCGGGGGACAGCTGTACACAAAACAAATACATACTCGTGAACAGTTTCTTGACTCAGTCTTAAGATTGAAACTTCCAGGGTTCCGCGACCTACTGGTTGGGAACCACTGCACTAGATGAATGATAAAAAGAAAGATGAAAGTAAATTAAAATGTCTGTAAAACCGTTGAATTGCTGAAAATATAAACCGTAAATATAAATAACCAAATTTAAAAAAGCAAAAGAATCCATTTACTTGAATTTCTTTGTTATTCAACTCCTTAGCAATATTACCGTCTTTTACACTTCCCCCTCCCAAAGAGGCGCTTATAGTATTAACTACATTCGAGACATCAATGGTTCTATTCGCTAAAGATCCAAATAGAACAAGTCATCCTTCACAGAACTTTTAATAAGCATTTTCATCGAGGCCAGAGCATCTTACTGACGGTGCCTCAAGATCTCTCAAGCAATTTGCAGACGTTAATTTAACGAAAAACTGAAAATCATATACAGTGCAATTGGTATATATTGTAATGCACGGTTTGTCCTAAATGTAAGACTTACCGATAAAATAATTCATCGAGCACGAAAAACGGCATTTAAATGTAAGTTTTGTAATTAAAAAGTAAAAATAAATACAAGAAAGACATTCTTTACATATACGCATTACTGACAGTCATATACTTATGTGGATGTAAATGAGTGCACTTAATTTAAATGAGTTTATTTATATCTTGGCATTCAAGTTGTTTGTTTATCATCGATCTATCTACACGTGTTGCCACTTCATTGTTTTGTTAAGATGAATTTTTTTTTTTTGCATCTCTGTTTCCATGGAGATTTCGTCAGTGCTGATAAAATGCTATACTCTGAACTAAACGAAAATTAAAGTTTAATTGTTATGTAATGATTGGCATAAAGACCCAAACACTATCTTGACGTAGCATTTAAATTACATTAAATATGAAATATGGTAAACGTTATGTAGCTTCTATGAAAACTCTGTGATTTAACCCTTTGATGCCGTCATTAGAAAACAGCTACTGACGACCGCAGCCAGCGTTCACCAGGTCAAGGACAGTTTTCGTCTGTCTTGCGATCAAATCTAATGGAAGATCCCCGTTTCAATAGGTCAGAGTTAATCAGGCTGTGTCCACTAATACTTGGTTATTTATTTATTTATTTTTTTGTCTTAGCCTGGTCTCTTTCTTTTTAAATAGTAGAAAAAAGTTCTCTGAATATATATCCTTATTTTGGGTACCATTATTAGAATAAAAAGTGCTTTATTTAACACGACTCCTGGCTCTTCTTTTGTAAAAGACTGCGGAGCTCATCTTTAAGTTAAGGTCTGTGCTGGCCTGCAAATATAAACAGAAATAGAAATATTTTGTTTTATTCAAAGAAATGAATATCAGACTTGACAGAGCGATATATATATATATATAAATGTTACTCGTTGTTCACGGTTATGATTGAACTACTTCGGGGCACCTTAGGCAGATTTCCGGTATATTTGCCCCTTTATAACTACGGTTTCGACTCCGCTGCATGACTGAAATTTGAGTAAATAAAAAAAAAAATTGGCCTACGACCTTGTTACGGTTCTAAACTACAAATAATTCAATCGGTATTTGTAATAGAAGCTCAAACCAAATGTAAGCTATCAGAGGATTCTCAGCTTCATTCTGTCTGTTTGCCGGTAAAATCTCCAAGAGACTTTGTCTTTTTGAAGATCGAATTTCATTTTTATTTAATTCGTATTCACTCAGGTTAATTCACTTCGAATTTTGAGTTTTTATCCAAATTTTGTTTTCTTTTTGATGTTTTGCATTACTTGTTTCCTTTTCTTGATGTATGAATGATTCTTTACATAAAATAGTCGTCTTCCTGTCTTTAAACAAAGGCTTTCATAAACAGAAAGGAAATACTACGTCAATTTTTTTAAAAAATGCACGAATTCCATATTAAAATGCATTTTTAAAAAAAAAACTCGCTGCACAGGATCAATACTAGATCTCTTCAATGTTTTAGAATGGGGTGTTATCTTAAACTGACAGAGTATAGATCTCCAAGAAGCTATTGAGGAAACATTGACACAGATGAATGCTACTAAAGCTGAAACACACACACACACAGGACAGTCCA
This sequence comes from Nautilus pompilius, assembly GCA_018389105.1. Lineage (NCBI taxonomy): Eukaryota > Metazoa > Mollusca > Cephalopoda > Nautilida > Nautilidae > Nautilus > Nautilus pompilius. The sequence continues at coordinate 2,391,996 of JACATO010000125.1, read as the reverse complement.
CGCGGTGGCAGAGCTGCAAACTGCTGCCCTCTGTCTGGTATTCTTAGTATCTTCATCATATCATCAATGATTTTGTAAAGAGACCTGCTGCTATAAGATTCTCAGCATCAATCTGAGAAATCTGGAACGTGTAAAGGAAGAAAAAGACATTCTTTTCCCTTTTTTTTTAAAAAAAAAGAAATCAATACATTGGCGTATTCGGTCTGCGACATCAACCTTTAGTAGATGTAGAAAAGTTTGTTCGCCTTGGATCGCATACATAACATGGCGAAGAGAATACCTTACCAAAAAACAACAACAACAAAACTTCTGCAACCCCCCTCTAATTCTGGAAAAGGGATTCGGCTCAGTAAACATCGGATAAGACAGAAAAAAAACAACAACAAAAGTTCGTAAATGTTTATTCGAGCTAAGCTAATTCTCGATTAAGATGCAGCACCGAGAAATATTGTGTATCTTTTAGCTACTTGTTCGTTGTTACTTTGGTTACCATTTTTTGTGTTACTTAAAAAAATCACATACAAGATCGTCCGGCTCTTCTTGGTCGCCAAGGCTCTGTTGCTTAAACACTTCTATGGGCGGTGTTTGAACTGCTGGAGCGTCGATAGCAAGTGACGTCACCAGCAGCAGGTAAGCAATGGACCTCAGCAAAGCGTGTCGATAAGTGCCCGTTTTCAAACTGATTCAATTACCTTTGTCATTCCTCACGGATCGAGTGCCGCCAGGTAGAAACATCACCTAATTAATTTAAAGTTTTATTTTCGTGTTAAATATTAAAAAAAAAAATTCATTCAAATTTAGCCAATCAATTGGGAAACAGCTTTTTACACCCCTGTAATTCTCAATAAAAATGTATAATTCTCGCAGGTTTAATAAAGAAAAGTAAACTTTAGATATCAGTGGGAAATTATAAAAGCCCTGATGAAGATTTCAAACAAAACTTTTTTCGTGCTTTTAAATAAAATTATTCTACTATAAGATAACTTTTCGCGTATAGATTCTTTTGAAGACCATTTAATTTATATTATTTTCTAAGTCTTTTCATTTGATTGGATATATAAATATGGTTGGAATGGTAGAACAGCCGGATTAATACTGTGAATTTCCGTTGTTGTTGACGATATTCTTGTCTCTGAGATATAGAATGTTTACAAATGTGCACCTCATCCAGGTCTATATTGACAGATATGTTTCACAAAATGTTACAAACGGCTTATTTTGATGATGTACGGATTCATTGAGATTCGACAGTAAGCCCAAATCCGATTATTACTCAAACACCAGAATCTGAGAATTTGCGTTAACATACAGAGTAATAAATGCATAAATACTGAGACTAGTAAAGCGACTAAGTTACCTTTTGCATTACCTATCAAAGGGAAGAAGTTTTACGGATTTAGAAGTTATTAATTTATTAGTAATTAAACTAACGTGCCGTCTAGATTGACCATTTGACGGATTACCTCATTACGCTTGTCCGCGTATCTCGCTGGATTAGCGCGTCAAAGTCATCATGGACGACATACAGTTTGTGGTTAAGCTCTCCTCCTTCGTCTAAAGATGCTAACGTCTTTCTTTTATCGGGATCGTTGTTTCCACGGAGAAGCTAAAGCTATTGTAAAAGAAGAAGAAGAGGAAATAATTAAAATTTAGCCTTTGTTTTTGAGCCCTGTTGTTGGTGAATGAGCGGTGTTCGCCATTTTTCTTCTTCTGTGTCTGAGTCTGATTAACCCTATCAGGACGCTCGCCCAAACACCTACGTCATCGGCGCGCGGCGAGTGACGTAGACTTTTGCCGTTCTGCGCTTCCATAATCACGCATCCGAGACGAACAGGGGGAAAAAACGCATTAAAACAGCTGGTATTGGGTATTTAAAAATGTATGCCTGCTGGTGAAACAAAGCGGAAAAAAAGGGTCCAGTCCCGAAAGCTGTAAATGTAAACTAAGTTTAGCGAGTGTTGGAGTTATATGTAGTTATTTTGAACAAACCGTAATCTATACCACACTGGTAAATTTAAAAATAAACAACAACAAAAACGGAGTAGAAATTCTATTCTGTCTCTGCTGCTTTTAGTAGTGCCTCATTTGTAGGGTAAAGCAGCTAAGGTCCAGATAAAGTCATGTCAACATCAACGAACGATAAGACAAGGGGTCGAACACACACACACACACACACATCATGGGGTCTTAGGGCAAAAGAACAATGTTTATTTACCATAGAGAGAATGTTCTTCACAGGCAAGCTCCTTCAAGTAGTATTATCCTCTAGCAGCTTTTCTGTGCTTTTCCCTTAGCATCTTGAATGCTCGTTTACATCTTTCTCGATAAAAAATAGGGCTCCTATCACCAAGATAATAGTTGTCGCTTTAATTTCTCATATCTAATTTCGCTGTCCCAATTCTTCTTGCTGGAGAATGTTCTGTTTCTTCAAATGAAACATACATCTTTTTTTTTTTTAAAAATTTCCGTTGGAACAATCTCAGCAGCATCCACGTCCTCTCGCTTTTATTTCTGATGATAGCATCAGTTTGTTGACCTTTATTTACTTGTCTTTGCGGATTATTATTATTATTATTATTATTATTATTATTATTATTATTATTATTAATAGTAGTAGTAGTAGTTTTCGTTGTCTGAATTTAATCTACTAATAATCTAAGTAACCAAGGTACGTAAATAGACATAAGTTGGAATAATCAAAGAAATAATCCATAAAAATATTATTACTTATGGCATTCACGATTTCTGCATTACATATTGCGCACATAAACACACGAGATAATCTCCCTCATCAGCTTGTCGTACTGAGTTCCGCAGTTTCCACAGCACTAGCCACATAGAAACTGCATTTATTAGCTTCATCGCATTGACTCTGGGACGAGATTTAGCGAAGACTCTAAGAATATAGCCACAGCTGTTATTGCTAATGAGTCGCTAGTGTTTGTTATGCACATTCGTCAGAGTTACTCGAAGCAGTTTATTTATTAATTGATTACTTAGTTATATTTTACGTAATTGCGCGACTACAAGAATTAAGAGAAGAAGATGCCAGTATTACCTGAAGGAATATATCGATAGTATGTTTTAAATTCTAGAACTCAGGGGAACTTTACGCTCGCCCGGGATGCAGGTAATAACTGGAAGAAAGAGGCTGTAAGATGAAGCATCAATTTAGATAAAAGGAGTCAGTTACTGTTTATAAAGGTAAGGTGAGCACTGCAACCATCCAGCTTTATAAGGTTAACTATTTTTGAGAAACTTTGCCTTACTTTATATTAAGAAGACTGACCAAAAAAAAAACCAGTTTTCTCGTCAATTAAATAAAAACAACTTTTATACGATGCTATAAAATACACGTGGGAACCAATTTAAATTTATTATACATTTTGCATGTAAAAATTGTATACTAACTTTTCATTTATTTACAAAGATGATCATATAATTCTTTAAATATGGTATGCTTTGAGTGAGTACCCGTGTCAGCTTTATTATCTTCCTCTAGTTCTTGAATTTTACAAGGTAAATATGTTACTTACTGAGTTAGTCGATCTTTATGCAACATTTACTATCATTCAAAGATGATATATATTGGCATTTACTGACAAAGATGGATTTTGCGGTACACGGTATTGACGAATAAAGATGAATTCGACAAGACATCTACTGACATTTATTGATGAAGACAGAATCTTGTAAACTGCGGTCTAAACTTTTTTTTTTTTTTAAAAAAAAGAAAATCTAAGATAATAAAATAAAAGCACTGTATATTTTAAATTAAAATTCTAACTTTAAAATCACGAAAAATCCCATTTACCTTTCGATTGTAATTGATCGGTGATATCTAAACTATGTATACCGTTTGCACTGTAACTTAATGTAAAGCTGAACAATGTCTTCGTTGAAATTAATTCTGAAAATTCTAAAGAAAACTACTTTATTATTTTAATAATTTTCAGTTCAGGATTACGTTCTACATACGTTCACTTTGGCTATAAAACAAAGTTATATTGTAATTTTTCCTCGCGTTATATGGTGTTATTTACCTAAACCTCTGCGACTTATTGACTAGAGAAACCAAGAAAACATTCAAATTTTGTAAAGTTATTTTCTTCTTTCTACTCTCTATATGAAGAAAAATTCTAAATTATTTTCTTTTGTTTAAGATCTTGGCTGATCGTTTATCTGTAGATGCGCTGCCTCTTCTTTAGCATTATCGAAAATATTGAATATTACTTTGCTATGCTTGAAAACTCGCTTGTGTGTCTACCGATTACTGATAGATTCTGCGCAAGCTCCTTTTTTTCTCAACATCAATTAAAGTTTTTACACCAAATTCTTAGAAATTTTATTTCCTCCATTTTTTGGAAAAAAGTTTAAAAATAAATGTTACCTCAGATATTTTCTTGAATTATTGATTAAACACGGTTCCACTTAAAACTTTGGAATTAATATTTGCGGAAATTTATTGGTGGAGTTACTGTGGTTAACATGATGTTTGGATTTTTATCACCACTTGAACGATCTTATTTTTATTGACGTTTCAGGAAATCGTCTCTAGACACCTCTTCATGACGGTCTTGATGAGTGCTCGGTTGCAAAATTGCTTAATGAATTAGGAGCCTTCTCTATCTTGGAATAAAGGTTATTTTATTATTTAGCTTCGCAATCGAATGGTCCTTGGCAAGACTTTTCTGAAGACGGTTACAGAGAAAAGTTTTTCGAAAGAGAGATAGGATGAAACCATTTAACTGGTTATAAAATCCCTGAGGCCATGTAAGATACTTTAGCGTCCACTTCAATCTGGAAACATTACATTCATAAACTTATTTCAATTTTTCCTCCCAGAAATTAGGGATTCATCCACTACGAGTGCTGAATAGGTTTTTTAAGCACCTCTCGACCAATTAAAACGTTTAATCTCCTCAGCAACGGTTCGACATTTTTTTACAAAAAGTTATTCTGAACCAGCATCGTGGGTCCCTTTTTTTTCCCTGCCTCATCTCGTCGTTGTCTGACGGTTCCTTCTCACACAATTAGAACTCCTACTCACGGATCATAACTCCACCCCGAGTGCAGCAACAACGGCAACCGGCCCGGTGGGGTAGGTGGTAGCGGGTTAGCTCCGTAAGAGGACCGTTGCTCCTGTACCGGCGTTCGATCCCAGGTTGGGGTCGAAGGAGACTTGTCGCTGATGATCGCCATAGCGTGAAACAGCTGTACGGCAATTCCTTGGTGCCCGCTTGTCGGCTCGACGAACATCTCCCAGTAACGAGGAGGACTCGACAGAGAACAGGCCACTTGTCTTTACGGGATGCAATGCCATTGACAGGGCCTCGTTCGGAAGTCCCAACTCGCTCAACAACGTCGCAGTTAAAGCACTTCGCGTCGTAGCCGCGGCTAATCTGACAGATGACACGCTGAAGTTTTTTTTTTCCGCCTCGAATCAGCGCCTCTACTAACCCGATCTCGTTCTATATCCAGCTGCCCTTTACCAATGGAGAGAAACCTCGAGGTTAAGAACGTTTAGGAAGCAATCGGCTGGCATTAAAATCATTTATTTTACGTTCCATATGACAATTAAAAATCACCTTAAACCAAATTTTGTTCGGTTTCACTAAATCCAGCTTTTTTGTTGATGGAAAACATTTGCGAAACTTACAAGGAAAGGTATTGATTTTATGGAAAATTTCCAGTGTTTCCTTAAAAATTGTAACACCTAAGTTCTTCTATCATAATTTTCTGCATTGACTAAATAAATCTACACACGCTAGACCCTCTTCAAAATACAGTTTCTATCTAGTATACACTTGTTATACTGTTTTTTTATGCTTCTGTATCGACATTTTTAGTTGATTTTATGCAAATTTAAAAACATTTTCTACACTCGTGTTTTTGAAAATGGTTTTAAATTGTTTTATTTAATGACAGCACAGAAATTTTAAACCGGTTTAATGATTCCACCATGTATATAGTATACTTAAACATGCTAATTTTAGAATATTTATTAACTCTAGTTTAATACATTTACAAATGGTTTTTGCAACGATGATTTGATTTCTTTTTAATCAGAAACAAATGATCGAAAATCAAATACAGAAACAAGCGTAAAAGTAACTTATAAATTAAGTTTCAGAAACATTTTTATTAATTTAATAAGAATTTGAAACGTTTTACAAAGAAGAATCGTTTTACAATTTTCAAACTCCAAGATTTATTCTAGATCACTTTAAAATCTCCAAAACGTTTTGAGAAAAGCCTACTGCATTATTTTAAAAAAATTTAAATAACTTAATTTACTTTTGCAGTTGATTAAACTTCATTCCACTATTCAAAATAATTCCGTAAAGAGTCACCATCTGATAGCTTTCAATGTGAGGAGAGTAATCCTGTTGAATCCCATGAACACTGTACAGGTCATTTGTAAACCTCAGATCTTATTTCAGTAAACCACGGCCGGCCATATTCTGTTGTAGACCAAAATAATTGCTTATTTTACGGCTTATGAGCAAAGAACTCTTTAGATAAACGTTCCTCCCTTTTACATTGCAAAATTAAAAAAGAGATACGAGTCACGACGATGGAGGTTTAATAAGAAATGGAACAGTGTCAAATTCCTACTGGAGCTCTTTATTTTTAGAGATGGGAGGAACACGGAGTACCCCGAAGAAACCCAGCCGGATGCTTGGAAAGAGTAAGAAACCATGGCGAGGTATGACACCAAACCGACTTGAATTCGAACTCGGACTATTGAGTTTAGCAGTATAACTCGGAACTAACACGCAGACTATGATCCAGAATGGCAAAACTAAATTGTTTATTTAATTTAGGTTTCTGGAGATTTTAACCTTTGTTGTGGACATATATATTTTTTTTTTAATTGTATGAGTTAACTCAGAATACCCGTTCCCCATTTCTGAGAATTTTGAAGAAGCCAGATGATGTAAACTTCCTGCCATTTGTTACTGGATACATTTTATTATCTTCATCATGACTATTATTTTTCTTCTTAGTGGACCAGTTTAATCAAATAGTTTCTCTCCAGTTGTGACAGACTCTTTGGCCAAGTTGCAGAGTGTGATGTTAATGTGGTCTTAACAGATTCATTGTCAGGTGAACTTTCACCAAACTGATGTAGCTGTACTTCTTCCTTTAGGTCACCATCTAACTCAGGATCTATTTCACACAGCTGCGTCTTACCATTCTCATGCTCAGGGCTACACTTATGCTGAGCAAGCTCTCCAGACAGCCCAGCATCTGCATTCTTGAATTCTTGTGTGCCAGGCAGGGGCTATGCTTTCCCTCTTTTGATTACCAGTGATATTAATAAATTTAACTAAGGCACCTCGCTGTTTCTTTGCCTCCGATTCTCTTGTTGCCTTAGCTTCTCTCTTTGTTGCCCCCAGACTGATAATCACGGGATGCCATCTGGGTTTTCTAAACAAATGAATGATGAATGAGGGTTTTACTGCTCAACATAGGCTATTTCCCACTAAACAGTATAAATAAAGGATATAATATATTCATTTTATAATTGAAATATCAAATGTCATCACATAAGTATACTGGTGCATATACCAAGCATGACTGTTACAACAGTAAAAATTAAAATTATTTATAATAACTACATAAATAAATGTTTAAAAGATAAAAAGACCTCGAATTTACGTAAGAAAATGAATAAATGACAAAAAAAAAAATTCAATATACGGCAAAAGTGTTCCGTAGCTCTACATATGGTTTGGTACCTGGGTATGAGCGGGCACTACTTTGAGCCGCGGATAAATGCGCACTGTGGTCTGTGTGTGTTATTCGGCCAGCATCCCTCTCCCACAGTCTCATTTGTGTGATTGTATCCATCAAGTGAGTCTAGTTGTGCGCAAATATTTTTCATTTTTACGTGAATTTTCCCATTGAAAACCATGGCACCAAACTGTAAAAGTGACGCTAGTGGTTCCGCAAAGAAGCGTAAGGTGATTACGCCTGAGGAGAAGGTGAGCATACAGAAATATGAAGACGGGCAAACTTTGTCTTCCATTGCGCGTGGCTGTGTCGAACACGATAGTGATAGACAAAGACCATATTAAAGAACACGTGAAAGGATCTGCCCTCAAGAAATCTACGGCGATGACGAAACAAAGGACTGTGGGATTGCCGAGATGGAGGAATTGTTCAGTATTGTCGTTTACTGCCTACCTTTATGCCCACGTAAGATCGCCGTGTACGTGCGAGTTCGACTCACGTAAAACCGACTTACCTATATGTAACTCTTACGTAAGTCGGGGTATTTCTGTATAACTTTTAATAGTAGCCAATAATAAAATATTAAAATGCAAACATTTTTTTACCATAGATGAAACAAATATCTTCAGAGAAATTCTGACACTGGTGGGAAACGTTTTAGACGTATATTACGCATGGCTATTAACAACGAGCTTCGTAAACGTAAAGTACGATGGAGGTATGGTATCGCAAAATATCTCTAAGTTAGCGTAGTATAGCGATGACACCTGCATAGAGAGCGCATGCGCGGCCATGCACGATGCGAGGCCCGACCCCAGGGGCGAACATACGAAAGAGTAGTAACATCGTAAAATAAAAACCAGAGCTTCAAAGAAATAAGTCCGATGGGGGGTATGGTATCGAAGAATACGTATAAGTTATCGCAGGAGAGCGATGCTGACACTCGCTTCTAAGTTCCTGGCCAAACCCGGGGGGGATCCCACGGTCGGTCGAAGACTGTGGGTCGATAGCTTGACCCCATGGATCAACGTACGATACACCAACAACATCGTGAACCATAACCGCGAGCGTAAAAAAAAATATCAAAGTCCAACTGAGGTATGGTACAATCTGAGAGACCCAGAGGTTCCGCAGAGCACAGCTAATCGTGTCGTGATATATAAATCTATATATGAAGCATAAAAGAGGCCAGGATTATATCCCGATCTTCTCTTTTATGCTCTGTGTAATCCACAAACTCGAAGCGCTGTTGCTGAGTACTTGTGTGATGAAAAGAGAGAGATATTTAGGAAAAAACGCTCATTCCAGGCTCATGCGTCGCTCATTCCCAGTTCTCTGTGTGCTGACCCACTGGAACAGTAATAAGAGACTAACGGCCGTATTTTTAAAAGAAAAACTAAATATCGCCCCCCCAACTTTCCTCACCAGATCTAAATATCCACACCTGAGCCACTGATTGGCTGAACTGGGTTAGGTAAGGGTAGTTTAGCCAATTAGCAGAAAGAATTTCGAATTAAGGATTGGTATGGGATGATAGGCTGCCATATTTGATTTTTGAAATATGGCCATGAGATCCATAATACTATGCATGACAACAGGAATATATTTCTTTTCTATTTCACATTTTCACAAATTACCAAATCTTATAGGTGCAAAACATTTTTGTTAGGGAGCAATTTAGGTCCCGCTTAAATGGGGGTCCTGGGCAGTTGCCAAATTTTCCCACCCCTAAGGCCACCACTGGCAGAGGATTTATTTGGAAAGAGATTGTAAATATTCTATGGGGACTAATTTTAGTGGATATTGTTGTTTATTTACTTATCGTTGTTGTCTTTTTAGGCTGAGACTTCTCTGGCGTTTTCTACACAATCTGAAATTTAATTTGTGAATCTTAATATCAGCAATAAAAACCATTAATGACATAAATGTTTGGAAGGCGAGACTTTAAAAACCATAATAAATGTGATTTATAGTAAAATAATGTCTGAACAATGTCTAAATGATACAGCAGTTAAAACATATGTAGCTTTGTGTTATTTTGATTCTCCACAAATAGAAATGGCGGCGGTGCTGCCATGTTGTTGAGCGCGTGCAGTAACGACTGATTTCGGCAATATCGGATTTCTAGATTGTTCAGATTCCTTAAGCAGCAAATAAACATTTTTATCATTCTATGTACCGAAATTTTATAATAATTAATGTTACTCGTGAATATTGAGGCCCATAAATAAACCGTTTATTAAAAAAAAAAAACAGCATTCTATTCTCGATTATAATTTTAATCTCTGTATTGGAAATGATGACTGGCCCAGCCCCATTAATTTATCTTTTCTTGTTTTTCTCTCCTAACAATACACATTGTACTTAGATTCCTACAAACTAATAATGTCTAATCATTAGAGGGGTAGCCAGAGACCTCCATAGACTTTCGTAGCGTGCTTTTTGATCATATTTATTACTGGGATTATGATAAATCAACAAGTTTCACAACTAGATAGTCAGTCAGTCAACGTTTTTTGGCAAGTTATGCGCGACAGACGAATAAGACCAAAATAGAGTAGCCCACCAGGGACCAGTTGTCAAAGAATCAGTAATTCCTAACTAAACGTATAGATGAACTAAAATCAACATCATATGCTTTGGCCTTCTATAAGGAGTGAGCTGGCTACACAGGTGGAAATCTAATTTTTCAGTCACAAAAATTTTTTTAATTAGTTATGACACAAATAATGTAAAAAAGTGAACGAAGAATAATTTATTGAAAATTCAGCGTTTGCCAGGCTGAAAATCAAAACGCGGTTTATGAAACAGCCTAAAATCAGCCCCCTTTTTTTGGAGGCTTTTTAAAATCCATAACTTAATTTTTATCAGCCGGATTTACTTTAAAATTGGCAGGAACGTTTATCTCAAGCACGTGAATGTGATTACACACTCACTGAGGACAATAATGAGGGTCATAGCTCTGAGAATGGTTCAATTACTCAAAATGGCCTAAAGTCAGTATTTTCATAGAAATTTTTCCAGTAACTCCATTGAATCCCTGAGCTTTTTGTGAGGTTCACCTGCTAACTTCCAGTAGGCCAGCAATAGATACTAATTTAAATGTGCCTCATTGATTTATCATTTCAGTGCCTATCCTCCATTTATTTTCCTATCATAGTCAGGCTTCCATTGCGTAAATTTGCAATTAATAAATAAAACTTTCTAATCTTTTAAAAAAAAAATATGGCAAGAAAATTTTAGTGAAGTAATTTTATTTATGGATGGCAGATTCAGAGTTGATTTTTTGTTTATTGGATCAAGTGCCAAAAATTTATGATGAAGGAATCCACACACACACACACACACACACACACACCACACACACACACACACACCACACACACACACAAACATACACACACACACACACACACACAAACATACACACATATACACACACATACACACACACACGATGTGTTTCAAAAGGACTAAACAAGTCGGAAACAATCGTCTACTTTATAGCATTGGAGAGATTCTGGATCAAAGCTTTGGGAAGAACATCTACTGTAGTACACAACCATTGAACAAATGTCGAGAAAATATTAAACGATTATAATAACAATGTAATTCTGTATTCATATAAAGGGGGAAAAATATTGTACGACTCCTTGGTAGAGAGTTGGTTTCTAGCACCTAAAGGAGGTCTCTTGGATTCAACAAACTGTGATCTTCCTGATATTAGAAAGATCATGGATAAACTTACTGGTGATGGATAATTATTCTATCAGGATCGAAAAGACAAGAGGAATCAGTAGGTTGAGTGAAACCATTGGCGTAGAATATGAGCAACACCAAGATGAACAACAGGCAATTGCAGAAGAAACTGAAAGAAAGATTTCACAAATCTTGTTGAATATTCAGTAATAATAAGTGAAATACCCAGAAGAGATAGAGAATAGAGAATGGGGGGGGGGGGTTGACCATTTTATCCAAGTCAATCTAAAGGTAGATGTGCAACCTAAAACTAGAAAAATAAGAAACACAGATAAAACAATCAAAGGTACCATAGCAACAGTTATTTACTGGCCATTCAGACAGACTGTAACAAATTCTATGGATACAAATATTACCTGACAGCAGATAAATATAAAAGTTTGAATCACATTTAGAAATAACATCAGAAGAGGAGGAGATAATTGAAACTAAAAAGAAGAGACAGAAAACATTAGATAATTATAAAAAAAATGTCACTTTATCTTACCTTTTGCCAAAGTAATAAGTAATTATATGTATGGAAAAGCCTTACAACAAGAAACTGAAGATGGAATTTCTCTCAGTGAAAAGAAATGTGGGATTAAAGTCACATTACATTTTGACAGCACAAGCCAAAGCGAGTAGACAGTGAACGGCCTTCATTAATATTAAATTTCAAAAGTGACGATGAAGAAGAATGTTAAGTTTTAGTATTAAGTCATATCCCTCTCTGTGTTCCATGTAAATCGCAGATCCGTCGACTGTTGCATTGATGTATTAGCTAAACTGGACACTACAACTGACATCAGAAAACATCTTATTGGTAAACAACTAAGGATTAAGACATCTTAACTAATCAAAAAGCGTCACCAGTGTACAATCAGAGTGTTATTAATATTGGTTAACCTTTAAAAAAAAAAGGTGTAAAGCCAGCATCATTAGCAACAGACTTTCATTATATTCTAGAAGAAGACAGAGTTGCAATGTATTTTATTTTATACAAAAAAAGACGGTTTGCAAAACTTGGGTACACGTATGGTGCCCTGTTGGAATGTTTCCCTCAGTTTTAAAGTTGCCTGACCGTACCCATTATCACAATACTCTCATCCAAGCTTGTCGCCAATACATCGAAAGTGAGCATAACTAAGACCTCATTCTTACATTACATACAAAGTAACTATCCCTTTTCTCAATGGTATGAAAAAAGAAGACCAAAGAACTTAATAAAAATCACACCCATCGTACATAATGATTTTAAAGAAAGGTAAATAGACACATTGTTGAGGTTTGTTGTTCAATGGAAACGTGTTAATATTAATGAAAGTAAACATCTTAATGGTCTTGAAGATATTTACTAGACTTGATGTGTAAAATGTCTGCTGAATGATTAAATTGCAATGTAGCAGCGAGTACTGAACCGATGATAAAGATCCACATGCTACACACTTGCATAAACTTACAGAAGATAAATGTAAAAAAAAACTTCCTAATAACAACTTAGAAACTGAATGATATTTGTCAAGATGAAGTAATCTAGTTTTTTTTTTCTTCTTTTCTGTAGCCAAAAGAAACAGATTCTTAAGACTAAAAGAATCAGAGACGATTTAACGTTTAGCAAGTCTGCTGTAACAGATAAAACCCTTTCAGTGAAGTCATTGGCAATAATAAAAGAGCTGGGAAGCATGAAGGTGGACCGAGTCTCCGAAAAAAAAACAGAAATGGTAGCAAAAAATCCGAGATAATTTAAACACACACACACAAAAACACAGTGCTACCTGTTTCTTGCGCAGGCGACATATTGAAGAAATGCAAAGAAAATAGCAAGCCAATAACAACAATGTGGATTAATCCAGAAGTCAACGTTCTGAAACGTTTATAAAGTAAACGGAATTACAAAAGAGCAATTTGTGGAGAATTTCTCAGTATTGTTAGAAGCTAGTTCAGAAATCATAGAATCAGAAGGCGCTTTCTTGTTTCGTTCTCAGCAAGGATGGCAAAGAAGGAAAACCAAACCTTCTTCCAATAACCACTTGCTGTCGTTTGGATCGATGAGTTTGACAGAAGAACGTGGGTCATTGGCTTCTACACTGCTTAAAGTTCGATACAAGCACTATTAGAGTGGATCATTTAGAGAGAGTCGACAGGACTCGTAACGAAATGTGGCGCTAACCACAAAAAAATAAAAGAGACGAAATTCAAAAGCCAAACAGGAACAGATTTTGCCCTGCAAAAAATATGGAAAATGGAAATTTGGCCGATATATTAGATATGAACTTCAAAACATTGAAGAAATTAAGTGTATCTGTAAAACAGTGTTGGAATAAGCATTTCTTAGTTTGATAAATTTGATTATCTTTTTCAGTCAGGCTGATTGAACTTGATTTACGGAGACTTTTAAGAAAGATGGAAAACCTGCGAAAAAATTGACTTTAGGTTATTTTGGGGGGTGGTTGATTTTAAACGTGGAAAACCCAGGGATTTTATTTCGGGTAGTGTTTTTTTTTCTTTTTTCTTCTTCTTCTTTGTATTATTTGCATGATAACTAATTTTTTTAGAAAAAAATGTTGTGAGAAGGTTGATGGAATTTGTGAAAAACAGTTACTAATTCCGTATGTTTAATTAGGAATTACTGGCACTGTTACAGCTAACCCATGTATCAACAATTCCCTGTCTCCTCTACTTCGCAGCATCGAATATTAAACGATCTCTGTAATGCACAAATGAATGAGTTTTCAGACATTTCCAATCCCAATCTCCGCTTTCTTCTATTTTTTCTAAAGCCACTGTCAAAAGTTTTGCATCACCCGAAATAACAGTAATGAAATCTCTTTTTAAATGATGCTCATCACTTGAAACTGTATCCGTAATCACTTCTGAATGTCTGCTTTTGAATGCTTCTAATGAAGTCATGACTTATAAGGTCTTTTCTATCATTTTATCGGTAGTAAGAGAACGAACTAATGGACTTATATACATTTAGGAGATCTTCCCAGTTTCCACCATCACGTGTTAAAACCCCACTGTTTGTAAAATTTTGATGATGCTTTTGAGTAAACGATTTAACCCACCGTGCCAGTGAATCATCGTTTATATTTTTAAAGATGGAATGAATCACCATAGATGCACCTTATTTTCTCAATGTTTTATTATACTGGGTAAATTGCATCCAACGACCAAAAGTACGTCTTCAATTCATCAGCGAAGAACATTAAAATTCATCTCTATCGCGAATATCATGTATAGATGAGATTTTTTTCCTATTGGTGATTCTGAAATATTTGACTACAATTACAGATAATAATAATAATAATAATAATAATAATAATAATAATAATAATAATAATAATAATAATAATAAGCGCATCTTTAAATCTTATATTTTCTAGTAAATACCTCAATAAATCCAATTTCTTAAAAGACTTTCCACCAGATCTAATTCTAGTCGTGGGATTTTGTTTATACTATTGACCAGTATAATTCCTCCAGCTGAGTTTTTATTTTTTTTTTTATTTTTTAAATTCCATTCTGTGTGAAAAAAATAAGTAAATTAATATAATTAATATTTACATTTCATTTCTTTTTTCTCGTTTTTTTGGAGAGGATAAATTAAACCTAATTGGTTGGCTGGCATAGGATTAATTTTACGTTTTCGCACAGAACCAGTTATCTTCTTAAAATGATGCTATTTCTATTATTTTCAAAAAAAATTCTTCATACATTGTACCCATTTTGCCCCCTTCAATATATATACATAATTAAAAGAAAAGGATTATATGATAATGAATGTCACAAATAATAATAATAATAATAATAATAATAATAATAATAATAATAATAATAATAATAATAATAATAATAATAATAATAATAATAGAGTCTTACTAAAATAAAATCTTTCTAGAAATGCTAAAGTTTCTTTACTACAATAGTTATGCATCAGAATCAACATTTTACATAACAGTCCTAAGTGTAAAATGTGCACGTGCGACTGTGTAGGGATACATACATACATACCACTCTCTGCCACCTGCCCCTCCCCAATCCCGGAAAGAGGGGAGGACAAGGTCCCCCACTGTATTTTAGCTCCCTAGGATAACTGTCTCAGCTGACAATAACCATAACAGGGAAAAAAAAAAAAAAAAAAAAAAAGGGGCAGATAACCACGTGTTACACCATTACATGAACGTCACCGCAAAATTATTTTTTAAAATAAATATAATGATAAAAAAAATAAAAATGTTTAAATGATATTACATTAATGCGTTATTAAAATCTAAATAATAGATAAATTGTGATGAATTTTAAGAAACTTCCTGTGTAGCGACAACCGTAAAATGTCTACAGTCATGGCGGCGCGGGTTCTATGAACAAGCGGTGATGGAAAACCTGTTGCGGCCAGACAAATGACGAAATTCAGCGTCTGCGGCGTAATTTCTGACTCTAACCAACTGGAATTTTATGGTACGTATAATAAATGCTTTTCAGGTACTAACCTGTAAAGTCTGTTTTACAGTTATGTGTCGTTGATTTCTGCCGTAACAGTGTAGATAGGCGATGGCTGGTCGTCGTCTTAGCAGACGGACGGTGTACATTATATAAGCTACACACGAGCTGCTGGTCGGGTCTCCCTGAGCTATCTAAGTTCGTTGGGATTCGTGCTATTTCAGTTGGCCTAGAACCAGTCCCCCCCCCCCCTTTCGTATTTCGATACAATCCGTGGTGTAAACGCGGATCTTAGGCTAGTTTCGCTGTGTCCAGTCATAAGACTGACGGCTATAATAGATGTGCTTTTGGTACAGCTCACGATGCACTCTGGACCATTGAGTTTGTGCCGATGCCGTGTGAGAACACCTCCGCTGAATACATCTTATCCTTAATGGGAAACCGTGGATGTGAGACTTATGGCTTTGTAACCAGCTGGTGGACGGGCGATATGTGCTTCGAGAGACGTCTGTCATTCATCCAACCGTCGAGAATCTTAATTAGAAATTCGCTTGGGATGCAGTCGACGGTGCTACGGTTCGATAAAACGCAGCGATTTCCCAGGCGTTGATGATACTATTTTCGTATATACACACACACACACACACACACACACATATATATATATATATAATACAGAGGACGTTGAGTGACGACGAATTTCATGTACGGATGTTGGAATCGATCCAGGCTGCATTGTGAAAATTCCTGTTAATGATAGGACCAATCTTGAGTAATTATCATCTATGTTAGTGTTGCACTTTGTCACTGGCGTCACTTTAAAAGCAGTTTGTCTACTTGTGTACAAACTCATTAAGTTACGCATCTTAAAAAAACGGTTGTTTTCTCATTAAAGTGTAAAAAGTTATTGTGTGATCAGTTTTAGTATTTACACATGCAGTCATTTACCTTTTTGTTTGATAAATTAGTAAAGGTGAAGTATTATGAGTGGAATGAAAGAAAGGGATTTAATAGATTTTACAACTAGCATTTATGCAGTGTGAACGTTTTAAACTGGAAACAACAGGTAAAAGTGTTGGTGCATAAAAGTTTTAACTAATGACCAACTTGAGATATTTACAGAACATATGATCTTGCAGCCAGCTTTGGATTTTCATTTCTTGGGTTTTGAGTTAATTCGAAAATTGCAATTTAAACATCCTTGTGAGTGAGTGAGAGAGAGAAAGAAAAGCATGTTTTGCAGTGAAATGTAGTTTCCAAAACATGGTTACTATGCTAGAATTAATGTTGGTTGTAAGCTGCATCTTTTACACACTAATTAAATAATGATTTAATCCAGAGTCTGGTTGTGCTAGAAGCAACAGTGGGTTGGCATATTCCCAGGGGCAAAGAGCTCAAGTTTAGAAGAGAACATCTGCACAACTCTGATTTGTTTAGATTTCAGGATCCTTGCCCTACACATTCAAAGCCTGACTGATGGTTACAACACTCATGCAATCTGTTGATTTGCCAACTAATGATGGATGGTCTACAGACAGATTTTAATTTCAACTTATCAGGATGTCCAGTTTAATCATAATATTTGTTTGTACATTTATTTGCTATTTATTTAGATAAAAACTATAGAACATTTAGATTTAGAGTAGTTAGAAACTTCTGCTAGCTCTAACACTAAAAATAAAGATAAGTTGCAAGTGTTTATCATTTGCAGGGATATATTTAATAAAATAATATTTGTAAATGATAGAACATTCAGGATAAGGTGTAATATCTTAGGGGATAGAGCAGATGATTGATTATAATTAATGTAGCCAAGTTTTAATTATTTTTTACACCAGTTTGTCAGGATTTATGTCACTGTTTTGAACAACCTTGCTAAGCCAACTCTTGTCTTTATATTTCATAGATAATGCTTCCTTTTGGTTGAAAGTACTTTGGGTGTGATAACTTGGCCTTTCTACTAATAATCTCTTATGATTTATTTCCACTGTCTGTGAGAGGGAAGTATTGTGCATAGTTAATAGATGACCACAACGCACACGCGCTCGCGCACACACACACACACACACACACACACACACACACACATATATATATATATATAATACAGAGGACGTTGAGTGACGACGAATTTCATGTACGGATGTTGGAATCGATCCAGGCTGCATTGTGAAAATTCCTGTTAATGATAGGACCAATCTTGAGTAATTATCATCTATGTTAGTGTTGCACTTTGTCACTGGCGTCACTTTAAAAGCAGTTTGTCTACTTGTGTACAAACTCATTAAGTTACGCATCTTAAAAAACGGTTGTTTTCTCATTAAAGTGTAAAAAGTTATTGTGTGATCAGTTTTAGTATTTACACATGCAGTCATTTACCTTTTTGTTTGATAAATTAGTAAAGGTGAAGTATTATGAGTGGAATGAAAGAAAGGGATTTAATAGATTTTACAACTAGCATTTATGCAGTGTGAACGTTTTAAACTGGAAACAACAGGTAAAAGTGTTGGTGCATAAAAGTTTTAACTAATGACCAACTTGAGATATTTACAGAACACATGATCTTGCAGCCAGCTTTGGATTTTCATTTCTTGGGTTTTGAGTTAATTCGAAAATTGCAATTGTTTATTATTTTTTTGTTGATGAAGCTATTTTAGAATGATTGTTTTAAACATCCTTGTGAGTGAGTGAGAGAGAGAAAGAAAAGCATGTTTTGCAGTGAAATGTAGTTTCCAAAACATGGTTACTATGCTAGAATTAATGTTGGTTGTAAGCTGCATCTTTTACACACTAATTAAATAATGATTTAATCCAGAGTCTGGTTGTGCTAGAAGCAACAGTGGGTTGGCATATTCCCAGGGGCAAAGAGCTTAAGTTTAGAAGAGAACATCTGCACAACTCTGATTTGTTTAGATTTCAGGATCCTTGCCCTACACATTCAAAGCCTGACTGATGGTTACAACACTCATGCAATCTGTTGATTTGCCAACTAATGATGGATGGTCTACAGACAGATTTTAATTTCAACTTATCAGGATGTCCAGTTTAATCATAATATTTGTTTGTACATTTATTTGCTATTTATTTAGATAAAAAACTATAGAACATTTAGATTTAGAGTAGTTAGAAACTTCTGCTAGCTCTAACACTAAAAATAAAGATAAGTTGCAAGTGTTTATCATTTGCAGGGATATATTTAATAAAATAATATTTGTAAATGATAGAACATTCAGGATAAGGTGTAATATCTTAGGGGATAGAGCAGATGATTGATTATAATTACATGTAGCCAAGTTTTAATTATTTTTTACACCAGTTTGTCAGGATTTATGTCACTGTTTTGAACAACCTTGCTAAGCCAACCCTTGTCTTTATATTTCATAGATAATGCTTCCTTTTGGTTGAAAGTACTTTGGGTGTGATAACTTGGCCTTTCTACTAATAATCTCTTATGATTTATTTCCACTGTCTGTGAGAGGGAAGTATTGTGCATAGTTAATAGATGACCACAACGCACATGCGCGCGCGCGCACACACACACACACACACACACACACTTCTAAAGCCAAATAGAAGTTAATAAAACTTTTGTTTCTAAGGACCATTTTGTACTAGACACTCAGATGAAACCCGGCCAGATACCATTAAGGTGATGTATTTCAGCCAAGTTTCGTTCAATTGGATACATTTCTGGAAGTTTCAGTGTTGCTTTAAATAATTTGTCTACTTACAATGGAATAAAACAAAAACATGATTTATGGGAAGCTTAGAGCTATCCAAATGAAACTTTGAAATGGAGTAAAGTTACTAGAAGTAGAGAGAAATTGTTTGAGTTGCTTGAATTTATTTTCTATATTTTGTGAAAAAATTTTACACAAGATTTGTTAAGTGAATAAAAATTGTGGTAGAAAGAACTTATAAAATTATTTTATCTCATTATCTTATTCAAGTTGTATTTTTATTCCTTTTGAGCAAAATGTGAGCAATATAGACGGCAGATCATCTGATAGTGTTGTTTTTTTTTTTAATAGAAAATATTTTTGAATTTTTCCTGTTATCTGTTTTGTAATTGATTTCTATGTATTTTTGTACTCTGATAAACACATTTCTGAAAAGAATTTACTGAGATAGTTATTTATTAGGAAATCAGATTAATATTGATATTCCTGATAAATACTGAAAGGGGAAAAACTAAAAAGTAATGTACAAAATTATTTTTATTTTATTGAGATTCCAAAATATCTTAGTTATTAAAAAAGAACAAAATTGCAGGGTTAATGGAAAATATTTCAGTGATTAGAAAATATATGGGTCATTCTACATTATATTTTCTGAAAGTACCTGACCCCCTCCCTCTTAGATTTTGATTGAACTTTTACTCTTTTGGCTTCAAAAATAATGTTTGTAAATTTGTACCCTCCCTAGCTCTCATTAGTTCCAAACATATGAAGCCTTATCCATGGGGTTTTGGGTTAAAAAAAGAAAAAAAAATGAAGTTCCATTTTATGCATGTGACGAAATCCACATTTCATTGATTAGTAGTTGCAAAAATAACACAGGAGTCGATGAAACTAGAGTTCATAGGACAACTGTTTATGTAGATTAAAAACTTTGTCAGAAATGGTCTTTGACTGACTTCTGATACATATTAGACCTAAAGTAGACATTTCATGTTGTGCAGTTTATGAAGCCGTATTTGGAGCTTAGCTACCAAGCTGAGCACTTATGATGCATAGTATGTATTTTATCCTTGTAGAGAATACAGTAAAATATGAGCATTCTTCCATTGCCTTTTGCAGATTTATGTCTATGAAGATGCTCACTGAATATGCAATCAAAAAATATTCCAACTTTAAAGGCCAGAATAGCCATGTGGCTCTATGAGTATGTCTGTTAAATACATATGTGAAATGTTTGTATCCCGAGGTGAAAGAATTACTTAACCTTTCTGCCACAATTTTTTGAATCTATACAAATAGTTACTTTAGGAACTCAAGTTTCATGGAAGCAGCTGTCTTGCAGCTACTAATCAATGAAATGTGGATTGCATCATGTGTGTAAAATGAAGCTTTTTTTTTTTTTTTTAACCTATAGCCTATGGTTGAGGCCTCCTTTTTCTTATAACTAGTGAGAACTGGAGGTTACAAATGTAATCCTTTCTTTGGGAGCCCAATGTATTTCCATTTTGGGTACTTTATGAAAATTTGATGATTTGAAGTTGAATGACCTATATTTTATATATATATATACACATACATACATACTAGCTGGGGTAACCAGTGCTGCACAGGAAAAAAAAAAATGGCTTTAGGCCAATGTACAGTAGCTTAAAAACTTGCCCAGATTCTGAAGTATTAGGTTTTTACAAAAGTTTTGTTATTTTTACTGCAAAAATGAGACTTCATATTGTTGCTGAATGTGAAGTTTATTAATCAAAGTAAGTTCCATTACAATCAATATACTTCTGCCAACGAGATACAAGCGGATTTATACCATTTTGAAAAACCCTGGATTTCTGGAGTCTATAAACTGTTAGAAGGCAGTTTCAATTGCTGCTTGGTTAGAGAAGGATTTCATACGGAGGAAGCTGTTGAGGAGTTTGAAAAGATAATTGTCTGTGGGAGAAAGATCTGGTGAATAGGCTGAGTGAGGGAGAACTTCATACCCTATGTGTTCAGTTTCTGAAGAGTCACTTTTGCAACATGAGGACGAGCATTGACGTGGAGCAGGATTGGGCTTCTTCAATTCACCAATGCTGGCTGTCGTTGGGAGAGTTTCCAATGAACATTTAACCTTTTAGCTGTGATGGTTTCTCCAGGTTGCAAGAAGTTATAGTGGATGACACCAGTTGCAGTCCACCAGACAGTGACCAAGACCTTTCGGTGGAGGCTTGGTTTTTGAATGTGGTTAGGCTTGTTGTCTGTGTTGAGCCACTGTGCTGATTGTTTGCGATTGTGATAGAGGATCCAGTTTTCATCTCTCTCAATGATTCGGTCAATAAATGGGTCGTTTTTGTTTCTTATGACAAGCAAAGAGCAGATCTCCAATCGACGATTTTGTCGTTGTTCATTCAGCTCGTGAGGCACCGACTTGTCAAGCCTTTTCTCTTTGCCAATTGCGTCAACATGCTGAGTAACAGTCCAGCAATTTCTCGCACTGTTTTTCTTGAATCGGCCTCAACTGAGGCTTTCAGACGGTCATCATCATAACTGGAAGGATGTCCGCTATGTTCCCTATCTTCAAGGCTCACATCTGATTGAAACTTTGTAAACAATTGTTGTACTGTGCACTCATTTGCTGTGTCCTCGCCCCATGCTTGCTTAATGTTACTAGTTGCCTCGCTCGCTTTGTGACCCAGTTTGAACTCATGAAGCAAAATGTCATGAAAAACTTTCCTGTCCATGCTTCACTCAGAACTCTTAAGCAAATATCCATTTTATGATTTTTAAAATGGTAGGTTTTGCATAATGTATGCCATACCATAGCCTACAAAACGATGCATAACTTATCTACATGCACCTTCACAAGCATACAAAAAATTAACCCTAAATTAGCATAATATAAAAACCGACAAAATGTTTGTAACGACCTAATACTACATCATAAATTTGGTGCCTCTAGGCAGTTCAGCCATGAAAGAGTAACAAACAATGCACAAATGCTTGAAAATGTATATTAGATATGTATAATATGATCGTACTTATATCCTACCATTAGTGTTAAGAACCCTCTAAAAGGCAAAGAAACTAAATGAGCAAATAGATGAAATCAGGATAAATGGCAATATGTGTTCAGTAATGATAAAGTAATTGGAATCTTTTAGACCCTAAATTTTAATAACTTCTTGATCACATTGATGAACTTGAACCTAAAGTTGCTGCCTTTGAAAATAGACGGTTTCTGGGGTTGTAGGAAGTTGGAGAGTGTTATATTGCTAAATGCCTTCATATCCTTGCATAAAGAAAGCACTTCTGTTCAACTTTCTGAAAGTATAAAAGAGAAGAGACAAGTCATGAAAATTTATGACCATTTTAGGAAGTGCTTTGTGAAATTGCAGGACTGCCTGGAGTCTTTTAAAGTTTTATATTACAACTTTGTAGGAAATAATCTTTGAGTTAGTACTCTTGCTCTTCATGACTGGTGTTATTTTAAAACTGTTTACTTATTTAATTTGCAAGCAGAAAGGTGGCTGAAAACGATTCTTAAACAGTACATCATTAAGGAAAAAAAGAAACACATGGATATCTGTTGAATGTTTTAGCATCACTTGCACATTTAAACTGAAATTTTTTCCCCACTAATTTTTCTAAGATGCAATATCTAAGGCATAAAACAAGAGGAAGCAAGAAAAGTGGTGGCAGAACAACAAAATTTTGAAAATGCCAAGGAAGTATTTGTGAAACTAGTGATCGTTTATTAACTTGTTTGTGTTTTACTCCTCTCCCTGCAATGTTTGATGTGGATGTTACTAGATTTCATTAACTTATTGGTTTTGTCAGATATTAATTTCACTAACTTGGAGGAACTGCCTATGGAAGTCTCACTGGAATCTCAGAAATGTGAATAGTTCTATCACATTCGCTCTGGATTGTTGGATTGCATGCTAGTCTTTGACCTGTGAATAGCATCACAGGAAACAATTGATTGAGTGCTATGATAAAAGACTGCACTAGGGAACAGTTACTCTAGCACATTCTTAGAAGTATTATAATTCACATCCATTAGCATTCAGGATTGTACACACTATGACAACATCAATATAGCTACTTTTCCAGCATATATCACTTGAATGTTTTATAAAAGATTGAGGCTGTCAGCTGGTATGGTTACTTTGCTATAATGATTGCAATTAGCAGAAGTGAACAGATTTCAATGATTTCTAAATTTTGCTTTTCAAAAGTACCTCAACTTATTTTTATTACAAGTTTTCAAACACTAGGATCTCTTTCTCAATCTTTCCATCTGTATATACTACAGTAAGATTGTGAAACTAGTGATTTTATGAAATTCCCCGAAATATTTATGCAAAATCATTGGTTTCACTCAAAGACATCAAGACCCTGAATTTAAGTGCTAGGGATTTCTTGAAATTACTACCATATTTTTTGGGTTATAAGTCTGTGCAGAGTATAAGTAGTATAGGTCAATTTTCCCATTTTCCAAACCTCCATTCACATATAAGCCAAAGTGGTGTGTAAGTTGATAGTACGATTGTACTTTTGTACAGTAATAACAGTATAAAATATCTGTCAGGGTAATAAAACAGCGGTGGTGGATAACATCAAAGGCGAGAGATTTGGGGAAAGAAAAAGTTTTAGGTGAAATAAAGAAGCTTCAATCTGTATGGTACAGTTTGATATGAGATTTGCCTATAAAATAAAAAGTTGAATCATCCAGCTTTGAAACCATGGTTTGCTTTTTTCAGTCTGTTGTAATGAATCTTTCGCTTTTCGCCAATTGCAAACACATTTCTTACTAATGCCATACTGCCGTTCTGCTGCCATAAGTCCACCATTCAGCAAAATTCACCACTTCCAGTTTAAAAGCTGCAGTATATGCTTTCCTTTTCTTTATAGCAGGCATTTTCAAGAAAGGTTTGATATTTTTTTTTCAACTTTGGCAAATTGAGCCTCCCATAACGATATCTGAGCGCCCTAAGCACTAAATAGAAGGGAGGTAACTGAATCTGAGTCAGCATGTACCCGCAGACGGTACATACAATCATACATAAATTTCACCATGGTACTTAAGGGTCTTGAGTTTCTGGTATAATGATTTCATCCATATATAAGTTAGAGTGGAGTATAAGTCGATGGTCAGGCCCTTACAGAAAAAGTATCGATTTATATGGCGAAAAATATGGTATATATCATTACATATATTGTTTTATTCATAAAACCATCTCAGTAATATTTTATCCATATAAAATCATCTTGATCTCATATTTTATTCATAAAAGCAAACTGTTCATTTTTATAACAATAAATGAGACTGGTACATTATTTTTTATTGCATTTATAACAACTTACTGATGTGCCATACTAATTTTAGTAAAGTGAAATGGAAACAGGATTTACCTAACTTAAAAAAAATAAGTAAAATCTTTCAGTAATTTTATTTCTTTTCATAACTAAAGCTTTTAAAATAAACTGTTATCTTGTATTATACAGCTAGCATTTCTCTACTATAATGATTATAATGTGCATCTTAATTTATCATAGTTGCTATGAAATATCGTCATACCTTATATAAAATACTTTATTTCTGGGACATTAAATCTTTTTGTAGACAATGAAGCTTTTGAATGTTTTTATTTAGAAATTGCACCACTGGTTGAGAATCCCTTATTCAAAATCCTTGGGGGCGAATGTGTTTCAGATTTTGGAATATAGATATACTGGCATAATTTGGTAGCTAACCCACTGGTGAGTGGGGACTGGGCACAAGTTCATTTACAACATTATAACTGTATATGGATACATATAGCCTACAGGTAGTTTTATGCAATATTTTAAAACCATTTTGTGCATGAAACCATAAGAAAAAGATGCACATTTATCCATCAGAAAGGTAAGATATCACTACATTAGGCCTACCAGTACCACAGGGGTATTTGCAGGCCTTTTCGACATTTCCAAAATATATTTACACCAACAACAAAGCACAGAAAAAGCATACAATTTACGGTGAGTAATGTGCATATGTCAAGCATGTCAGGACCCACTGCTGCTCAGGAACCTGGAATTTTCCACTGAAGGTGCTCAAAAATATTTCGGATTTTGGAACTTTTCAGTTTACAAAATTTTGGATAAGGGTTTCTCGACCTAGAGAGAGAGAGTGTGTGTGTGTGTGTGTGTGTAACTCTTGATGGGAACACATCAAAATCCATAATAGGTAACTTTGCGATCTCTCCACCTTTTGATTCAAGTTAGCACAATTTGAAACAATATTAATTTTGTCTAAATAATTAGATTTAAAATTGTGTAGAGATGTATCATAAATACTAATATAATCCAAGGAAAATTATTGTTGCATTTACTTCTGGTTGTTTATAGACCACTTTAAGAAGGAAATTACTTAGGATGATTTTTATTTTAGCAATCTTCTTATACTGCTTATTTTAGGTGATCAATTAGCTAATAAATATAGAAATGCTGCGAATATTTTATTTATTGTTTAAAATATTTTTTCTTTTTATTTGGAATTCTTCATTAAAACAATTCTGTGATACATATCTGAGCTTTAAATGAAAGACTGCTTTGTGATTTGAGGAACATAGTCTATAGCTTAAATTATCTGGAGTTGTTATGAATACGGTTTTACCAAATAGAAAATGAATTGTTCACATTTGCGTTTTTTTTTTTTTTCATAGGACAAAAAAAAAATTACTACATTTTTTTTGTCGTTCTCCAGCCAGCCACTTTGGTTTCCTCTCACATCTGAAAATGAAGAGTTCTAGCAGGGATTTTCACTTATGGCTTCCCACACCGAGAAGTGGTCTTGCTGCCTACTCAACTTGTCAACACACAATAAAATAGGAATATGCATCTAGGGAAGTGTATGATGATGTAGAATTTAATTTATTTGAGCAGTGGCTGGTAGTTTCTGTTATCTAAGAAGAGAATCTTCTAGAAATCATTTTACTGCTGCAAAAAAGTTTGATTCTTATTTTTATTTTATTTATTTCTCATTTTTATATTTCATTTTATATTTTCAATTAATATTTCAAGTATTTCATTAATATGTTTATTCAGTCTTCCCAATGTATTGCATCATTTAGTTGTAAATAGTTATTGTGCATATGAATATTTAAAGCCTACCCTGCAGTTTAGTTGCTTTAATGTATAATTTATTGCCTATAATATTTGATAATAGTGATGAAAATTTAATTTGTTTTGAATTGTTTAAAAACAAAAAAAAATTTTTTTTTTCATCCTAGATGTGGCCTTTTTATAATAATCTTTGTATTTTTTATGAGATTTCATTGTATTTGAAAATAATGAGATATTGCTACTAATAGACTTTTCCATAAAATGTTGAGATACCCTTTTAGTTCTTTATTTTCTAAAACTTTGACAGAAGTTATATCTTTAAAGAATTATGATCCTAACAGATAATACAAATAGTTATTTTGCTACTTCCAAAAACTCCAAATTAAAAATGCATTTCGGCAGCAAAAGTATTAGCACAAATAAATTTAGCTATTTTCCAAAAGCAGATTTTAAAAATTTGTCTTGCTGACATTTAAAATATTTATAATTGCTTTCAATTGGTTAAAAGTACATTTTATTGAATTAAGAACTTTAAATTGATGAATTTTGATTTTAATTTTAGTGTGTTGTATTTTGTTTAAAGCTATAGTACATGTATGTATGAATCCAAATAAATGTATTCATTTAAAAAAAGTTAAAAAATATATTAAAAATAAAAGGCTTGCATAGTTTAAGAATAAAACTACAAAATTTTGATTTGAATATGTATTTTATAGAAAGCATAGTTGCTGATGCACAAGAATGCATCATTAATTAATTTGGATATCTTTGACTGCTTTTCACTAACTCTGAAACACTTGGCATTTAGATATCCATTTCTCTCTTTCTCCATTAAGTAAGAGTTTTATTTATTACATCAGAAAGAATTACACATGATTAATTTGTTTTTGTTTCATTTTGCCATTTGTATATTTTTCTATTGCTTGTTTTACAAAATAATTCTCTGATAGGTTCACTTTACCTGTGTAAACTAAGGCGTATTTAATAATAGATTTTGAAATTCTATAGATGCAGTATTTTTTTCATAATAATTACAAAGGTGCATCATTGTTTGTCTGAAAAGTATTTTACTTTCTTGATTCATTTAGAAATTGCAACTGACAATGTATCTCTGTAAATATTACTACATTTAGAAGTTTGAATTTTAAGTTGCCATCTTAATTTACTTTTCTAAATGACACTGGTGGAAAATTAATATTTCTAATATAAAAGTGGAGGTTGTTATATGAACCTGACTTGGATTGATATTTAATATATTTTCACCATATGTAGTCAGCATTTATGGATATAATAAATTAGTTAAGGGTTGAAGATAACTTTAAAATAAGTTAAAACAATTGCAAACGAAGTGATATATTGTTGGTTTGTTTATTAATAGTATTCAAGCATGGTTAGAAATACATCTGAACCAACAATTTGTAAAATTTGGGATCATACAAAGAGAAATTTGAATGGGTTTTAGATGTATGATTTTATACTTGTACAGTCATCATAGGAAGGGTTTGAATCTTTTTGGTTTGTTTTTGGCATCTACAAGTCCTGAGTACCTGACAGCAAATTACCTATCACAGATCCCATTGTCTGGCCCAGAGAACATTGGCTACATGAACTTGATAACCTGTCATGTATAAGGTATCCTTATACCAGTATTTCTATTGGTTTTCTATGTTTGGGACATCAGGATATTTAGTATGCTTGCAATATCTTTTGGAATAGGTATGACGTAACTTTATTTTAGTTTGTGACAAACTTGTGGTATCTTGCTGAATGGATACTGTATATTTTTCTGTGTTGGCAATAAATTGGCATGCTTATGTTGGTAAACACTAGATGTAATTCCCTCTTAGATATTGGTCTGTTAATCAGGAAAAATCTTATACACAATCATCAATTGCCACATCCTGACAATTGCTACCATGACTACATAGACTACCTCTTGTTGGACATGGTTATTTTTTTGTGGCTGTTCTATCATTTGTAATGCAAGATATGGTCCTCAATTCAAGATGAAACATTTTATCATTTGAGTTTATAATGTGATCAGTTATGCTAGATTCATAGTTAGCCCTATTTGCTAGGTCAGGGTCCAGAATGGAAACCACACACCCAGTGGCGGAATGATGTACTAGGCTTTACAGTGAATTTACTAAGTGTGTCAGTAGTCATCAAACTGTTTTATTCAGGCTTGTTAGACATCACCAGTAGTTTTTCACTCTCATCCAGATAAACCAGTTATTGCATCTGTTTTGAGAGATTAAGTTCGGTCACACTTGAAATAAAATGTATTGTTTTATGACCCTAAAATGTACACTGCACAATAGCTTTTTCTGAATTTATAAATCTTAATTTTCATTAATGCCATCAACTAGCATTAATATAACAATGTATTGTGTTGTGATATATATTAATGATGAACTATTAAGGCAATTATAAATCTATCAGTTTTTTTTTTTTTAGCTGCTGCATTCTTTGTACCAACTTCGTGTACTTTGCCACTGTTAATTTTGAAAGCAAAAGCTGACATAATTGAAAATCTGTTAAGTATTTTTTAAAGAAGACGAATGTGAAACTGCTTCGTGTGTGTGTTACTAATAAGACTGAAATTCTAGCTTTTTTAGGTTGTAATCTGAATTTCTTATTTGAACAGCATAGAAATTTTATTGAAATAATCTTTTACATGGCCAGACTCTCTGGTTGAAAGTCAGGGCTCACTAAGAGAAAATTGTCACTGGATAATCTTTAGATAATGCATTTAGTTTGCCAAACCCAAGTTATGTTGTAAGTTGCTTTATTCAGTCAGTTTAGCTGGGTTCTGAGGAATTATCAGTTCATGATAAATGTATTATAAAACGAATCTATGCTTTTGAATCAAATGAGTTTTTCACTTAGTAATTTATATTGCCCTGACCTGATTGATGATCAGAAAAAAAAAAACAAGAGGGATTGATAATTTGAATGATATGCTTTTTTCTTGTTTTGTTTGGCAGACATGCAATGAAATTTAGATTGAAAAGAGAAAAAAAATGTTTGTAAGAGCATTAATTTAGTTGTTGACTTGAAAAAGCTGGTGGTGTTTGGTGGCAAGGAAATGAAGTTTTAAATGTCTGCAGAGAAAGTTACTTGATGTAACTTGCTTTATGTTTTCTCCCTGTCTTTCATCTGTTCTTATGTAGATGGCATTGTTGTTTGCTGCCTGAATCTGGTTGGGTGTGTTTTACTAGATCTGTCATTAGCAGCACCCATACATTTATATATATAAATGAGCCCATCATATGAAAACTGTTATCTGCTTTTTCAACCTATTATTGGTTAAAATGCATTATTCTAGAAGAATACAAAAACATTAGATTCATGTATCAGAACACACAAACTGTAAATGTAATTTCATTATCATTTCAAGGCGCACATTCTGGGTTTCCTGTTCAGTAATGTTTAAAATTATTGCCTGGTATGCAACCCTCATTTCTCTTGAAAGTAGTTGTATAGCTAAGTGACATTGATTGGGTTTCTTTCATGATCTTTTTGATCCAGTTCTTCCCATAAAGTTTATTGGAGTTCATCTGAAGATTGAGAGGGCCAAGCTATGGTTTTAAAATGTCCTTCCAATTTTTTTCTAGGGTTTTGTGCATTGTGCTTTACAGTTTGCTTTTGATCATTTATATTGTTTCATTATAAATCTATCACCTATTAAATAATGTCCTGTTGGAATTAAATGGTTTTGCAGGAATCTCATTAGTTTTTATTAAGTCACCAGCTGAATAACTAGCAAAGTAAATCCATACTTTCTACAACCATTCATTTGTAGAGCAAATACAGCTCTCTCCATACTTTTGTCTGGCCTTTCTTGTAACATACTGCCATTGTTTAGAACTAAAATTTTCTTACCTTGTCTGATTTAACCACAATATTTGCACCATTGTTTACAAATTGTACTTTATCACTTCTAAACATGGGCTTTCTGGCTGCTAATTGGTCAACTAATTCAATCTCTCTCAATCATCTTATGGTCGTAAATGTTGAGATACTGATTGCTGCAGTGGTATTGTGGTCAGAAATTATTTGACTATCAAGAAAGGCTTTGTACTCGAGACTTTCAAACCAGCAACCTGTTTCCCCCATTCCATGTTTTTGCTTGTTTCTCACCCTGTTAAGTTCATGGCTAAGCCAGTTGCCTTCATTCTAGGAATAGTAGTTTATACATCACTCCATACCTTTCTCACTTTCTCTACAATTTTATTTACATGGAATTTTATTTTTGAAGGCCATTTTATCTGCTAAACAAAACAAGCAGTCATCGATAATTAAGTCCATTAACATTTATACAAAAGCATAATGAGCTCAAATTAGTATTAAGAAAGGTAACATATTAATGTAATAATATGCTTTCAGTATGAACTAAAATTAACTTAGAAATAACTTGCCGGGCCCATAATTATGCAAAAAAGAAGATTGAGGTGATAACAATACAGTTATAATTTGTTATAATACATTGTTCATCAGTTATTATTATTTTACTTAGATAATGCATTTTCATTAGCAATAAAGTACTGAAAAATCAATAGCACATTTGTGTGGATGGGTCATAATTTTGAATGCCAGTTTTGTATGTATAAAAAAAACAAATTCTTCATTTTATTTAAAAATATTAAAAAAAATGGGTTGAACCAAGGTTTTGGCATATTATAATCTGGAGTCATAATTCTTTACAAGAGGACATCTTTTACTGTTCTGAAGAACTTCTTTAAAAAATGTTCTTGGGAGTTCTCAAGAGAACAGCTAGGAGTTGAGTAGTAGTTTTGAGTGGGAAGACAATAATTACCAGAAATGGATGACAAATCTAATCTTCTGAGCTAAATAAGACATCTGGTTATAACACCATTGTAGAAATTTGGTATGTTGACTAGTAGTATGCATATTGATTGATTTTTATTATTTAAATATATTGTTCTTATCATGTTTTACTATTAAAAAGAAAAAAAAAAGCAATTTGATCTTTTTTGTTGTTTGAACAATTTATTAGTACAGTGGAACCTCTAATTTGGATGTCTTGTTTCCCAATGAATATGTCTGGATTAATGAATTTTATGGATAGTTGAATCATCAAAGTTTTAGACAAGATCATTTATGCATTATCAATAGAAAACATGTTCATTCACAAGTAGCACGATCTTGTATGTGCCTGTATTATCACACACCACTCTACCACCACGGTATCTATTTGTAAAATTAATAAATAAAAACTAACATTCTTTAAAATTTTTTCTTAAACTTTTATCATACAATCTACACCAGTTAATCCTTCAATTAATTTAATCAGAAAGTAAAGCTTTACACAAGATTCATTAGTCATTGATTATATTGCCTAATATGAGCTGATAACTGCTGATTAAATTTTGTCTTTGAACATTGATCATCCATATGATCAGCCCAAACTGCAAATACAACCATTGACAAGTGATCTGTGGTGCATGGCTTTTAGAGTATCCAATTGAAGTGGGTTTTCATTATCAATACATTTATTCCATCATTTTCTGAGTAACAGTGCCCTTCCCTGGTCCATTGGCTGGAGTGGAATTAGGAGACAAGATACGCATTGTCACAACCTTCATATCACTAATTTTGGGATGTACTGGGCAGTTGTCAACAACTAGTAGAAAGTAGAACCTTTCAATCTTGGGACTGCATATTTTTTGTCAAAACCTTTTCAGTTGGGATAATGCCAGTTGTTAAATGCTAAGCATTGTTTTCATGTTTTTAAAGCATTTAGAATTTGCTGCTTTTCTGAGAAAAGGAGGAGGGAGTCAGAAAGTTTGACCCATTCACATTTCATGTAGAATAGTTTTGTTGTTTGCTCATTTTAGTGCCAGCACAATCATCAGCTATTGGATACTGTTTTGCAGGGCAGAAGTTTGTAAAATACCTATTTCGGAAGTATTGTAAATTTCTATTTGACTACAGTTTTGTATGAGTTTGGGATAAACATTTTATCCATGCCCTGGTCATCTTGGTGTTCACCAGCTTTCCTGCCAACAACAGTCCTAAATCTCAAATTGTGTCTTCGCTTGAAGCAATCTTGCCAGCTATTTGAATAACTGAAGTTCTCCATGCCTAGATAATGCTAAGTTTTTAGTCTTTGCTCAATGAAGATCACCTGATGCAGGAATATTTTCATCTTATACTTCTTTAAACCAGTGTTATATGGCATCATCAAGTTTTTAGTGCTCTGCAATTTGAATTTATTTTCTTTCAATTGGTGTCCCATTGTCTACAATGGCAGGCTTAATTTTATTTTTGTTTGCTCAAACTGCTGCTAGTGTGGTTACTAGTCAGTTCTCTACAAATCATTACTTGAGATTTTCTTTGTTCTAAATCAAGAATTTGTAATTTAGATTTTAGACAGTTGTATCCTCTTGCTTTCGCTTTATATTTTTAAATGCTAGTTGCAACATTTAGGTCATGCAACCACATGCTATGTGTACTTGACTCTCTTTTTGCTTAGCCAGTCATCATCATTGTTTTATTGAGAGGATAACACAGCTTATATGAGTGAGTTCAAAATGAGTCAAGTTGGCAATTGTTATATCTGGGTCTACCTATTGTAATGGATTGTTCAATTTAGAATTTTCCTATTGCAATTTACCCTTTCTATATATTGAAGTTGTTAAATTTGGGTTGTTGTAAAAAGCAGGGTTTGCTGTAGTGAAGTTCAACTATATATCTTAATTTCATTCAATTGTGAAAGTGTGGCAGCTTTCAACACTAAGTTAGTAGTTTAACTCATTTACTGATGTTCTCACTAAAATATCTGATGTCCTATTGAAGTTAAACAAATATGAGGCTCTATGAAAAGCATCTTAATTATTAAGTGTAAAAAAAAATTATGAACAATTTTCAATAGTCAGAAGTTATAGGTTGTTGCCATAGAATTTGAAGCTGGATTTTACAGGATTAAAAAAAAAAATGCTGGTTTTGTTATTTTTGTTCAGGTGGGGAAAGAACACCTCTATTTTGGGAACTTGCCTTTTCAATTTATTATACATCCTAGTGTATAAGCCGAGAATTTGGCCCAATTTTCAGACCTTGAGTTTGGGAGTTGGCTTATGCGAAGATTATCATGTGACACTAAAAATTTGTGTTTAAATCTGATACAATACAATCAGATTCCGGTCAAATTCCAGCATATTGTATATGCTGTCAATGGCTGTGCAAAAAAACAGAAAAGCACCTAGGATACAGGTTTCTCATTCACTTCACAAACACAGGAAAAAACTATTTTCTTGCATCAGGCTTTTAGCAAGACAGGTTTATGTGCTAAAATGTCTATGATGAATATGGCCTATATGCATTCTTAAAAATACTAAATCTCATAGCCCTGCATGGAATGAACAAGAAATTCATAACTTACCTAAGGCAGAATAATGTCAGATGGACAGTTAACCTTGACCTGAAGACATTTTTTCTAAAGTTACTGACCTTTTGACTTTTTACATAAAGCACAATTTTTTACACTCAAATGTTTATACAAGTGTTTAAAAATGTTTAAAATGTTTGTGTATTTAAAATCTATAGAATTTTACTTCAACATCTGGATCCCCAAATAAGATGTTACAGTTACCTGCAATGACCATATTGTCATGGATTACACACATTGTCTGTAGCATGACGTGTGTGACCAGCCACATTGTTAACTGTCTCTCACGATAGTATATCATTCTCGGAACTATCCATTTTTTGAAAGACTTTATTGCACATTTTGGCATTACTTTGGCCCAAAAGTTTACAACCCATTGATGCGCTGTTTCATTTTGAATATTATTGTATTTTTGCGAGGGTTTTTATCTAAGATAAGGCTGATATTAATTTACTTAAGAAACACTTTGCATTCTCATTGGTTATTTACACCTGTGAGTATGTTTCAGTACCTGATTTAGTGTCAGATGAGTGAAGTATGTTTAAGTATTGTTGTAATAGTGTCTCATCAGTGACTAAAAACTATACCATACACACACAACTGTATACTCAGGCCGTGGCTTAACTAAAACTTAAGTCACTGCTATGCTCACAGTGATGGCTGTGTAAGCATTAATTACATATCGATTGCTTGAATAACAAAGGCACATAAAACTCACCAGTTTTTCTCTGGTCTGTGTACATTGATACACTTGGATATATGACTTGATGAATGAGGCTCTTTTCCAGGAAATGCCACAAACATGATGCAAGTAAACGCACAGTAAGGTTTTGAGAACAAAAAGATGCGCAGTCATTCTAGATGGTTTTACATTTCTCAGCCATGTTGGCTGTTTTGTGATTCTTCTAGAAACAAATAGGGTCTACTGTTTATTATCAGAGGAAAATACATTGGTGATTTTACTCTTCAAGAAGGTTAGCTTATACATGGATAATATACCAAATCCACACATTTTACCATGGAAAGTCAGTGTAGGCTTATACACCCAGATCTACAATATCTTAAAATTTTGCATTAAGTGTTTCCTCCCAAGCCATTTATCAAGTTAAAAAAAAAAAAAAGTATTGGCTTCATATATTGATGGTTGGCAAGTTGATTCTGGCTCAATGATTTTCTTAATGTCTATTTTGTCACGTTTTCACAAAGGAAAACAACAAATTAGTTTGCTTTTAACTAAATACTATAACTTTGATATAAATAGATCACTACAAATTTCCAAGGTCAAGAAGATGAAAGAGAAGTGTACCCTTGCTTGTTGTGTTATGTTTAAAATTGCTGTTCTTTCTGTATAATTTAGTGCAGAAAGATTTGTATCTGGTTTGTTGTTTCTAGTGCAACATTCTTTAAACATGACTGCAAAAATATCTTGGGTAATTTCTTTCTTTCTTATGTTTCCTTTTTATTTATTTTATCTTTATTTATATTTTAAAGTAAATGGGTGGGGATTGTTTTAAATGCTTTATCTAGTAAGGATACAAAAGGCAGTGTGCTTTATGTTCTTAGGGATTCAGATGGATGTGTGTGGGCTTGTTTATGTGGATGGTCCCCAGTGCCAAGATAAATTAATACAAATACTCTGATGTAGATATATTTTAGTTATCCTATCCATTCAGAAATCTTTTCCATGAGGATGCTATTTTTGCAATTCATTGATTGTTCTTCATGCAGCTTATTTTGTTGTTTTTTGTATGCAAATGAGGGATTTTCATAGTTTTTTTTATCTGTTGAAACCCTATTAAAATTACAATTAGTTGGTTTATAAGTTGGGTTCCTGAAAAAGTTGAAATCAAATAATTGATTGCAATCATTACTACACTTTTCAGTACAGCTGTTTACACTATGATAAGATTACTGGCTTAATGAGACATTGCTTGTGTGGAAAGTTAGAGAGAGATTGATTGAAACATCTTTTAGTTGACAGTAAGGAAAAAAATATTTCGCAGACTGGAGAAAAAAGTTGAATTAAAAATTGTTGCATTAACGAGATTCTGATGATGATAGATTACCTGGGCTTACAGCAGTCACTATAAACAGTAAGGCAGCTGTCTGAATTGATGTATTGAGATCTTGTTGTGTTTTTCCATGTTTATTAAATACTATTGTTACATGCACCAGTAAATAAACATCACAGCAAAGAGTTAGCGGGTGATTTGCAAAGTTATTTTTTACTTTCAAACAAAAAAATATTGACAATTTTTTGCACTTAACATCTGAAGTTTTATTTATTTATTTGTCTTGTGTTTAATTTGTCATTAGCTCTTACCTTGTGAACTTTTCTCTCTCTCTCTCTAATTTCTTTACTGCAGCTCAGTATTTTATTATAGGTGTAAATTAATCAGTTTTTACCTTCTCACAGAGATGTTGAGACTTGTTTCAGATTTTTTGTTTTTGTAAAAAAATTCTGTGATTGGATGCATTTTGGGTCTATTACTAAAACTGCCATTTTCTTCATGCAAAGGGGAGGTGGAGTTAAAAAAATACTTTCATTCAGCAATAATGTATAAATAAATTTGAGGTTTACTGCATTTTAATGGTTTGAAATCTGATAATGCATCAAACTGAAGTATCACCTATGAACATTAAAACTGAAAAAAAAAGTAAAAGTAAGATAACCTTGTGAAGGTGCTGCACGGAGGTGTTGAGAATGTCAAAAACCAATATGCACATGTCATGCCTTGCACGTTACCATAATCTCTATTTTCCTTTTTAGTTTCCTGGAGCCATTGATTATAGTTGACAACAGCATTGGCTGAGATGAGCCCATTTCAAGAATTGTTTAATGTTGTATTGTTTAACTGCCACTGTTTGTAAATGTTGTAACAAAGCTCTTAGTAATGTCTCTACCTGTCAGCTGGTTTTGCAATAGCTATTTACTTGCATTTTGCTTTTTGTTTTTTTTTAAGGCTAACATTATTCTTCATCCAGTGTTTGTGTTCAGATGAATGTAGTGATGGCTTCCATATACATTGGCTGTCATTAGGACCTATGTATCCTTTCAGACTTAGGCTTGATCTGAGCACACATGAAAATTAGATTGACCACATGATGTGACAGATGATCCCTGTAGCCCTATATATGACTTTGACAAATACATTTGCATTTAGCATAATAAATATAGGGAAAGGCAAAGATGTTGTAGCATTTAAGAGGTATAATAGTGGGTGCATCCTAGCCTGTGCCACAGTGGCCAAGACAACTTTGTTGATAGGCTGCTGAAAG
This sequence comes from Nautilus pompilius, assembly GCA_018389105.1. NCBI lineage: Eukaryota > Metazoa > Mollusca > Cephalopoda > Nautilida > Nautilidae > Nautilus > Nautilus pompilius. The sequence continues at coordinate 2,354,613 of JACATO010000125.1, read as the reverse complement.
ATATCAGTGATACAAGTTTATCAGCAATGGCAAAAGGTAAAGCAAATGTCTGCTGTGAAGGAGAATTGGGAATTTTGGCTGCAAACATGTGGTGACAGAAAGAGGAGAAAAAACTTAGACAGAACAATTGTTCAACCATGGAGACATTTAATACAGCACAATCCACACCCAGCTCTAGTTATACATTGCAAAGAATGTTGCAGCAAATGGATACTAGCAGCAGGGGATCATTGCTTAAGCCATGAATTGTGGTTATCAGCATTGAAAAGACTTCTTGTGTAGTGTAATAAGCATAGACATTGGACTAAGGAGGACTGGTGAAAAATTTTGTGGTCTAATAAATTGTGCTTCCTTTTTGCACAGATGGGATAAAAGACAAATTTAGGAAAAGCCACAGGAAGCACTTGACTCATTCTGTATGGTAACTTTACAGGATTCTGATGGTAGAGTTGGTTTCAGGACATATTTTATTGGCCAGAATGAATGCCAAAGCTTGCTTTAGCATAATTTCCAATCAAGTGCATCCATCAATTCTTCATTTGTTGTCTGATGGGGATGGCTTCTTCCAACATGGCTGTGCTCTCATTCACCATGCCCACTTTGCATATTTGTGGTTTGAGAAACATGAAGATAGGCACATCCTATCTCCTCTGCAATCCTTGGATTTTAATCCATTTGAACATCTGTGGGATGAACTTGAAAGATGCATTTGCCGTCATGATTCTCTGCCTACTTTGCCCCATTAATTACATATAATATTTGGGGAAATATCCTTCAGGACAATCTGATAAAGTGGCCAGGTACTGTATGCATGTATATCAGCTGTAGCACATCAGCAAACTGAACTGGTGGTCATCTTTCTGATAACGCAGAATTAACTTCACTATGCCTTTTTCAGATAAAGATTTAGAATTAATTAATAGTTTAAAGTACTTCCTTGCTAATTTTACATTTTTCTTAATTTTGCAACATCAATTCAGTACTTTTTTATTTAGCAGATGCTACAGAAATATTATTTTGATTATTTGATTGTTACTAAAGGACAATGAACTTAAATTGACCAATTGGTTAGTATGTTTATACAATTTTTGTATTTGCTTATCTGTGATTAATGTCTGTTAATAAACCTAAATAAATAACCTCTTACAGACATATCTTATCATGTCTTTTATTTTCCATTATCCACAGTATCTTGCTTTTTTGATGATGATAAAAATATTTAACTATTTGTACTGGTATGTGGGTGGCATGGTAATCTAGTGGTAGAAGACTGGACTGCTGCGGTCAAAGGTCAAATTGCTATGGTTTCAGATTAGCTTGCCATACCTTCCTGGCATGGTTTCTTTTTGCTCTTTTTCATCAGTTGACTGTTTTACTTTCACATCTACAAATGAAACAATTTTCAGGGACTTTTATATGCCACCCATTTTCTGCAACTGCTTAAGTACTTTTGTGGGACTCAGGCACCTATAGTTGCTGTAGGTGGGAGGGTCCATTGCTCTCCTAATGTCTGTCAATACCGCACTGATATGCACTTAGTGATATTTAGATAGTAGAATACATACAATAATTTCTTTTTCTCTTGCCTGCTAACACTAAAGATAGACATTTCTATCATTAAGTCATTATCTGAATAATTTATGAAAATGGAAATTTTTTTTACACTTCTTGTATTCATCATCAGATTAAATGTTTTTTTTATTATAGTATTTGAGTTGAGCTGAAAAAAAAAAACAATATTTGATATACAGATTGGTTTTTGTGGCCTGTGCAGCCACAATAGGAAAATATTCAAATACAGCACATAAAGTATTGCCTGTAGTGTAATTTGCTTTGTGCCACAAGTGTGTTTGCTAGTGTCTAATTCACATCTGTCTGTCTGTCTTAAAAATGGAGAGAGAAAAAAAAAGAAACATTTTTGAAGTTATATATTAGTTTTCTGATTGGTTTTTGATAATTTTTGAAAATGTGTCTCTTGTCAAAGAACTAATTTAACAGATTTTGTTAATGCTGTCTTTTATGCATTTCTTCCGCCAATAATACTTGATTGATGTATCTATTTAGGAATACACTTTCTGGCTGTAAGCTCTACATTTTAAAATCTGAAGGTGGCCAGTTGTGACACCATGATTATCTTTGGAAGCTGGTAGATGTGGCAGGCCTCCAGAATACATTGGAAAGGTCCAACTAGAACACATTCTTGATGTGAGAGAAAATCTCTGCAGTCTTGCAACTGATGCTATCTATCATGAAAGTCCAGAAGTCTAACCACCAGAATACTGTTTTCCACAGAAGGAACTAGCAAATGACTGATTCAGAAAAGTTAAGAAGATCATTGGAGATTTAGGAAAAAACTACTACTAAGTTATTACAATAAGTTAATTTGTTGCAGAAAATAGCAAATAAAAAAAAAAGCAATGGAATAAAAATCTTAATTAATTGGCCAAGTCCTTGTTTGTTGCACAAGGAGCTTCTAACTTGTTTGGCATTGAATCAGTTGGATTTTGTATCACAATCTGACCTGGGTTTATAAAAATGTCATCATATTGGTGAGATATGCTTTAGGCAATTCCACATCACAGGGGACATGAAGCCAAAAAAATAAAGGTCCATTGAAATAGGTGGCTGAATCCATTCAATAGACATCTAACTTAACCGAACAAAAGGATTTTTCATTGACACACTTTGTGTTTCTTGGTTGAAAGCTGCTCAAAATTTATGAAAATTAGCTTTGTTATCCCCTTGACATTGAACAGAATTTTTTCTCATTTTGTTCAATTTGTAGTGTTACTGTTGTGACTTTTAAAAACCAGGAAGCTAGAAATATTTAACTTAAGAGTAGAAAGTCTGGAATTGGATTTGAAGTAAAGTGTACTGTCTTTGTAATGTCAGTCTCAAAATGTGTTTCATTTAATGCAGAAAAAAATCTTAGGGAATTGAAATATGTCATTTGTGCTCCTGTGCAACAAGTTGCCCTCACAACATTTGCTTGTGAAATTCCATGAAAACTTTATATTAGCAAATGCATTGAATGAAAATTGCCTGCACTTACCCATTTGTGACTATGAGCTTCCAGAGAATTCTTCTGAAGCCCACCCCAGTCAAAAGAGAATGTTGATTTAACCAATGTGAAATCTGCAAGGATGCTAATGTTTTCAAGGCCATAAGAAATTGATTCTTCTGTACAACTTTTTTCATGGTTCATGTGGAAAAATTATACTAGATTTTGAAGACGGAACGAGAGTATATCTGCTCTATACTAATACATTCTATGGAGCATAGCTTTATGAAGCACCAGCAAGCAGAAATGTACAAACACTGGATGGAGACCTTCGAAAACTATACTTGTAAGTATCAAGACAAAATCTAGAATGCCCAATGGCAGCAACATCAAGTTTCCCTTTTATAGCTGTTCTTTGGCATTCTGGAATGATGCATTCCATGGTGATATTCTGACAAGCTTGTGCATTGAGACCCTGCTACCATACATCATCAAGATTCTGGAGACAATCCCTGTGCCTTTTGAAACTCTGTCCATTTGGTCTGATGGACTAGCATTCCAATTTAAAAGTCGCTTCATTGTGGTAGTGCTAATTTCCTTGCAATAGAAGCATGACATTGTTATCTACTGGAATTTTTTTGTCACTTTTCACAGTAAGGGCCCATTTGATGGGTTCAGTAGTGCCATGAAGAGGTATGTTTGGAGATCTGTCCAAAAAGCTTGTGGTGAACAGTGCTGCTTGCTTTGTTGAGGTGGCAAAGGATATGTCAAGGTTTGATGTGCTAGCAATATCCACATCAGATATTGATAAGTGAAATGAGGCCCTAAAGTTGAGAATGATGTTTGCTGATTCTTGTCATCAAAGCCATAGCTTGAATCTACCATTGCTGCATTATTGAAGGCACTGTTGCCTCATTCATATTGATCATAGAGGCTATAAAATATACTGATGTGTTCAAAATGCCTGCTGAAGCTATGAAAGTGTCCATTGAAGTCAGTGACTGTTGAGTATGGAATATTATGAAGAACTCTTTCTTGGAATAGTCAAGAAAGTTGAAGACAATAACTGTCAAGTGTCTGTAATGGTCAAAGTTGGTTCCTCCTGGAAATGGCCATCACAAAGGGATAAGATTTTATTCCACAGAGAGCAGATGAAGAAGAAATTGCATCTTGTAGTTAAGATTAATGATAGAGACCATTGTGGGGCTTATTCCTTGATTTTAAATGAGTGAAGTTGTTTTTAATTTTTGATTTAATTGCTTATACCAACATTGATGTCTTATGGAAAAACTGTATATCAGTCAGCCACACTATTATGTAATCATTCTAATTATGCTTTTGTATTTCAAATTAATTTTCATTTGTAGTTTCTTTAGTGTCATATTATCTTGTTTCTCGGGACGGAAACTAATTTAATCAATTCAAGGTTTGAAAGCAATTTATTTTAAAAGTTTGAGTTTTTTTTCCTGTATATTTTTTTGTGTAATGTCAGTTGTCCATATTTTAAATTGTTTTCCTGGTGTTATGTATCATTGGGAACTATTGCTCATGCCATCAAATAGACTTGGAGCCTAGTATGCTTGATACAAAATATCAAGTGCTAGGAGAGTTTAAATGACCTCATATCTTTTTGAATATAACACCAGTCATTGTGGAATTACCCTGTTGATGATCCAGATTAACTTACAGATGCTTGATCAAATTCATATTGAAGTCTTAGATATCTAGAGAAGATGCCAAATGGATTGTTTTCTCTTTTAATCTGTGGTTCAATAAGATGTTACATGTAGGAATGTAGGATGGCATTATAAGTACAGTGGAAGATGTGCCTTTAATGTGGCAATGTACTGGAAAAATTGAGTCATCCTTATTGGACAAAAGGAGTTTCTTATGTGCGACACAGTCTATTAATAGCCAAGCAAGTGTTCTTTGGCTCATTTCTGTTGCATCGGTCATGTCACTGAGAGAATTTTGACAAGATGCAGATGCGAGAAATGGCACATTATTTTCATGGATTCCCTGTCTTACAGGTAACTTTGCTGTATTATTGACATTTACCTTTTTTTTTACATGATAATTTTGGCTACAGATCCATTAGAAATCTTAATATTTAGCAATTTTCAAAGCTGATCTTGGGACCTGTCCATAATCTGCCGGAATTAAAGGAAGCTCTGTCACAGATAGGCAGAAACCCAGACCAGACCAAGATGCAAAATTCTGTTGTTTCAATGCAAAATAGGATAGATGCTGCTTTTGCTACGAGTGTCTTGACCAAATACTAACAAGGATTTTCACTCCATTGTTTGTGTTTATTTGCCCTTTTCTGCAACAAATTAACATATTGTAATAAAAACATAATCCCAAATGGCAGATCACCATATAGATGTATGCTTAAACTATAAAGTTTAAAAAAAAAAAAAAAAAGCAGATCTGATAATTTATAGTTACCAGAAAGTGCTGAGAAACAAATATGTAAATTAAACAAAAAAAATTATTGGATTTTAAACACGAAAGTCCTATACAAAAAATTATAAAAATTCAGGAAAGAAACTAGATGAACTTTCATCAGCTACAAACATCTGTTTTCATTTAAAAAAAAAAAGCTGCAAAAGTACAGAATGATAAAGAAGAATACTTTAGTTTTTTGAGAAAATATGAAAACTTAATTTTGCTTGTGTAAGTCGAAACAAACTTGGTTAATGTAGTAAAGGATGCATGAAATATATCTAGAAATCTTCAGTTTTTGAAGTTGATTTATTGCATTGTTTTAGCTTAATTATAAGCAAATATCAAATCATATTTTGTTTAGACTGCTTCCTGTAATGGATGGTTAAGAAATTCTTGTTGAGCACTTTGCCAAGAGAATAATTACACTGTAGAAAACTTTATTTTTCTGGAATAGATGATTATTTTGATTAATTTTGCATGTTCTAAAGTAGTAGCATCTGTATTGATGCCTAGTAGTAATTATGTTAATGTACACTGGTAACAGTGGTAATCTTGACATTAATCTGCAGCAGTATTAAGGATGCTCAAATGAAACCTGGTTGGATATCATTACAATGAGTTATTTCAACCTTGTTTCATTTTACCTGATGATAACAGTAGTAATGTATATCTGATAATGTACAGTATTAATCCCTTTACTGCCTATCTGTTCATTTGTTTAACTATTGATTTATTATTAATTTTGAAAACTATTTGTATAATTTGTTTGTTTTTTTTTTTGAGAAGGCAGTTAAAAGGTGAGGTTTATGAAATTTGGAACAAGTCTTTCTATTTATCAGTAATTAACAAAAGATACTAACATCGCAGCATTAAGGCAGTCAATATTTGGCTAAGTTCTGGCTGTACTAAAAGTTGTTGATGCTGTTCATGCACACAGCAACTGCAATAATATTTACAATTTAAAAAGCGGGGAGAGGATTGTCTGTCTTTGTTTATTTTTGGCAAGATTTTCTTCATTATTGGTTGCTCAAGAGAATCCTGTTTCAAGTTTTCACACACCCACTTTAATGAAATATCTGAGATAGAACATTTGTTGACTGAAACAGGATGTGCATATGCCATATTTGAAAACTTATAAAGTAAGGACAAATTTTAAAGGAAATGAGAGCACATCCAATCTCAAGGGAGATAACAAGCATTGAAGAATTCTAGGGAATAAAGGTGGCTGGTGTTAGAGATGCTCTGTCATGCATTTATGAAGGTGTTTTTTTTTTATACAAAAAAGGATTTGAAAAAAAAAATTCATCATGTAATTAGCTATTTGTGCATGATTGTAAATTTGTAAATTTTTTTCACAAAAGCAGGAGTTATGTAAGGCTTCACAGCTTTTAAAAATATATTTTTTTAGCTATCTTTTGATTTCTTTCTTTCTTTTTTTTCTGAGTTGACCAGCTTTTTATTGAAACATTCAATGGATAAAATGAATAAATAAATTGATGAATACTAGGCAGTGGTAGATAATACCAGAATTTAAAAAGGACTTGTATTAACAAAGGCATACAGGGAATAAATCATACTAATGACATTGAAAATTACTTTATTAATAAAGACTATTCTGGGATAAACAGATGAAAAAAATGGAATTTGAATTGACTGATGCACTTTTTAATCAATTTGTGTGAAATTTAGTTGAGCTTTTCCTATTCTATGCAGATTAGGATAAAATCCAAAAACAAAATGAATCCATTAAATTCTTGCTGTTTTATTTAAAGCAGTTACAGAAGTAAATAGATTATTTTCTTATAAGCTAAATATTTAGGGTTTTGTTAAAGATCCAATTATGAACACTTTCCAGATTGCTGGTATATAAAATGTAGAAAGAACAACAAAAAGTTAATATACTCAGTTTTAATTTTGAAATTTAAAAGGGAGATCTAATAGGTTTTAGAATGATTAAGGGTTTTAAGTGTGGACAGCAGCAAATTCTTTTTATCTATAATATAGATTATAATTATAAATTGAAAAAGTTAAGTTTCAACTTGGATTGATATTAGAGAAATTTTTTAGTTATGGAATTGGAAATGAATGAAAAATACATCAGATAAAGTGTTTATAGTAATAGTGCAAACCATTTTAAAAACCAAGCTAAAAATACTTTTTCTGGCTACCTCAACATCTAAATGAAACTTATTTTTTTTCTTTTAAAACAATCTATTTGTTGATAATTTAAAATTCTAGTTAGATGACTTCATCACCTGAGTATATAAAGTCTGGCTTGTGGAACTGCTCAGAAGTGTAATTATTGAAACTTATGCATAAGTTAATTCTACTTAAGCTGACTTTTAACAATTTCTTTAGTAGTTTTAGTGCATTCTCTATATACCACCAGTAAATAATAAAAAAAATATTAAATTTTATCCATCTCATCAACTATAATTTAGAGGTAGGTAAAAGTGTGTCTGTGTTCGTGTCCTTTTCTCTGAACCTTAATAATGTATAAATGGAAGTCACACTTTACTTTTTTAAAAGTTCAAAAAATGTTATTCTAACGTATGGAATTTAATAAATTTACTTATTTAAAGATTTGTATTTGATCCTTAATATCATCTTTGTTTTAATTACTGTATTTTTCGGGTTATAAGTTGAAATGGTGTACAAGTCGATAGTACGATTGTACTTTTGTACATTAATAACAGTATAAAATTTCTGTCAGGGTTATAAAACAGCGGTAGTGGATGACATCAAAGTGAGAGATTTGGGGAAGGAAAGAGTTTTAGGCAAAAGAAAGAAGCTTCAATTCGTATGGAACATAGTTGATATGATTTTTGCCTGTCAAATAAAAAGTTGAATCATGTGTATGGTGTTACTCACTAATTTCTAAGGGTTTACATAATTTGTATAGTGTTGTGCATTCGTGTAGTGATACAAAAACCATCTTTGTTTACAAATCATTCTCAGAGTAGACTGAAGACAACATGGGCCTCCCAGGTCAACAGATCTAAGGGAGGTAACTGAATCTGAGAGTCAGCATGCACCCACACACGCATGTACAATCATTCATAAATTTTCCCATGGTACTTAAGGCTCCCATGTTCTCGGTATCATGATTTCATACATACATAAGTCAGGTGGAGTATAAATCAATGGTCAGCCCCTTGCAGAAAAAAGTATCGACTTATATGCCAAAAAATACGGTATTCTCCAATTATGGAATCCAAATTTAAAATTATTATTTTGAATTAATGATTTATTATTTTGAATTAATATCTCTTGAGAATTTTTTTGGCAAAAATGACAAGAAAAACATTTTCAGTTTTGCTGCTCAGCAGTTGGATTTGACCAGGTGAAAAGCCTATCTATCTATTTTTCTGTGGTCTTCAGTTAGTTCACCATGGAGTGAGGGCCAGGCTTAATCCATTTCAGTGAGCAGTTTTACTCTATATTCATAGCTTTCTAATTCCTGCGCATATATAAAGCTTAGATTAATATACTTTGAAGAATTTTCTCAATAGCAAGATTGCTATTCAAGCATTTATACATTTTTTAGCTTTTTATTTATTTATTTTTTGAAACACTTGCAGTAGAAATAAATAAATAGAAGAGGGGGAGAGACAGATAAGGCCAGAACCAAGATGGTGGCTGACTACAACATTGGAAATGAGAACATACATTGTGATCAATATTATGATGGGAGTAAAAGGAATGCCATGTATTTGGTGTTACTGGAGCTCAGACAAATGATATGGAGATCCACATTTCTCTGAAATTATGCCTTAAATACTATTTCTGATACTTGATTAGTACCTACATGTGAAGGACACCCAAATGTGAAAATTCCATGTGTGACCCATTCTTGATATATTTAAAAAATTCAAGCCTACTTACAAAACAGAAAGCAAATTGTGTAGATGAAGTTATGATTGGGTTCAAAGGGAGAATTTTCTTTGGATTATGCCTAAGTAACCAACATAATAAAGCATAAATGTGTGGGAACTTTGTGAATCTTCATTTGGCTATTGCTGTAACTTTGATGTTTACACAGGAAACAAAAAAAATGGATAGCAGATAATATGGTCTTGGATGTGATATTGTTTGGGACCTTTCTAAGGTATTCCATAGGAAAAATTGTCATCTTTATTATGACACATTTTTCTATTATTTTAGCTGAACACTTTTTTGATACCTAAACCTGTTCAACCATATGGCTATGTGCAAAGGACTGCCTAATGAAAATTTAAAAAGGCAAAACTGAAAAAAAAAAAAAACTGGAGATATTTTGGAATTTCAAAAGGGAATTTTCCTGGCAACAACATTACAAGGATAAGATAGAATTTTTTTGTCAACATTGTGTCACCCCATGAGGGTGAAGGAAAACCTACCTATAATTTGGCATACAATCAAAATATGGGTGGGGGTTGACAAGTCTGACCAATACAGATCCTATCCAGTTGGCCATCCTGGAAAAAAAATGGAGATGTCTGATCTGGTTTATCATAAATCTGTCAATTTTAATGTGTACATTGTTTACACCAGGTCAGAAATAGACCCTCTCCACCCAAAGGTTAGGATCACCTGATTCTGAGTGGATGTTTTTGACCAGTTAGTAGTATGGCAGATCAGATGATTCTTCACGATTTGGAGAAGATAGAAAGTCGCAATAAGATATACTGAGAATGTTCACGACAAAAAATAAGACGACTATCTGCCGGCAGACCTGTAGAAACAACATTCAGGTGTGCCTTTTGTGACATTCCTTTTTGAAAAATTGTTTGTTTGGAACATATAAAAGAAACCATATAAACCACTAAGAACACATTGTTTTTAAGTTGGAATACCTAATTTGTGTACATAAACAATAAAGCTCTTTATAAATTAACTTTGTTTACCTGTACAGGTGTAAAGAAATATAAATTTTAAATTTTCTGATTGTTATTTCATTTTAATATGATTTTGAGTATGATTAATTCAAGATGACCTTCAAAAAGCATTTATTCTACTCTGAAGAATATTCATAGGAAAAGGGAAATAATACATTCAATTATTTATCTGGAGATGGTGACATCATTAAACCCAATTGTAGTTGGATTTCAAATGGTTAGATGTTAATTTATAATCTTGTACATTATCTTGACAAAAAGAAAAAAAAATAAAGCCATGGAGTTTTTTAAAACTAATATTTTTAAATGGTCAAGAGAATTGTTGGATGTGGAGTCAAGTTGTTGCATAGAAATCTGTTATGTAGGTTCCATAAAAAAATCAAATAATTGATAACAACAGTCATTTATTTGTTTTATTTATATATAATATATATAATCTCTGAGAAAGTCTGACAGCTTCCGCATTTACTAATTTACCATTAGTAATTTGACATTTGTAACAAACTTACTTTTAGTTGATAGCCTTTTCCACCATTTCTCATTGACTCACATCTTTGACTTTCATGTTTGTATTTAAGGCATTTCTCTAAATGAACAGCTTTCTAATCCATTTCTCTGAACAAGGCAGTGTGACTGCTATTTGTATTATAATAATTATTCATTTATGCACACATATGTGATCAGGTAGGAGATTCAAGATGTAGATGATGTACACTGATTCTGACTGAAATTAGATCTTTCACTGAAATTAATGGTTGAACAAACCATAGATGAGAGAGGAGAATGTGGCTTTAGTCTCCTAAAAGCAGATTCATATGTCATTCTTGATTTATTAGTAAGTGTAGGCATTGCATTTAAATGTAATATTTTTTTGTAATGCATTTGTTATAAAGAAAATTATAGGATTAAAATTAACCAAGTTTTTATTGACCATCTTTAATTTTTATTATATCATTTGACTGCTTTGTTTTGGCCATATCAATGAATATATTGCTAACTTGGATATCTCTCAAGAATTTCAGAAAGAAATTTGATCTCCATTGATCTTATTGGATTGCTGCTATTTATTAAATAAAAAAGTGTTTTTATTAGTTGCTTTATCTCTGTTATATTAAAAGATTTGAATGTTAAACTTGGGGGAAAAGTTAATTGGTGCTCATTCTGTTCTGAAGTAACTGGAAATTCCAGCTTGATGTGTAGATAGTATTGCAAAATATTGAGTTGGTCATTAGAGAATATCTTATGTATATTGGTGGGCCCACCAAATTATTGAATAAGAGGTTAGAAGTGGCTGCTGAAGTTGATAATGTATAACATTGGCTCTCTTGTCAAATAGAAATTGGTGTGCCTCGTCCATTTTTAAAGGTTTTTCTGATTTAGGTTGCTTTAGGATGTCTCAACAATACATGTAGGTCTGCATGATCAAGTTCCACCAGAATCCTTTTCTTTATTAGTGATGTTTTATGTCTTGCTGACACATTTCAACAAATCTAACTTGAATAATTCTCTGGTAAATTTAATTCTTGCTTTGCCTTCCCATGTTGCAATATATGCACTTGATTTGCATTCAGATTGTGTGCCTAGATGATCATGTGATGTGCCACATACTAGCATGAATGTGCTCGTATATATAGTAGATATGGGACTTTTCTTGTGTTTTCTACTTTGTCTAGTCTGTTTTGAAAATGAATGTTCAAAAGTAGCATATTTATCTTGTTACGAAAACTTAGTTGTGACCAAAACGAACACAAATAGGTTAACTTAAACTTATTATTAATCAAACAATACACAACTAATAAATAGTGAAATTATTTACAGAGACAGATTGCAATAATTTGATACTTTACACTACAAGATGGTGATGTCTGGCCAGGCACTTGTGGATGATGCTTGCAGACAAGGAAGAATCATATGAGCAGTTTGTTTTGGGAAAGCCAGCAACAGTGAAGGATAAGAAACAGCAAGCAGTTGGATCTAAGAATCTTTAGCTTCAACTTTGGTGATGCTAGGATGGCTGAATGATTGGACAGTCCTTGCTTTGAACTGGTCTTTCATGAAGGAAATCAGTCTCTTTTGAACATTTGATGTTGTTTTCTTTCCTGATGACATTATCTGTCTTTAATACAAGAATGTCCAAAGCTTCCATTCTCTAGACTTTTCCTCTTCATTGGATATCTTGTATCCTTGACCATTGTCAAAGAAATAAGATTAATTGCCACTGGGTGTGGGGTATTTTTGGCATACAAAGGATAATGCTGCACAGAGCTGTTGAGCATTGTCATGAAAATTAGAGTTAATTACAGAAAATTACGCCTATGGAGTTTCCTTCCTGATGCCATTAAAGTAAGCTTGAGCCCTGACAGTGAGCCTTACTATAGAAATTTACATGGATACAAGAAAAAAAGTTGTATGGAGAAAGAAGTTGGAAGGAGCAGGAAATTTTTGAAACATATATAAATTCCCTTTATCCCACTAACTAAAGGATGAAACATGATTTATTACAAGTGTTATGAGAGAACTTTGTGATGGTAAATTATGATTCTAAACTTTGGACAGTAAGGCCAATGCAGTTTATTTCATGTTCAGCCATTATAGCTGTTTTTCTGCCTCTTACTTTTTATCTTTTTCAGAGTCTGGGTTACTATAGTAACAGCTAAATATTCTTTTGGAAAATTATTTAGATACAAATATTTCAGAACATTATCTAAATATTACTTCTCTATGGTAGGGTTGGAATGTCTCAGTAGGATGCTACTTAAGTGTTTTGCCTAGGGATTATTTAAATATCTCACTAGCACACATTAAAATATCTCACCAAGACAACTATTTAACATTCTTTACTTAGGAAACAGTTAAACATCTCACTTGGGCAACTATTTAGATAGTTTCTAATGAGATACTATCATAAAAGAAGTAGAGATGTGCTGAATCAGCAGATAAGCAGTAATTTGCCTAATCAGCCATTTTGCCAATCAATCAATCAGCTGATTATCAGGCTTCATAACAGTGAATAAATAACTGGTATTTTGTTAGTCACAAAGAATTTGAATACTGTTCCTCTTCGTGTTTTCCATATTGCACCAATTTTTATAAACAAATTTATCCAGAGTAAGCTAGGTCAGTACCCTTGGTTTTGTGTTAAAGTTGGAGTGGGGGTGAAGATGATAAATTTTGTAGGCATTCATTCAAAATTCAACAGTTATGAAACTTCTAAAAGCTCAAAAATACAATAAAGATTTCCTACTTGAACTCAAAAAGCTTAACAAAGTCTATGTTCAACACAGTCATTTCAAAATTTGGATTCAAAATCAGAGTATTCAAAGTAATACTGGTCTACAAATAGGCTAAAAATTGAAAACTAACATGAACATCTGTCAGAAGTATAACTTTGTATTTAGTCAGTTCTTAAAGTATAATGCAGAAACAAAATTCTCACTACTTTCCAGATTGAGGTGGTTTATTGTATGTATATATAATCCCCTGGTGCTAAAAACCATTCACTATCTTTGCAAGATGGAGATGCATATAAATGCACATGTGCCAGCTTTTGTAGTGGAGTGCATTTCCTTTTCACCATAAAGAAGGATCTTCATTCCTGGACAGCAGGGACAAGCTAAGTCTTTATGACAACAGTTTATATTTTTTCTCTTAGTTCTTGTACATATGCAGCTTAGTTTTCTGTAGAAGAAATGGCAGTTTGATAACTCAATTCTTAATATTTCTAAAGGTGAATTACTTGAATTAACATTTCCTTATCAGTAAACATAATATAACTAAGAATGAATAATTAGGCAAAAAACAGTGGAGAGGATATCTATATCCTGAAAATCAGATTTTAATGTTATACTAGTTGCTTACATTGGATATGCAAATCTTACACATATTTCTTAATTAAACGAAGTTTAAGATCAGTTTTTGTAAAAATCATTGTAGCTATATAATTTTACATACTGCAAATTAATTCTGTATATTAAGATTCTCTAAAATGCTGACCCATGTATGCCAGTTTTCTAGTGCAATATTGGCACTCTTTTCAACAATCATTTGATTTAAGCCGTATTTTAAGTATTTTACAAGGTCTACGCATGTATCTGTATTTTCTTTCATCAGAACAATATATTAGCAGAATTTTTGCAATATATCACAAATTCTCAAAGTTTATGTGAAATGAGCAATTCAGGGTGTTTGTACTCTTTACTTTTTGTTTAGAAATACATTTTAATTGTTTGGTTTTGACCAACTGAATAAAATCTGGACACATGAAATTTAATCTACACATCATGGGAAGAGGGCAAGCCCTTCATACATATCTCTCTGCTTCTGACAGTACTACATGCTTAGAAATAAAATACATTTTGCACTTACCAGCAGGAGCAGCCCAAAAATTGTATTATTAATTTTTCTAATTGGCCAATTAATTGCTAACCCATTTTGTTAATTGGTACATTCCTATTAAAAGATTTTTTTTTATTTATAACGTTTTAACCATGGAAATAGAATTTGAAAAGTTGCATGATAATAATTAATTAATTATATTTAATTTCAGATTAGGTGATTGCCTGTTCTGTGGTAAACCAGCAGAAAACAATGAGTTTTAATACAAGCATGGTAAGTAGATATATATTGTGTGTGAACTTAGTAGGTACCAAAACAAACACAGGTTAACTTAGCAAAGTCATTATTAATGAAATAATTTAGAGACTAATTATAATAGTATACGTTATACCAGAAGATGGTGATATCTAGCCAGGTGCTTGTGGATGATGTGTGCAGACAATGGAGAATCATAGTGACAGTCTGTTTTGGGAGAGGTCAGAAACAGTGAAGGATAAGTAGCAAAGAGCTGGATGCAGGAATCTTCGGCTTTAACTTTTATGATGCCAGGAGGCTGAACTGGATAGTCCTTGCTTTTCAGTGGTCAGTTTGCTTACTGGAGATGACATGGTCTTTCGTGAAGTAGAATGAAGTGTTTTTGGAACTTCTGATGATGTTTCCCCTCTTGATCACATTACTGTATCTTTTATTCCTGTTCTTATGACAAGAATGTCTTAATCTGCCATGTTCTCCAGGCTTTTTGTTTTCACTTGGTGTTGGATATTTGGTGCACATAATGGATAACTGCACAATAGTGCAGAAGGCTGCTAACCATTGTTATGGTAATTAAAACTGATCACAGTAAATGACCACCAGGGAATTTTTTGAGGCCATAAAATTGAGCCTGAGCCTCGAAAGGTGGTCTTAACATATAACGATATGCATTTATATTTGTTTTTTTCTTACTGGCTGCATGGTTAGTGCACTCAGAATTCACTTGTCTCATCTTTAAATGAATACTCAATGTGAGAGACTAGGGCAGATCAAAGGCAGTTTGGTATGATACTGATATTATCCTCTTGTATATTAAGATTCTCTAAAATTCCTACCCATGTGTGTGTCAGTTATAGCACAATAATTCTATTTTTGACAGTAAATATTCTTTTTTATACTGACTATAAATGAATAACATTTCTTGTTATATAATGTGTGTAGACAAGAGCACTAGATCTTTGTAGTAAAAAATTATATCCACATGAGGAATAATGGGACTTAAATTGAAGTAATATTAGAATATGTATAAATATTGAAGTAAACATTTTTTACAGTAAAAATAACACAAAAATAATTATGAAAAATGAAATGCTCAGCAGTAACTTTTTAAATTGGTTCAAGCAGAAATTTATTTTGTGCAGGTTCAAGCTAAAAGACAATAGCATCAATAGAGGTTGATGTATTTTTTTCCCACTATGTTTTTCATAATTTCATTTTAGAGGAATACCAAGGCATTATATATATATAATTATTGAAACTGGAAAAACTAGGTATAAAATGCAAATCAAAAATGGAGTTGCACCTCATGTGTAAAAAATGAAATGCCCCATAATCCTGTGTTTATATAGTACACTGACTGGTTGTCATACAAGCATTCTGAAAGTGCTATAACTGCAGAAGGACTGTATAAGTGTAGGCAATGGTATCATTGTAGTGTGGTGAATACTATGGCTCCCAGGGAGAAAATATCACATGAAAAGCATATAGAAATCAAAGTTTTAGCTAGTGAAAGATACTGAATGTGGCAGATCGTAGCCTGACTTTATTTAAGAAGTAACTATATGCAAGATTCTGGGGATATGCTGACAATAGATATGGCAGAGAGAGACAGATGTTAAGTACTTAGGTTATGTTTTCTATGATGAGTCAGTAGAAATTGTGTGAACGATCTAGCTGCACTTACATGTGTTAACATTTCTTCAAGAACAGTAAGATACACATTAGCACAAAGTGATCTCATTGGATGTGTAGGCACCCAAAAACCTTTTGTAAGGAGAGGCAACAAAATGACAAGGCTGATATGGGCAGCAGAAATGATAGTGGGATGACCAAACTTGGAAAAAGGTGCTCTTTACAGATGAGTCCAAGTTTTAACTGTTTGGCAATGAACAATGGCAGTTTGTTGAAGGCAGAGAGTATAGTGGTATTACAGTCAGTGTACAACATTTACAGGGAAACGTGGGAGTAAATCAATACAAATGTAGGGCTACATATTAGTCAAAGGTGTTGGGGATTCGTATAAAATCAAAGGTATACCTACTAACTGCTGACAGGTACAGGCAAATTTTCATCCATCATGCGATTCCCTCGTTAGACATGACACTGACCCTAAACATGCAGCCAGTGTGCTGAAAAATTATCTAGACCATAAAGAGGCTGATGGAGGACTCATGTTTTGGCCTGCACAAAGTCTTGATATTAACATTGAGGTTACCCAAGAAAGAGAGAAGGCAAACAAACACTGGATGGATTGTGGAAAGGCTGTAGGTAATTTGAAGCACCATTCCACAGGGATTCATTGATAACTTTTATCGGACAAAGAAGAAAAGGTGCCATGCTTTATGTAAAACAAGGTGCTCATATACTGCACTGTTCAACATATTCATTTTGTTTTTGTATATTTTCTGTAATAATATATTATGTATGTATTATTAACTTCACTCACCTGCAATGTTCATTATTTATGCATATCCTCTGTGTTTTTAATTATTTTTAATGGGGTGTGTGGAAGTGCGTGTGTGTTTAAATAAGGCTTATATGTTGTCTGTTGTGAAAATATTTAAAAAAATATAATGAACTCTATTTCAGTAATTAGAACATAATTTCAGATATTTGAGACTTTTATTTTCACCATTTCACAACTGAATGAAATAAACATGATTTACTCTATTTGTGACACAAATTTGCTTAGCAAATGGGTACATTTTCACTTCACTTGTCACATAAACCATATGTTGTTGGTGCACCTGAAGAGATGTGTCTAGGAAATTTTAAAAACTTAAAAACTGGCAGACCCCATCCCCCTCCAGGTTGAGAGTCAAGGTGAATGTCAGTGTCCAGAGGAGGACTGTATAGCTGCTTTGGGCTTTTTGGTCCTCATCAACAGCACATACCTCTGACCCCACTTGGATCAAACCCACTACACAAGGATTGATGAGTGAACTCACTACCCACTGCACCACGATACCATCTGTATACAATTTACTTTCCATCAAAGAAATGCTTGTGTACTTACTTTAATTATAAATATTGTTCACTTACACAACTACAATGCTTGTCCAAATGCCAAACAGCATAACACTTGAACAGTGATGATAGATGAATTTGTATGGACTATCAACAGGACTACAGACATTTTTGAGACTATTACACAAATATTAAAAAAGATACAGCAATAGTTATAGTCAATATTGTTATAATACAGAAACCCTAATGTCTTGGGATAACTGATAAATATGTACTTTGTGTTGACATCAGTTTTACAACTGTGCTTGTCAAATACATTGATAACTTTTGGAATTTATAGCGAATTATGCAAAAATTGCATGGTGAACCATATGAATGAATGAATAAATGATTAAAGCTCACAAATGGATCAAAATAACCTAATTGTTTGTAAAGATCATGCACCATTTTTCTGTATTCGATAACACAACCAGTTTGTAACATTGTTGTCCACAAAACTGATTCAATTCTGCAAAGTTATTTATAATGAAACAGTATGCTTACACCAGGCAGTCTCATTACTATTTGCATCCTGGACTCTGCTTATCACACAACTAAAAAAAATGGTTAGTGTTTGTGGAGCAAGATGATGTGATTTACTTAACAGTGAACAACTTATTCATATCTGTTTAGTTTGGTGCTCTATAGATTCATTTTGTAACTTCTACATTTAGCTATGACTACACTTTGACTAGGCTAGCTATTAAATCATTTTGGTTCTTTCTTATAAATGTTTATTGTAGTTCTTAAGTTTTTTTCATCTGGACTTGCATTAATTAATATTAATATTTACTGTGATTACAGAAGTTTGACATCTGCTTAAGTATTTTTGAAAAGTTCATTCTTATCAGTATGCTTTGTAGATGCAGATGATGGGCTCTTTTAGACTTAAGACAGTTTTCAGTCATTCATGCTACTTGTGGCAGGTGTTTTTTGTGTGCCAAAATGAATTGTTAGAGTCAAATACTAAAACTGTTGTGGACATCATTTGCTTCTCACCTGCAACTTAATGGAATGAAAGTTATCATTGCACACTGAGTGTTTTAGATTATTTCCTGAAGTTGGGTATGATCTTAATGGAATATCATTGATTCTAGAGCCACAGTGTCTGGACATTGTTGGTTCAGATGCCTTCTTTACATTGTGCTGATATTATTTTTGTCTGCCATGTCACTCAGGAGCAGTGATAATTACCTTTTACCAAAAGGTGTCCAGTGTAAGATCAATGATTTGTATACATGTGCTTTTTGCATTATCAATAAGATCGGTGATGATTTCAGTAGATTTTTTGGCATACATTTTGAGTAGAGAAAAACTTTTTTTTTTTTTTTTTTGGTATTTCATAGAGTAATGTTGCAGTAAAATGAAATATATCTTCAAAGAATTATGCACTGTCCATAAATATGTGATAATCAGGCTGTGAGTAATAAATATTTTTTATTAACATAGTATTACACAGGTGTTGGTTTTTTTTTTTTTTTTTTTTTTTTTTTCCCCCCTTTTTCTGTAGTTCTTCAGTTCCCCGTTAAGAAGTGTTGACAATCCTGCCTGATGCAGGATTTAGCACTTATGTCTTTGGCAGGAAAATCCATACTAGAACCTTCCATTTTTTAAATGTGGAAGAAATGAGTGCTTGGAGAAAAGTCAGTCTGCCAGGGAAGTACACCAAACTGACTTGATCCCCTGCATGACTCAAACATGAACCCTTGACTTTAGAGTCCAACTGAAACCCTAATGTAATTTTCTTGCTAATCAAAAAATCTACCAAATTCAGAAACCATCTTACTATTCTTACTATCCTCTCATTGCAACCCTACTGTTGCTGCATATAGCTCCTTTACAAAACATTGTTAGTAGTAGTGATGGAATAAAATTAAGCCATAGTATTTTTGCATTTACTAGCCAATGTGCATTTATTTTAATGAATTTTGGTACACTCATGTACAGTATAGTAATTAGCATGCACAATTTCAGTGTTTTCCATTGTTTCTGATTTTGACTACCTCTGATACCAAATTCATATTGAAATGATTAATCTAGTAAAATATTTTATGTACAACTTAATCTTGTTATTATCTAAAGGCTTAATAAATCTAGAAATGATGATGAGACCGACATATCTGCCAAATTTTGAATGCACATGTAGTGAGCAAAACAAGAGTTGCTAAAGTTAATTTCTGGTGTGTGTAACTAAATCTGTCTGAAGATGCTACAAAGTTTCTTCATTCTGTCTTCAGATCATGGTTTCATTAACATGATTTATCTCAGTGACACCTTTCCAGACAGACGATGTATTGCATGGCTACACAATCACCTAACCTATCACCTATGGACTACTTTATATATTTAAAGGAAGATAAATCTTTAAGAAATTGAAAAAAAAAAAATTGAGTCTTTTTGTGAAAGATAACAGTGACTGACTATCAGCTGTATTATTTTGGTCGCACCTATAAAAGAATGTATCTGACCAAAATTTACATATTTAACTTGGATTATGTAAATATTAAATGTCTAGTTGTGCATATGCTGAAAATAGAGGAGCTTGCAGTATTTTTTTTTGTTTACTCAAGGTTGTTTACAGGAATTTAGTGGTTGGCGAAATCTGATGACATATTGGCAAACATCTTGACATTTCCCCGGGATCTGTGGTCAAAGTATCATTAAGTTTATCCAGGTTAATGTCATTAATGGCACAAAGTTATGTATAGGGGTTTCAACAGGAATCCACAACAAGAATATGCTATTACTCGTTACCTCAGCATTCACTGTCAAGATTCCCTTACTGACTTTGCCCATGGAACAGAAATGAATGAAAAAATAGTCCAGTGTCATCTCCGACCTGGTTACAGAGTTGGTGTGCTAACAAAAAAATGGCATGCACTCATTTGTTTAATTGCTGTTTTCTGCAACAAAATACCATGTAATGACAGGTCTCCAAATTATTATGGCAGGGAACTGTAGCATTAAATATTTGATTAGTTAAAGTATACTTTGCATTTCATACAGATTTTTAGGTTAAGTCATAGCATTATTTGGCTTGTGTTTGATGTGGGTAGGTAACTTCAAAAGCTATGACAGCTTTATTTCTTATAGTTGGTTAGTTTAGAAACTGAGCAGGTCCTGTCCCCTTTATCATGGTCCTTTCATACGTCTGGTGGTATAACACATTTGTTTTTGGTGTATGGTGTAACAAACGAAATGTGAAGTAGGTTAGTATTATCTTGTTTTCTGCTCTGATTACGTGTGCTATCTATCTTTAACATAATACCTTATAAAGTTATTTGAATGAGAACTTTTTAAAATTTTGTTTAAGGGTTAAAATATTATATTTACTAAAGTTGTTATTGCAAATACAGGCTTCTCAAAATCTGTTGCCTTTATATAGAATTTAGAAAAGACCAGTTAATTTCAACTACCTTCTTTTTTCCAAAACTAATTTTTTTAAGTTTTTAATTTTTTTTTAAGGTTATTTCCATTAAGTGAAGGTTAATGAAGCAATTATATTATCTGTAGCAGCAAGTTTTCTACGCAACTACATAAAGGGCTGCTTCATAGCCGAGTTCTAGCAACAGAATGTGGTCATCAGGAAGGGGAACAAGGATATAAAGATATGCTGATTTAATTACTTAGGAAAATATGAGTTTACTTTGGGCCACATTAACACACAGAAGGGTCATCTTAGAGTTGGAGGGTAAATGCCTCACACACTCTCACTATACAGATAACTTTTATAGTATGCAGTGAGGAAAATGGATTTCTTCATTAAAATTAGCCTTAATATCTTGCATGTTTGTCATTATAAGACCAGAGGACTATGACAATTATATCTGGCAAAAATGGAGAGAGAGAGAGAGAGCAAGCTTTGAGTTTTGCTCTATTTGTAGGATATTGAATTTTAAAAATAAAAAGAAAAAACTATTGCAGATTTATTCACAGCAGGTTGTTAAATTTTTAATAAAATGTTTGTCCTGAGGCTGTTGTTAATTTATTTAAAGCAGAATAAAGAAAAGAAAAAAAACAACAGAAACAAAAAAAGAAAGAACCGTGCTGGCAGAATGTTTGGCTTGAGAGCGGAACTATTGCTATAATACTTACATTTTTTTAAATGAAAGATTCAAGAATAAATGTAAATTACTTTTGTTGTGGGAAAACAGAAAAGTGAGAAATAAAGTGTACAGTCATGCTTACTATACTGATGGTTGCCTCATTACAAAGGAATCACTCATTTTAAAAAAAATCAATATTTTTCATTTGTACTTATTTTTCTTTAGCAAAACTGAGTTATCCTTGTCACATGAGGAAGAATCTGCTCTACTTTCATTGTGCGTAAATATGTATAGCTAAGCATAGTGATACCATCTTTACAGTGACATTTGAATTGGTGGATCCCAAGCTGGTGCCATTTTCAGATGTATTATAAAACTGCCTCCAAAATGAAGTTTGAGATATACCTTAAACTGGAACTGATCATAATTGTAAAAAAAAATAATAATAAATTAGCACTAAAGCTAGAAACAAGATGCAACACATTGAAGCAAAATAACAAGTTTTCTTCAAGAAAATGCAAAAAAAAAAAAAAAAAAACACTTTTATTTGTGCCATTTACTTTCCTTTATTCCTAGCACTAAGTTTGTAAAGGAATGTAAATCAGTCTATAAATTTTTAAAAAAATGAAGTTCACCAATTAACCTCCCCCCCCCCAACAGTCTTCCTATCTGTAAATTTGTTGGTGATTCTTTTGATCATACATGGAATGAATTAAATGGATGTGCCAGTAAAGATCTGATGTAATTTCTGAACTCTACTTTCATAATTTTTTATCTAGTTTGTTGTGTTGTACTGGTTTCAACTTCTATTGATTTCTTTTCCTTCTCCCTGTAATTTTAAATATAAAATTAAAATGTAAAAAATAGAATTTTATAGAGGCTATTGATTTTTCAACATATTCATAAAGGAAATAATGGAATTGGCATTTGGATCATGGAAATAACTTTGAAAAATTGGAGTATTCATTTGCTTCTATTTTTGTCATTTTCGTAAATGTGCTTTTCAGCAGAAGATTAATAACTGATTGACAAGCTAATCTGTGCATTTCACTGGTTCAAGTGATGACAAAATAGGTAAAGAGTTAAATGTGTATGCTTCAGAAATAAATGTTTAGCCTGTCAACTGGCAGATATGTTAAGAATAACCACCATGGAGAACTTGTAATTAAAAGCTTGGCCAGCTAAGAAAACTTATGAAAGGGGCACAGTGAAGAAACTTGTATTTCTATCTCTAGTTATATTTCATATTCTACCAAAAGTATTTTGAACTATTTCTTATAATTTTAATAAAAGATATATATGAAAAACAATAGCCAAATGAGTGTCCCCATCACTTGGAAATCTCATGCAATGCTAGTTTGTCCATTCCTTTTAAATCAACAGGGAGCTTTACTTAAGGATGTTGCAGTGACTGGTAGGAGCTTTCATCATGTCATGTGATGGTTTCATAGTGTACATTTATTCATCTAAATGATTCTACAGAGACATAGTATCTAATTAAGTGGTGGTGCCATTGGCTAAGCCACTATACTTTTGGTTTGGTTCTACAGGATACGACTGGCACATGGTTTTGACCAAAAAATAGCCTTTAAATATTTATATACTATATCAAAAATGAACTTTTAAAAAAATCTACATGCAAAAATTAAATATGACTAAAGAAGCCTGCAAATAGAAATAAAGGACTGATCTTTGTCAACTTTCATTGACAGCTTCTAAGATAGTTATGTCCTTGTTCATTTGTTTACAGCAAGGATGTAAACAAAACTTCTGAAATGACAGGCAGGGAGCAACACCTTTTCTCCTTGAAATTTGAAATTCATAATAAAACAATTGTTTTTTTTGGGGGGGTTAGTGCAAGTGGATAAAAGCGCTCATGATTACATTGTGCAAAAAATTACTGATTAATAGGTGGTTTCTCTTCATAATAGGAATTATTAATGCAATCACTTTTATATGGTGTCTATTTTAATATAACTCATCAGGGGTTAAAATGAAAGTTTACAAGCTGAAGCCATGCAAGACTTCATTCTTATACATCATTATTTTAGAGCTCCCAAATTATGTTAAAAATCCTCTTTCTCTCATCTTCATAAGGGTGAATCATTGCAGGGCACAAATCAAACCCACTGCTAAAGGTTAGGGGGTCATAGCACATTCCAAACAAATTATTATTATGTCGTCGTCTAAGTTTTTGTTTATTTCCTAAAATTGTACTTTTTGTATAAACAAATGTTTTAATATTTATAGTAGTAATGGTTAGCAATATGCATAATAAATCTAATTAACAAAAACAAATGGATGTGTATTTGTGTAAATTATTTTAATGAACACCATATTTTACTAGATTATATAAAAAGTATTAGTAGTAGACTATCATTAAGTATCTAGCAGTTAATGAGGTTGAATACATTGAAATTATTATCATGATAATTAAATGAAGATCCTGAATTTTCTAGCAAAAAACATTCTTCTTTGTCTCACTTTGGAGATTTTACAGTAATTTCCATCTGCATTAAAGCATGGGATTCGTGCTTTTCTGCTAATAATAAAGCAAACATTCCCATGATGCATTGCTATATGTAGTAAATCTTTGCTGAGATGAAGACTACTATAGTTTAAAAAGTTAGAAAGAAAGGATTGTACCATACTTTACTTTTCTTTTAGGGAAGGTAATACCTTTCACTTCTTTGCATTGCATTAATTTTTCTTTAATCATCAGCAGTGAGGATCTTGATTTCAGATTGCATATGTATCTCAACTTCTTGCTTTCAACAGAAATTTCTATACATAAAATGTCTTTTATAGATTTTTTTTTGTTCTTAAGGCACTGCACATTGCTTTAACCAGATGGTAGAATTGTAAATCATATCACTAAGTTCAGTCTTTTCCTTTTATCTGTTCTTCCAAAAAGAGGTTACTCTGCATAGAACTTTCATATCCATGAAAACTTCATTTGCAATATTGATAGCCTGTCACAACAAAAATGTAGCTTTTGGTTAGGTTCAGTCCATAGCTCTAGAAGTCTTGTGACCTTTTCCAATACCATACTCTCAATTATGTGTGTGTGTGTGGAGAACACCGGTAGGAAACTAGTTTGTATTAAATTTGGCTGTCCAGTTTGTAGCCATTAAATTAGTACTTATTAACATATTAGTGTGTGTGTGCGCATCTCCTGTAAACGGGTAAATAGCCTAGAGCAGATAAATTATAAGCTTCTGATATTAAGTATTTTTTGGGATAAAAAATTTTAGTTAAGTGTGTTAAAGGATAAAAAACTCTACTGTAATTCACCCACTAGTGCCATGTGCTCATACGTAACATGCTCTTGTGTTTGTAGATTTATTTGCAAAGAAAATTAGTGCAACTTTAACCTATAAAAATTAAGATGTTTGTTGTTTTTAACATTTTACTAAAACTATTAAAGCTTTGGTCTGTATGCAAACTTAATTTCCTAATGATACTTGAGGAATAAACAGTGGATTACCTAGGTAGATACTGGGTTTTATTAGTTTTCTCAAAAAGAATTTTTAATTTGTTGAGCTAAAAAAAATGGTAAATTAACAAAATTTAAACGGATTTGTCTTTGTGTAATTAGTTTAAAGATGCTGATGACATTTCACATTTTGCATTTATTCAAACAATGTATTATCAGAACATCTTTTTTTGACTTTGAAATTGCTTTGTGTATCTTAGTATAAACTCTCAACAAGTATTTGCTTACTTGTTTTTCCTATAAATTTGAATGTTTATTATATACACTTATTTATTCCAGGAAATAAAATGCTAGCATTTCATCTCAAAATGACAGATTGCATAAAAACTACTCTGTAGTTGGTCTATTAAAAAAAAAAAATTATAATTATTAAAATAATTTTCTCTCTCTATCCTTTAAGAGCAACACCAAAAATTATAAAGGATTAAAAGGTAAGAAGAATTCGTTTACTAATTTTACCTATGTACTATTTTTCTGTCATTAACTGTTTTAAATTAATGACACAATTGCACTGATTCAGTATTTGTTTTATAAATTTTCAATACTTCATTAAAAATCAATTTTTTTTCATTGCTGTTTATTTTGATTTAGCATTAGTTTATTATCTTAGATTTTCAGGTTACAAATTTGATGAGAATGGAATTAAAGCATTGAAAGTTTTGAATATTTCTGTTGAGATTAAATTGTTTTAATTTTAGTATTTTATGTATCAATTAAAAATAAGATAATTAATTTCACAAAGCACAATTAGGGAAATTCTCAGAGAAGAGAAAAGATTGCTGAATAGAAAAGATTTAAAAAAAAGTCTGTATTTTATTATTAAAATTTTCCATGCACTAGAAACTCATATTTAAGCAGTGATGAATGGTCTTTTTTCAATTGCGCAGCAGCCCAACTGGCCTGATAGATTTGAGGGCCTAAGTTTGAATCCTGGTTGGAACTGGTTTGGTTTTGCATACCTCGCTGGCATGTTCTTAAGCATCTTTACCTGCTGTCTGCCAGGATTTTCTCCAGGCTCTCCAATTTTATTTGACATCTAAAAATGAAGGGTTCTGGTAGGCCTTTCTACGTCTTAATCCCTAGCAGTTGACGGTGTGTGTAAGTGAGAGAAAGGGAGCAGGCAGTACAAATGTAAATATCCCATGTGCAAGTTCTTTTGCTGAAGGAATCCTGTTGGCAGCAGCGATGGATAACAACATAAAATACTCTTACAGATTGTGCAGCCTAGTTTATTTGTTTACTTAGTGTTATAGCATACACTGTAATTTAGTCCAATCTTATTGGTAATTACCTGGAGTAGTGACTTTAATTTGCAGTTACTTTGTGGAGCAGTCATATTGTACAGTGATGGGATGGTGATAAATTTAATGTAAGTAAGTATGAACTAGAGTACAAAGTCATTATATTGTTTTCTTTACAAGTCTGCTACTGTAGTCTCAAACAAGACATGCATATATTTATTTAAAGAAAAAAAAAAGTCCCAGGTAATAAGATAATAAGTAAAAAAAAAAGAAGGGGGAGGGCAGAGTTTGTACTTCTCAAGGATGGCTGGGATCAACAAACAACATCATAAAAAAATTCTACATGATCACCTATTTGGAAAAAAAATTAATGTTTTGGGAACTTTTGGCATTTGGGGTGCATTAAAGTTCTGTTGCCATCATTTTAAAACCACCTTGATACTACTTGGGTGCAACATAACTACTGGTGCTTCAACCTGAGGTAAAAATGCAACCCAGTTGATATAATTAAGGTAAAAACTGACATGATATGCAGAGGGTTAAAGGAATGCTAGCTACTTATTGAACTACATTTGTGTACAGATACAAGAGGTGGATTTTGGGGAATCTAAAGGATTTATTACCAGAAAAAAATGACCTAGTTATGAGTAGGCTACATAATAATAATAATAATAATAATAATAATAAAAAGAAAATAACTATAAGTGACACTTTTCTAAGGTGAGAAGTCCTGCAGACATTAAAAAATTTTCTTTTACATATGCAACAGTTTTTTTTTTTCCTTGAAAATATGATAGCAACTCGAAGTTGCAATATTTACAAGAAAAGTAACTGCACTGATGTAACTGATACATGTTTAATATGAGGCTTTATAGTATTCCAACCTCATGGCATTTTTGGTGTTTAGTTTTATCTCTTAGACTTTATTTCTGGTAGGGTTGCATCTCTGGACTAATCTAATACCTGACATTACTCAACAAGAAAGGAAATGGAAACAAATGCTTGATGTTTACTTCAGGGGAGATGAATATAAATGATCCTTTTCTTTAGATTTTACTGTAACATCTATTTAGTGTTTTATGTAAGTGACATGTTCTCTAAAAACTGTTGCCAGGTGTTTCCTTTTGAAGATGGGGGAAACATAATTTTAGATCAGCCATGGAAATCTTTTCAAACTAGTCCAGGTTGAATTTTCATACTAACAGTCCAAAGATAGAAACACTCACTGCAAAAATAACAACATGTAAAATGTCTGTAGGATTAAGCCCACTACCCTGTGTTCATAGTAATCTATTTATCTATATTTTTAGTTCATAATGTAAGTGAAATGTAATTTGAATTTCATTCTTTTAGTTTCCTAATCACAGCTGGTGTTCTGAAGCTATTGCAGTGACATGGTTTGAATCAGATTCAAATTTATTCTCATTAATTCAACTTTATATGGTAAATGTATGAATTATGAGGAAATTATGTAGCTTGGTTTTAATGATACATGAGGATTTTCCTTTTTATATCTATATTTTTAACTTGATAAAGTGTGTATGTAGGCTACTTCATAAACCTAAGGTTTATTTGTGAAGTTATTGTCTTGGTTTAGAGAATTTTAAAAAAAATTGTATACAAATTTTATTTTATTTTATTTTCAACAATATAATTAGAAATACAATAGTATTTACTTCATACAAAAATTGACAAAAATGAATCCATTTATATGGGAATAAATATTATAGCTAACTTTTTATGTCGTGTACTAGTCAATTTTTAAAAAAAAAAATAGAAAACAAGAAATGTAAGAAAGAGAATATTAGAGACATTCAGATGAAGTCAGGCCAAATACCAGTAGTTCAGCCAGGTTTGATTTGAGCATTTCTAGTGGAATAATGCTAGTTAAAATTTTTATGCAAAAGATAGGATAGACGAAGATTGCATTCTCTAGCTAAACTACTCTACTAAAATGTAGGATTAAAGTAGTTTTAATTTGTGATTGTTGAAATTCAAAATACAGCTGATTGTAATCTTTATATTCTTTTCAGATTGACTTAAGTAGGTGTTTTTTGCTAAGTAGTTTTGGGTAAAGAAAAACCAAATCTCAACTTTGTTATGATGATATGCCACAAAAAACTCTAAAAGAAAGTGAGTCTATCAACATTTTAAATGATAATTCGCAGCAGTAGGTACTTAATTGAAAAAGCCCTTTGAGGTTAACAATGAATGACCATGTTTAAAGTATATCTTTAAACAATCAATAAATAATTCAAGACTATTGATGAATAGTTCTTGATTTCATGGGTTATTCTTTGGTATAAGCCTACATAATATAAAGGTAATTAATAAGGTAAGAATTTAGTTATATGGTAACACAACATCAGTACATATTTTTACACTGAAATATAGAAATATGCATAAATAGAGTAAATGATCAGATAATGCTAATAATTGGTATGTCAGCAGGGTTCAAAAGTCAGTTCAAATTTTCTTGGATTAAAAGAAAGTTATTTTAAAAAAAATTAAACAGATTAAAATACTATTAAAATATTATTTAACTTTTACTTTAATATTTTCAGTTGAATATTGAAAGTGAAGGTGTGTTGGGCAGATTGTGGCTCTGAGAAAAGGACAGCTAACAATCTATAGCATCTCAATTGAAATTTCAAGAGTGCAGTCTAAAAAACTTAAAGTGGTAACAAGAAATCAACAGCAGGATCCGGAGATGTATGGCTACTACAAAGGAATGCTATGCTTACATCCCTATGCAGTAGAATACTTCCCAGATTCAAGAGCAGATGAATTTTGAATGAGAAGAAAAAGTCATGAAATATACAGTGAAAAAGATGAAGCTGGCTTCTGTTGGATGAAGAGTTGCTACATCTAAATCACTTAAGTAAAGGCAATGGGGGTAAGCAAATGACATTGATCCACAAGTACCCAAATGATGACATAGAAATTGATTCTTGGATGAATTGAATTTTTAAATAACTGATCAGAACCAATATGTGAAATGCATATCTAGTGAAGGATTGGCAAAAAATTTCTGAAAACTTTCAGTAAAGCACGGTGATGGCTGCATCACTGTTTTGGCTGTTTCATTTTCAGTGGAATTGGTGACTTTCGCAAAATAGACTAAGTTCTGACAAAGAAAGCTTATACCTAGTTGACTAATTGGTAATGGCTTTGTTTTTCAAAAGGATAATGATCCAAAGTATAATTTCTAACTGCATAAGTGATACTTGACAGAAAAAGAAGCAGACATTGAAATTCATTGAATTTCCTCCCTACTCTCGTTATCTTAACCATGCAGAGTACTTATGGGATCAACCTAAAATAAAGTTAAAGAAAGCACAATCTTACTACCTTCAGCATGCTTTGGAATGTAATATATGAATGTTGGAATCAACTTAGAGCAAGATGTTGTAGTTAAATTGATTAAATCACTGCCTGTTAGGATTGATGTTGTTCTGAGGACAAATGAAGAATATTCTAAGTATTATCTTCACTCAATAACTTACTATATATATCTTAAAATAACTGTATTCACTAATTTTGATACACTATTACTGTATGATTCAATTCCTACCTACCTTATTAGTTTTTTTTTTTAAGAAAATTTTAATGGAGTCGGTCTCTTGGATTTTATTCTGGTTACAGAATTCTTGGACATTTTATAGAGTACTGTCTATTCTGCAACATCATTTTTGTGATCGTCAAATATTAATAGTTCTCTTTTTGTGTCAAACAATCTAATTTTTTGATGTAAATTATAGGCTTTTTTACTTGCTAGCTTTTTAATTTAGTTTTAACTTTCTGCATGCTGTTTTCAGGTTTTACTTTGTTAGATAGATAGTTTGCATTCTCTGATTTAACATATTCGTCTTGGTAGATTGCTTATGATCAGGTTTTTGAAATTGTGCTTGCTCATATTGGTTTCATATAATTTTTAAAAAGCAAACAAAGGATACAGTAATTATTTAGATCAAAGAATTTAGATTATATTGAGAAAATAAACTTGATATGTGGATTACTCTTTGAAGAATAAACATCAAAGCTATGGCATATGAGCTTTGACTAACATTAGGAGAAAACTCAGACTTTTTCTTCTTTTTTGTAGTAAAATGAATATGGTACTTTATTTCTTGTTTATATTCTGTTTTAATTTACTGAAAGATTTGACATCAAATACTGATGGATGAAGAATTGGCTGTAATACGAATTATAGACATTAGTTTGTATCTTGCCATATTATATTTTATTTTGTTATAAGAAATGACATTGCCAGTACAGATTTGTCTAAGCAGCAGTCTGTTTCTTGCTGTTCCGTCTATTTCATTTAAGGTATTTTATTTCTGTTCTTTTGAATATCAAATTGTAAATAATGAATAAGAAATCACTTGTCCAAATATATATAAGCACACATGCACTGTGCTTTTGAATTGTAGGATTTCAAAATTAAGTTGGCTTTGCAATTAATATGTTGATTTTGAATCTAATGGATTCATTCTGTGACCTGTTGTTTAAACTATTGGAAGAACTGTGCAATATTAAATTTTAAATGGTGTACAAGAAACTGGGTGTGCTGCATTAAAAAATATAACTTGAATATTAACCTGTGATATTTGTAAACATGGGTGAGAGTGTAAAACCACCACAGAAAATATGGAATGTAACTATTTTGCAGACAATTTTTATACAGTGCATAGTTTTTAGATTTGATTGTTTCTTATTTAATTGTTATATATTTTTATATATTAAAATAATGACATTTTCTGGACTAGGTTGTTTTTACTTCACCTTGAATGACTGTCAAAAGACACCAAATTCCATACAGGACATTAGATAATTAAATAAATATGACAGCTATTATATTATATAGATACCATGGAAAGATGCTTGTCTTTCATTAGAGATTAGGTGAAAGTGACTTTTTGTTTACTGCTGAATATTTAAAAATCCCATTTAATTTATAAAACTTTCTTTGTAACTGTTTTAATTGGAAATAAAATCTAATTTCAGTTTGTTGCTTTGGTTTCTCTCTTAACTAAGATCAATAGTGACATCAGAAACATTAGCTACTGTCAGCGACCAGACACTAACTAGCGTTTTATTGTAGTAGCAGTGTCTTGTTTAATTGGTGATTTCTTAAGATAACTCTACAAATTAAACTCTTTATCAGCTACTTTTGTATAGTACATGAGAAAAATGTTATTGATGCTCTCGGCTGATTGAGTCTTCATTGGATACAAATAAAGGGGATTCTATAAATAAACCCTTGCGTGAAAAATATTTTTTAAAACATTTTGTTAGTGTTAACTTTAAGCTCTTTAAATTAAAGCAGTTCGCGCGCGCGCGCGCGTGTGTGTGTGTGTGGTGTGTGTGTGTGTGTGTGTGTGTACACACAAACAGAAAAGGCTGAAAAGATAGAATAGTCAAATACATCATTCCTAATTTCAAAGAAGCTGAACCCAAATTTTCTTGCTTTTGGTTATATTAGATTCTTACACTTATTTGCTACAAACATTCTTTTTCAGTTAAGAATACAAATGTTTTGCTAATCTGTTACATATATGGACACTAAATGCTCTACATCTAGTCACTAATAGAAAAAGTGTTTAAATGCTCTTTCAGTATGATAGCAAGGCTACAGCTATAGCAACATTATACAAGTGTGCATGTTGATAAATATTAATGCTCAGGGATAAAATAACTTTAAAATTACCTATTCTACTTTATTAAACCAACTTCCATTCCAATGTTTTTCTGCAAAATATTTCTTTCAGTTTTTTTTTTCTCCTTAATAATCTATATATTATGTTACAATTTATTCATGTTTCTAACAACTTAAATCCTTTTATCTGATGCTAGTTAGGTGGAAATTTTTATATTAATAATTCTCATTTGCCATATTGATAATATAAAAATACTGCTGATGTTACTAATGACCAAAGTTGGTGCAGTATTGAATTAATTAATTTTTTTTTATACTAAGTTTTAAGATCTTTAAATTACATCTTCCTTCATTTAAGGGTATCTAAAAATGATCTTTGAAAATCTAGGCAAAATTACTTATTATTTAGCACATGCAGCCCAGAGTACCATGAGCTAGATTATTATACATATATATCTTTCCGCTTTAGCTAAAGCACAGTAGCAAATGGCTGCGGGAGAGGGAGAAAAAGTCAAATTGATTAATTTGTCAGATGAAAATATGAGTTTGTTTAGTTGCATTTTATTTTTCTAATGTTACACAACAGCTGTTTGCTTAGTGAAAGAATTGGGTTTCAGCAAGATTTGCCCACTTTGGTGGTACACGAGGAAAGAAAGAAGAAAAATCTTTAGCTGATTCTATTTTCTGCAGATAATAAATATATTATTACACAAGTTGAGTAGTTGTAGTATGCATGCATTCAACAGATTGAGAAGGCTTAACTCATTTACTTTCAATGTTGAATATAATTTGCTTGACGTGTAAGAATGCAAAAAAGTAGAGGATTAGCTTGGCCATTTCCCAGCATGTTATTAATATTATTAAACTAATCACAAGGGGATGGGAAATGCTTCAGCTAATCCTTCACTTGGTGTTTGTTCTGTTTTGTTGAAAGTATTTAGTCCCACCCACCCCTGATATTTGGATAATATTGCAGTTAGGTCGCTAAAGTCTATATAACAACAAAATATATTTCCTTGCTGTTTTTATCTTTATATAGTATCTTTTTTTCTTGAAACTTAATATTATTATGGCTAAAAGCTACAACAAGTAAAAGGGCAAAGTTCTAAAATTATAGCATTTCAAGTGTGCAATTATTGGTCAGCATTCAACATCTGTTAAGTAGAGTTGAAATCAGCCATATTTCCAATGATTTATTGATGAAACACAGTGGGCAGCATGCTTCACTGCTTTCGATTAAGGAAAGCTCTTGATTACTCTACCATGTTTTACTGCACCAGTCTCAAGACCAAAATTATTCTTCTCTAGCAGTTTATGCAACACCTGCCTAAATGGTGATTCCACGTTTAAATTTTTGAGTCTTATGAATATACAACGCAAAGTTTATTAGATTTTGCTGTAAGTATTTTTTTGGGAAAATTTACTGGGAGGAATCATTTCTGGCATTATTATTATTGCTACTATGGATGTTCAATTGAAACCAAGCCTGAGAGCATTACAGGTATCATTTAATGCTCATATTATTATTATTATTATTATTATTATTATTATTATTATTATTTAAAACACCATATTGTACTATGTGTTGTTTAAGAGAGACCTTCAGCAGTTTTACAAATCTGTGGCTAGCATTCTGGCACAGTTTATTGCTGCTGTTGCTATGCTGTGTGCTAGCCCATGGAAAATTTTAGTAACTAACTGGGTTAGGTACCATAACATTTGAACCTGGTGTTGTTTCCAAGGATACTGAAATACTTATTTGTGGTTTCTTTATGCTACTCTGAAAGAGGAAATCTACCCTATCTCTTACTGCTCCTTTATTATATAATGTTGTTCTCTTTTATAATTGAAGATGACAATTTTTGTTTGTTGTCACAACTGTTGCATGGAATATTCATGGTGGCAATAGCTTTTGTGCCATTCACATACTTTTTCTGATTTCCCTGTGCTCCAGTGGCAGGCATGTGCAATATAATTGGCAGGGAATAGGCTACAGGAAGTCCCTATTAGAATTCTTCATTTTTAGATGTGAGAGGAAATTGGAGAGACCAGTAAGAATGAATAGGAGCCATGTTAGGAAAGTACACCAAACAAAGTCTAAATTGGGATTCAAATTTTGGACCCTCATTCTTATCAATCCAGTTGTTTATCACTAGACTACTGTACCACCCATATATATATATATAGCTAAAACCTGCAAGCTCTTATTTTCAGCATTGCAGTTATATTGTGTAAGGACATCCAGAGCAGCTTTTTTTTATCATTTTCATGAACTCAATCTGAAATCTTTTTATCCAAAGTAGTGGTTTAGTTAGCTAATACAAAGAGATGATAAGCTTTTATTGTATGTGCACTAATTTTCAAATTCTAATCTTGAATTGTTTAATACCATAATTTGATAATTATTGTCATTAATTTATTACATTCATCTCCATTTTGTTGTTGTTGTTGTTGTTAATGCTGAAACATTGCTGCCAGTTTTTTTTAGAATATATTTATAAGTATTTCTATTTGCTGGTAACTAGAAAGAAAAGTGTATTTGCATCACTGAAAGTTCAAAGCTTTTCATAATTTTAATAGAACTCATCAACATCTTTTGTGAATTAAATTAGACATACAAAGGCTTAAATTCTCTACTTTATTCAGGGAGTTATTGTCTATGGAATATTGGCTTGAAGTATCAAGAAAAAAAAATTATATATATATATAAAAAACAAAAACAAAACCCCTTTGGTATAAAAGTGCAGTACTGATATCTGAAAAGATTTCTATGGTTGGCTGTGTGTGGTGTGAGTTCTGATAAACAAAATGTTTAAAGAGTGTTTTAGTCAACTCTTGAAAAACATCAAATTATGATATTAAAGCAAATTAACCTTAAAAGGAGATGGGTAAATTCAATTAAAAACTGATTTTTTAACATTGAATGCATCAATGGAAGTCAATGTAGCATTACTTTAAAGCTTATAGAAATATAATTGACAATATATGTATAATTAAACAGACTGTAATGTAAATGACAATGAGAACTAAACTACAGAAAATTTTGGTTCAAAACAGGCAACTCATAAAGTTAAATTCTGCTTGATGTGTTTTTAAAAAAATATGTTTACCAGAGAAATTAACTCTCAGATCATTAAGTAATAGCATACAGATTTGTAAATGCCAAAAGAGTTAGTGAAAAGTCTGCATACTTGAGGAGCTTGAAGAATGCACAGCAGAATGAACATCAGTTAGCCTTAGAGACATTATCTACATTTGCAGAGGGGAGGCCAATTCCATGATCAGAATATAATTTGTGGTGAAATTCAAATTTAACAAAGCCTATACATTTGAAACATTTATGTTGAAGACTATCTTGGATCAAAGGTTATGACACATTTAATTATTAATGAACATTTTACATTGGTCAATAATTTAATGTTTTGCTTTAAATGAAATATATGTAAAAAAAAATCTTTTAGGAAATATAGTAATAATTTATTATACTGGAAGTGAATAGATCTATAGTGGTCTGATAATCTGCTTTTGTTTGTCTTTTAATTTAAGGAGTTGTGTATCCCTTTTTTGTTGGTGACTAGAATAGTTTTTCTTCACACTATTTGCTAGTATTTTAATACAATGCATTTGATTAATTGTAATACATGCATTGAATAAACAAAAAAAAAAAAGTTTAAATTTTATTTTACTTTATTGTTTTGAATGATTTGGAAGAAAACCAAACTAAGATCTGAGAACAACACAGGGCTGGGAATTTCTGTAGATTTGAATGAGCATAATATTAGAAATGTTGAAATGAAACTCAGATAAAGTAGAATCACCATAATCATACCTGGCTGGGTTTCAGTTGAATATGCTTATTATAATACTAATAATGCAGAATAATGCCATTTCAAACTTTTTTTTTTTTTTTTTTTGTTATTCAGAAGTTTTCATTTAAGAAAAGTGGCCATCTCTGATTTCCTGTTTATCAATTTTAGAATGCTATAGGCAGAAAACAGCAGCACTTGCGCTTATCAGAAGATTTTTAAAAAAACTGGTTAGTAAACTGGAAACAGAAGAAAAATAAAATGTGTGCCCGTGTGTGAGAGAGAGATTTAAAAATCTCACCTTTTTCTCTCTCTTTCACTTGAACAGCAGAAACAGTCTTTTCATCTTGTTACTTGTTCGCTCTTGTTTTTTTTTTTTTTTTCCTTAGATTTGCAAACACTAGGTAAAAAACGAGTCTGTGATTACAGGTAAGATTCCTTTTTTTGTCAAGAAAGTCATTAAACCTGCAGGGGCAGCCACTAGTATACAACTTCATTGGTTCAGTAAAATTCACTTTTCAGGCTATCTGATGTTTATCAATATTTCAGAGAGGCTGGCTAAGCCTACTAATAATCAATAATTCCCTGCTTTTGGATTGGCTTGTTTTCCCTGTCTAGAACCCAAGAAAGGAAAAAAAAAAAGTGTTTGGTGTTTTAAGCCAAATTTTTGTTTGTTCATTTTTATTGTTGTATCTATTTAATCATTAATAAATGTAGAAACATTGTTCTATATGTAATGTGCCTTTTTAAGTTTAAGAAAGCATGCAAGTAGACTAATTCATCTGAGCTTCTCAGCCCAACTTTCATGTCACCATTTTACTGAGAAGCTGGAGTGTTAGAAATAATTATGAAAACACAAGAGATGCACAAATAATTAGTAATTGTAGCTGAGAGATGTGTATAATACATAATGCATTATTACATAAAATATGCAAAACGATGAATGCATTATACAATGAATTAGCATTTGGTATGTGAGCTCTGATTTTTATAGAAACTGACACTTTGTTTTCATGCTTCTATAAAGCTTATCTATGTATGACTAGAATATTGTTCCAAATATTCTGTTGCATTTTTCACAATTCATACAAGGTGTCTGGTTGCTGTTTGAATTTCTCAATAATCATACAATCCCATAATGCCTCACTGATGTTCATATAAAGACTTTGCAGGCCAAAGCATCTTTGTGTAAACTCTATCAACCCTTCTGTTCAGGCTAGTTTTTTTCACTGCATTGGCTGCATGCTTGGGATAATTGTCATACTGGAAGATGAATGAATACCTAATGAGATGTTTTCCTTAGTTAATGGCATGATAGATGAGAATCAGTCTGTATCTGTTGGCAGTTAGTTTACCTTTGGTTTTTGGCAAATCTCTGGCATCCTTGTTTTGAAATGCAGTCTCACATTGCTTCACTGTAGTTATACACTGAAAATAAAACTCTTACCGGTCTTCCTTCAATATTGCCAATTTCGGGTTTGGTCAGCCCACTGTTTCATTTCTATTACCCAATTTAGTTTTGTTGTTTGGTTGCCTCCATATCAAAGATTTTTGGGTAGTTAAATTACACATCCACTGAGACCATAGTTCTTGAATAAACATTAACATCCATTCTTGCAGTTAGGTCATTCACAAGATCTCTACTGGTTGAGTTGATGATCTATCACATACCCTGGGTACTTAACATCAATTTTGGTGAGTTTGGGCTTTTTTCCTCAGTAATAATTTAGCGTATCTTCCTTAGTGTTGCATACAAATCTCTTTGAAGCATGTCAGGCTGTAATCTGCCATATTGAGTAGCCTTCACTAACTAAAACTTTAATTTATGTATGCTTTTCATGTGATATTTCTTTCCAAAGAGCCGTAGTACAAGGTCTGATTAAAAAATAAATTCTGGGTCTAAATTTATTGTATGGAAATGAAGTACACTATATGGATATTAATAATGGTTGGCAACACTTGCCAACATCACACCTCTGGCTGGAAGCAGATGTCTTGTCTCTGTCATGCATAATGCGCAGTTCTATGAAGATGTGTTTATTTTTGTCTCCCATTGTAAAATGTCTTATGTGAAGGAGCAATGTGTGTGCATCAAGTTCTGATTGAAACTCTGGAAAAACAGCCGTGCAAATGTATGAAATGTTAAGAACAGCATTTGGGGATGAAGCACTGAGCCATTTGAAAACATTTGATTGGTTTTCTTGTTTTAAAGATGGCCAAACTTCAGTCAATGATGATAGGTACTCCAGCTGTCCATCAATCTCGCAGTGAGGAATCGCTCATGTGCATTTGTGATATGATTCATGGTAATAGACAAATGATGATTCATGAAGTGGCTGAAGAACTTGGCATTTCCTTCAGCATGTGCCAAAATTTTTTGACTCAAGATTTGATAATGAGGTGAGTCTCAGCAAAGTTTGTTCTGTGAGTTCTCACTCCAGAATAGAAGGAACATCGCCTCAGTTGTCAAGAACTCACTGATCATGTAGCCAGTGATGAAAACTTTCTGTGCAGCATCATTACAGATGATGAGGCTTGGGTTTATGGCTACTAAATCGAGACTAAGCGTCAGTCGTCTTAGTGGAGTACTGTGTCATCATCCTGACCAAAGAAAGCAAGAGAGAGTCTTCACATTTGACTGAACAAGTTGATTATGCTTTTTGACATAGAGGGTGTTGTGCATATGAGTGTTCCACAAGGTCAGATAGTGAATCAGTGGTTTTATTTGGCCATCCTGAAATACCTAAGAGCTTCATTTTGATGGAAAACGGTAATCATGGGTGTGAATGTTGCATCATGACAATGCACTATCATATTCAGCACTCTCCACTTGAGAATTTCACGCACAAAATTCCAAATGATTCCTCACCCACTGTATATACAAAATTTGGCATCAAACAACTATTATTCTATTCCCCCGACTGAAACATGCCCTAAAGGGAAAGAGATTTCAGGATGTGCCAACCATTATCCAAAATGTGATGCGGAAACTGAAAGCCATCATGAAAGAAAAGTACCGGAGATGCTTCAACAAGTGGCAAGTGTGCTGGAATCAGTGTGTTCAATCAGGAGGGGACTACTTTGAAGGAGATAAATTTGATTAACTGTTTTGTACTTTAGTTTTGTTTGAATAAATTTAGTTCCGGAATGTTTTGATCAGACCTTGTATTTACCACACATTCACCATGCTATAATGATATCATTGGCTATACTTTCATAGTCCTCCAGGTGTGGTGCTTTCTGATTAACCAATAAAAATGTATAAAACCAACACACAATAACTTCTAAATGTTTGCTTTCGAATACTTCCCTATTGGCCACAATGGTTATTATTTCTAGGGTTTTTTTTCCCAGAAATCATGTATTTATATGTTTTTATATTTTGAAATTTTGTTCATTTTTCCATTAAGAAAATTCAGAAGATCTAATTAATGTTAGGAATCAAAATTAGAAAATTTTAGGGTGAGGCAAAAACTTTTGGCCATGGCTGTACATATGATTTTTCTAGCTGTTTGTTTCTTCTAATAGTGCAGTGTGCTAAAGTTGTCTTTATACAGTTTCTGATTACAGTCATGTGTACATGATTTCATGTGAGGAGTTCTGTAGTGTTTTCAGAGCTTATATATTTTAATAAATATTGTATTTTATTATATAAAATATTTAATATTTAAACACTGATTTAGATTCATAAAAGTAAAAACAAGTAGACATTTTTTAAGATACTATTAATTAAACATTTGATCATTTTGTTTAAATACTATTATCTAATTTAAAATAAACATGATGCTTTATAATAAAGAATTAAAGTCAGTTTAACTTTATATGCTAATAATTAATGTAAAACATTTGTCTTATATGTGTGTTTTTTAAAGGGTTGATTTGTTGTGTATGTTTAGAAAAAAGAATAACTGAATTAATGAGCATAACTTCCACTTTAAAGAAGGGATCCATCAGTAGGGACAAATGGCACAGGTTCTGGAAGGCTAGTACATAAACTATTTGAAGAAAGAAGTAGTAATTGAATATTTGAACAGAAGAAAACTATATATGGCTGGTAATGAGCAGATGTGAAATCAAAACCAACAAAAGCAAATTCAACATTGAAGACTTTATTTTGCCATTAATTTTAATTCACACTGAAAAAAAGCAATTGGACATCAACAATGAACCACTCCAGAAAGTAGTAGGTTGGTTATGTTATTTTTCAGAATGTACTATTAGATATTAGAAATTAATTCTAGAATAGTAGTAATGCTTTAGTGTTTATTGATCAGATTATTCCCTAAATCCATCCACTACTATCAAAATGTCTTGTTTAGAAATTTGGGCACTTTCAAGTTTGATAAGGGCAGTGTAGATTGCTTGCTTGTTATAGTGACTAATGTAATTTAATTCACCATGGGTCTAGGCCAGTGGTTCTCATCCTTTTTTGGGCCATGCCCCACCTAATCACTTCTAAAATCCTGATGCCCCCATGTGGTGATATATAATTTTTATCATTTAAAAAGTTAACTCCGTTTCAGCTGAAGAAGCTTAAAACGCCAATACCTTGGTTTAAACAAGCTTCAAAAGACCATGGCATCCATGAAAAATGAAATAAACAAAAGACAGTTAAAGTTTTGAGCAAGAAATTACTGAAAAAATTGTAAGAAAAAATATTAAGTGGTATTAGATTTTAATAATGATACATATGATAATAAGAGAGAATTCACAGGTAATAAAGAGAGAGAAAATTTCTATATTTATGAAAATATTTGTGGATTGTCTCATACAAAAACAGCAAATAAAAATTCAAAACATGTAATAGAAAACTGAAATGTACTATGAACACAAACTAATTTGAATGGAAGCTTATTTTATAATTTTAATTACTGTACAATAAAGTATAGCTTCCTATCAAATGCAAAATGCCATTTGAGCACACCTCAAGAAAAGCGGAATAAAGTTAGTGAGATCCTTGTGCTTCATGCCTGCTGCAAAGAGATTTTATATTAGGCACTAATTTAGTCAGCTTTAGTCTCAAATCTCCTCGTTTACTGATATCCAGTGAATTTCTTTTCTTCAGTAGCAAATCATTTACAACGCTAAAGCCACATTCAGCTAAGTATGAAGATGGAAACAGTAACAACAGTTTCCTTGCAAAGCTAGTTGAATTTGGGTATTTAGTTTCTGTCTCATCACAAAGCCATGCCATCGCTCCTTTTATGTTGAATAAAGTTTTAACTGACTCATCATTTTTTATTTCCGAGAGTTCTTCTTGGTACTGCACTGAAACATCAGATAAATCCACAAGCACTGGCTGCATCACCAACGATGGAAAATTAATCTGTTTTAAATCAGAAAATCTTTCTTTAAAATCAGAGGCCAATATTTTCAGATGATCCACAATGACAAGCACAGCAGCCTCAGTCGGCTCACATTTTTTTATCCAATGAAATTGGTCAAAATTTTTGTCAGAAATATTTTTTTTGCATAACTCGATAAATGAAATAAAACCAAATATCTTCGCCTTTGCATCAACAAGTGTTTATTTGTTCCTTGAAGTTGTTTATTCAACACATTCAGTTTTTCGAAAATATCTGCTAAATAACTAAAAAACGCTTTTCCATCAACGGTTAGCAGGTGCTTCATTTCAGGCTTGTCACTTAGAAAGCCACTAAGTTCATCAAACAGTTCCATGAATCTTTTCAAACAATTCCCTTTCGAAAGCCACCGTACCTCAGTGTGAAGTAAAAAGTCTCACGAAAAGATGCTCACATTTGGCATTAGTTTTGATAGCATTGATAGATTTTATAACTGATTTCAGTACCTCATTAAGTACAGGAGAAATATTTTTCGACACTAAGTTCTCTCTATGAATAACACAGTGCACAAGAAGCATCTCCGGATTCTCATCTTTCATCAATTTTAAGCAGCCATTTTTCTTGCCCATCATAACAGGAGCACCATCAGCTGTATGTTTTCCATTGATATATTATTGATATCTAAGTAGTATTTTAGTTTATTATATATATATCAGCGGCGGTAGTGGTGGTATCTAAAGATTTGCAGAATAACATTTCTTCAACAAATTCACCTTTATCAATATATCTTACATAAGTTAGCAATAAGGCCTCACTGCCTCTCACAGTTGATTCATCCATTTGTACTGAGAATTTTCTTGATTTCAGCTTTTCAACAAGTTGTGTTTCAATATCTTCACTCATTTCATCTATTCTTCTCCTAACAGTGTCGTTACTGAGTGGCATGGCTTTAACATCTTTGTCATCTTTTTCCAGAACTGTTTTAAGAAATGCAGATATTGATGGTTTAATTAAATCCTCCCCCTATAGTATGATTTTTTTCCAGATTTAGCAATGAGTAAAGAAATTTTATAACTTGCCTCAAGAGTACGACTGATAGTAACAGTTTATGCAGTGAACAGAGACTTTATTGTTGATCTTTTTTCAAACTTATTCTTTAAAGATTTGAAGTAATTCAAATCTGAATTTACATACGCACTATGTTTCGCCTTCAAATGCGCCTCAAGACGACCTCGTTTCATTGATTCGTTGGTCAAGCATTGTTGGCATAAGAGACAGAAAGGTGACCTTTCATCATGAGCAGCAGGTATGAAACCAAATTTCAAAAATTCCTCTGAATACTGACAAACTTTCTTTTTGCTTGCACTACTCATTTTATGCATAGGGGCTGTGACTGAAATAAATGAGTAATCTTAAGAAGTGAAATGCACTTTCAGAATTTAAGATGTTTAAGTTAACACAAAAATGAAATAAAATAATTAGTACGTTCAAGTAAACACATAAATGAAATGAAGTTAACACATAATTAATAAAACAATGCCGATTCATTTTATACAGCATATACGGATAGACAGTGCGGTATACCAGATTTTTACAAATGTGTGAGAAATTTGTATCACACACAAATGTATTGATGATAATCGTCTGACAAAAATATGCACACACACATACACAATGAATTTGGCAAGACTTGTATTATATTAGCATTTGGACTATTAAGTTTTCATCTCTGACACTTTATGTATCTTCTTGTATCATCATAATACTAAACAATCAAATATATTCACGAGCAACCAAAGAAATATGTATCAATTACCTTGCGTGAAAACACCAAAACAACTTCTT
This sequence comes from Nautilus pompilius, assembly GCA_018389105.1. Classification (NCBI taxonomy): domain Eukaryota; kingdom Metazoa; phylum Mollusca; class Cephalopoda; order Nautilida; family Nautilidae; genus Nautilus; species Nautilus pompilius. The sequence continues at coordinate 2,311,298 of JACATO010000125.1, read as the reverse complement.
TGTTTACGAGCTCTGAATTTTCAGAAAATGGAAATGCTCTCCTTTGAGAGGAAACAGTTATTATAATGGTAACTTAGCAAAAGCCCTTTGAATCACATTTCTAAATCAAATTCAATAAATAAGGTTCTTCCATGACCTCGTGCACTTTGTGTGACGTGCATGAAGAGCGATGGCACAGTGATTATGTAATAACTATACAATAAAGATCTTTTTCACTAAAAAAAATATTTACTCAAAATAGCATCTGAAACACAAACTTTACCTGATGGAAAATCCAAAAAATAAAAATCGAAAATTTGGACCCAGACCTCTTCATTCGTACTCAATTGCCCCCCTTGAAAATCAAATTGCCCCCCTTAAAAATCGAATTGCCCACCTGAGGGGTGTACGCCCCACGATGAGAACCACTGGTCTAGGCTATGTTAGATAGCCATTTCTATCCTCACATTCCAATTCCGCTACCAGTTATAAGAATTTCCAGCAGATTTTTTCCCTTCTTCTGGCAGTATTTGGCCTGCTGTAAGAGATACCTCAACTAAGTAACCCACACATGCTTTTTTGCATAAAGTACCCTCACCTTTTGGCTTTGTATATGAAAGTCGCTGTTAGGTAACATAGAGTTTACATATTGCATTTTTTTCATCTGTCTGCACTTTTCAGTAATTAAGAATAAGAAACAAGTTATTAAAATGTCGTATAAGTCTTAAAATCAGTCTGCACATGAAAATAAACAATGAACATTGCGTGTTTGCAAGTCTTTTGAAGCTAGAAAATCAGAGATTGAGTGTGTTCAATTTTTAAAGATATGCAGTGGTGAGATGTCATCAATATTAATAACAGTACTGTAATAACATGGTTTATGTTTAAAGGCTTCCCCCTACAGTGGGTACCAAATCACGTCATTTTGACTGAGAATGAAAAAAAAAAAAACACATTCATAGCCAAAGGGGAATCTCTCAAGCTCCAAGATATAGTTTCTGTAGATCACCCAATAGTAAAGCTTGAGCATTTCCCCAAATAAGAAGAAACTCCAGTTAAAAGAAGATAGGTATCACCAACTTGCAAAACATGCTACCTCTGCACAGTTCTGATTCATTGATAAACTGTTAAGCAAATGCTTATTGCCAGACTGAGACTTGGCTATACCTCAGTAGATTTCAGGCTGAGATAGATAGATAGATCTGAAGAATTTGATGACACTGAAATTGTGGAACACACTTTACTGGTAGTACACAAACCCAACCAAACCAGAATTGTTATGCAGATACAAATAAAACTGGCTCTCGGGATAGCGCATGTGTGTCTACGATAGAAATGATTGTTTATAGAAAAACTATCATGTACCGATGTGTACATCTAGGTAGATTTAGACACTTGTCTTATCTTTAATGAAAAGGATCAACTATGATGTTTTCCAACTTATTTGTAAACTCACTAATGCCAGTAGTTAAGCATGACAAAAATTGGTCCCCACCATCTCCCCTTTTTTTGTCATTATCAAACTGAAGGTTTTTGAATGACTGATATTTTGCCAAAAATTGCAGCGCAGATTTCTCCTGTGTGATGGTTGCTGCAGCTTAGAACTTTGCAGCACTAAACTGTAATGAGAAATTGATATTGCATTAATAGGAAAGGTAAAAAAAAAGAAAGACTTACTGGTACATAACTGTCATCTCTCTCTAAATCAGTTATCACTTGTTTGTTTCTTATGCAAGATAAAAGAACAGTTTAAAGTTTTTCTCTAAATAAGAGCCAAATAGACTGCTCTGTTTTACAAAGGCAGTGCATTTTTTCTAAAGCTGTTTTGGTGTTTTACATTTTTATGGATCTTTCAGGTAAATAGATGGAAGATTGTTGTAAATAATGATAATTAATAATTTTTGCAATTCCTTCATATCTGGTGAGATTAGCTTTTTTAAATTGGCTTTCTATGGGTGTCAGAGGTCACTGCAGATTTGATAGAAAAATATGACAAACACAAATAAATGAGAAATCACAGGAAAAGTATAATGGTTTTTTATGGCCATCACAATTTGTAAGCTGACTATTGGAAATTTTTTTTTTAAATCTTCAGCTTTGCTTTTTATAAATTCTCTGATTAAATGACTGTCTTGTTATTTTTGTTTTGTTTATATTCATTCCCTCGAGGACAGGTTTTAAACTTTTGATTGATCAATTCTGCCTTTTATTGTAACCGTGTTGACAATACTTCTATGTGTTTTTTTTTTCTTCTTTTTTTTTGCTATAAATTTAGCAAATATTCTTTTTTACATTGGCCCATCTTCTAGCATGCCAGTCTGTATCTTGCTGTGGCAGTAGAAAATGAAGGCTTTTTCTCTTCCTGCTTATACTTTGCCACCACAGTGATTTCATAACTTTGATGTGTTTGTTTATTACTAAAAAAAGATTTTAAAAATACTAAATGGAATAGTTATGTTTGCTCTTCATGAGAATCATGTTTAATTTTATAATTTTATTGAACTCACAGAAGTTGTTTATTATGATAGGATTTTACATTAGGTGCCTTTCAAATCTTTTATAGAAAATGGTTGTACAGTGATTGCAGAAGATATCATACAATTTTCTGTACACTTATGAATTTTTAGTCCTTACATTTAGAAAATTTTCAATTTTTTCTATTGTATCTTCCCTTTCTTTATTAAATATAGAATGTGGAACTTTAAAAAAAAAATTTTTAAAGTATTTTCCCATACTAATTTCTGGCAAGTTGATTGCATGCTACTTAGGCTATTAAGCAGAATATTTATGGTTGGTTACATAGTCAAGACCTTAGTTATCCAGAAGAGATTTAATCTGCTTATTGGGATATTGACTACTTGTTTAGATTTCAAACAACAAATTATAGAATCTTTAACTAGTCTTGGAAAAAATCACAAGCAATCAATTATATCACTTCATCTATTTCCATAATTTATTTTAACTTGAGTTTTTTCTTTCTTTGCCAACTGCTATATATTTTATACTATTTTTAAAAATTTTTCCAAAAGCAGTATTGATATTATTTATAAATGCAGTATATTGTTAGTTTTGAATTTAAAAAATGATTGCAAATGTGCCCAAAACTTCCTATTATTTATAATTATTTAGCTCTTACTACTTCCCATTATTTCACAGACTTAGTTTGTCATATGTTTATAAGCCTATTTTTGTCATGCAAAACCGGACCTTGTGGAAATGAAGCTGACATACCATTTAAACTACAATCATTTATCTATTTTTAATGAAATCCTTTATTCATAGTACTTGGACACCAAGTTCATTATCAGCTAAATTGTTAATAGAGGATCCTAAATAATGACAAAAATGGGCATGCTAACATAAAAATTGTGCAGTTCAGAAATAATACACTTCTAATTCTTATATCTTGAATGATTCCACCTTTCAGTGATTAAGAGAGGTACTATAAATGTGATTAAATTTGAATGATTATTATTTCATGAATTTGCCAATTTCTATTTTTGTAATTTTTTAAATTTTGCACATGGATAGGGTACACTATTGGAATTTGGTGCTCTATTTTTGCTTTAAAATTTCCTAAAATTTGTCTTTTATAAATTTGTGAAGAAAAAAAAAAAACAAAAACTAGCCAACAAATATTTTAAATTGTTTAATAAGGAAAAAGCAAAAGCAATTTCTCTGTCCACAAAAAATGCAGACCAAAGCATGTTTGCTTGCGCAGTTAAAATACCAGGGGTGAGTTACCTTTAATTTTGTTTGTTGACTAATACCTTGCTTATAACTTATATTGGAAGAAAATGTGAATGGAAAAAATGTAAAACATTTAACACAATAAAACCTAGATCAAATGACCAATGCCTGACATGATCTTTTAGCCATCAGATGTAAAAACTAATCTGAATCTATATAACTGCACAAGGTTTTAATGCCAGTTAAAAAATCCAAGACACTTTATGCATCTGCTTCTAATGAGATTTTACTTTACTGGAAAGATGATTTTACCAGATTTGTTTGAAAATGTATTTTATTTATTCTAGTGCATCTGTCCATCAGCCATGTTTGTAACAATCTATCTCTCTTAGCTTCTTGTAAAAACTTGATTTTAGGAAATTTTATTGCCCAAAATATTTTTCCTGAAACACTTTATGAAGTACCTGTTAGGACCTTATCAAAGATGGCTACCAGATCTGCTTGATGTTAATGTATGTGCTGGTAATTTTAAAAAAAAATTTTGTCAATAATACAGTGGTAGCATTTTTTAGCTTCAAGTGAGCGAGCTTGCTTGTTTTGTCATTTTTTTATGAGTAGAGCTTTCAGTTTAGAAACAACTGCCTAGATAAATATTTAGAATAATGAATTAAGCTAAGCACACACAGAAATGGAACCTGAGATGTTATACTAAATTGTCTTCATGAGGATTTTTATTTGATTATTGATCTGCTTAAATGGACTTCCAGAATTTATAACATTCCAGATATGAAAAATGCTTCTCTATATCTCTACTGTTCTTATATGATTTTGAAGACTTCACAAATAACCTTAAGGATATGCATACGGAAAGGATTCTAGGAAAATAAAGTGAATTTTTTTGTGGTAGATTTTGTGAAAAGATCCCATTTGGATTCAAAGGATATCAAATTTCCTATTTACAATTCATTTCTTACATTTTTAAAAGAACTATGTTCATTCTTAACTAAATGATCATACATTAAAAGTTATTAATATTGTTTTATTTTTAAAAGACTATGATTAGTTTGAGCATGTCTCATCATCTTATTAATGAACCCACACTTTGGATCCTAGCATTCTTTGTTTTCATTATCAGGGTTTAACAATGTATTCTTCAAAGCCAACATTTTTGGGAAGAGTCATTTTGCTCTATGTGGGGCAAAGTTTCTGCCTGCCCCAAACCTAAGAAACTATGGTAATTAATAATTTTTGCAATTCCTTCATATCCACTCCCTGGACAAAGGCTTAACCTCCCCATCTGTACCATTGAGGAGTTGGCAGAATGTCCTCAGGTAATATGCCTTAAAGTTGACAATAATATCCTGATCAATGGGCTGAAGCAAGGAAGTGGTGTTTTTAGGGAGGTACTTTAGCCTAAAATTTGGATTCATCTTAGTCATGTTTTCAGGATGACCTGATGCAATGTCAAGAATAAACAATGCTTTATTGGCTGATTTTACTGATGCAATAATGCTCTACAATTTGACAGAAAAAGTCAATAAACCACTCATGAAAAATAGTCTAAATGACCCATGCCTTCTGGTTAGAATGCCAAATCACAGGTAATGCAGATGGCATGTAACCCTTCATAGTTCTGATTATAGGTTTAAGATTAAAATCTCTCTCATCTTCCCTCCCAGTAGAAGCATCAAGTGATTTTTGGCTGCCTTAAACCCTGGAGAAGTCTTTTCTTCCTTAGCAATGAATGTCCTGGCTGGCTTTTTTTTTTTCCAGACAAGCCTCATCAACATTAAACATTTGTTGAGATGTGTAACTGCCTCCTTCAATTTTTTTCAGATAATCAGGGTACTGTTCTGCTGCCTCTGTATCAGCACTGGCAGCTTCACCAACCATGCGGATGTTATGAAAATTGTGACGCCTTTGAATTCTTAAGGCAGCTCTTGCACCAAAAGTTTTCTGTTGAGTTGTCTTGCTTAGTTTGCTCTTCAAATCATTGTGTAATGATTTTCCCTTCTCCTGGATAATCACATTTGTTATCGGCTTATTTGTGTGCATCTATTCTTTGATCTATACACTTAGCAGGTTTTCCATTTTTTCCATCACATCGCTCCTGCTCCTGTACACTAACTTAGCAGTTAATGGAGTTCCAGACAAAGAACTAGATCTTATTTTCTCTTTCTTTCGCCTAATAGAAGCCACAATTGAGTGATCCACACTCATGGACTTTCCACAGTTTCTTGCCAGCATCAAACCACCTAAGCAGTTCTAATTTCACATCTAAAGTGATAGTCTTTCATACTTTCTCCCCATGAGTACCATTATTATTCTTGGCAGACAAACTGAAATGGCTATGGTAACTTTGGAGATGGGAAATAATGGATAAAAGGGTAAAAGCACTGGTAGTGAGAGTGACTGTTGGTGGTAGCATGGATTTGTTTACAAGCTGACTGCCAGTGGGTTTGATATGAATCACAGTATTTTGCTGTGAAGTCGTCATAAAAAATGCGTGAAGAGTAAAAAATAATATCTTAAAAGTATTTAATTATTAAAAGAGACAAGTATTTTAGACATTAAAAGTATGGAGAAAAAAAAAACATTTTTTAGATATTATTTCAGATCCATTGTAATTATGAGGGGTCATAAGATGTAGTAAAAAGTTGTCCCTTAAATCTAAAACATTGTAAGTATGAAATGCTGTTCTTTGAGATGATGATGTGAGAGTGATGCCTGTACATAGTTTGTTGGGTTTCAAAACCACGTGAATAGCTTTTCTTTTCTTTTATAGTTATGTTGCTCATAATTTATGATAGAACAATCTGTCAACTTGATATAGTGATCTCATGACTGTATAAAATATGCTAATGCTTGCTTTTCTAGTTGACTAAATCAAGCAGAGCTATGCTTTTGGTGGATAGAAGATCTTTCTTTGGCACCAAATGCATTAAGTAACTTTTAAAAATGTTACAGTACTTTTGTGAGACTTTGATTTTGAAAATTTTAGAGTTTGGATAATTGATCAGAGGTTGTTGTAGTTGTTGATAAACTGGGCAGGTTAGCCATTCTTCACAAAACAATTTTTTACCAGAGTTAAGATGTGATAAATTGCAGAGCTTTTTGCTTTTGCTGAAAGACATTTAACTACTATTTTTTCAACACTATGGTGGTTACTCGAATCAAAGTGCAGTACTCTACTATCTCATGGAAGTCTATCTACTTTAAAACACGCAACCTTTTTTTTTCTCCCCCCTTTTAGTGTTTTATGTCATTGGTTTCACACATGACATTATTTATATTAGGAAGTCTGGTGTCTGCATGAGTGTGTGGTGCACTGATATATGTAAAACAGTATTTGAAGAATCATTGTTTATACTGAATTAAATGTCTGATAAGTGTAGCTATGGCTTTCAAGTTCTTAAAAACCTTGTCTCCATAACACTTCATCTGCTATTTGAACATTAAGTTTGAAAAGATCCACAGTTAATATTGTTGTTGGTATGTTTAATTTGTTTTCAATAATCTATCACTATACTGAATTGCCTTTCCCAATATATGTACTATATATTTGTTTCTTGCTTAACTATGTGGGCTGATATTTTGATTAATGACCTGAAGAAATCAAAGATTATAGTGTTTTAGTTTAAAACAACACCATTATTTAGTAAATTGAGTCATGTGTTGACATTGTAGAAATCAATATGCTCCACATATGCCATGTCACAAAATAACATTCATCGGCATTAAAATTTAATTTCTAACAGTGAAGAAAAGTCTAGATCTTAAACACAGCCAGATGTAAAGTTACACATGCTTGCATCATTGTACAATTAAGCTTTGTCAGTAACTTTACTGCTGACCAAATTCGAATGACTTTTAATAATTCAATATATGTTGTTTTATTTAAATTATTAATGACAAATTTTTTGAGGTTGCATTCTTTGTAAACTATGAATTTATACTAAAATTATTATCAATCTGTAAAAATGGAACCCTGATATTTTTGTAACTATATTTCCTCTAATAGTAGACCAAGGGCTACTATTTTTCCAAATGGTCTGTAAGGTGGTCTACTACTAGAAGGCTGGGTCTGTTATTAGAGGGAAGGTCTATTATTTTTTCAGCTCAAACTTTTGAGCAAACAACTATAAGAATGAGATTCAAACTTTGGTTGGTTTACAAAACAGCAATGGCTAATTTCATTGAACCAGGAGGAAAACAGAGCATTCATCTTTCCAATTCATTCAATTCAATAGAATAGCCACTGTTGCCATCTTTATAATTTTCAACATTTTCAATGGGATCATTTTCTTTCACAGCCATACTTTCACTTTTCTGAAACTTTTTATTTTCTTGATACAAAAGTTTGTGATCAATTGAGCAAATTTTGTTTTTTTAATTCATGAAATGTGCCATCTTTACTTCTGCTTATGGTGCAAGAAGTGCTGTAAACCTTGAATGAGTCCTTGATAAGATCAGTAGATGGTCTGGCCCAGCCATCAATAATCCACTGTAAACATCAATTGGTGGCAGGCACAAATTATCAGCTGTCATCTGCATTGATCCACTTAGCAACCACTATTTATGTAGCTGTTTGAATGGTTTATTCCAGGATATATCTGCAATTTGAACATATTTTTTTTACTCATTGGGAACAATAGCTACTCTGATGTCCAATTTATTTAGTTCTTTCTTAATATCTTCCATCATTTGACAGAGAAATACATCTCCAATGAACATTTGATTTTCCATAGCAAATTTTCCAATAACTTTGTGCAAAATTCTAGTATCAATTCATTGTCCATTCATTTTGTTCTTGTCAAAATATGCATCGGCTCACTGCTAAATTTCTGAATGATTTCGGAAATGGGATGTTTTCATGACAGAAGCACAAATTACACCCACTGAACCATTTTCACAGGCAAAGAGCATCAGTGAGGTGAAGCCTTTTCATGTCTGGTTGAGTGGGCAGATACTTTCTTATCTTTGTGATTGGTTAAACAAGTGCAACCATTGGGATATAGGCAGACATCTGTTTCATTTATAACATAGATCATTCCATAGGGTTACCACCATTTTTCTTGTTGCACATTTTGCAAATGTAGAGCATAGTTCCATTCTAAAATACATTACATAGTCCCTGTAATTTCCATAATTTTTCGGTTCTTCTACTATGTTTTGTTATTCATCTCTGCTATTTGTCTTTGTAAGTGGCTACTCACTGTTCTTAGAGACGTATGCCAGTAGGATACCAGCAGACTGCACATGCTTCAAGCAAGCTCTTGAAATTTCTGAATTCTTTCATAGTGATAAAGAGATTAGAACCATAAATCAGATAGTTAACCATCTCTGAGAAGCATCAATTCATTCTTGTCTGTGATATAGGGATGAAACTTGTTGATTGTAGTAACCTTCTGGCCTTCACAACATAAAATAAATTTCCCTGATGTATCGAACTATCAAAGAAAATGACATTTTTTTACAGAAATTTAAAGGAAATATTGTAATATATTTTGTTGATGGTTGATCATCAAAGTAGTTGTCATGTAGGAAAAAATGATAAATTTCTGATATCCCTCTATTTTGCTTAAATCATATCTGTAAATATTTGAAGTGAATAATTTAATTGAAACCACTAAGTTTGGTAAATATAATAGATGTTTCATTTTCTGACTGTGTAGGGATGAATATTCTATGCATGTTAATTAAATATTTTTGAGCATTTAGAAATAAATATTTTAAGTTTTTTTTTTATAGGACAAGTAAAAGCAAAGATTGTAATTATTAATTTGTTTAGCCAAGACTTGGGACATGATAAATGAAATTTCATTCTTGGTCCTAAATTTTAGTGTACTCAATGTTCATAAAGGAGTAGTTAATCACTTCTCAAAACCTACAGAAAGATCAGATAGACTGTAATGACTACTCATCTATTTGTAGCTCCCACAATATATTACTAGTACTAATGTTTCTCTTGGGGGAGGGATCACTTCTGAGTTTGTCCCCCCTTCCCTCCAAGAACTTATACAAAGCTGTGTAGCATTTGTAGTATAGTTTTTAACTTTGGTCACACATTTTTGTGTGTTCAGAATTTAAAAGTTAGGAAAAGCACACTTGTTATCTGATTTATGTATTTAGGATTCTAGGTTATTTGTCAAAATGCAAGGCTATGTTACAAATTCAAAGGGGGGGGGGCATAATTTTCATTGTAATCATTTATCCTTGAGACTAATCCTAATCTAAAGTAAAGATATGCTCATGAAACTGTTTTCTATTTCCTCCAGGAAACTATCTCAGGTAAGTGAGATGCTTGATTTAAAACTTTGAGAGAATGCATAAAATATAAAACAATATTGAGTGTGTCTCTTTTTTTAATTCTTTCTTACTTAACAATTGATTATTTATGGTTTTTGACTCTGACTATTTATTTGAAATAAAATGGTCAACACTTAAAATGTATTTATATTTTGAGTTAAAAGTTAGATAAATAAAGAGAAACCACTATTTCTAAATTAAGTCTGTAATTTATCTCCAAGAGCTGTAGAAAAGAAAGGGGCAAAAAGAAATTTCTGCCTAATAATTAATTGCTAGATTTGATGTAGTCTATAGTACAAGGGATGTCCAAGTGAAACCCCTTTGGATATGATTACGATAATTCTGTTTTCACCTGGGTTTCATTTGTACCTCCTTAGCACGACACCAATTTATATGCTTGCATGAAGTGTTCCCATTGCAATATTGTGAGATGCACAAATGTGTTTACCTGAGGTGAGAGCCATTGTAAATTACTTGAATGGAAATTTAGAATAGATTATTGCTGAAAAGTTGGAATTGTTGCTATTTGTCATGACATATCTTAAAGGAATTCTATGGAGTCATTGAATTGTTGCTTCTTGCTAGTTGTCAACATCTAGTTTTGCTGTTTATCACTGAATTGTTTTCATTGATTTCTGCAGCAGAAATGAAAAGAGACAATGCCAATGAGAATCTGGTAAAACCATTATGAGAGAGAATATTGTGAAGTTGGCAGCCTAACAGGAGAGATAGCATTGTCACAGTCACTTTTTTGTTTTTATTTTGAAGATGTTTTATGGAAAAACTGTGTAGATTTTTTGTAGCTGATACGAACATTAAGAGATGAGCAGTAACAATGACAAAATAGAGCTTGCTAGACTAACGTTTAAAAAACTTGACAAATTAAATTAAACTGTTTTATAATTGTTAAAGTAAGATATGGCAATTTAATTTTCTGACATCATTGATTATTTTTCTGGTACCTTTACTGGTAAAGAAACGTAAGTCTACATACTCTACTGTATGTTTTAGATTAATGTCAAGAGAAGGTTTTGAGAATCTTAGCAAACAAATATGCTACAAACAGAGCAGTGATCGTGTGCAGCTTTGGAAGCTGTTTAGCAGCATGTTTATCACTTCGCCATGTTTTTGGCTGGGATTCTGTCTTTAATCGTTTTACTGCAGGTCTGCTGTTCACTCATTGGCATAGTTTCTCTCCATTCTTTACAAACCAGTTTTGTGTATTAGAATTCTTCTGATTAACAGTAGAAGCTATCTAGAAGGTTCTCTTCATGCTGTAGTTGACTTGTATTCATGCAGACACAGGATAGCACACTTCATCTGGGATACCACATGGCTGTTCCTTGCACTCACCAAAACACCCTTTTTTAAAGTTGATTCTGCATATATAGCAACAGCAAGCACTTTTTTCTTTTCTTACATGTATCTGCATTACTTAGTCTAGTAAAGCTAGTCCAAACTGCATGCAATGTTTCCAGGTGTGATATTTTAACCATTATCAGATATTTTTGGCTAGTAATTAACTTTTGTTTATTACACTTTGACAAACCCTGTCTTACCTTTGGTATCTAAGGACATTTTATAGCAGTGAGCTGAGGCATTAATCTTGGTGATCAAGCAAGCTTCCTAGGTATGGGTGGCGGGGCCTCTTGAGCAGTAGTCAGGGTGTGCTGCTGCATGTACAGGTAAACCCTATTATTTTTAGATGTGGAAGGAAACAAATGCTGCCATCTGGTGAAGAATAGCAAAAAGAATCAATGCTAGGAGGTTATACCAAACTGAGCTGGTTTCAACTGGAATCTAAACTTTGGCTCTCAATTATGGCTGGACCACTGGCTGCCCTATTATAATCACCAGTACATAGCTGTTTGATGGTCACAATTAATTCACTGATTTTAATGCTACATTTTTTTTCCTTCTAAGATTTGCAATTTTTATTATAGTTTCATTGGTACAAAAAAAGAAACTTTTTGTTTGATCAAATGATTTGAAAGCATGAAATGGTTAATTCCATTTTCTCAGTTGATTTATCAGATTTGATTGTAAAAATTTCAGGTTAGTTTAGGAAAACTGATAGTTGTCTCTCCAGAGTGCACATGGGAATTAATCACCCCTTGAAAAAAATATTTATTTAGAATTTATAGTTTTGTGTGTATAAACAACAATGGAAAATGTGTACTAAACATGGGAAATTAAGAGAAACAACAAAAGTGTCTTACACGAGAAATGATTTTCAGAAAATTACGCATGAATTAAAATGCGATTAACAATTGCTAACGAAGTCATGCAATGTTACTTTGACAGTCACGTTTTTAACTAATCATATAGCAATACCCAACAAAATATAACAGGGTGCTGCTTTATTATTAAGCGAGATATTATCTTAACTCTGATCTCTCTGTCCATCTGCAAAATAAGAAATTATAGGAGGTATTAGAGAGAGAGACTAATTTTTTGTTTATTTACACCTAAATCTTTGTTTATAGACAGCTTATATATGTGAAAAATGGAATGGAACATAAACAAATGGCTTTGTAGCAGGTGCTGCTGTTTTTAAAGTCATTTGGCTTCAAATGAAAATGAATGGAGGTTTGTTAATCTTTAAGTTCCTGTCTGTAGAGAATGTGGTTGAAATTCTTTTGGTCAGCTTGTGTTGTACTTGCATCTATGTATGGAAAGCAAATTAGCTGAAGGGAATTTTGCAACCTGTACTTTTGATATATCTGATATGGGTGTTGGATCCTAAATGGGGAACAAGTGCTTCAATCATGCAGTATGATGAAGCAGGCTACAGGAAATGTGACATTTGTTTTTAGATTTTGAACTGTAGGCAATGGATGGCTGTAGCCGAGGGCTAGAGTTTGATCCCTGTTGGTATCAGATTGGTTTAATAAATCTCCAACCTGGTTTCTTCTTTACTTCAGTTTCATTTCACACCTGAACAGAGATGTTCTGGTAGGGACCCTCTATTTATGGATGCCATAAGGGTAGGTGGTCTGATAATATGTAACTGCACCATCTGCACTTGCATATGTATACACTGAGGATAGGCTGGCTGACCATTTTGATTAAAAAGCTAATTCAGTCAGAAAGTGATGTGCCTGCATTCTGAGGAAAAATGGAGAATGGCTGAAAAAGAATTCCAAACTAAAGTATTTTTCAAAACCTTATGTATAGGTAGGTAGTTGTATATGCCTGTTTGTGAATACAGAATTAATGAGATGCAATACCAGCCAAAAGTGATTTTATGAGAGAAACGTTTTTTTGCTAGTTGGGCTATATAAAAGTTAAATGAAAAAAGGCACATCAATTAAGACAAATTCTTATATGAACCATATTTTGTAATTAAAGTATCCATAATTAATAATACAAGTCATTTAAATATAGAAGACTAATTCACTTGCTGTTAAAAGCTTGTATTTCATTACCTCTATCATAGACATTAAAATTACATATTCAAAGATAGGGGAAAACAAAACTCTTGATTTTGGAGGTTTATTGATTTAATAAAAGTGATATTTAAAAAAATATTAATTTTTTAGCTAACTTTTATTATCCTTTTTATATGCCTTGGAAGATTAAAAATTATTATATCTTAATCTAAGAGAAAATTAAAAGCCATATATTACTCACATGAACATTTTCTGTTTTTACATTCCATGCATGTAAAAAAAAATCTGGCCATTTGAAGCATCATGCTTACGAAAATAGTTTTTGTTTTCTATTAAGTGTATTCATTTCAATCTTTAGGGATTTATAATCTATCCAATTTTGGCATTATTCAAAATCACATGTACAGTAAACTCCCGTCATATCGCGGTTCAGTTTTCGCGGTCCCGCTATTTTGTGGTTTTTTCTGTAAGACCTATTAATTTTCATATCGTGTATGTTTCCGCAATTTCGCGGCATTCCGTAGCATTGTTTATGAGTTTAAATCTCCGTGATTGGCTGTTCTGTTTTAGAAGCATCTCACTGCTTCGCATCTCGCAGGGAGAGAAGCTGTTCACCTTGATTTGTCTGTTTGCCTTGCTGTTTTATTGATAACCCCAAGGATGCCACCCAAATGCCCATCATCTAAGGCTTCTGGTGAGCCAAAGAAGAAGAGAAAGTTCTTGACGATTCAGGAGAAGGTGGAACTTCTCGATATGATAAAGAAAGGACAGAGTTACGCTGCCATAGCCCGCCATTATGGTATGAATGAGTCAACGGTTTGCTACATCAATAAAGATGAGAAGAATATCAAGGCAACCGCTTCGCTGTGCATCATTAAAGGTGCAAAACGAGTTGTTTCTATCCGCAATAAAAACATCGTCAGGATGGAAACTGCCTTGGCTTTTTGGATCCAAGATTTCCGAAAGAAAAACATCACTTTGGATGGTAACGCCATCAGGACCAAGGGAAAGAAGCTGTACAACACTTTTGCCGATCAAAGAGGTTCTGAAGAAGGCTCTACCGAAGCCAAACTGTCAGACAGCGACAATCCTGATTATCCCCAGCCTTCTACATCTTCATCAGGAGGCTTTTCTGCTAGCAAGGGATGGTTTGACTGCTTCCAGAAGCGCTTTCAGTTGAAGAGCATTTCATTGCAAGGTGAAGCTGCATCTGCCGACAAAGAAGCTGCTGCAAGGTGTTTTCCATTGCTCTTACTTTCTCTCAATATCTTTTGTGTGTTTAAATGTGTTTCTATTGTTTTAAAAGTGTGTTTAAAGACCTTAAAATGCATTTAAAAGTACCGTAAAAGTTATAAAAACATGCCTAGGGTGTATTTAAATAGGGTATTTCTATTTCGCCGATTTTCACATTGTGGGTGGGTCTGGAACGTAACCCCCACGATGGAGGAGGGACTACTGTACATGATTTTTTAAATGCAGCTAACCATTTTAACAGCAACAAAAAAGATGACTGCTAATTTCAAGTTTTTTCTACTTTGACTAATTTAATACACTGATTACAATGTATAATTTTTAATAATATTTTTTATTGGAGCACCTAAAAATATCTTTATAGTTAAATATTAATTTACTTATTAGTTAACTAAAATAGTAAAGCCATTGTGATATGAGATACTGGATTCAAGGATGAAAAACAGTATGATTTTAAAGTTACCCTACAATTTAAGTAATTACTCTGTGCCTAAATGTTGTCACCTATCAGGCATACATATTAGTCTGCAATTTTGGCAAAACATACAAACTCTGGGAATGCATTCTTTATGTCTCTTTGTTTTGAGTTTATAAATTGTCATCTGGTATATCATGGTTTTTGTAGTTAAATTAAATTATGTACACTGCCCTGATACTGACTTAGTAGGAGGTTGCTTAAAAAAAAAATTCAGACTAATTTTAAGAAACTAGAGGTTGGAGAGAGATGAACAGATCTTACTTTAGAATGCTTGGAAGAAGGGGAAGATGAGCAAGGCAGTATGGCATGAACATGGAAAATGTCTTGTTTATTACAGGCTTTAACAGAAGAAACATTGATCATTGGAAGATTTGGTTGACAACACAAGATTCAAGGCTGATGATGGCATTAGGAAAAAAAAAAAAACTACTTTCCAAATGGGAAAGGATTGTAGATGTTTAAATTAAGTTTTTCTTTGTAGAAGAGTGTCAAGCTATTAAAGTTTTTGTATATTACAAAAAAAGAAGTTAAATTACAGATGGATTAATTAATTTTTATAGTACTAAACATGACCTGTTTATATGTGTTTTTTTTTTCACTAATTAAAGAAAGATGCAAATTTGACTAGCTCTTGACTGAAGACATTGTCAGAGTTAAAAAGTACAGTGGTAAGGAGTGTTTTGTCTTTGGGAGAGATTTTAGTATAACTGTCTGAGATCACTTTTGCTGGTTTACCTGACTCTCTTTAATTAGGAAGAAGTGGAAATCAAGCAAATTGAGAAACAGGAATGTTAAAAGACCTGCGGAACAGTCATTTTGATGGCTCACATTTTAAATCCACTTTACTTTGCTTGTTTAGCATCTATGATCCTTTGGATTTTTTGCTTTTCCTATATCCAAGTATTAAATATCCTGAAATGGTGGTAGATTCCTGGTTGCAAAACTAACAGAGATACAAAACATTATAACTAGAACTAATAGAGTGTGAGAATGGACATTTGCTTGATGCTGAACTTCAAACCAATGTATGTTTTGTATGTGCTACAGCAGGAGACTTTTTGAAACCTGTTGAGATTGGTTTTACAACTTTGTGTATTTTTGTGAAATTTATTATACATTGAAAATGAATAGGCCACAAAAGCATCATCGGGCTGTAGGACTTGACAGAAAGGTGAAGAAACCTTGGGATAGGGATACTGCCTATTCTCAGCATCAGTTTGCATTGCCGTTTGGGGGGGGGGTCGGTCAGCAGTTAACTACACTAGGTCAGACACTGCAAGGAGATTACTTGAGTAGATGAGTAGCAACAGTTGGATGCAGAAGGTTAATGCCAAGAACCAGCCTCCAGTCATGTGTGATAAATCCTGTTGTGTAAGCTATAGGAAAAATGGCTCGGCAGAAGACGTTGGAAAAAAAAGTCCCAGAACCAGACTCCTTACACAATGCCACATCACTGAAGAGAGCGTGTTGAGTGTTTTACAACTCTTGATAGATGAGCCTGTTCTTCACTGATGCTCTGAAGCTGAAGCCCATTGGCAACTACAGGATGACTTGTGGTCTTGATGCATTTATCACGCCTTAGGGGATATGGCACTAAAGTTTTTTTGGTGGAAAGCTTGTGATCTGCTACATTGGGTTGGTGGTAGGGGGGGGGGCATTTTTTCCCTGTACCACAAAGTAAAGTATGTGTTTTGAAATCATGTGATTTCTTTGTTTCGACTTGAAGATAACCAGGAGCCAGCATCTTCCAAACAACAAATATGACTATATATCTCATGTGTAACCAGTTTATCATCAGAGTTTTTTGCTAAAACAAGGAGAGAGAGAGAGCATCCCAGTTGACAAGCAGGTTTTCTTCCTAAATCAAAGTGCTTGTGAAATTGGAAAAACAGTTGCAGTGGAAAAGGAGAGACCTTGTCAGGAGAGGACTTCCACCATCAACGATGGGTCTGGACACGCATCTTTGTTTTGCTAGATTGCTTAGGAAATCTGGCTCCTTTTCATCTTAAGTGTTTACAAGTGCAAATAATAAAAAAAAAAAAAAAAAGGCAATTTTCCTGGGCACACTTTCCTTTTGTTGCCATCAGGAAAGATACAAGAATCTGAGACTGTTATATTTCTTAAACCAATGGCATTTGAGCTGGTGTATTGGACCAGCTGACACAGAAGTACTCTGTAAAAGCTGGGTCTTGCAGGGGGTCTGCTCAGTGTTCAAGCATTCTACATCAATCTGAATCTAGAAGCCGTCAATTCTTGTGTCTTCTCATATTGTAGGTAGCAGAAAGAACTTTGTCAGATATATGTTGAGAAGAGACTAAATGCAAAGTGTGCAGCAGAACCTACAACAGTTCTCTGCTACCTGCAAGTGAAAGCAAAACAAATGCATGACAACTGTCATATGCAAGAAGGTAATGCTTATTGCACAGACATGTAGATACATAAAGGACAGTGCTGGATGTGTTTTTTAACTTTCCACATTTTGAGTGTACTACATTTTAAAAATAAAGAAATTTTAGTCTTGTTGTGCAGGATCATCTTGAAAACCAATTAAACATTACAATAATAGCTTTATTTGACTCAATACATTGGTCAAAATGACTGCTCTGATAGATTTAGCATTAAAGAGAATTCAGAGAAGAATTTGGACTGTTCAAAACAAAAGGGTTGTGATGATTAATACTGCCAACTTTTTAAAAACTATGTAAGGTCGGATGTTTTTTTAATCTAGATTTTGTGGCTATATGCTACTATCCATAGCAAGATTTTGACATTTCTGTTACCAGCCGTATACTAATGTGTATGGCAGTGTTAAAATACATTTTTGTTACTCATTCTTAGTTATTTGTTTCCAAAATAAGCAATGTTTACTAATTCTATTATATTAGAATAAGTAACAACTCAAACATGCTGCCACATTATAACTGTCAAGTATAAACAAGAAAACAGTATATTGATTGGTAATTATGTTTAAATTTTTGTCTATTATATCCACCAAACCAGAAACCCTACAGATGACTAGTATTCTATGCATCAAATGTATGTGCGTGTGTATATGTGTATTAGGATATACTTGTTTCTGTATCAGTGGCCTAAACAGACGATACTGTAAGGTAACATCTCACTATTTCCTGTATGGCCTTAGGACATAAACAAGTCATACATTGGCAGGCAGAAAACCAGCTAAAATAATTAATCCTGATCACTTAATTTCATATACCAACACAGACATCTACTAATTTTTCCAGGCTGAGAGCTGAGCCTTAAATTTCTTGGAAGCTGAGTTCATAAAGTGCTTTCTCTTGTCAGAACCTTAATATTTAACAACTGTCATGGTAAACTCTCAGTGGTCTCTGATAATATGTCATTTTAAAGAATTTACAGAAAGTACACCATTTCAGTACAAACTGTTTTCATGGCTTCTGATTATAACATGTTGCAAGAATACAAAATCACTAATGGCTATTGTTTTACCTAAGCAAGTTGTGCACTCAGGGATTAACTTTTAATCACTAAGATATTCTCTTTTTATAATGAGCTGAAAAACCACTTTTGATTCTTAATTGGATTGTGGCTAAAGTTGGTACCTGAACGATTGCCTCAATTAAAAAAAAAAAATTTTTTTTTTCTGAACACTGTTCCATAACATAAAGCGAACTAGGAACTACTTCCTGTTTGATTTTTTTAAATGTCATTTACTCCTGAAGTGGGAATTAGAACCTGTCATGGGTTTTTTGGTAAACAAAATCAATTACTGTTTCTGTTACTAAAAAAAAAAAAGAGAGATGATTAGGAAACTGACCGTTAATCATTGGAAAAAAAAAGAGAAGAAAGCAAGAAATTGTGAAAAGAAACGTCTACTGAAATGAAAAGGTAACAGGAAATTAGAATTTGTGAAACCTCTGGAACTAAGGGAAAAATTCGGTGTAGTCATAATGGTTTATAATTACATTCTTTAAAATTTGAGATAATAGTTGAGGGATGAATGGTAGCTATTATTACCAAGTTATTCACCAAATCCACCGTGATCTGATCTGATCTCTCTCTCTCCTTTTTAACATGTGGAGAAAAGAATTTGTAGTAACTGCATTCATTATCATTTGTACCAATTCCATGAATGTCACTTTCTTTTTTTAAAATGTTAATAAGGTATGTGGATGAAACCCGTGTGTAGATAGATTTTTTTTCTTCTTCTTTATATGCTATTTCATATAATAAAATTTTAAAACAGTATCTGGGGAGTTTGACAGCAATATTATTAGAAAAAAGTTTAGGAGAAAAATGTCATTGAATGTCAGCAGAGTTCTTTTGGCAAGTTCTCATATTTTATGATTGCAACTCTATACGGATATTCTGTATAGGCAGTAAATGGAACCAACATAAGAGCTAGCCACTGACAGTAATTAGAACTTCTAGATATAGTCTCATTAACATTACTGTCAGTTTTACAGAAATTATCAGTGATGGAGATTTCATGAATTAGGTAATAAGATCGTAACAAATTCTAATGTATGATAAAGTCTTCATTTATTGCAAGGACATTAAATTGATGAAAAATTGGGATTATTTCCTTTTAATCTATTAGCAAAGTTTATACATAAAACATTCAAAGATTTATGCAGATGTGCTCAAATAATTTCTCTTTAAAATAATTGAGTAAATAAAATAACTTGTCAGAATCATTTCCTTACTATTTAAGTCACTATATTAAAAAATGTGTTTATCGTCAGACAGCATTTGACTTATTTACTGTTTTTGTCTTAAAATTTTTGGACTGGGGGTGGCACCAAAGAACCTGAAGGCTAGCAGTTATGTCTCTTTATTTATATTCTGGTTAGTACCACTTAGCTTACTGCTGTAAATTAGACCTGGCAGCTTGTAAGAGAAGAATGTCACTGGAAAATTACAACTGTAGCTAAGCCTTAGTAGACTCCTGGGTGATTAGCTATCTATGTGAGAAACCACACTTATCCTTTAAGGTATCATTATGAACACAATTTGTTTTTGGTAATCATCATGAAACCTGTTTTCATGACTGAGTGAGGCAAATTATGTAGCAATACTGGCTCTCATCATGAGTAAGCATAACATGAGAGTGGGTGGGATGAAGTAGAAATGCTGGATGGTTGATTTGAACATGGAGATTCATTCCTCGTTTTTCAATAATCATCTAGGAATTTTTGTATACATTAAGCACTTGCCTTTATTTATGTATTTTATTTATTTTTGTTATAGATAAAGTAAGAAACAATTTATTATATACTGGCATAGTTTCAACATGATTTTGATGATTGTACCTTCATAGTTGTTTAGTGTTATTTAATATTAACATTATTGAAAATAAAAATTATGGTACTCCCATTGCATTTTGAATGCCAGTTAAGATAAAGTATATGATTCATGATGTAATTTTTAAGGATACTTTTACAAATGATATCAAATTAAATTCCTTAATTTCTGTGTCATGAGAGAATATTATTTTTAAGCTGGTTGGAACTCGCTCTGTATATGAATACTTGTACAACACAAAATATATTTTGTCTTTATTTCTAACATCGTTTGTTTTGATTTGGCTTTCTGTAGGTAAGTGGTTAAAATATAATGCATCTACTTTGTCTCCAGTAGTTGACTTCAGCTAGTTTTTCCTGGAGTTATTGTACAGTGTACTCAATTGAGTTAATTTTCATGAGTAATGCTCGAAATGCCATAATTCATTGAAAGACAGTGGAACAATCTATATTCAGTGATAAGAATGAAATTTGATTTGTGATGTAGGAGTTGATGTTGAGACTGCAAAAGTTCAAAACATATGCTCAGTATCACAAAGGATGGAGATAATTTAATGTCATGGGAGGAAAATTGACAAATGTTCTTTTGTGATATTATCATTTGCATGTTTTAATGCACATTTCTTGGCAGATGGTCTACCACCACTGAATATTTAATAAAAATTGAATATGTAGATATGTTAATGTATTCTTTACTTTTGACCAGCATCTCTGGCTCTGACTATTTTTATGCACTTTATTAGTATTGATTGTCAACAAAGGTGAGAATGCACTCTGTGGGTAGACATGTAGAATGTGAGAAATAATTTCATATAGCCTGAGAAGTCATCAGTAACTACGTGTGGTATTATGGAATCTGTCATGTTGGTGCAAGTGCCTTGCTATTGTTTAAAGATCATAGAAAACAAAAATTCTAAGAACATTTATTTTAAATGAACTTGTGTTCTTAGATGCCAAGGGCTACTTTTAATTTGTCCACAGGGAGGTAATCAGTCTGTTTAATGTGGACTTCACATAGCAGAGAGGTACCAGGATTTTCAAAAAGCAGAAAGGCTCAGTTAAAATCCTAACAGCAATGACTTATGTGCATTAAATATCTGGTTGTAAAAACCCCATGAAGTTTGTTCTCTCACTCTCACTTAGGGACTGACCAACAACATTAATCTTGTCACAATGCTTTGGTTTTTAAAAATTTTTTTTGAGGTAACAAAATATGCATGATTATTACACAAATTGATGGAGGTGAAATTTAAAAAAAAAAATTTTTTTTAATTGCTAATCTTCATTACTTAAGCACAACAGTACCCAAACTAGGCATTATACAAGAATATATGGGGTCACAAAGCCTGTCAGCATCAAGATTATTTACATGGGTCATTTAGAAACCGCTATTGATATACACCTATTTTTCATGGTATAATCAGCACTAGGGTATTACCCTCACTTTCCTTTAGATGACACAATACCAACCTCTTGGCCTCATACTGACATCTTGAGAGACGGTTATTCCAGGGCCAAAAATGCAGGAATTGTAATATTTCATCGTTTTCTCCTTTTTATTTTCAAAATATTCTGGAGGAATTCTATGTAAGGCCTCTTTATGTTATTGATGGTTCTCAGTGAAATATTGGGAGTCATTGGCATAGCACATGATTTCATTAGTCTTCCATGCAAGATGTTGATTTAACCTGATTCACCATTAATCCAGTAGGTTTTATGCCATGCGATAGTATGAATTGCTCTTTGAACATGATTACAGCAGTGATCTAATAAAATACAGGAAACTGAAATGTTACTTGGAAGAAAATAATAAAATCACACAAGTATAATAGTGATATATAAATAAGATTTTTGATGTTTTACTCCAAATTTGTTTCACATTATTTTCATGTAATTTAAAAATCCCATTTTTTCAGAACTTTTTTCTTTTTCAGTGCTTTGGAACTGTGGTAATTACATTGTTTTTTAGAGTGAGCCATAGTAAAACTGCTTGGTCTAACCATGAGGGGCAGAAGTCCTGGTATTCCACATTTTATTTTTCTTGTGTTAATTCCATGACTTTACAAGCCTATACAAATAATAAAATTTTAGACTAGGCTATAAGTTCTATTTCAGTTTTTTATGGACGTTGTTTCTCCTTCCCTTCAGTTAGAGAAAAAACAGTTATCTTAAAATATAGCATAAATAAATATTTCTATTTTTTTTATTTCTGTGATGAGGTCTAAATTAATTTTATTTAAAAATGAGTAGAAAGTTTTTTATTTCTAAGTAATCGTCTGCAGTAGAAGTCATCTAAAAAGATGTTTTTATATATAAAAATTGAGTAGTAAGTTTATTTATCAACTGATGCATTAGCAGGTGGGTGTAAAAAGAGACTTACTTCCCATCTGGATTAAACATTTGGCAATTGATGTATAAAAATTATCTTGATCTACCACTGATTCCAAGATGTTCAAATAATGCTTAACTTATTACAGAAAACAGAGCACATAAATACACATCTCTTCCTCTCTAAGATTACTTCATCTTTAGTTTTTAAAAGTGACAATATCACTTTATTGTATATATGATCAGATTTGATTAATGCCAGTGTTAATGTTGTCTCACTGGGATATTCTTGTCTTCATTAAATAAATATCAATTTAAACAGTTATGGTTATTCCATACTTATAGGGAAGAACTTGTTGGCATTGTAGTTTAGTAACACAGACCCTTAACAGTAAAATACCATCATGCTTTAATTCTGCAGTGAATTCACAAAAACTTAAAAATTGATTATGGCTAAAGAAGACACTAGACAACAGTTTGGGTTATCTTACCTAGATAGAGTTGCATGATTGATACATTAGAATTTACAGTTTTCTTAATTGCTTTTGTGTGTGCCTTACACAACAATTGCAGCTCTTTAATAAAAAGTTCCTTCACTTGGATTTGCAGTAGTTTACTTCATGCTTTGTCCATCTTCACCAGACTATAAAATGCCAAAATCTTGTTTCTGCCCAGGAATGTCTTTTGAGCCAAGTCAAGCTTGAGACCACTTCTGCACAATTGGCTACATTCTACATTCCCTGCCATATATGTTTGTTCACTGATGTTCTCTTGGCACCAGATTTTTGCTTACTAGATGTCTCTACTCCATTTGTTATTTTTATACAGGCACTTTAATGTATGATTAAGATGGGACTACCTTTACTTAATGGTTTTGTTGTTCCCTTTAGTCTTAAGCAGTAGCCCCTCTGAAATGTCTGCTTTCATTGTCTGTCACTTAATTTAATGCAATATTTGTTCTGCCCTGAGTGGCAAATAAGTGATTTATTCTGATCTCATATAACATTCGTGAAGTTGAATTGCGCATTTTTGTAATGGCCCAGTTCCAGTTCACTTTTTATGCATTCATCTTAGTTGGTTTGATGGTAACTCTTGTGTTTGCTAATTAATTATTTTATTTTAAGGAACTGCATGTCAACATTGGCGACTAAAGAATCCACCCTCCTGAAGACATTTTTAAAAAACTGATTCCACCAAAACCAGCAGCTAGCATCAGCAGAACTGCTTACTGTCAGCCTGTTGGAATTTTAAATAAGCATATTGTATATTTATAAGGAAGCTGTTGTGATTGACTCTTAAAAAGAATGAGAAGAAACCATGCTAAGGAGATAAACCAAACTGAACCAGTCCTGACCGAGATTTGAACTTGGGTTCTCAACCCTAGCAGTCCTGTTGTCTTTCACTGGACCATCAGCTGCCCAATTAATTATTTTACTGCAGTATAATTATTTTTAATACAATGTCTCTTGTGCAATTTTCTTTTTTCCTCTATCTGTTAAAGCAGTCTCTTTTTGGCAATATTTCAACTTTTATAGTGACTGTAAATCACAAAAATTGTGTATGATATATACAATTGTCCTCAGAGATAACTACTTTCATTGGTTCATTTTCTCGTTCAAGCTTTATTATCAAATGGTTTTGGTGCTTAAAATTTAGGTATTATTAAAATATGAAATGTCAAGTACATTTTAAAGTTTATTCTTTTTTAAATGAATGTTGTAAAAATGACATCACTCTTCTTGAAATATGAAAGATACTTCATGACTAATATTCATGAAATAGTCATTTTTATTTGGACATTCTTTGTAGTGTAGCCATAGTTCTTAATCCATTAATCTCAAATCAAGATCAGCTACACATTACAGCCATCTTGCTATTTTTTACTATTTTATTTACTGGCAGTTTTATCCCTTATTTATTAATCCATATAAATGTTCAAAAAGGCAATTAAAATCTGTTGTGACATATTGCATACAGTTTATATACCTATCTCGTACCCTGATATTTGAATCATGATCGTTAAACTGAAATGGCGTATAATCAGAAACTTTCACAAATCTCAGAATAATATAATTTTTGTATGCTGTAGATGTATCATTTGCTGACCTCCATCAGTGACATTTGATGTCCAGTTTGGTTAGTGTTTGAAATTGACTGGACTATATAAGAATGATAGAGCATGCCAACAAAAACCACTACTGAGTGAAATCTCTGTCTTGAAATAGGACCTCAGAATGAGTTATTTTCCATAGGAAATTATAGTCTTTCTGGAACAAATCTTTGTCAAAGAAACCGTTTATAGAAAAAAGAATGTAGTATATGTAAAGTATACTTCATTCATTTGTAAAGATGACATCTAAAAAAAAATAGATGGGGGTGTACAAGACACTTATTTTTTTAGCTTATGGGGAAAAAAAGTTTGATTAATTCACATAGCATTTTTATATTTGAATAAGTAATTCATTTATTCAGTAAATTTACTATTTAAAACTGCTTTTAGCTTACTTGATCCTTAGTTAATTTTGTTTTACCAGTATTAGACCATGGTTTATGACTCTTTACAACAAAGGAATATTGTTAATAGTAGTGTATGCGGAGCTGATAGCTTTTAATAAAGAACAAGAAAATGATTAGACAAGATTTTTTTATGATTTTATGTAGGCTGTAAATAGTGCCAGGGTAAGTTCACTGCTAAATGTTGGCTTCCACATTAAGGTTCCATTAATTAATTTCAGGAGAAAGATACCGGACTTGATTGTGTACTGACTTATTCTGATGATATCATTCTTGCATTATGACTATAAGGGTTGGTAGTAATTTTAAAGGTTAGCTAAATATGCAGTAGGTGCTTCTTTTTTTTTTTTTTGTAGATGAAAGATATTGCCATAAATTGCCACTTAAAAGTTTGGAAGTAAAAGCTTAATTGCAGAAAAGAAAAGAAAGTTTACAGACGTATTCAATTTTTAGCAGTTATAACATGAACAAACAAATTACTCTGTGAACAATTATAAAAACTCATTAAATCTTGAATTAAACAAAATAAACATTCATGGCCTTTATAATAATGGCTATTCTGTTGATGCATGAAATAGCTGACAAACAAAAACTACACAGTGGACATGTTTATATTACCAGATAGGGGCATAAACTGTCAAATCAGGTAATGCTAAGTAGTTGGTGTCATTGTCAGGTCATCCCATTTTTATAAATTTCATTACTCAAGATAACATAATGGCTGTGAGGAGTGGTAGAAAATTAGATCTGCAGCATGAACTCTTACATGTTCTCAGTGTCATAAAAGAATGACAAAGAACTTTGCATATGCAGTGAAAGTGCCCATTACATATTGTGAAGAGCGTTCATTAGGCCAGATTATGAAAAAAACACTGGACAGGGTGTTTTAACATTTTAGGGTAGCTGCCATGGAAATTTCATAATTGTGTAACATAAGAAAACAACTGTTAAGGGGTACAGATAAAACTTCTAGTGCTCCATTGGGCAATCCGGAAAGGACACCATGGTGAGGTGAATAAACATTTGAGGTGTTTGGTTCAGATTTTAATGGGCAGGTGTACATTTACTGAACCACTGCATGATTCTTACACTAAAAAGAAACATGGGGTGGTGGAATCATGGGTTAGGCCAGTTTTGGAAAGACTAAAGCCAAAGATGAACTGTTGCCTGTTCAACTTGCAGAGAATGAAATCAGTGATACCAGATGATGCAAGACAGCTTTGTCAATATATTTCAGCAGCTTGACGGCTCTACATCTACTAATTTAGGTAAATTATTAGAATTTTTTTGAATCTGCAAAATTTGTTGAAATAAATGGTTTATAATGTTATAATATCAACTTAAAATTAAATAAAAATCTTAAATTTTTTTGTTTCCCTTGAGTACACAGATAAGGGAGCTTTGACGATACTTAAATAAGGAATACTTGATGTAAAAAGAATCAGTGCATGCATATACTTTTGAATTAGGAATATGAAATGATGTTGATTGCGTTGATTTTATTTATGCTTGGGTTTACTGTAATTATGGTGACAGGCCATAGTTGTATCTTATCCATGTATAATATGCAAGTGATTAGGTTATTTTCTTCATATGATCAGTGCATTTTGGGAAGTGTGAAATGTTTATAATTATGAAAGGTCTTTAATTCTATATTGATTAGGGTTCATAATTAAAGAGTTACTTTTTGAATATTTATTTGAAGTATTTTATTTTTCTAATTTAATAACTTAAAGGACTTTGTAATGCATAGATTTGTTATTTACGTATCTAACAGTGTTGTTTTGATAATTGAATAAACAAATCACGACCAGAATCAAGGACCATGAAAAGGTTTATGGCATCGGAAACAGTATCTGTGATTTATTCTAATTGAAAATAGGACTGCTGCTGTAACAGATTCTATGCATAGTATGAAACTGACTTTGTTAACTCTCTCTGTTGGTTAGCTCTGATTACCTGTGAACTTCAGTTACAATATAGGATGTTAATAAACATGCCACCAGAATCCATGTCAGATAAAATGACTGAAACTTCACAAGTAGCAAGCTATCAGTTTTGTTGTTTGGAACATTGTTTTGCTGAGAGAGAGAAGAGAGAGAGAGAATTACCGTAAGTTTTTGCTGTGATTTTAACAATAAAATATAGTTAGATAATAAATTTATAATGGAAGAGATGTAGTTGTGATTGTCTTAGCAATCAATTGACCAGAAAGAATTAATAAATGACTTACAAGTTGCTAATGAATGTCCAGTATGTTTATATATTACTCTCAGAACTAGTTGGTTGATAAATCAACTAGATATTTATTTAAAATAAAATTCTGTTAAGTGTGGCTATAAAAAGAGGGATAAAAAAGAACATATTAAGCAATTAACAGTTCAAAACTATTGATGATCATGAATGGATGAATGTTATTTAAAAACGACAAACCTTTAATGTCAACTTTCTTAGAATTCTTTCTCTTGCTTGTTCTATAACACTGAAAATTCCTCCAGTTTTTTATTATTTTTTTTAAAACTCTGTTGAGTATTAGAATTTTCTGATTAAAACCAACTAATATATTACCTGTTGACATTTTTGGACCAACTCTTCTAGATCGTAGCACATTGATTGTTTTTTGATTATTTAGAGGTTTGTAAGCACTTACATGGTGATAAATTTTCACAGAAATTCTAGAATCGGTGATTCGTTAATGAAAAGTCTCTTCATCACATAGGAATGTGTTGATTATAAAAAAAAAATGGATTATTACTGATTAATCAACCAATTAATAAAATTCAACAATTTTTGGTCTGCTCCTGCTGGTAAACCCCAAAATAATTTTATTTCTAAACATATAGTACTGTCAGAAGCAGGGAAATAAAGTAGTCTGAAGGACTTGTGCCCTTTCCCATATATGTTGATGGAACTTCATGTGTCCAAAGTTCATTCAGTTCCATGAAATCTTAATAAATATGTATTTCATAATGAAAATTAAAGAGTACAAACAACCTGAATAATTGATGGTTTCACATAAACTTTGAGAACATCTGATATATTGCAAAATTCTGCCAATATATTGTTTTGGTGGAAGAAAAAAAAACAGACCTTGTAAAATATTTAAAAGAATTCAAATCATATGATCATTGCATAGAATGCCTGTATTGCACTACATTATTATTAGAATATTCTCTTGCAGTATGTAAACTTATATATCTGCAATGTTTCTTACAAAAATAGATCTTAAACTTTGTTTTAATTGAATATGTGTATGATTTGCATATCCAATGTAAGCAACCAGTATAACATTAAAGTCTGATTTTCATTATATATACAGCTTCTCCATAGCTTTATGCTAATCCAAGTAATTGCCTTTTAAAATATGCAGAAGTCATTGATCAAGTTGCCACTGTGATCCTTTTTTCTTTTATGACAATGCCTAGGCCAGATACTGTGTGCAGTATAAAGGATGATTGCTTGGAGTGTACTGTGCTTAGAGCCACATGGCTTCTGCTGAGGAATGATAAAAATTAGTTTGTACCGTAGCCAGAGTTAATAACTGCAGTAGCATTTGTATTATAATGCTTAATTAACTATGGGTGTCATAGAACCTATATTGTGGATGGTTCTTATTTTAAAAATTGAATATTGGGACTGGTCTCCTTTTTTTTCTTTCCAGATGCTGTTTAGCTAAGGAATTATGATTTATAACTGTAGTAGGTTCTCCATTTCCAAATAATTACCTAGATGCAGACATTTTAAAGGTAGCGATGAGTTTAGAAAGCTTTGTATGAAATTAATCTGTTGTTCAGAAACATTCTATCACAATTAAATGCCTGCAAACAAGAAATCTCATGAGATGGAAAATCTGCAAAGACATTTACAACTACCAACATGATAATCCATTTAAAGATAAAACATGCTTCCAAATACAATGCAGAAATGCTTCAGAACAAAGGAAAAACTCCTGCTGCTGCATAATGGAAACTTGAAGAACCAAGGTCAGGCTATAGTAAACAAATGGCTATAAAGGAATCTCTTTACAAGAAAAAGTTGTGGCTTATCAGAAATCCTTGTGTCCCAGCTATACATGAAAGAATAGGAAAGTTGATGGCTGCTAACTCAGTTGTAGCAGAGATTGGATTTAGAAGATTAGTTGATCACTTGTCACTTTACTATAATGTTTTGCATTATAACTTTGTTAGTCAGATCTTTTGTTATGATAGAAAGGGAATATTCTACTTCAAAAAGTTGAAATAATGGCATCTGTGTTTGTGTGCGGTCATCTTTGACATTGAATGGATTTTTTTTAGCTCTGGTGATATATGGGCCAACAAGAAATCACCTCCAGTCAGAAAGTGGTAAAATGTTGATGTTTCTACAGTATAACCTAGGAGCTTATGATGTTAAATACTAAGTTATACTTTTGACAAACGTTCATAATCAATTTTAATGACTTCAAATAGGTAATTTTAATTATATTTTTGACAGCATTTAGAATTTCCATAGATATGTTGAATTTACCTATATTTGTAGAACACCACTACTATTAAATTCACCTAGTACCTAGTTATGTATTTATTTGGATTTGGATATACCTATATTGATTAGATAACATTAAACTTTTGAAGATTTCTATTACTATATATATATATATATTTTAAAACTTAAAATGCATTTTTAGACAAATGTTACTTTTTTGTTTTGACTTTCACCTAGTTATGTGCAGGGGCATTAATCTTGAGTTTAAAAAGGGGGATTTAAGGGAGCATTTGCCTCCGAACAAAAATATTGTCTCCCTAAATGTGCTAAAAGATATATGTATATAGGCTATAGATAGGCTCCATCTCTCCCTCATATGTGATAATCCTTATCCTCCTTCCAGCATCAAGCCAGAATGACACTCCTGGTTATTTTTAAATCTGGACATATTAATATGTTGATAAAACTTTGGTATAATATGGAAAACGGAGAGAAATGTAATATTCCAATTTCTGACTAAATAAATTTTTCATTCACCGTTATGAAGCCTAATAATTAGTTAATCAGTTAATTGGCAAAATTTCTGATTAGCCAGATTACCAATTATTTGCCAATTAATCTACACATCCCTAATACTTAATCAGTGTCTTAGAAATATTTCTGATGTCTTTTCTTTTTTCATTAAGTTGACAATAATTAACAGATTTTGGAATAACTATTCTAGAACATACATTTTTAGGTTTTTAAAAAAATAAATTCTTTACATGACATTATAAATACATTAAGGTTGGCTTTCTTTTTAAAATTTGTGTGCGCACACACATGTGCATACATTTTATTATCCCTTTGAGAAATACCCACTTGGTGTTTGCAAGGGAAAAGTGTTTTGGAAAATATTCATAAACTGGACTTTTCACTTTTTAACAATGTACAGGTTCCAAAAGTTTGTGAATTCTTGGTAACAGTTCGCAGAACAAAGGCTCTTTTAGGTTCAATTTGCAGTCCTTATAGATATATGGGCATATCTCGCAGAGGATTAATATAATGTTATGTGAAGAACTCTATTTCGTATAATTATCCTTCTGTTTCTAAAGCCAGGAAGCTAATTGATTTCCTTTAAAAAAAATGGGAGGGGGGGGGTAATTTCTATCCCTGATTAAAATTATCCTCATTTTAAATATCTCAAAACAGAAAACATCAAAAAGAATTAAGCTTTAGTTTATTTGATTAATTGAACATTTTCTCTGTCATTTGTTTTTTAAGTTACCTCACTTCATTTGCTCATTAATACATTGGCTTATCTGAATGTTGGCACTTAAGAAGAACTTTGAGATGCTAATAATTCAACAAATACAAGCTGGTCATAGATGAAGCTGCTGGGTTTTTTGAGAACACAGAACCAGTGGCTATTTGGAAGTATTATGTCTTATATGTTTTTAACTTATTTGGAAACCTTGCTCTTGCTACATTTGGTAAGACATTGTGGCTTTTATGGTGTCTTTCTGCTGATGATAGAGAGATGGGGTGTGTGTGTGGAATAAGAAAATGATTACACCCTCTACCAGTAGAGGGCCATACTTCAGTTAATATGGAAGGAGGCTCTTAACTATCATGTGGCTGATATATTTAAAGATTTGTTCTTTGCATCTATGTGAGATAGTGATATTTATAAACAAGATTTTCCATTTCTCCATTGGATCTTTTCATTTTAGTTTGTTACTTTTTTTTTTATATTTACTTATTGTATTTCCAGGGTTATTAGCAATGTGATATAGGCTTTAGCAGCAGCATTTCCTATGGGTAATTTTTAAAAAAAATTATACCAGTGTATTTTCTCCTGGTGTTTTTTCCTGGTAGTATCAACATTCAAAACATAGGAAGCTACAATATATATGGTTAAAGTTTAATCAACTTCATCAGCCTCCATTTGTCCTAGATAGTTTAATCAGAGTCTCTTAAATTTCCTTTGTGTTAACACTTTGTCTGTTTCTTTATTATTATTCTGGGTAGTTAACCAAAACCAGTATCTTACTAACAACAAACATTTTATTCTATTTTTACTGTATCTCTTCTACATGCATTCTTTAAAGCTACAGTTCTGCTTTACCTAATTGGGAATTTGAAAATACTTTTGTGCTGCTGGTAGTTTCCTCAACATATTTAAATCTAATTTTGATTAAATGGAGTCAGCCAGTGACCCAGAAGTTTGCACATACATGAATAATGTCAGAAAAAAAGAAGGCAAAACTCCAATGACAGTTTAAAAAATGAATAAATAAATATATAATCTTTTAGCTAATACTACCAATTCAACTAAGGTAAATAATTTTCTAGTGTAGTATTTTCTTTATTATTTTAGTAAATAGGCCTATACTGCTTTCCATAAATTAAAAAAAAAAAACAAAAAAACATTTTGCAGTAATATAGCTATATCATTAACTTTATGGGGATTTCCATGGACTTAACTCTCAATATATTACAAACATAATAGGTGCTCCAGTAATGTGCTTCATAATTGTCCATTTTGCTTCATGACATTTAGTTTGGGATACACGTGATCTATCGAGGTCTGGTATTTCTAATCTCGATTTGTGGTCTCCAGTATCACTATGAGCATATATACCATATTTTTTGGTGTATAAGTCGTCTCCTCTCTGAAAGTCTGGGCTTCAACTTATACTCCAAATTGACTTATCTATGGATAGTCATAAATTGTTTTAATGGAAAAATAAAAAATGAGTGTGTGCTGTTTTCTAAAATAAACTAAAGTTTTTTATTTTAACATGGGCATGAAAGTTGTGCAAAATTATCCAATCAATAGCAAGTGTGCACCCACCAATTATGTTCTGTCAATCCTTTTCAATCCTAATTACATGTATAAATACCCCAGACAAATCTTTTATCTCATCTTAAAATGCCTCCCATAAAGCCATGTAAGTTGCATGACAGCTTTTAAACTGGAAGTTAAGTTTGCTGATGGTAGTAATATGACTGCACACAGGAAGTACGGTGTCAGTGAGAAATGTGTTAGGGACTGGTGTAAAGTGAAGGATACATTACAGACTGAAAAGAGCCAAGGAGGCAAATTTTGGCTGCAAAGCTAGGTGGACTAACATCAAGGATAAGTTGCAGGGATGTGTGCTTACCCAATGAGCCATGTGTCATAGACTTAGTACTGTACAACTGAGACTAAAGGCCAAACAAATTGCAAATGCTGAACGCTGCCTTTACATTTGTCTCTAGCTTGCTTTTGCTGATGTACCAAATTCACCATGGTAGTTTCCTGGATATGTGTACCATGTTATCTAATCAGAGAACAGCTTGGTGTGTTGACCTCCCTGTTGTCCTATTTGTGAATCCCAAATGTCAGACAATCTGAAATCCAGCTCATTATTAATTTTTACCATCAAAAAATGAATTGAGAGTTTAATTTGTGAATTTGAGAGTGGTGTAATATCTCAAAATCAAGTAAAAGTGTCAAAGATAGATAAAACTGACACATTTGTCCTTTTAAAGTAGGCAGTTCAATGCATTGCAGAAAATGACTTGAGATCACCTGATCACTGATGTAATCACTAAGCTTTTGATATCAGAATCAATGATAATGTTTGCTGTTTGTTTCAAATATCTCTCTATGATTACAAACTTATTGAAAAACTATTTCAATACCCCATTTATTCTAAAGATTGTCTACAAAATAGTTCTTTGATATGCCTAAAAAGCTCATTAATACTCCCAACACACATACGCAACTTAACAGACAGACCCAAAAACACCTCGCAACACCCCCCCCAAAAGATCAAGGCATGTTCTATACTGTAGGTCTCACCTTTACTGATGCTGGGTATTCTATTACTGCTGGCAGCTCAGTGAGGAAAGCAATCTTGGCCTCAGCTGCAAACTGACTTAGCTTATGTATGATGAGGGGGAAATTAAAACCACCATCCCACTTACACTCCTGGACCAGAACTCATATACCCCAACAGGCACATTATCTTTTGCTGCTTCACTATTGGCTGACTTGTGGCATGTCAAGCTATTATGAGTGTTACACACAAAGCTATTAGGTTTTATTATGTAACATTCAACAAAATATGGAATTTTTAAATTTAACTTTTGTTTGGTTAGGTTGCAGTGACCTATCAGGGAAATTGCATAACACTGGGGGATAGAAAGGGTAGCACAGGCATTGTTCTTATAGCCTCAAGGATTCTGCCTATTGAGTAGATGGTCTTATTAGGAAGAAGAGTGGAATGCAACACATGAGGAGAGAAATTGTTGAAAGGGGAGACTGCAGTGAGAAAGGCAAGGACCAGAAAATCCATTGCCAGTTTCCAGGCTTCAACCTATGCTCTCACCAGGACTGAAGATCCTGGCAGTAGTAGAAGATTTGATAACTACACCTCTACCTACCTGGAAGAACACTATCTTTATTAAAACATCTAGTCTACCACCTTGCCTGCTGACTTTATCCAACTTGCAACATCTTGTGCCATTGTACATCTGATCACTATCACCTTTTAAGACCTTTATAGATAAATATAGTGTTACTTTTTCTAGCATATGGGTTAACCTGTTGATCATATTTGTACCCTACTTTACATTGTGCATATTATTGTGGAATAATCTTGTAATAATAATAATAGCTCGTTATCTTTGATTATTGCCAGTATTAGTTATTTTATTTTATCTTCAAACTGTTCTATGCTGCAGAGTGTATCTGAAACTTAATCTTGAAGAATATGTTTCTTAGTTAATCCTTGTAAAAAGGAACAACACTGAAGACATTGCTTTGAAGAATTTAATCCAGCCCTGTGAAGTGAAATTTTTGTTTTTACTGGGAAAAGCTTTGAAACCTGTTTGTCTGGTCTAGTCTAGTCTATAGAATTGTGCCTAAATAATTCAATATAGAAACACATTTCAGAAAGATGCATATGAATTTCAACAGCAAATATCTCCTGGATTTAGATTTGTGTAATGATTATGTTTCAGAGAAAAATCTTTCAAGGCAACATTACTGAAAGATATGAAGAATCTACCTGTGTGATCAAGGCATTCTATGCAATTTTTTTTGCTGTTAGCCTGAAAATAGTTGTACAAGATTGAGAGTAATTTTTTAAGAGTTCAGCAATTTTTGCTATTTACAAAGGTGATAACAAGATTCATAAACTGTCCAATAAACTATCGCATTACTGAAAGGCAGTAATGCAGCAAATTGAAGAGATTTCCACTGATGTGAACAAGCAAATTGTTAACTGCAACTCTAATGATGCTGCACAGCTTAGCATTTCTGTAAGATGCATCAATACCAATTTTGATATGATTGAAGATAATCAAAACTTGTACCAATTAATTACAACTACAGGAACAGACATTTTTAAAGAAGTAAAAAATTATATTGAAGAGACTAAGCTAGAGTGGTGCTAGTTGGAAAGCATTTGCCCAGGTGGAACCACCTGCAATAACAGGAAAGAATGGAGAAATTTCTGGAAGAAAGTTTTAAAGTGTCATTATATCATTCATCAAGAGTCGCTTTGTGTAAAAAAAAAACACAACCATCTTTGTACTAGACCCTGTATTTTGATATATTAGCCAAATTCATGCTCAACTGCTGAATCACCAGGAATTTTGCAGCTTGTTTTTTGATGATGTCAACTCTAGGAGAAGAATTATTTCTTGCTGTCCAGAGGAAAAGCTTTGGAAAGATTCTGGTGTTTAAAGGAAAATTTTTCACTTTCTTGGAAGAAAAAAAAAAGAAACTCCCTCAGGAGTGGAAGTTTCTAACGAACTATAACTGGGTGTGACCTTGCATTTTTCACTGATATTATCAGCCATCTGTATATCCTCAGTATACAGTTACAAGGAAAGGATTGGCTTTTTGTACTGCTCATTGATTCAGTAAAATCTTTCAAATACAAGCTTAATTTTTTTCCAAAATTCTCCCTACAGAACCTTGAATACTTTTGTCATTTGAGAGGATTGCAACATGAAGGGGGAAGATGCTGGAGAGAATGTCGATTTTGGGAAATATCAAGTGGACATGTCTTGCTTTATCAAATAATTTGATACCTGTTTTTGATGACTTCAAGGAAGATGGAATAGATATCGTTCTTTTCATTAATCCATTTAGAATGTCAGAAAGTGAAATTAATCATTATTTCTTGGAAATTTTGCAACTTAAGATTCATTCAGGCTGCTCAACAAGTACAAAAAACTCTAACTCTCCCACAAAGCCAGATTTGGAACCATTTTGAAAATATGTATCAAGTAACACTTTTCTGTTTGCATGACAATACTCATAGATGAATGTCTGCCAATTTGACACCATGTATATCTATAAGCAAGCAGTCACTTTTCACCATGAATTTCATAAAAAATAAATACTTCTCAAGACTAAATGGTGAACATTTGAATGATCTTTTACTGGTGTGCTTTAAATTGCAATCAAATGTTGAAAAAAATTAGGCAAATAAGAGAGATTCTGAAATCACATTAATCATATGCTTTGCTTTGTTCATTAAACCTTTTTTGTGTTTTTGACATTTGTTTTTTCTGGGTGGGAAGTTGTTAATATGGCTCAACTAATTTTAGTTTCTTAGCATGTGGCACACCTTGGGGAAAAAAGGTTTGCAGTATAAAAATCAGTATTTCAGTTGCTAATAAGTGGCTGGATATTTATGAAATGATATAATCTTTTCCTTCCAAATTTATTTCTGTATAACTTGTATACTGTTACATAATGTATGGCAAGGATTAATATCCTAGTATTTGGGAGTCAAAAACTATTTAGATTCAAAATTGGGGATCTTTTTCCATTACCTTCTGTTAGTACTAACAGTTGCTTTCAAATCTGTATTTCAGTAATCCTTATTGTCTGCATCAGGTTTAATCTCTAAAGATGGTTCTGTTTTAACTACTATAAGTTATTCTATCTGTGGTAGTTGCTGCTGTTTCTGATGAATTTTCAATGAGTCAGGATGGTCTATAGTCCTGAAATTCTTAAAATGTAATAATTATCCTAATACAATACAATAATAAAAGTAAGTTACTGCATAAAGTATATGTTCTTCTAACAGATAACAGATTTCTTATCTTAGGGACATTTAAATGGAATCTGGTTAAAATAGCATTGCTGTAATGGTATCCAGCTACTTTCCATGTGAACATTCCTAGTAATTGTTTCTTTCTAATGTAGGTGGTAAAAGTTGTAAAACCAGAGCCCGTGTGAAGAATATATGAATATATTTTATCACTGAGCGAGCATTTCAAGAGAGGTCAAATCTGATGCTCTTTAGATGTTTTTGTTTTAAAGAATTTTATCCAAAAAGAGCTGGAGGAGTGGTTTGCAGGAAAACATGAACACCCAAACTGGATAGCTTATGCAAAAGTGAACGTAGAATAAAGAAGAATACTGTAATTAAGATGGTTTAACATTTTGCTCGAAATAAATGTTTCAACCTGGATTTTTAGAACATAATTTGCATGAGTAGAATTTTGATGTGATATTTTTTTCTATATCTTCTTGATTTTTATAAATGTTAAATAGAAAAGAATACAATTGAAAGTATCACAAAAAAGACAAAGAAGAAGCTGTAGTTAGTAAAGCGATTATTAAACTTATTTTCAATGGCAAAAATATTCAGGAAAGTATTTTGGTGGTTTTAAAAATATATTAGGGTTGGTTGGATCGTTTACTTTGAGAGCAGATTTGTTAAGTTTTACTGATTTAAATAATTTTTCCACTTACCTGGATGCAAATTCTTTTCTTCTGGAATTTGAAATAGAGAGGGTAAAATTCTAGGTAACACCCACATTGAAAACCTACAATTTCATTAAAACAATTCTCCCAATCTGATAGCTTAACTGCTATAATCTATTCAGGCACACTATATATTTAAGTACTAGGGATGCTCAAATGAGACCTGGTGGGATACAATTTAGGCAATTCTATTTCAGCTGGGTGGCATTTCCATGTCCCTTAATTTTTTTTTTTTTTTTTTATATGCACGAGCAGCTGTTTAGAAATTAGAAGTGTTACTGAGGAGAAACTTTTGTATTTTATTGATGTGTAACCATTTTTAAAGTTGTTTATTTTCTTTTCTTACCTTGATACTTTATGGCATGGAAAAGTCCTAAGTAATATTGACTCATATTTTAATTTTAACAAATAAATTTAAATAATTTTTAATATCCATTAACCACTCGCCAATATTTTTTTTTTGCATTGTATTTCAAATGTTTTTAAGATATTTTTCTTAATGAGCACATTTATGGCGCTGTATATTAGTAGTTCTCCCTTTTCACTGGCTTACATTTTTTTTGGATAGTTTAACATGTCTGCATGGATCACCACCATAGTAATAACTGTATAACTGAATCTCTAATCCAGTAATTTGATTTGGTTAATAATGTTGTTTGTAAAGGAAATTAGAATTAAAGTGGTGGGATAATGTTCTTGTTTGTATTTAAGCACTCATGTTTTTATAGTGCTGGAAATCAGGATAGAAATACTGTAGTTGAACAGTGGTTTTTGTAACTTGGACCCTACATATAACTTCTGGGTATAGACCGGCTGCATTTGATCCCCACATGGTGGGTAAAAACATGCATTTCAAAATGTATTCTTGTTTATGGGTATAAAAATGTGGCTGATGGTGAAGTCAGCATTATTTGTGCATTAAAATCTTTCTTATTGGCATTTTGCAGAAACCTGTAGACGCTCTTTACAGTAGATAAATATCAAAATGGCTTCAGGCAGGTTGATTTTGCTACAAATTACAATACTGCACAGTGAGTAATTAGCTACCAGCAGACCAGTGACATCAACTACAGACTTGGTAACAGTTTTTCTCAGTGTACAGAAGCTTATGATGAACAGATGATCAGATATTTATGTTGTTTTCTTGGTGAGCAATCATCATTACAACACTTGATAAATTTGGGGAGAAAATGATGTTTAATAATGAAAGTCAGTTTAGTTTGGACATTTCTGATGGCAGCATTGAGGAAAATGCTATGTGGGTGACATTGTTGTCAAGCATAATCTGTATGTTGCTAGTAATGGAGGATGCTCCTGATCATTGTTTAAAGCTGCTTATTGTTCAGAGGTACCTGAATGAGCAAGGTTGATGGTTTAGCCTCTTCGTTAATGACTGGCATCAGGTTTTGTGTTCCACTATACATAGGATTTTACTGCATTACATAGGGCCAACAACTTTACTATGATGGATTAGCCAGCCACTGTCCCCAGATCATCTACCTTTTGATTATCTCTTGTTGGCAAATAAGGATTCAGAATCATCCTTGACAGAGCAAACCTGCACAACCTGGGTATGGCCTGTGCCTGCCATTCCTATGGTTGCCAATAATTTCATGATTTTTTACTCTTTAGGGTCATGGTATAAATTGTTGTCATTTTTCCATTAACATGTTGTAATGAAATCCATTGGCTTATTTCTTTACAATCAAATGTATTGACAGATTCCAGTATTTCTAGTTTTGTCACTTGTATAACACAAAATGAAAAATATAAATTTATTTCCTCTTTCATGATAAAGTAAAAGTTTGTTTGGGTCTGAGCATTTCTGAAGAGCAGTTTCTTACAGCTGATAAGCTTAAGGTTTAGAGAAGGATGCACAAATACAATGTCTTTCCAGAATCCATAGAGAGAGATGGAGTACTTAGTGTTGGATGACAGTTTTATCTACAGGGTGCCCTGCAAAAAACCATGAAATTTTAAAAGTCCAGATCTCAACATAATGGATTTTACCATGTGGGGTTTACTGTTACATCAACTTCAATTACAGAGGAGAGAGGTCACAGACATACAATCCTTAAAACCCGTGTTGATGGAAGCTTGGAACAATATCCTGCTTGAAGTTATCCAAAGGGCGACTGGAAGTTGGCTAGACCGTCTACGTTGTTGTGCAGCTGCCCACGGAAAGCATTTTGAACACCACATCTAACATTTGTGTTTTTGTTCTGTTTTAAGCTACCAAATTTATATCCTTTGCTTTTGTTTTAAATAACTACCAAAATTTCCAACAATTAAATAAACTGTACCAAATTTCCTGGTTTTTTGTGGGGCACCCTGTACAACAAATCAGTTTATTTATGATAATTTCTATTCTAAAAACTGTTAATGTCATCACCATTAATCTGAATGCAGCAGATATCATCTGTGACCCATCTCTTTCACCTGTTTTCTCTCTCATCACTTTTTAATGAAAAAGTTTGAAAAAGTTGCATTAAATTTTATATAGTACATTAAGACAGTACATGAAGGCTACACCTCTTCAACTTTCCAGTGAAGTTCTAGCTGCTTAGAAAAAAAATTGTTGTTTTGTTTCAAAGCATTTGTTTCCACGTGTTAGTTCCTTTTATTGCTGTCTAGAAAAGAAACACTAATTGATGAAATTAATGTTAGTGCAAGGTAGGATTTTGGCAAATATTCTCCTAACATTTTATTTTGTGCTTGGAGATTTAGTTCATTAATTATCGTCAAACATGCATCATTGTGCAATAACCATTTAAAAAATGCTGGTAGATTTAGTGTTGATTTCTGTTGAAAAGTTAGTTTGTTAAACCAATTTTATTTGTATTTAGTCATAAAATGCCTGCCTGTATCTGTATATATTTTTATTGCATTGTTATGATAAATTATATTGAATTTCTGACTCACTGATGTTATAGTAGTTTTTGAGCACAGATAATTAGGTTTTAAGAGAATCTGATAACCTTCAAGTAGTTGGCTCTTGTATGATTGAAATTATAAGTTATTTCAAAGAAACGGGAAACTATCACCACCCAGAATTGGTTTAAAAAAAAAAAAAAATTTCCAGGTATGAAATCTCTATTTTTGCTGCCTAAATTCAACCTGTTAAGTGACAATATGCAGGTCAGTGTTTCTAATCTCTCTTATCTCCTAGATTATAAAGCAGCATTAGATGCCTTCACCACAGAAATGCACTCTTTTAGTTGGAAACCAATAATTATGATACCTCTGTCTTGAGGTAGACTATGATATTCTAGTGATGTTATTCACATGAAGTTTTGCATTCTTCAGTTTAGTTCATCACAAAGGAGAGAGAGATTTAGCCATAGTAGTAAAGTTTTATACTTTGAGATGGTGTGGGAAGGTTAGGATCAGAGGTCATTGGAAAAGATGGTTGATTTGGTTCAAATTTGATGCAGTTGATACAAATTTACTATGTGAAAAGTATTAAAACCTCAAAACAAAAAGAGTTACATGATGAAGTAGCCATAGAAAACTTAAATGTTTTCTGGAAATTATTGCACATGAGTTTATGAAATCTCTTCTGCCTTTATTAGAAAACAAACAATGTCTCTGCAGAAATGAAGAGTAAGTTTTAATGGTTACTCCTTTTAAGTCATTGGTTTTCTAATGTTAATGAGTTAACACTGCACACAGGTATCCTTTTTGTTTTTGGCAAGTGATTAAAAATAACTCTCTCACAGAGACAGACATGGACACTCAAAATTGTGTCTATCATATGAAAATGCAGCATTTCAGCACAAAAAAAAGAAGGAAAAACTGGATGCACTATCTATGTAACATGTAGACTGTCTGTTAATTCTGGCTTCATCTTTTTGAGCTATTTTTACCAAAACAGCCACAATTTGTGTAAATAATATGTATGGATTGGTATATGGCTAATCCATCACAGTAATGTTGTTGGCCCCATGTAATGCAGTGACAATCCTGTGTATTATATTCAGTAACTTTCAAAATGTGACTCCCATTCTTTTGCAAGTATTTTAATAAGTAAGTGACATTGGCTGAGTGTTTTTCCTTGACTCTCTGATCTAGTTTCACAAGTATAATGGAGTTCAGATCTGGAGATCAGGGTGCCAAAGCATGGTTTAAGTTCTTTTGATTCTTTTCTAGCAAAATATTACACAGGTCGGCAAAATTTGGGTCATTGAAAATCGTCTGCAATGTTATAACTGATTTTTTTGTTTGGTGTGCTGATTTAAAATATGACCACTATTTTTCTCTATCACGTAAGGATTTTTCGCAAAGTGAATCCAAAAATATGGGGGAAGAGATTATTAATACGTATTCTGGTTGAAACATTTATTTGCGAGAAAAATTAAAAATTAGTTTCATTTACAAATCCCTTGCAGCCATTTAGTACACTTATAAACAGAGAAAACCACAAATAAAAACCACTAAGGAAAAAGGAGAAAAAAAAGTAAACTTCTGCAGAAATGCCAAGTCTGGAAAATTACACTGGTTATGACAGAACCTTCTCGCAGAAAGATCTAATTGCAACTGAGTCCAAGTAGGGAGTGTGGAGAGGGGGAGACAAAAGAGTGAGTAAAAAAGAGTGGAAAGAAAAAAGAAAAATTATAATTAATTTTTTGTTTAGAAGCTTAGTACAGTGATTCTGGAGATATTGAAATAAAAAATTTGAGTTTGTGGGAAAATGGTGCGTGATGGAATTTTAAAACTATTTTTACTGAAAACAGCACCCAAAAATCTATAAGAATCAGCTATTAGTTTTTGGACAATTTTTCCATTGCAGGCCTGTGTTATGTATTGAGCTTTACTCTGTGCTTCGGAGATATTATCTTGTTGCATTATAAACCCATCATTTATCAGATAATTTGTTGATGAAATTGCATGGCACTGCATAATATTGTGATATATCTTTTGTGAGAATCCCATCAGTTTTTTTATTGAATGACTCGATTATTTCAGATTTTCACCACCATTCTTAGTTGTAGGGCAAACACAACTACCATACTTTTCTCTGGTCTTCTGTCTCTCAGTTGTTTAGAAATGAAAATATTAAATCATTGCCTCAAGATGTAATTCTAATGTTATTTAGATTAGTGAAGTTGATTTTTCTTATTGCCACTCCTAAGCGAGGAGTCTCTATCTTATACTTGGCCAATTAATCCAACCTCTTTCAACCATCTTTTGAAAGTAGAGGTTGAGATGGTGAGGAAGTAAGAGCTAGCTTTAGAATTTTGAACCAGCTACCTATACCCCCATTCCACGGATTTGTTTGTTTGTTTCTCTAACTTTCTCTACAGTTTTATATTGGAAGTAACCAGCTTTATAAAAGAGCAATAATAGATAACTTTATAGGTGTGATTTTCTTTTCTGCAAAACAAAGCAATAGTAGTCAGCAATAATTATGCCGATTAACATTTATACAAAAGTAGAGAATGAACTAACAATTACTCACATAAATAGTAGGAATGATACCTGATGAACACATTAACACCCTCTTTCTGTAAGTAAATCTAACATTTATAGAAATAACCTACTGGGCTTATAATTATGCAAAATGTCACGATTGATGGTTTGTTTGTTCAGGTACATGGTTGATCTGATTTATAATGTTTGTTTTGTATGCCTTGTTTGGATAGTACATCTTTAGCAATAAAGTGTTGAAAAAAAGCAGCTGTCTTTTAAAAATATGGTGGGTTCATAAGTGTGCACACGTGTGTGTATGTGCATGAGATGATGATATTTAGTATAAAAGATTATTATGAAAGCCAAACAGTGGTGTAAAAGAGTCAAGTAATTTTTTTAAAAATCTGATTAATTAGATAAAGACTTTGATTAATGATATGATGTGACTACATGGTTTTGCTACTGCTGCTCATTGACTCTGGTTTTTGTGCATCCCATCCCATTTCATTTTTTTAATTCTTTGATTTATCCCTTTTCTTCCAGTCCCCAACCAATAGTCTCTGGTTAACCCTAAACTGGGTTTGCCTCAGTTTGTCCTGGAGTAGCAGGAAGTAATAACATATGTTGGATTTTTGTGAGTACAGTGCTAGTTAGATAGCAGCACTGGTGAAGTCTGCAAACAGAGACAGGCAGACTAATTATTGCAGTGTAATAGTAAATAATGATAATGTGTTGAATTTTGGCAAACAAAATGACAGTTAAACTACCACCATATTTTTGCACATATATCTTGTGGGTTATATCAGACCCTGTGTGTGGTATCCAAGTGGGCAAGCTATATCAAATCTTTCTTTACGCAATATGCATTTTGTTTTGATTTCATGTTGTTTTCAGATTTGATAATTTGAATTATTATAAAGACAAAATTTGTTTAAATCTTTAATGTTTATGAAATTTTATTTATGATTGAAATAAAAATGAGATGGCTACAGCTAGAGTCATATCATAGCTTGAACTAAATTATTGAATGAATGAATGAATTGATCAATCAATCAATGACTTCTATAGTGTTTCTTACACAGAATAAACTAGCTACTTAAGTAGAAGATAGCGTTCAATAAAATAATAAAGATTATCTAAATTATACATATTATTAGAAAGCTTAATAATTTTTATTCATCAAGATCATCTGCATTTCCACTACTATAATTATTGTCAAATCCATCGAAGCTATCATTAGATTGCTATCATCTTTAAAAATGTCCACAACTGTTGGAAGGCACAACTATGTAACTTGTCTGTTTTCTTTGTCATTGTAATTGAATAAGCAGTTGAGCAGCAGCTACATGAAAGTCTGCAAGGTTTGACACGTTCCTCTAGTATCCTTTGAAAGATTGGATGATGAATTGCAATGTGGCAACCTTTCATCTGGCAAGTATTTAGTGATGGAAGCTGCAAATTGAATAACTTGGCCAGATCCTAGTTATCATCTTACCATAAGACTGTTCATAATCTACCAGTTTACTAAATTTCTATACTTATTAATCTTTAGTAAAATTTTGCCCATTTATTTTTAATGCTGGTCAAAGGTTATTTAGGGTTTATGCATGGGCAGGGTAAAATATTAATACGTTAAATATTACAATATATACTAAATAACAGCATACAGGTAAAGACAGAAAATATAAGGCAGGCAGAGTGATTATCACAGTGTTATGGTAAATAATTACATGGAGTGAA
Organism: Nautilus pompilius; assembly: GCA_018389105.1. Classification (NCBI taxonomy): domain Eukaryota; kingdom Metazoa; phylum Mollusca; class Cephalopoda; order Nautilida; family Nautilidae; genus Nautilus; species Nautilus pompilius. The sequence goes on along the minus strand of JACATO010000125.1, from coordinate 2,266,700 downwards.
TTTGAATACAACAGCAGTCAGATATTGTAATTCTTTGCTGCCATAAACAGTCTCATCTTTTATGTGCAATGTGGACAGAGTGCATCCTGTCATGCTAACAGTTTGTGGCATCATCCATCTTCCAGAGACAAAGATTAGCCGACACTTGCATGCAGTTGTCAGATTTTAACATGAAGCATCTAGATTGCTTTCTGGAATTTTTTGCAAAAGTATGATTGATGGTGGGATATGGCTGAATTAGCAGATTATCTTAACATATTTCATACTAATTTTGCTAATGCCGAGTATGCATTTACCCTAAACAAGCATGGTTTGTTTTGGCAACACATTAATCTATGACAGATATTAAACAATTTTCCTGCTTATATTTTCATATTTAAATGTAGTCAGTCTCTCTCTCTCTCTCTCTCTCTTTGATATCTAAAAGTTTCTCTCTTCAGTATCTTAAAAATAACAGAAAGACTATAGTCAGTCTGTCATGTTTGCTGAAGGACGAATTTTAGTGTAAACAATAAGGTGTCAGCATAGATTACTTGTATTGATACGAATGTTCTTAGTTATTTGTTCTCTCTTGCTATTTAAAAAACAAAACAAAAAAATGAAACCTGGAAGAAAAATGTACCAGATTTACTCAAATGAAAAATTATTCTTTTCCTCAAAATAAGAATTAGAGCACATTGTAGATCCAGGTACAAAGCTAAATTAATTAGGTAGAATAAATCAGACCAATTTTCTTCCATTTTATAGTCTATACAGTCTCAAACTTCTTATTTTAGTACTTTAGTCAAATGGTCGTGAATTCTCAAAATTTTCTTGTACTATTATAATTTCATTATGAAATATATTTTATATCCATTCTTCATTGACATATGATCAAGCAACAAGGCTACTATAGACATAAAAATGTAGTTTGTTTAGGTATATATATCTTTGGATATGTTGGTTATCATTTTTTCTTTTCTTTTTGTTTTGTTTTTCATTAATGCAAAGGAAAAATTTTCAGAATTCAGTAAAATTCTGCAGCAAAACTTTGCTATCATTTACTGTTTTCACTTGCAGTACCATGATAATCTATCTGCTTGTGCTGCTCTTTCCTGACTAAACTACCTTTTCTGGTGGCCATTATTTATAGCTATGTTACGGTAACAGTATCATAATGATAGTTCTTACATTAACTAACACATGTTATGAGCTGATGCTTGAAGAGAAATTTCTAATCAGTAACATAAGTTTGTAATCTTTGCAAAATGTTTGCTCTCTTTTTAAAAGTTGATTTTTATGGGTAGACTAAGAAAGTATAATAATATTTTCTGTTAGTCAAATTATGTTATAACCTGTACTAAATGATAGCATCAGGTTAACTAGGCAGTGGTAACTTCATATACGAAAAACAATATATTGCCATAGTTGCAAAGAACTCTAATATTCTTCTAAACAAGATCAAGGCCCAAGTTAACTTACAGAGGATTTCTAGCTATGGTGACAAAGAAAGAGAATGAGGTGACAGATTAATTAGGAATTCAATTCAGGAACTTCAGTTACACCATCAGAAATTAGCATCAGACAATCTTGGAGTAGGAGGATTGGGTGGGAGAGAAATCAGATACAAGAAGAGACTAACTTTGAGCATCGTTAATTGCACAGTGTAACAAATTTTCAAAACGTTTTCAGTTATCCTGATTTTTCAATTGGTTATGGTCAGGTTTGGTGAGCTGATTAGTAATATAGCACTGGTTTTTCTAAACTATCAGTTTTTCACTCAGAATGTTACTTTAAACACTTTAACACATCATTACTGATAATAAGGGTACAACTAACTAACTTTTCCCAAATCAAAAAGAAACAATCATTTTGACTCATGAAAAAAGTTTATTCATTACATTTATTTAATTCGTAAGTACAGTAAAAATTGCACTTGCAGAAATAAAAAAATTTAACTTTTCAGGTTTTTCCACTATGCATTGAAGTATCACAAATTAGACCTTAAATATAGTCACTCATCATTCTGATATCCCATCTTCCCTGATATCTCTCACCATGCTCTTCACTGAAATCTCCTATGTTGTCTTTGAAGAAATCTAGATGAGAATGAAGGACATGAAGCTTGAGACACATTCTGCTTCCAAGCTTATCATACTCATTGATTAAATCCTCAATCAATTGTATATAGTTTTCACTTCTGTTTCCCAGGAGATTTTCAACAACTAAGTGGGATGCCTTCCATGCTCTTTTTTCTTCTTCTGACATCTTTTCTTCTTATTCTTCTGATTTGAGCATTTGACGAACTTGTGGCCCAACAAAAATCCTACCTTTTTACTTTTGTTTGGAAAGATTTGGAAACAATTCACGAATGTGTTGGAATGCTACACCTTCTGTGTTAAGAGCTTTAATTAACTGCTTCACAAGCCCCAGTTTTATGTGCAGTGGAGGCATGAGGATTTTTTCTGATAGGGCTCATATTTAACATTTTGTGTCCCAGGAATAAATGATCTCTGGCTGGCCATGCTTTTCTTCTGTAATGCTGTGATGTGACATGACTATCAAAAAGACAGTGAGAAAGCATGAGTATTTTGTGAATACTCCTTGCAGTCCTTTAGAAAAACCAATCATCTTAAAATCTCCACAAACATCCCAGTTATGTTTTTTGTAGTCAATTGTCTTCAGCAGAAACTTAACATTTTAATAATCCTTCATATGTACAGAATGGACAATGGGTATTAATGAATATTTGTTTCCATTTGTGAAGAAGGACTGCTTTGAGACCTCGCACCAAAATGTCAACGAAGAGATGCCAAACAGTAGGATTGTGCACAATACCCATTTCGTAAAACAAGCTATTAATGTCACTGCAGAAACACAACTTGCCATACCTTGAGAATTTTTCTTGCCTCTTTATGGAAGATGTAGATTTATAACTGCTATCCAAGACATTCCATTCTTTCAGCTTAAATATAATAAGTTCAGCATTAGATTTTGTTAAACCTAAATTTTGTACTAAGTGAGGCTGTTTTGAATTTAAGTCAGAATCATAGTTTCCATCTACGGGTTAATTTTCACTTTCTGATGATGAAGCTGTTTCTTTGTGTTTGGATTGTGGCTATGGCACTGGAAGGTCATCACTGTGTGGAACTGGTGCAATGGATGATTGAATATTTGGATACACAATATCGTGTTGGTTTTTGATGTTCCTGAATCTTGATGCATTCACTAGACCAGTGGTGGCCAAACCACGGCTCTTTGACATATAATGTGCAGCTCGCGGAAATACGTTGGCTGAGACAGGAATCATATGAGCCAGTGCTCATAACGGTAGTTTTAGTGGGTGTGGCTTGTGATTGTGGCATGTGTGGCTTTGTTGCAGACAGTCAAGTTAGCAGAGTATTAGTGTGACAGAGATTCCTGCCTTTCTGGATTTTCTGTAATTATTCCTGATTTTATTTTTCGTTTCTGAAATTCCTAATGCAGTGGTGAGATTACAGAAAATCGGTTGCGACTCCCCCCCCCCCCCAACCTCCTTTTCGGCAGTTTTTATGTCATTTCTTCTGAAATTAAAGATCGCTTCTCATTGGATAGCGCTATGATGAAAGTAGTGTTGGGGAAGCTCACAGTTCCAAAAAATAACTTACCTCATTGTACAAAAGGCACTATAATTTTCTGTTGGTATTTTTTTGTATTTAAAATTCAACCGCTACAATGGCGTCCTTCTTCCTGCCAGGCTGCTTCAAATCCATTGGCTTGTTCATATTTTTTATTTTTTTGATTGATACTAGTAATGGCCAGTGCACCAACACATAAATACGGGCGAGCCTGTACCTGGTGGGCGGACTCAGGCAGAGCGGGAAGGACTGTAGGTTGTGATACAATCATTTGCCTCAAGGGATGTTGCGGAGTGCACATCATTGGGTATATCTGTAATGTCATTGCAGATTAGTTGGAGTTTGTATGATTCCTGATTTTTACTGATTTTTTTCCATCACCATTCCTGATTTTATTTTCAGCAGGTAGGAACCTCTAGTGTGATTATTGGCACTGTAGAGTTTGGTTGCATTCTGAGTGTTGGAGCTTATTGTTTCTTTTCACATTAATTTTGTTACAAGTGTCTGTGAAAATTTTGTGAAGGAAGATGCCGTCATCAAATTGTAAGAAGCAAAAGCATGAAGATGAAAAAGAAATTTTAAGCCAGAGTGGGAGGAAGATTTTGCATTCACCATTAAGGGAGGTAAACCTGTATGTCTTATCTGCATTGTGTCACTGAGTCATTACAAAGCCAGTAACTTGAAATGCTACTATGAAACAAAGCACAAGAACTTTTCGTCTGATTATCCACCTAAATCAGAATTACATAAAAACAAGTTAACTGTGTTAAAATTACCACTAAATAACCAGTACACACTGTTGACAATGTTCAGTAAGGAAGACGATACAACGACTGAAGCTAGTTTCATTATATCATGGAATATTGCTCATGCTAAATGCCCATATTCTGATGGCAAATTTGTTAAGAATATGGCTGAAGTTGTTGCAGTGTTAGATCCAAATAACACAAAACTTCAGCAACTAATAGCACAAACACCAGTTTCACACCACACTACAGAGAGGCGTATCTCCCAGATCAGTGCTGATGTTGCAGCAAAATACAAAATGATTTAAAGCATTCACTTGCATTCAGCTTAGCTCTTGACGAATCTACAGACATACAAGACAACCCACAACTGGCGGTATTTGTTCATTATGTTTCTTCTGATGTAACTGTGAAAGAAGAGATGTTGGACTTAGTCGCACTAAAAGAAACAACTTGTGGTGTTGACATTAAAAATGCGCTTGAGAGAGTCTTAACAAATGCTGATGTTCCACCGGATAAACTCATCAGTGTTGCAACAGATGGAGCACCTGCAATGGTGGGAAAAAATGCAGGGTTAATTCCATTAATTAAAAGTGATCCCCGCTTTCCAGAGTTTCTCCATGTTCATTGCATTATTCATCATGAGCACTTGGTAGCCAGATACTTTAAGTATCAAGTTATGAAATCTTTCCTGGAAATTGTCAATTACATATGCTTAAATTGGAAGACCCACCGACATTTCAAAAATTTTATTGAAGAACTGGAGCTTGAAGATAAACCCAGTGATGTCTCTTTCTACTGCAGTGTGAGGTGGCTGTCAACCAGAATGTCTTGAGTAGGTTTGTGGATCTTTTGGAGCCTATTATTACTTTTCTCGAAGAAAAGAAAAGATTCTATCCTCAACTGGAAAATGAGGAATGGATGCAAGATCTAATGTTCCTTACTGATATAATGAATCATCTACAAATTCTCAACTTGGCATTCTAAGGGAAGGATAGGATTGTTTCTGATCTTACTCAGACAATTTTCAGCTTTCAGAATAAAATAAGAATTCTTCAGAGAGACACATTATCAAGAAACTTCAGTCACTTTCCCAATCTCCAAAGGAGAGTAAATACATTCCCTGTTATTGAAATAAAAGACCACAAAATGGAAGAATAAAGATAAATTACAAGGACTGCTTGATAATTTTCTAGCCAGGTTTGAGGACTTGCAGAAGCTGAAGCCCTGCTTCGCCTTTCTTGTAAATCCATTCATGGTTGGTGTGATCAATGATGGTTGTCCAATTCTTGGTCCTCTGATTACAGATTCATCTGCTGTGGAAATGGAACTAATGGAATTACAGGAGGACCTGGGTCTAAAGATGATCCATAAATCCCAGTCTACAATTGAGTTCCGGAAGCAAGTTCCAGAAATAAAATATCCTGAACTGAAAAAGACCAGTGTGCGACTCATCTCAATTTTCAGCACAACATACTGCTGTGAATCACTGTACTCTGTTATGATGTTTGTGAAGTCGAAGCATCGTGTAATCCTTACAAATCAACACCTGACAGAGCTAATTCCTACAGCTTTGACAACATATCAGCCAGGTTTTCAACGACTCACAGCCAAAATAGAGACTCACAATAATCAGTCAGGATTTTGAAAATATTTGGTATGTATATGTGTACTTTTTGATTATTGAAAGTAATACAAATTATCAGTTTAAAAACTGCATACATAAATATTATCACACACATGTATTTCTTAATATTTATATTAAATTTTTGTAACAAAATGTGCACGTAAGAATAAAAACGTGTATGTAATATTTTTTCATTTCTTGCAGATCTCAAACATCTGAAGTTTATCATATGTTGCTCTTAAGATAAGCAGGTTTGGCCACCCCTGCACTAGAGAAAAATAACAGTCATCTATGTAATTCTTAAGCTCTTGCCAACTACGAGGGATTGCAAATGGCATTGCTTTACCTCTTAGCATCCTAGTGCTGATCTGTATGTTTCACAAGCCAGATGAGGTGCCCATGCTTTATCTTGATAACCAATCTTCATTCCAAAGTATGATTCATAGGCCAGTGAAAATGTATTGTTTGGTGTGATCATATGTCTTACTTGCTTTGGGCCAGTATAGAATCCACAAACATAACAAATGAGTCTGCAGAGAGCTTGCATTTTCATTTTGCAGCCATTCTTATCTAATAACAAAATTTAAAAATCACCTGTTAAATGCTTTTATTTCATACTGGGCTGAGTGTGAACAAGGGTTTATATACCTTGGTTTATCGATGAAAGTGCTAGAATGTTCTAGGAATTTTTGTTCCGTATTATGCACCCATTCTGTCAACTATAATTGTATAATTATTTCTAATATACTTGACATTTAACAAAAACCAATGCTAGAACTGTATTTAACATACAAAAATGCCATGGAAAATGTTAGAAAATCAAGTTAACTAAATTTTTGTTACACAGTGTTATCAACACTCTAAACCTTTTAAGCATTTCATTTAATATCTTATGGGACATAGGATATATCAGTGAAACCTGTGTAATTGAGCAGAGATGTGACCATGTCTTGTTGTGCTACCCTGTCTTAAGGAAACATCTTCCCTGAAAAAAAACTGATGGTAGTATCCTTTACAGTGGATCTTCTTTATGATCATGTTGATCAACAAATTACTTACAGTAGTCAATTGCTTGTCATTAGTTTATAAATGGAATATATAAAATAATTCCTCCCCTCTAAATAAAATAATTGAACACACCTGACATTCATTTTTATGGGATAATACTTAACAACAACTATTGATTGGTCAATTAAATTAATAAAACACCTCTAGCAAACTGTTATGGAAGCTTGCCTTTGTATTAAGATTGTGCCAGTATTGTAGAACAGTTCTTGACACACATCTCAAAAAAGTTCTTGTAAGTTAATTTATGATAAATAATAACAATATATATTTAAAAAATTTTTAAAATTTTATTACTTATTATCTGTCAGCTCAATAATAAATTGAATTTTCTTTGCTCTTCGTCAATTTCATAGTTTGTTGTAAAATTTCACAATGCCTTTCATTTTCCTGTGATCACAAGATCTCATCCATTTATCTAGTAATAACATGTTAACCAATTTTGTCTCAGCTATTCCCTTGTGGGCTTTTCAAAGAGGATTCCAGTTGGCTTCTGTTGAATGATTGAACTGAAACTGTTTGTATGACCTGGGGTGAATTCTGACAACAACTCTCCTGAGATTTCTCCTTGCCTCTTTACCAGTGTATTAATAAAAGTTTTCAGAGATTTATTGCTGGGAGAATTCTCAACCAGCAAGTGTAGTGGCTGGAAATTTCCCTCAAGAACAACAGTGGATATAGGCTATGGTTTTTGGATACTATGAATTTTCTGAAAACATCATTAGTAACTTTTTTACTTCACCTATTGGTTTGATAATTGCCTACACAATTTTCTGATGAAGTCTGCATCAGAGATATTTAGATATATCATTAGCATTTCTGGTAGCATTGTTCTTATCACATTTATTTTCCAAACAGATTTCACAGAGAAATTTAAAAAATATGAAGATTGTAACTAAGCTGTAGGATCAAATCTATTAATAAGCAGTAGTAGCCTTTTGCTTATTTTTTAGAAACACTTTCACAAAATGTAGTTTTACTCAACTAAAATCTAAAGAATGGATAATCAAATAAGTTTTATATGTTGTTAAATCTTAGTGAATTACTTTTTAGTTTCCTAACAATTGGTAGTTTTTGTTTACAGAGAAATGTTAGTTTCTAGCTGAAAAACTGGAGTTGTACTACTGTAATTGTGAGGAATTGCATCACATCAACTATACAATTTTTTGTGACTTAAAAATGAAAATTTTCATAAGATTTTCTAACAAATTAAAAAAAAAATTAACTGGTTAGATGGACTTAGAATTTTTCCAAAATGCTCTTAAGAATTAAAGCATTCCATTTAACATTACTACATGATCAGTGAGGTTCACTGAATGGCAGAATTTGGATTTGTTTCAGGATAAATGAATATTGGTATGGCTTATTACCCTATATCTGAAATCTTACTGTCTAGACCCAGTACTTCATAATTTGTGACACTTGATATATCTGTGAAAGAAACAGAATTTCATTATTATACCAGAGATTAATAAGCCTTGTAAAGTCCAAAAGAGGGACCTCAAATTAATGACCTCTGGTGCTTTAGAAAAACTCTCACTTTTTGGTGATGAGGAATGAACTGGAAAGAGCTTTTTAGTGTAAAAATACTTCTGATAAAACCATGGTTTTTTAATATGTAGGCTGATTTATAATGATTACTAGAGAAAACTGCCTACTTTTGTCTATAAGCATGGATGACAATGTTTCCAAGCACTTTTAGTCTAGCTTTTAAAAAATATGTATCATAAAATTATTGCATCATCTTATTTTTTAAACACAAAATGTCCACTGTTTGAATTATGATGGCAAAATCCATTTTTAACATAACACAGGTGGTTAAGCATTATTATTCATAGGGTCATTGTACTAAATATCTTCAGTGCACTAATTTCTTGTGGAGAATTAAATATAAGGCAGAAAATTTCAGTAAAGGCTCACATTGCAGTATTATCTTGCAAATACATAAATGATATACCAGTCACAAAATGTATTCTTCAAGATTTCATTAGTCAAGTTGCAATAATAATCAAACCAAAAAAAAAAGAGGAAAAAAGTAGAGGATTGTGCATAAAATTGTTGTTTGATTTTTCCTTTTAGCAGTTGTCAGAGATCAGAAAGGGGAGAGAGTCAGTATTACATTGTCAGAGGTAGGACTGCATAAACCATTATTCACAGGACTGCTGCATGTTTATTTTCATTAAATTTCTTGGATTCTTTAAACTGTGACAACAATTGCTAATCTGCTGTTTTCTGAGTATTAGTTTAATGGTATCCTTTGATAACTTTCCACCACTTAACCCTGGTGATATGTCATGTAGCAGGGCAGAAAATAATTTGGCTATTTAATTGGTTGTTTGAAAGATGATGTGTATAATAGTTTAATGGTTGACCTGCATCATCTATGATATTTGTATTATTAACAGTTTAGACCTTTATCCTTTGAATTAATTTTGTGAAAGAAAAAAATTGCATTAGAGTTTTGTGCTTTGTCATAGTTTTCATCCTATACAGGGCCCTGCCATAATAATATGGAAATCTGTTGTCATTACAGTATGTTATTGTTGTGGAAAATGTCAAATAAAGACAAGGAATGAAGTGAAATTGTTTATGTTGATACTTGGTCTAGCCACATTTTGCTGTATGAAAAGCCTCTGTGCAGTTTTGTTGGCATTGAATCAACAAGTTTATATCAAGGTCTGGTCGAAGAATATTTGTATCAATGTGAGTGCTTCCTTTTATTGGATCATGTTGGTGGGATCCAGATGACTTGCTATCAGCTAACTATAGGAATGCTCAATTGTCTTCATATCAGAACACTAGGGTATCTGGGGAAGTTGAATGCCTCAATTTGTCTTCCAGACAATAGTCACAGGTGATGTGTCATTTAGCATCATTCTCCTGAAGAAGATGGGAACATTATCCCTAAATGCCTTGGTTCATTGGTAGGAGATACACCTTAAGAATGGCAGTGTAACTAACCAAAAGAATTGAGATCTCTTTTGACAAACAAAATCTTTATATTTTCATGCCACGGCACTCCTATAACCACACTTGACTGAAGGTTAAAGGTATTTATTTGATCTCAAAGTATTGGTGAAACTTCAATGCATTCTGCCAAAATTCAAGTTTTGCCAGATATGTTTGACCTTTTTGTTTTTTTATCATTTTGCTTTTTTTGTGTGGCATGAGTGATATTAGCAAGGGAATCTTGATGAGTACAGATGAGGCCAGTATTTGTTTGTTTGCTATCAAATTACTAGTTGCAACATATGGATTATCTTACTTATTGTAGAAGTGGATGTATACCAAGGCGGATTGCTTTAAAGTTTGGAGGTACCACATCCACAGGATCAGGGGTAAGCAGCATTCCACTGCTCTTGTAATTGTGGTTAACTTGCCAATCCAATTTTTGAGCATGTCTAATGTATACATCTCCCCTTAGGGATATAATCATGCTCTGGATATGTTAAGCAAATCTGATGGGAAATACATGTGCACATTTAAAGTTACCATAGCAACAAGGGCCGCAATCCACAGAATGATGCTTAATCTTCAACTTACAGGTCAGTATCACTTAAGCTGTACATTTCTCATGTTAATCTTTAAGAAAAAGAAGTCAGATCATTCTTCTGTGAACTGGTTGAGGAAGTGAATGATTAATACAATATAATTACCTAGCACAGTATTTAAAGACGACATTGGTGACTTGATCAAAGCTCTGAGTTCATAAGTGGCAGAGAACTTGAGAAATATTTTTGGACCATGGTCACTCACTGCCAGTGTCTTTTGCTTCTGACTTTTCAAATAGTAAAACCTGTCCACAGATAGCTGCAGAGACCATAAGATCAGATTAGATTTTTCTTGTCCAAAATGGGCCTCTTGTGTGGGTCACCTAATGACTATTTTAAGATCCTCCAATTGTGTAATGTAGATGGACAGATTCTCCTTTAGGACAGATCGAAACACAAGCAAATGCTTCAGTTTAGTTGTTGCATTGCACATTATCTTTGCTTTTACACCAAACCATAAATGATAAATCTTCCTAAGCACAACAGCGAAACAGGTTATATAATGATTAAAACTCGTCAAAATGGTTTCAAACCACTTGTGTAAGACCATATTAAGGCCTCAACAAAATTAACTATTATTTTCTTGCATTTCCACACCTGTTAAATTAATGCAGTATAAACCTTAAAAGAAAGCAAATAGAAAGTAAAATTTTGATGCAACCTAATGTGGTTTATTTTTGGGAGAATAGCAGTAGACTGCTTTTTATGAAGTTTTAGCTAATAAAGTAAAAAAACTGAGATCTGAACTTCCATCAAATCACTCTGAAAATTATATTTGCAAGTAATTTTGATAGTTCTGATAAGTAAAGATTTAAAACTTAGCAGACAGATTATATGATATATACATATATATCATAATCTGTCTTATTTTTGCTTCAGCACTAGTCATGAGCAGCGAGAATATTTCTAGGGTTAACTTTTGAATGCTAAAGACTAATCTGAGTTTGAACTATGGTTTTTATAGAGAGCTCACAAATCATAAATTTCATATCAACTTGAGCCTTAATGCATTGGTTGGATTTGTAATATCAGCAATTTTTATTTTGGCTTAGCACATACATGGTCACATAAGTGTCAGATGATGTTTGAAAGTTTTCATATCAGCTGTTATCTTATTATTGATAGCATTTGTTCATTTTAGGATACTTGGAATAACTTCTGTTTTTGTCATTCTAATGATGATTAATTCTGCCAGATATCAGGAAGAACCAAAATAATGTGAAATATCAAATAGGATACAAAGAATCTAATATCAGTATTACACATCAGAACATTTTAATATCATTTGTTGTTTAGAGAAATAAAGAATATAGTACCACTTTAAACTGTGGTTGGTATGCATTTCCCATGATTCCTGTAATATACACTTCTGTTAGCATGTGTTACAATGTGGGAGTTATAAGCAATAGACTGCAGGAAGTAACTTTATGGTCATTCAACATTTAAGAAAATTAATTGTATGTATGCCCAGGATCAGCATGTTCAGGGTAGTGCCAGACAAATGGCTCAGTTTTAGTGTCAGATTTTAGATTTGTTAACACTATAGCAATTCACTAACAGAAAATGAATTTACAAGAATAAGGGATCCATGAAAGTCTGACCCAAATTATTTAGCACAATATTTACACTTTAAAGATGATTCTGTCTGAAGTCTACAGTTAGAAAATGCCTCTTTTTTTTCCCCTTAATTGGCATAAATGCTTTACTCCAAAATTATTCAGTATTTTCAAATATTGAAAATAAAGTTGCTTTTAATGCTCTGAAATTTTAGTTTTGTTTTAGGCAATTTACTTAATTTAATTTCTCAATCTTACCAATAATTTTATAGCTTTTTTTTAAAAAAAAAAATTGCATTTATAGCAATTGATTTTAATGTATGCTAACAAGTGCTACCATTCCTGCACCTAGTAGAGCTTGCTGACTTGGTCTTTTGTAGGAAATGGAAAGTCTCTACTAGAAATTTCTGTTTAGCTTTTGGAGGAAAAAGGAGGAAATCCACATTGATGGGCTAGTACAGAAGATTGAGAAACCATAGTGTGACAGGTTCACCAAGTCAAGTCGGTTTCCTTCAGTGATCCAACTGGAGACCACAGCCATAGTAGGCTGGTATGCTACATTCTCATCTATTTTCAACCCTCAGAAAAGGTATTGGACTACATCAGACATGCTCATAGCCAGATAGTGATAGAATTTACCGATTCATCTTTCTCAAGATCAAATGTTTCTGAGTTTGCAGCAGTTGGAGCTCTTATGTAAGTTTTGAGAACTTCCTCCCTCTTTTTGGATATATATCTTAAATCTAACTCCAATGGCCAACATATCTGTCTACCACTGTCATACTTTAAATGTTTTTTTAATAATTCTTAACTTCGACTTGTCATGTCCAGCATCTTACCCTAGTCCTCATTAATATAATTTACATGTTCTATGCCAAATGATGAATCTGAATTTCTTATTAGCAGCATGTATTAATGGCTTATTTATTGCATCTCATTCTATTTACACATTGCCTTTTCGAACAAAAATGTGCTAGTCAAATCATCTTTTAAAGTCTATTTATTATTTGTACTTAATCTAGTTATGAAAGCAAAGTATTCCAACCAGATACTACATAATTAGTAAAAGAGAATTTTCCTACATCTAATCAAGAGTAATTTTTGTTTAATTTGTATTAATGATCTTTGTAATGTATTTATTGCATTAACACCAAGCAACCTATTTAAATCTGTATTTTTTGTCAAGAAAAATCTGATTTTTTTTTTCATAACCCTTCGTCTAAAAATAACAACAAAATCATCAATATGTCAGACTAGTTATACACTGAAGCCTTCTTAATCTTTCGTTGCAGATGAAATTGTTAAAACTTTTGATATCTTTTTATATTGTTCGCTATTTTGAATTATTTGCAAATTTCATAATATTTTTTAGAGATGCCAATGTTAATAAGATCTACATAAATTTTCAAAAGGTTAGATCTGAGAACAGAATCTTGAGGTATTCTGCTTATGACATCCAAAGGTGCTGACAGAACACCATCTAAAACTGCTTACTGAACCATGTTATACAAACAATTGTTAATTCATGACAGGAGGTTACCATTTGCATCAAAGCCATTATATTTATCTACCAGATTTGTGTGGAGCCATGTCATATGTCTTTCTTAAATCAAGAAGATTTAAATTCTATCAAATTTTAGTGAGGCAGGATTTCTCTCAAATGAAAACCTTGCAGACCTGGCTTATACCTACAGACCTTTCTAAATACTAGAGTAAAATTTCATTGGAAATTGTATTATTCTACTAGTAATTGATTTATTTAAAAAATATTATTTAAGACATCAGTTGAGTTAGTGCATATCTTATATTATAAAAATTATCAGGATGCACTACTTTATCTTTTTTAAGATAACTAAATATTTTTTTGTATTCTTAATTCTTCTATAATGGTAATTCTAGTAATGGACACTCATATTTATGGTTTCTACTATTGGTATTGCCCCAGAACTTTCTGGAATAAAAACACTAGCAAAAAAAAAAAAGTAATTAAGGGTATTAACTTTTTTCAGGGTGTATATTGTAAATCACATGTTCTCATTTGTCTTTAAATGGCTCTATATTTGTTTGATTTTTTAAAAAAAGTTTTATGATAAGCTTAAAATTGTTTGGTTTATATTTGATATTCTCTGATAATTGTCTTTCATAATTTCCTTTTTAACTGCAGCAATTTTATTAGTCAATTCTCCCAAAATAAGTTCAGAATTGAGCAGATTTCTGACCTGTAGTTTTTAGCTGTTTTGAACTTTAACTAAGATCTGAAAGAATTTTTTTTTTTTAATCTCATTGTATGATTCATGAAACTTGGTAGTTTTATGTAACTTTCTGAAATGACTTTAAAAAAATAAAGAAAAGAGAATTTTTTTAAGAATCCATAAACACCTTGCAGAAAGTTTCCAATCACTATTAATGCTATTGTCACCAATTTGGATTTCATCCCATCTTATACCTGAACTAGTGTACAAAATGCAAGCTGACGTTTTATTAAATTCCACTTGCTCTTTCATATTTGTTGACATTAAGGAAAAGTTGACTGAGTTATGGTCGCTATTACTTAGTGGTTTGGTAGTACTGATTTTCCTTCACAAAAATAGAGACTGAAATGAAAATATCTAAAAGCTCATTCTGCAACCATTTGATGGAGAAATTTATTCTTTACTACATTGATAAACTGGCAGCCCAAAAGGGTATCCAGTTTCCATTTCCCATTTTATATCTGGATACTTATTATTTTTTTCATCATGTTGTGTTTTTGTTGCCATGTTGCTTAACATGAATTTAATTGGTAAGCTGTCAACATCTGCACAGTTAGTACACTATGATAAATGACTTCAGTAGAATGTGAGAATTTTCACTTTTACCCCCCGAGATTTTCATCAGTCTGAATTTTGGATTTGCATTGGGTGGCTACTAAACCATCAGACACACAATGCAATACCTTCTGCACTTTTTAAAAAAATGTTTAGTACCATGTCGAAAACTCAGAAACGTCAAGATGTGCTCCAGTTTCATTGATACTGATGATATTAAAAAATAGAAGGCATAATCAACAGTGAGATGACCAGAATAATATTACTGGACAAATCATCTTGCTTTCTGAAAGATAGTAACCCTGTAACTTGTGAAGGATTTTCTTGAGGGGAAAATTTAGTACAGTGCCTCTAGATGCCAATTAGGATAAGCCTTATCGCAACATTCTCTGTAAATATATGAAGGACATATTGCCTGTCAGTTCTCTGCATGCAGTCAATAAAAAAAGAACTCTCAAAATGCAAAACACATTGCCAATTATTGAATAGTGCTGGCTCGAAATATTAGAATAAATCTTATCCACTGGTGGATTAATGAAGAGCTAAGGTTGAAGTCCCAAATTTGAATCTCATTCAGGACTTGCTTGATGTGACATACCTCCCTGGAATGGTTTTTTCTTGCACTCCACCAGCTTGCTGCTTGGGTTTCTTCTGTGGTCTCTGGTTTCCTCCTAAGAATGAAAAACCTTAGTAGGGACTTTCCACATCCTAACCAACTACCTATTATCTTACATATGCCTGCCACTGGAGCACACAGTAGTGGGTAAGAGTGTGTGGAACAGTTCACGTGAGAGTTCTGCCATGAAACACCTTTTTCATCTGCATAGGAAAGCACAATTTTAGATGTGAATTGCCATTATTAATTATGTAAATGATGTTACATCATAAAGAAAACAATTTTGCAAATTGATGCCATACATTTATCGCTGTACCTGTGGGAGTTTACTAATTGTACCCCAAGTTGTCTTAACGCTAGAGCTTTGCTATGTTTGTTGCTGGTTTCTAGTACTACCCATGAGGAGCAGGAGTTGTTGTTATGCATTAAAAAAATAATAATTATCTTAAAAATATCTTTTTTGCAGTAGATAATTATTTTTTAAACAAAAATTATATCACAGACTTATTGACTTGTGCATCTCAAAAAATTAGTATATCATGGAAGAGTTCATTTTTTCCCATAATTTAATTGAAACAGTGAAACTTTCATATATTCAAGACTCATTACACATGAAGTGAAATATTTCAAGCCTTTTTTGTTTTAATTTTGATGGTTACAGTTTATAGCTCATGAAAATCAAAAATCCACTATCTCCAAATATTAGAATATTTCATAAGACCAATAAAAAAAAAAGGATTTATAATATAGAAATGTCGAACTTCTGAAAAGTATGTTCATTTATGCACTCAATACTTGGTCAGGGCTCTTTTTGCACGAATCACTGCATCAATGCGGTGTGGCATGAAGGCGATCAGCCTGTGGCGCTGCTGAGGTGTTATGGAAGCCCAGGTTGCTTTGATAGTGGCCTTCAGCTCGTCTGTATTGTTGGTTCTGGTGTCTCTCATCTTCCTCTTGACAATACCCCATAGATTCTCTAAGCGGTTCAGGTCAGGTGAGTTGGCTTGCCAATGAAGCACAGTAATACCATAGTCAGCAAACCAGGTACTAGTAGTTTTGGCACTGTGGGCAGGTGCCAAGTCCTGCTGGAAAAGGAAATCAGCATCTCCATAAAGCTTGTCAGCAGATGAAAGTATGAAGTGCTCTAAAATCTCCTGGTAGACAGCTGCATTGACTTTGGACTTGATAAAACACAGTGGACCAGCACCAGCAGATGACATGGCACCCCAAATCATCACTGACTGTGGAAACTTCACAATGAACTTCAAGCAACTTTGATTCTGTGCCTCTTCATTCTTCCTCCAGACTGTGGGACCTTGATTTCCAAATGAATGCAAAATTTACTTTCATCTGAAAAGAGGACTTTGGACCACTGAGCAACAACAGTCAATTTCTTTTCTCCTTAGCCCAGGTAAGATGCTTCTGACATTGTATCTGGTTCAGGAGTGGCTTGACACTAGGAATGCGACACTTGTAGCCCATTTCCTGGACATGTCTGTGCATGGTGGCTCTTGATGCACTGACTCCAGCCTCAGTCCACTCCTTGTGTAGCTCCCCCAAGTTCTTGAATCAGCTTTGCTTGACAATCCTTTCAAGGCTACAGTCATCCCTCTTGCTTGTGCACCTTTTCCTACCACTCTTTTCCCTTCCAGTCAACTTTTCATGAATATGCTTTGATATAGCACTCTGCAAGCAGCCAGCCCTTTCAACAATGACCTTCTGTGGCTTACCCTCCTTGTGGAGGGTGTCAATGAGTGTCTTCTGGACAACTGTCAAGTCAGCAGTCTTCCCCATGATTGTGGTTGTGTGTACTGAACCAGACTGAGAGATTCATGGTATTTATACTGCATAAATAGTGATTTACTCAAACTCAAAATGGAATATTCTAATATTTTGAGATATGTTTTTTTCTATTTTTTTGAGCTGTAGGCCGTAATTATCAAAATTAAAATTAAAATATGCTTGAAACATTTTATGTAATGAGTCTAGAATATATACATTTTTCTCTTTCTGAAATAACTGACAAAAATATTGAACTCTTCCACGATATTGTAATTTTTTGAGATGCACCTGTATATATAAATTTCTAACAATTTGGCGTAATTACCAAACTGAAGTGTTCATTAAAATTTTGTACTAAATTGTGAACAATGATTTTATAATCTGGTAAATACCAGTGGAATTAACTTGATTCCAAAGCTTATTTTCCTCTTAAAGCACATCTGAGTCTCTAATTTCTTTTTGCCTGATGATCTCCTTGAGAATATACCTTGTTCAAACTGAAGACGAAGGCTAGCTTTTCTTTGTTTTATTGCCACTAGTAGCTCAATCTAGTTATTGGTTTTGCTTTAAAGATGCTTAATTTGACATTACATCATTTAAAAGATAGGAACTGTAATTGTTTGTTTTTGTTGTTGGTTTTGCAATTAATGTTTGGCAAGCAGGTTTGATCTTTCTATTATCATTTTCTTAGTTCCAGTGATAAATCTTCGATTAGCTGGAATGGCTCCACATTGCATATCAGTGCTAGCTTATTGAACTTTAAGAATTTTTTTTTGAAAATTTATAATTGGATTTTTCCATCCTGTGATTGTTTTTTTCTTTCAAAAAAATAATTACAAGTATTTACTAGTTTTATTAAAAAGTAAATTACCAAAACAAATACTTTTACAGAAGTTTTCAAAGAAACTGGTTAGGAAGCTATAAACAAGTAAATCACGATATGTGATTAATGGTTTCAGTGCTCAATGTGCTGTTGGTTACCTCCTTATCTTAAAAAAAATTTGAAAAAGTGGATATTTTGAACAGTGTGGTGGAATTGGAAGTTTAAAAGCTGCTTGTGCAAAAGCACAACATTTCTAAATCTCAGTTTTATAGAGATTCAAAAGAAAAGGAGGTGTTTTGAAGTAGTGTTTTTAAAAAAAAAGGAAGAAGATAAGAAATGGAAGTGTGAAAGTGATGTGGCTGACGTTTAATCACAGGAGAGCGCAGATAATCCAGACTGATGGCTGCCTGTTCAAAGCTAAAGCTAATGAACTTGCCGAAGACCTGTGTGGTAAGCTATGAAGTATCCAATGAATTCTTATACTGCTGGAGATTGCCTCAACCTCTGTTTGCAAAGCGAACCCGTGTAGTGAAAAATCTGAAAGTGTTGGCAGGTTTCTTAGCACACATTTTCATTCATAGTTGTGATGAGACCAGACTTTTTCATTGTACTCTGCTTAATTAAACCTATACAAAACAAAAAAAAAGGAAAGAGATAAGCAGTGGCAAGATGATAAAAGACACCTTAAATTGTTGTTGTGTTAACTAAATGAGTCTGATGAAGAAAATAACTTTTAATCAAGAAAAGCAAACCATTATTTAAGGAATGTGAAAACTTTTTCAACTGTTGATGGAAGTAGCATTAATGCTTGGATAACAATCAATTTTTTGCAAAATGGCTATGATCTTTCAATGACAGGATGGAAAACCAGAACAAGATTACGTTGCTTTTACAGATAATGCTTTGCCATGACGTGACTCTGTCTTTCACATGTGAAGTTGAATTAGTATCTTCTAACACTATTTGCATTATCCATACCTTAGATCAAGGAGTAATTTGTAACATCAAGCAGCATTACAAAGAGTGATTCCTGTGCAGGATGGTTTCTGTTTTAGATTCCGCTATGGAAACATGTTTTTACAGTTTTTTGAAAAACTACAGCATACTGAATGCTATGCACTTGGTTAATAGGGCTTGGCGGGCAGTAACTTCCAGCTGTGTCAGAAAGATCATTAGGAACTGTGGTTTGGTTTTTAAGACAGGAAAACAGTAACGAAGACACAGCTGAAGGAATTCTGAAGTTTGAGTAAGGCAGAGTTTTACCTTTTTTGTTTTAGTGGAGGATGATGTTAACATTTGCAGTGAGATGACTAATGCAGAAGTCATTTCTTCTCTGAAAGACTTTGTAAAAGGTGCTGAAGAAGAATGAAGTTGTGCCAGAACTGAAAATTCCTTAAATCAGAAAGATTCTGCATTATGTGATATATGCTGATTCAGTGAAACATTTGATGAATTTTAGGTGTTGGAAGGCAAATTCCTTAGGTTAATAACCTGATCTTTGATTTTGTTATCACTTTTTGTGGGCCTTTTTAAAAAGCTGTACAATATTGACTTTTATAAGATATCAGAAATTTAAGCAATGTTTAAATAAAAATCATGCACCAGCCTTAATTTAAAAAATTTTTTGTTGCTTCCTGCCTTATATAAATTCTTTTTTTTTTATTATATAATGTAGTCTTAAGTGGTTTGTCTAAAATGACAACATTAAATTTAGCCATTAGAATAGATAATTTTAAAAAAAATACCTGACCCAGATTTAAGAAAGAAATTATGTATGGGTAACTACAAATTATTTTTTTTTAGTACTGAAGAAAGTATAATGTAAAGATAGTACCAAAATCAATTCAAGAAACTGAGTAGAATAAATTGGTAAACTATAGATCATGTAATATATTCAACTTTGAAAACCATTTTTGTTATGCAGAATTATAATTTTGATCTTTGTTTTGTATTGTTATATTATGATTAAATTATTGAGGTAAATATTGTATGGGGAATCAGTTGTAGCTGTGAGGTCCCAGCTTGAACAGAACATTACTTATTGCTTTTAACAATTCTTAGGTATTGACTGCTGCACCTTGCTAAGGACATATTAACTCTAAATGCTCAAGGGCATGGTACAAGCTCACTGTTCTTACCAATTATAAGAAAAATATTTTATTTGCATAGATACTCGGTCACTGATTAAAAAAAAAAAACCCATCATATCACACGTTTTTTAGCTAAAGTTCAATGAAATGGAACAATGGATATGGACTAAACATATTGTGTAATTTGTCCTAAATGGTGAAAGTATGTCTGTGATTTTTCATTATACACATATACTATTATTTAAATATCTAATCCAAAATTAATTTTGAAAGATGTCAAGATAATATTGTTTTAAAAGCATTTTTTTCTGTTGCTTATAATTCAGTGTTATTAATTTTGGTTATGTAACAATATATGGCTTCCATTTATTAACTGAAGAGAATGTCTGATTTAAGCTAAATTAACTAATGCCACTGAGTAGACCAGCTTGCTACCAAGAAGTATACTTTGAAGTATGTTTATGATTTTGTTATGAAGAGCAGATTTACTTTGAACCCAAATGGATGTTTGATCTGGCCAGTTCTTTCTTTCTATCTTTACCTCTTGCTCTTTTATGGTATGCATTTACTATTTTCCTTTTCTTCTGGCTGCTGCTGTTTTAACTGTTGTGTTTGCCTGACCAGGTACCAGAAAACCAATTAGCATGGTTGGCATTTGTCCACAACTGACAGGGTAATATAAAAACTTGCAGCTCTTTGGTTTGGTAAAAATATCCACTTCACCATGCTGCAATGATTAGATTGACATTTCCAGTTATGCTGTTGAGGCGCACATATGTTGCTATCAATTGCTACATAATATGTGCAGTGTTCATGTGTATACAAAGGTAGTCAGTAAGGACAAAAAACATTACTCCTGGCTGTAAAAGACTACATAACACTTTTCAATATGGCTACAAAGCCTCACATAGTAACTTCATTTTTCTGCCCTGGCTAAACAATTTTCACTACTGATGTATAAGAAGAATACGCAAAATTCATAAGTATTTATGGTCATGCCATGGGCATCTTTAATTTCTTTCTCTAACGGAATTTCATCACTTCATTAAGTAATAAAACTGCTCTTCAAGGGCACATATACAATAACACATTTGTACATTCTCCCCCTAATAATAGTAACCTTTCATAATTGAAGATGTTTACCTGTAAACAGCTGGGTGCTGCTCCCACTAGCGTACAGACGATAAGCCAACATCAGTGCTTTTGTTTCGCAACATGACAATTTAGTGAAAATCATCTTCATTTTACTGATATTAGAATTTACTGAAGTATTTAAAAAAGAAAAAAAAAACTGAAAAGATATAAAATAATCAATATTACTATTTATTTCTTGTAATAAATTCAAAATGATTTACATAATTTACTTGCATGGAATTATTTTGCCAGCGAGTAGCCATTTTGTTTTAGATGCTGTTCTTCCTAAGATAGTTTTAAAGCTTTGGACACAACTAATAAAATAAGCTTGAAGACTTTGATGCTCTAAAGGAGTTTATAATGTGTCTATCTTCTCATTCTTAACCATTGTACATACTTAATAATAATAATAATTTTTCTTTTTTATGACTATGCTGGTTTTCACAGATAGTTAGGTGTTGCTGTAGACTAAATGATGAAAAGGATAATAAATGAGAGGATATTTGCATAATGAAATCTTTTTTTTTGTGACTTTGTTATATGACTGGTGGCTGTGAATAGCTGTGGGGAGTTTTTAGTTATGTTCTATAACCTTTAACAGGTATAGTGGTAATAATTTTTTTAATTATGTAAGTCAGCACCAACTATATATATATATTTGTGAAATTATTAGGCATCAAACCATAACAGTAGTTCACAATGTTGCAGACATGCCATATCTTAGAATATTAAAGAAATTGTTTACAAGAAGTCTAAGAATCACAGCTCTCTTGTTGAAGAGCACTCCATGAGGGATCTGCATGTGAATACAAATGCTGCTTTAACTAGTTAAATTCTATTTCTTTGCCTGAGTTGTTTTTTTTTTGTAACTGTTAAAACAGTAAAATTATATCTATTGAAATCCCAACTATTTTTCCACTATAAAACATAATTTTAAAATACATTATGTAAGTAAACTTATTCAGAATTTGGTTTAGTTTCATTGTGAAAACTCTTTATTAAATTTGATTGCAACAAACAACACAAATTGCCTGATAAAAACTGCTTAGAACTTTGTCCATCTGGAGAGAGATAAATCCTTTTAATCTTAAAGCCTAGTTTTGAGAAGACTTTGATGTAGAAAAGAAAAAAAAGACTGAGCTGAATGCATGTATATCAAAATCTTTTAAATTCAAATTGATTTCTCTAGGGCTGGCAGAAATAAAATTGCGTAATCATATCTGTCCAGTTTTATTTGAATGTTTTTAGTGTATTGCACCCATAATGCTTGTGATGGTTTTCCAGAAAGTCGCATGAATACCTTGTGACCAGCAAGTTTTTGATTTGTATGCATGCAGAGTTGTTGGGAAAAGTATTTCATTTTAATCTAGTTTGTCATTCACATATCAAACAGACTTTTACTTTAAAAGTAAGATCGAAAATTACTGATGTATGGATGTTACATGAGCTAGCTATAATTATGACTTTGCTATGTAATTTGCATAAACACAGTTATTATAGAATGGTATATCTGAAAAACTTACATTTGTATAATGACAATTTTAAAGTTGCTCAACTTTTTGAAAATGATTAGTTAGTTTTTTGGCCTACTATATATTATATATATATTGTCAGTGAATATCATATTGCATGTAGTCTTTTTTTTTTTTTTGCATTATCACAATGTAAATGATTAGTTATTGTCTTTAATGTTCTGTGTGGGTAAATAATTTTTAAATTTTTTCTACAGATATACAATTACTAATCCTGTGGGTCAATATTTAGGAATTTTGGAGCTTAGTCTATCTTTTATCAAAATACTGTGAATTTCCATCAGGTGTTGTTGATTCAAAAGTCTAAAATCTAATGTATGGAAAACATGAAATGTTCACACTGATAACACGTGGCTTCCTGCTCTAAGAAAATCACACTGTTTATTTGAAAAATGAATTTTGAAATGACCTCTTTGATGGATATAAGTTGTGGGTACCAGCATTACTTGTGAAGTAAAATTCTTTCATTGGTAGTCTTTAGATGCATGTTACATGTCCAGAGATTTCTTGTAGTAGTTTAGTTGCAAAACATTGCTGCAAATTTCAGTGTTACAGCTATCAGCCAACTGTATATATGTTAACTCCAGACCAGTGACATCAAAAGGACATCTGGCAAAATTTTTCCCTATTGTGTAGGTGTTCTGCATGAATAAATTATCAGAAGAGTGGCCAGATTCAGTAATACTTGATGACATTTGAGGGTCTCCGGTGTCTAGACAAAACATCAGAAATCCTCTTTTTGATACAGAATTATGCACCAGATGTCTGTGTTGCCATTTGAAAAAAATTATCTTTGCAATACTTGATTAGCCCGGGGAAGGTTCATATCTTTGGACAAGGATTCAGTGATAGCAAGTCATGTTTTCTAATGATGTTTCTTTTTGTACATCTCTGATGGCATATCGTATGTATGGTGTTGTAGAGGAGAGATCTATGCTGCTACTAATTGGTGGTAGCAGTGTAATGGTGTAGAGGAGGACTATAGCCAGAAGGAAGACTTTACTGATCATTGTTCAAAGTTTACTGACTGGTCAGAGATACCTGGATGATATGTTAGACATTCTAAGATGCACAGACTTAGGGGTTATTGTCACTGTCTTTAGGGCCAACATCATCACTATAATGGACTAGCTTGTTATGTTAGCAGACCTTTCCCCCTTTGACCACATTTTGTGGATTTATAAGGATCAGTAAATCCTTTCAACAGTATCTACAGGATATGGGCATGGCATTGACCCAGAAATGGCAAACAATAACAGCTAGGATGTGTGATCCCATATGAAGAATATGTAGATGGTATGCTAGCTCATATGGTATTGCCAGGTGGCTTCAACTAATACTTACTATATCAGTAATCTATTATTATTTTTTATTCCATAGGTTGCTGGTAGAAACTCTTACAGTATGTCATTTCTCCACTAACATGGGCTAATTTAGCTTAGAAATACATTGTTTTCCTTAAATTCTTGATTACTTTTGTGTTTTGATTTTTTTAAAAATATAATCCCTAGATTTTTTGTGGCCAGTATACAATTTCTATTCTACCATTAATATATTGAACAATAAAAAGAAATCATTAGTGCAGGACTAATATTATAATAATTACTCTCTCACATTCTGACTCTCCTTTTTCATTAAAATTTTTTTTAAAATACTGATTTTGTCCCTAATGTTAATATTTTGTACAACAGCAAGCATTCTTTACCTCGGATAATTCTTTTTTAAAAAAATCAGAGTAATGAGAGAATCATTTCCTGTTTCTCTTCATGATAATATAATTTCTAGGAATATGTAGACTCAGTATTGGTAATGTCCAACATTCTCTCTCTCTTTAAAAGAACAGTGCAGATACTTTTTAAAGTTGGAAGTGCATTTGCATTGTAGTTTTATGCTTTTTTCTCAGGTTAATTATTTTCTTTCTTTGTAAGTTTTAAATTATTTTATGTAGGAAAATGGATTTGAGCCAAAAAATTTCATGGAATACATAACTATATGATAGGATAATATAGGTAATATAAACCGGCCATTTACTTGTAAGTGGTTGCTACAATCAGCCTTCCTGAATTATGCAATATGGTAACTATTTTATAGTAATGTGGTTTTTCTTTGTATTTTTCTGGATTCATTCTTTACACATTTGTCAACAGTTTTCACACATTGATCTTTAATTGAAATCCCCATCATATAGTCATTGTGCTTATAAATGTATTAGAAACACTGTTTTAGGTGTGCCTGCCCTCAGCAGGTAAAAATATCTTCTCTATTTTCTGATACCAAGTTTTAATAAACTAATTGGCAGGATTATTTTTATCTATTACTGGTTTGAACTGAAAAAAAAGCAAAAGAGTTTTAATGAATTTTAAAATGACATTAGAAACATTACTTTTTATAAAATATTTATTAGTTATAGCTCCTGGCATTTGTAATTGAGTGTGGAATTCTTGCTGCCATTTGGTTCTGTGATAAATATTAAATACATATATTGCTACATTTTTATCACACTGATAGATATACCACTTGAACATTTCATTGGCTGCAAATTAAAAGTGATAACGATAGTTTATTTGTGGCCATATGTCATCTGATGGATATTTAGTCAGCAATAAGGGTTGCATTTCTCCATGTTTCTGTGGGAATATAGCTGTTTTATCATGCCTTTTTCCCGTTGGAACAGTGAGGATATGAGTATTATCAGCTAATATTTGTTGTATTTTTTTTCTTTATCTGTTTTCTTAAATTTAAATAAAAACTTAAGACTAAAGTCTGAATATCTCAATAAGAGAAATTTAATTTGTAATTAGGAGAAAGTGGGATTGATGCTGTCTTCTTTAACCTACCTTTTCTAGGGCTATCCCTGGATTGGAGTGTGCAGTCTGTCTCCACATAGGAAAATGCAGCTGCTTGACAAGCTGCTGAATGGTTTTCTGCACTTTTTATCCAAACAACCAGTTAATGTTGAACTTTTCTCTGTGGAGATTTCTAGATAAAGCATTACAGTATCCTCATTTATCTTAGAACAAACAACTCTCCAGCCAGGATGTCTGATATACTCATTTCAATGCAGCTGACGGCCAACAACAGGATAAACTTCATTTGCTGCCTTTTGAGAGTTGCTCCAACATGGAAGTTCATTACCACTATTGAACTATCTACTATTAAGGTTTTCAAAGTTTGGCCTTGAAAATTTAATCTCTAAAGACACAATACTGATTGTTCCATTCTGTTACCTAATTTTGATATTCAGAATTTAAGTTGTTATTTTCTTGTATGTTGGCCTTTTCTGTTTTTCAAGTTATTGGAGTGAATCTGCTGCCAATAAAATAATTTTTAAATAACTAATGTACAGTTGTCCCCCTGGTATTCGTGGGGGTTATGTTCCTAGAGCACCCGCGAAGAGTGAAAAACCGCGAATATTGGACGTGGTCCATAAAAATGCCTATAAACGTCAAAATATAACGTAACATATAATAAAAAATATAAGTAAATATATAATAATAATTTAATTAAAAAATACAGTAAAATGTATGGGTACTCACCAATAATGAATGATACTGATTGAAGATGATGATGATAAATAAGCTGTGCAGTACAATGAAGATAATGACTGCACAGCAAAGCAGAGGATTTAAAGCTCCTTAGGTGGCACCTCTTCTTCAGGAGGAGTCGTATCTTCGTGCAAGGTTTTCTTGGTGGACTTGAGGAACATTGTAATAGAAAGTTGCTGTCGCTGTTGCTTCGTGGTGGTGAGGAGGGTTTTATATGTCTGCTGGGCTGCATCTGCCTGAGACAGCGCTTCGTGGGCAGCAGCCAATCAGCAGCAAGGAGAAATGAATAACGCTCTCGGATTGGCTACTTTCAAACCTCCTGCCAATAGCGTTTATTTTATATTGATATTTTGCTGAATTTACCTTAGTATTTATATTACAAAATTAGTAAATTATATTGTTATTAATAATTTAGCGTTAAAAAGCGTGAAAAAATATATATTGCCACGAAAAAAGGCAAAAAAAAAATCGTGGAAGGTATTTGCGATTCCGCGAATATGCGGGGGTTTCCACGAACAATTATTAGTTAGGTTCTAGGGAAAATTCCGCGAATAACCGGGGCCGTGAATGCCGAACCATTATTACGCGGGGGGTCGACTGTAATAGTTTTATCCATCCCAAGATGTGTGTCTCTTTTCTGTTTCTAAAGAAAAGATCATGTCTTCTTTTAAAATTAAAAATGAATGCATCAACTAAGTATTCCCAGCAGACTTTAGAATTAGCATACATAAATATGTAACAAATATAGTCCAGTTTTTGTCTCTGTATCTCCATACATTTGAATTTTTAAAGTTTTACTTACCTGTAAGTTGAGGCAGTTTGCTTTCTGTCTATCATTAAGGTTGTCAGGTTTTCTTGCTTTCACCCCACATTTTATCATGTAATTTAATCTGTTATTTTGACATTTTCTGTTTGTTCATTAAATGCTTTAAAAACAAATAGACTGATCTTTCTAATTGGAAAATAATCACCCTAGAGAAGTAATAAGTATGGCATAGCTGGTAGTTACCCAAGTGGTCGTGATTCATTCTTTTGAATGTTACATAAATAAATTAACTTTATTTTGTCAAGTTGATAGTACTGCTGATACATTTATGTCTGGTTCTGTTTTAGTTTCATGTGCTACAAAGGTTTAATCAATGCAGTGTCGTCTACATTTCTTGGCCTTTTGAGGTGAATGACAACTAAGATTTAGATGATGTCAGCAGAATCCAATGAATACATTTATTCAGTAGAAGAGAAATAAAATTGATTTGTGTCTTTTTTGGGATCATGCATTATTATTATTATTATTTTATTTTTTTTTTTTGGAAGATGAAAGTTTTTTCAAAATAAACATCATTTTAAATAAGTTGCATTTGAATTTGAATCTGTTCCATTAATTTGTTAATCTTACTGGAATATTTTTAGTCAACATTTGACTAAATTTGTGTTGAAGAAGGTTGGACTGAAAGTAATCAGCCCAATTAATTACAGGAACACCGCTATCTAGACATCTGTGATTTTGTTCACACAAAATATGAAGATGCTTATACTTGTTTATATCAGTACTATCATTGTCTTTCAACAGATGTTAGCACAATAGTCTTTGCAACTGGTATCAACCATGAATAGAATATTGAAACAAAACTGTTGGAGTTCCTCACAAAAGATGGCGTAGGAATTGGAAGCATTCATTGTGACTGCAGAATGTGTTTAGTGAGTCTAGCTTCAGTTAGACATTGTCTTTAAATTTCAACAGTGGGAACTGACATTGAAGACAAGCCAGGTTCAGCCAGGCCATCAAGTACTCTAACTGATTCAAACACTTGTTTCTTAGCACTTAACGGAAATACCAAAATTGTGCATGTGAATTTTAAAAATGAACTTAAATTGAAGCATTAATTATCTAAGTAACATTTATATCAAAGGGTTGGTTGTACATAGTTTACTTTTTTTTGAATATATAATAAAGCAGTGTCAGCTGAGATAATTTTAATAATATTATAATACTAATCATACTGGCATTGAATATAATCAATTGCTTTGTTATGTGGAATTAACCATTGTCTGGAGATTTTCCTGCCATATCTCATATGTGTCATTTTTTAAAATGTATGTAATTTGTATACATGTCCAATGAAAAACCTGAAAGTATTTTGTCCACCTTCATTAATAAGGGAGCTATGGCCCCTCTTGTATAACTGCTGCTACCCTATAATACGTGCCATGCTCACATTAAAGAAATACTTTATCACCCACAACCCACAAACTAATTAAGATATAAGTTTTTAATTTGTTTTCTCTGTTGAACCTTTTTTAATGGAGATTGAAAATTACATTAAAATTTGTGTATCTAAGGGAAAAAAAAATAATTGAAAATCAATCTTTGGATTTCAACTAATTATGGAAGTTCCTAAAATTTTTAAAGCTTCCATTTATCTAACGAATTTCTCCTCCAATTTATATTCACAAACACTGCTGGCAAGAAGAGGTATGAAGGCCAGACAGTGACAAAGAGAATCATCAAATGGTATCCCCAAGCCATTTTGTGGTGTTGGCCAAAATTAATTCCTGGATTTCTTGTAATCATGTATGAAATTCACTAAAACATCATGCTTATTTGATTGTTTGAGTATGCATTCTATATACTATTTATTATCATATACTGCAATAACATATTGACTGACTTTAAAGGATTTGGAACAAACTGGGGCTGTTATCTGAATGACCTTTTTTTGATGTCACACTAATTTATTGCACATAATATCCATAGAAAGTCTGTACACATTTAGCTCATTTGTACTACTGGGATGAAATGGCGATGAGATGATTTTGAGAATCTTGAACAATTTTTTTATGTAGATAGTCATTTAAAGTATATGCTTTCTTGAGAGATAGAAAGAGAGGATATGCTTAATATTGGCCCTTCTCCCCTGAAAAATCTGAATTTGTTCAGTCCAATAAGTCTGAAGACTAGCAACTGGTGCAAGCCTTTGACAGAGCTGCCAATCTTATCACATGGGCTTTACTCATCAAAAAAGGCTCTAGGCACACAGTGAAGTTGGTTTCATGAAAACAAATTTTTGCACTTTTTGTACTGATGAAGAACAATGTCACTCAAGTAATAAACACATTTTATGATTATGTCCTTTTTAAGATATTCCAGCACAAATGAAATAAATTTGTGTGCAATAACAAATCTATTTTCATGATCTTCACTTGCTAACGCAAACTAATGCAACTTAACGGTTTTCTTGAATTATTCTTATAGCACAATTCAGATGGATTTAATGATACTTGTGGGTTTTCCCAATGACCTGTGAATGAGTGAAATTGACAGCATTTATGGAAACACTTTTCTGAGGCTGTTCTCAGGATGGTGCTGATAGGAAGATTGTTGGGTTTTTTTGAGGGTAACTTTTGTTAACCTTGACTTTTTTGATGAAGATGGTTCCAGTGCCATTTAGAAATTATGGGTTGGTTTTTTTTTTTTTCCCACATCGTAGACTTAAACCCATGAACTGTTGGTTGCTAATAAAATGCTCTATCAACTGGACCGGTGACTATGCATTTTTGTGACATTTAGGTTTTTCATTTCTGAATTAAATATAGATACATATTCATACTAGGGTGTACTAAGCAAAGGAGCTGAGTGTATGGCTTATTTAAGACTTCTTTTTTCTTCCACTGTTCTTGATCTTTGATTTTACAGCTGCCCCTTTGTATATTATAAGACTAAGCATAGGTGATTTCTCTAACTGTCCACTTTGTGCTGCCTTGCTCTGTTCTCCAATACTTCTAGCGGGTCCCTCCCTTTTTTAAAAAATGTTTCCCCACAGTGGGCAGTACTATAATGGATTATTTTGATATTAAGGTGTTCTGAGTATCATTTATGTATGGTATGATTCTGCTGCTGTTGTATTTTGTCCTGCTCCAATCCTGGTTTTGGTTGATGACCTACCTGTCAGATGATGTTAGATGTTCATTTTACTCTAATATGGATGCCAGGTGTTTCTTTGCATGTAGCATCAGTGGTTCACAAAGTTAACAATGTTGCTCCAGTTTTGTCTGTCTCCTGTAGACTTGTTTATATTTTGAATGTTTTTAGAGTCCATGTCTATACTTCGAATAGCTTAGCAAAATACTCTGCAAGCCCATTTTTACCCTGACATTTCTCACATGTGTGCAACAAAATTTTGAGAATTAGATTTACCAAGCATGGCTTAGACATATTTATAATCAATATGCTCTGAACCACTTTAAGTGTTGACTTGTTTTACAAACACAAACTGAATGTAAACAAGGCATATCAATCATAAAAAATAAATACACCATTTTGAAACCATAAAGAAAAAATCTGGGATTTACTTATCTTTTATATGCTCAAGTTGATTTTATTTTTAAATACAATTTTTTAAGATTAATAATAATAAACCCTTTCTGTTTTTGAACTTTTTGTCTATCAGTAATAGGCACATTTAGTACTCTCTTTTCTTAGACACATGTACTTCATTGGAATTTCATGGTTTCAAAGTTTGGTTCTCAAGTGTTTTTTTTTTTTTTATTTCTATGGCAACTGGAATAATATCATAAATATAGTACTTTTATGCAATTTTCAGACTCCACCTGAAAAGTTCACCCTACAAATCAAATTTTTTAAGGTTCATGGTAAAGAATGCATTTAAGAAAAAAGATTGTACGTGTTGGTAGTTGCTGATGCACGATTACCAATATATATTTCAGTATTATTCTCAACATTATTTTGACATCTAATGTATTTATTGATTTTGATCTCTTCATTCAGCATTGTGCACTAATAATAATTTTGGTTGATGTCTTTTTGTCAGGTAAATATTCTGAAGTTATTGAACATTAATCACTTGGAAATTAAGTGTTCTCATTGATTTCATCACCTGAAAAAGCATCCTTTGGTGAAATGCAATTTAGAATATTACCTGTAGAGGCCAGGGTTAGCAAAGTGGTTGATATGTAATCAGTTTGACTTGGCCACTGCATAATGGGATGGGGTATCCATGTATGTCTTTTATAATCTTTAATCCTTAGTTTATATCAGCCGTTCATTTAGAAAGCAGGCTGAGCCCACCTTGTTACACAATTTGAATTGGTGTTGCTTGAACAAAAAATGAGCATT
The DNA here is from genome assembly GCA_018389105.1 of Nautilus pompilius. Taxonomy (NCBI): domain Eukaryota; kingdom Metazoa; phylum Mollusca; class Cephalopoda; order Nautilida; family Nautilidae; genus Nautilus; species Nautilus pompilius. The sequence goes on along the minus strand of JACATO010000125.1, from coordinate 2,235,096 downwards.
TTTTCCATTCCGCTCTTATAGGATATATGGCACAAGATAGGATTTCTGAACTTAAAAATTTTATGCAAAAATCAGCAACTGGTATGAAGTGACAGTGTGAGAGTTAAGATTACAGTCATATTTATGTGAAAATGTTATAGGTTAATGTTAATCTAGTGCATTTATACATTCAGAGATGAAAATCTAATCTTTCTGAAGAGCTAGAATATGATTGGATTTATTGCCAAATGCTTTTCTTTCATATGTGTCTCATATTTTAAATCAGCAGATTTTGATAGCCATTCTGCTACAAAGTTATTTTCATATTAAGTGTTCTTTTCTTGTCATGGTAGCATTTACACAAGCATTATTGTGGTGAAAAATTGGAACATCTTTTCTGTCACACTTCTTTAGTGAAAGGACAACTGATCATTAGTGATAGAACCTTTGAGCTTTCATTATCACATGTCTGTTTAGCTATTATCATCATTTAATCTGTATTGCCATTAGCAGCTCTCTGCTTGAGACTTGTCAACAGAATGTAGTTCTCAGCTAGTTTTTAATTGCAGTCATTGATAAATCAAGATGCAGCCATGTCAATAATTTAATCTGATTCATTTTAGAAAGTATTAGTGCATTTGCAATCTTTCAGAAGACTGATTGAGCACCCAACATTGTCTTAAGATGACAGGGCTGAACTAACATTAGTCTACAGTGTGGCTATCTACAGTAAATTTGGTATTTGGTGACAATTTGTTTACTGATTTGTTTCTAGTTGAAAGCTTCTCTTGTAATTTGGTGGTCTGGATTAGCACTTTCCATTCAAACAGACAAAATATGGCAAGACAAATATCAAATCTTTTGATATTTTACTACTGGAACTGGCAATTGTGAGCATTTCTGAATTAGTTTCTATTCATTAGTTTTGACATGCTGATACAAAATGTTAGACTTTATTATATAATGTGTGGTGCACATATACACTTATTGTGAAATGCATGATGTTGATGTAATACACCAAAAGGAGAAATTGGTAAATTATGCTAAGAATCTTGTTTATTGGGATATAGTAGCATCTTACTCTTTCTTTCTTCTAATGCGAAGTAAAATTTCAAATGTAATAATAAATTGAAAACAGAATTATTGACAACTGAGAGGGATAAATTTTTTAAGGCCATTGATTAAATTAGTTATGCTACTAATATTTACATATTAAGTTTAAAGACTAAATTCATTTATATAATTTAACAATAAATAAGTATTAAATGACAAAATGTGCTGTTTTGTTTGTAGACTTTTGCATAAGTTAGGAACCCTGAAATTTCAGATTTATTTACTACTAAAAATAGTCTTTTCGAATATGGTAAGTCTAGGATTAAATGATGAATCTACACAATTATTTTAACTCATTTTTACTTGTTGGTATCAGTATACAACCCCCCCCAGATTATTACTTAAAACGCTCTTGTGAAATTCCTTATCACTATCTGATTTCTCCATGTAATTCCAGAAAGATTTTAAACATGGCATCTTTATGCAAGGTCATACACCCTAATGCTATATATTTTATGAAAATATAAATAACAAAGCCACAAATTTCAGTTAAATCAAATTTACCATATTTGAAATTGAGCAGTCACAAGGTGTATGCAACCCTAATCTTCACTCATGAATGTTGTAGGAGGCTTGGTCAGTGTGCAAAGGAATGGGAGATATGCAGAAGCAGGCTAATGTGTAGATGTGGGATAATGCAAGGCAAGTCCTAAGATGTTCTCCCTCAAATGTTGATATATCAGAATTATCTAAAATTACTGTTTCTCAGATTTTGTAAACCTGATTTGCTAACTGCATACTTGCCTTAAATGTGCCAATTTCTTTCATTCTTTTTGCTAATCTCTCACCGCAGTAAGTTTCATCAATCAGCTTCAAAGCGTATGATAAAGTTGAAACCTAAAAAATAAAGAATTTCTGAAAGGAAATTGTTGTATAGTCATTTATGATAGAAAAGTAAATAAATTTACTATTTGTTTGTGTTGTTGTCTATAGCCAAGGAAAAATCGCTTGGTCTTTAGCCTATTAGTAAACCAACATTCCACCAAAAAACAACACATTCTGTAGTTGTAATAAATATGTTGACTCTCTTTTATTGGTTTCTTAATTGCTCTTTCCATTATCTTTTTCTTCATGAACTGCAGTTTGTCAGTAAAATATTTTATATTTCTTGATTGCTTTGATTTATGAGTTTAATTTTCATTTATGCCTCAAATGATTGGTTTTTTACTGGCTTGATTTCTAAGTGAATGTTCCGGTTAAACATTTTGCTCTTTTATTTTTTGTTTAAAAAAATAGCTTTTTAAATCACCAGTTTAATATCCGATGTACTGTGACATAGAGCAACAAAACATCTAATATCACTATTTTCAGATCAGGCAGTTTCCCAGTGAATCTATCAAAATGTTTGCTCTTCACAGTACTCAGATTGTTATTTCTCTTTAATTTCATGTTAATTTAGTCATCTTCTAAATGAAATGATGTCTGGTAGATGTATACAGCTGAATTGTATGCATGTATTTATTCATGATAATCACTGTTGTAAAAGACAACACAGAATTTAATGAATGTTGTCTATGTGTCGAACAACTTGAAAAAAAAATTAAACATGTAAAATGCAAATAAACAAAAAAAAATTAGAATTTTCACATAAATATTTGACTTGACCTTTTATCTATTTTAATAAGCCTTTATAAAGATTTATCTTAGATGTTGATTAACTTTTGTAAAAATGCTTGAAATACATGTGCGAGCTTTACATTTTGTGTGTTAGTGAGGCCCTTGTATGGAAGTAAGCCCCTAAATGGTTTTATTTATAAAGCATTACAATTTAAATACTAGTTAGCTGATTATTAAACACAGAAATTCTAAGGAACAAAGAAATTACTGCCACTTTGTGATGTGGTGAAAAAAGGCATTTTTTAAAGGTTGGAGGCTTTGCAAGAAATTGTACCTGTGTATCACGGGCCAGATCTGACGTGCTGTGTCACCAAAGTCTCATCTAAATTTCCTTACCAATAAAACAATGCTTGGTGGACAAGCATTCACTGCTAGACATGAAATTGAAGCATTCCTCTTTGTGTTGTATTTTAATTGTAGGCACAGACACACAGGAAGAAGATGGTACAGGTTAGGCATCAATGTGAAGTATAATTGCTCAGTTCCTGAGAAGGATAAAAAATGCCAAGTTACAGATTTGCCATCTGGCTTTAGACAATTGAATAGTACAATTGAGTATCTGAAACTTTAGTTACAGCCACATGAAACAAGGCAACAAGCATTGAAACTTATTTAAAGCCTTCATTTTTTCCTAATATTTGTAACAATTTTTTGTTTTTAAATGTATTTATATGACTTTAGCTTCTGTTCTACCAGCAAATTAAAATGAACTCATTGCTTAGCTGCAGGGATAATGTTAAAGTACAATATCATACAAAATCTAAAAGTCTTAATTTGGTAAGTGACCCTTTTACATATGTAAAAACTGAATTGTTAACATTTTATGCCACATGATTAGGCAATTTAATAGAAGTGGGGAAGAGAGATAACTGACAGTTATTTCCTAAGGTGGTTATCAACATTTGTATTTTAGTATAATGTTTCTTATCAGTTTTTTTTTTTAATTCCCTAAATAGATATTCATTATATCCCTAGGGCTTTTAACCAGATTTCTTTTATTATTTTTTTTAAAATCACTACAAGTGAAGCTGGTGGCAGCTGGATAAAGACATATCAATTTACAAATTATTTTATATCAATATCAATGCACAAAGACAGTGAAGTGAAAGATGATATTGAGGATTTTTATTTTTTTGTTTTGTTTGGCTTTTTAAAATGGCTAACATATTTACTTTGATGATAGCTTCACTTTTAGATAATATTATCTTCCAAATTTAAAATGTTTAAGGAAAATAACTCTCTCCCTCTCTCTGTGCGCACATGTGTGATATACAAAATTTGATTGATAAACTTGATATTAAGTCCTGTTTTCACTGTACATGAGTGCTGATGCCTGTGAGGTGTTGGCCACATACCATGACAAAAAATTTGCAAGTTTGTACCCACCATGTATGTCACATGACCAAGCATTATTAGGTTCATGACTTTCACTTGTAGATTATGTGGTCATTAACTACTACTACCTGGGAATTTTAATACATGCAGCAACAAATTACACTGAGATCATTAAGACTAATGGCAATGCCAGCTGCATGTTACACATTTTTACCCTTCAAGGTTCAGATCTTAAAGGGAACTTCAAACATTGTGGCACTAAAGTGATCAGTAGAAGAAAGCTAATAAAAGCAAGGATTTTACTTTCTGCCACTAAATTCATTTAAAAAATACACATGCTACCAAGTGAATGAACAAATACAACAAAATTGGTTACTCTTGACATCTTAAACCACATGAATTACTAAAGAAGAATACATAAAAAAAATTCTGTAAAGACACAATCAAGAGATTACTCACATTCTTTAAAAGGGAAAAATGTATTCAGGAAAGATGAGCATTTCTTCCTTCAGATCATCAGTCATCATCTTTTGGTTCAAACAACTAAGCCTATTGTGAACCACCATGTCTAGCTTTAAAGCTGCCTTTGATGAAAAATATATGACATACATGGGACGTATACTCATCTTTAATTTACCAGTGAATGAACAATGCTAAATGACAGGAATTGCAACATTGAACCCAGGCAGTGGCAGAAGTTTGTTCACTTACATTTGTTGAAAAAAAATGTCTGAATGATTTCCATTGCTGCTGGTTGTTGTCCTGGAGGTGATAGGAAGTGATTTGGAAACCAATGAAAATAATTTGCCCTTCCAGGAACTGCAACAGATGATATTTTTGACACACACAATTTGCAGAGAATACTGGCTTTGACATGCACATGATTCATGGTCTACTGTTGATCCTAGGAAACAAGATCAGGCACCAAGGAGTTTGGTGAAATAGATTTGGCAACGACTGGTTCTGAGTCAATCACATTTGTGTTTCAGACCTCTTCTAGCACTTTCCAGGCACGACAGAAGTTACACTTTTCTATCTCGGAATAAATGTTTTTCCCCATTTTAGTTGAGGCTATTGCCACATTTATTATGCAAAAGAATCAGCCCACTTAGATCAGGGTGTCATTCTTCTTTCTACAGAATCAAATGCAGATTTTTTCCAGGTGCATAAATTTCCACAAAAGCAATATCTAGATTGTAGTGTTTGAACTGAGTCACCCAGACTGCCAAGGATAACAGAGACTTTCATCATGTCCTTCATCAACAGTAACTATAAGCACAGGCTTTAGCATAGAGTTTTGGATAGTGGGATCTTGGTTTATCATCTTGAGTGATGAAGAATAGCATATCAGGCCAGAAATAAAGTCAACTATATAATTATTTCTACTGTTTTTGAACAAAAGTGAGTCAGAATGGTATTTTATTAAGGAACTTTGAGCTTTAATAACCTTTATAGGCAGTTTGGAGTTTGAACATGTCTTTTCTTTCAGTTGTAGTTACCTTATTGGTTACCTGAAGTAAGTATCAGGCACCATCTCTAGAATGTATGGAAAAATTGTTTGATATCTACCAGCTATAGCAGAAATGAATCGCTTTGGCAGTTTCTTCCAGTATTTTTTCCATGCTCACTGAATCTTTTTTATTTGTTGTTTTTTTTGTTATTCTCATGTTTATTCTCAAGCTTTATTTGTGTCCTCACAGCTCTTTAAAAAGCTGTTTCTGATCTTAAGTTATCAATCCACTTATCATAACAGGAGTGAACTGAGCGATTTTGCCATCAATTTTCAGTTTTCCTTGATTTAAGTTCTTGTGCAGGTGCCAAGTATTTTCTGTTTTATTAAAGTTGAAGAATTGGCAGCACTTGAATGATTGTTTTCCAAACTTTTCTGCTCTGTTTCATTTGCATTATACTCAGCTATCCCATACTTGCGGTTCATCACATGGAATTGGGTAATTTATGTTGGATCTTCTTTCTCTAATATGTGTGCAGTTTCCTCTTCATCTGGCTGCTTTTCCTTGTAGTTCAAATGTCTGTGTGTGGCTTTGATGCATAAGCAGCCTTGTAAGTATTTTGTTATTCTTAATATATATTATCAAGTCTCTCTTCCTGTCTTTTTTTTTTCTTCCTTGTTTAAATTGTCAACTAAATATATTTACTCCAGGATGACTGAGTTTGCCACATGGGTTTCAAGATTGGAAATAATACACTTTGCATTATAAATATTATAGAACGTGCAGGATATTCATTGCAATACAATAGTTTCATGCCATTTATTTGAAAAAAAATTGTTTAGAAAAGGAATGGGCAAACTCTGGCTCATAGTAGCTTTCCAGCTTCTGTGTCATCCTGTTACTATGGTCCTTTAATGGCGGAATAGATCAAATAATTTTGAGGACAGAAACTCAGTAGGTATTGTTTTTTTTTTAATATATGGTAGATATTATTAAGACTGTTCACCCCTTCCCATTAACAACAACAAAAAAAGAGTATAATTACCACAATATATATATATACTGACAGAATTATGCTAATTTCTATCAAAACACTTTTTGAAAGCTAATTTTAGCATGAACCAAATAAAAATATCTTGAAATTTGAAAATGTTGCTGACAGCCATAGTTAAAACAACTGAATTCTATTTTCATATTTTAATTAGACATTTTTTCTGATTTTTGCTACGTGTTTTCAGAGATAGCATTAAATGCCAATTTGTATACTTTTAATTAACATAACTACTCTATTTGTCATAGCAAAATAGTGCAATCTGTTATCATCAGCATATGACTGTTAATTTTAGAATCCAGATTGCTATCTCTGTTTGGTTGTGCTGTTGCTTATTATGTTGTTTGTTTTATTTTGTGAATATTTAGATTTATGGAGGATGTCTTACTTGGTTTCTGAATTGTTTTGATGCAAATAATAGTTACTATAAATAAAACAAAAGGACAACTACAAACATGTTAACAAAATTCTAGCCCCAAGAAAAGTAGAACTGATAGTTTTTACTGATACTGATAAGAAACTGTAATTAGCTCAATAAAATAATGAAAATCAAGATCTATCTGATAATTTATATTTAAATACTGTCCTTTAGAGTCAGAGAGAGCCTTGTTTAAGGGTGAGACTGGGCAAGCAAGATTTTGTCTGTATTAAAAAAAGAAACTTATGAATTATTTCAGTTTAGTGCCTACCTTGGTTTTGCTTTGTCTTTACTATGTAACAAGTTTTTAAGATATAGACTTTTATTTTCTCTCTCTAAATGTTGTTGTTTTTTTTTCAAATAAACTTAGCAGTTAGCAGGAAAACCATATTTATCATAATGTTAATCAGATTCCATGCCATATACTGTTTGGATATGGTCATCAATTTGTTTTTCCATTCTACTTCAGGTTTTTTTTAAAAATCATGGTGTACTGACATAACTCCAGTACAGGCAGTTTGTGTTTGGCTCTGCACACACAGGGATGGTAGTTAAGGATTTCTGAATGCAAAAACAATTTTGTTCCAGTTTTAGGGAGTTCTGTTTTGTTACATTCTTTGTTTTCCCAATTCCTGAAAATCAAAGGTTTACATTGTTACCACCATTTTTACCTTATAGAACTAAAAACAAATAAGACATTAACAGACATGAGTATACTAAACAAAAATGTCAATGTAAAGACATTGATAAAGATACTAAAAGAAATTTGGATGAATATGGTTTCTGGAATACAATAGCAAAAAAAAAAAGAACTTTTTTTGTAATTACATGTGAAAACATAATGAGTTTGCTGTTTATTTACTTTTATTAAAAACATTTGATATTCAAAACTGAAAAAAAAGCTGTCATTTAGCATTTGCAGTTTGAAGTACATTTTTGAGACAACATTTAACACCAAAACTATGTGATTTCTTTAAGATAGCATACAAACAACCATGTTATACAGGCTCCAATGAGTTGTTCATAATTGTAGAGAGCTCTCCAAATTAGTGAGTCCAGCATGTTGTTTATGTTAGTGTTGGGAAACAAGCACCAGAGAGAACATTTGTAGATAGTAGATGTGAAAGCCATTACATACCAGTTGAATGGGCAGTGAGCTCTTAACTTGTTATGATTTTACAAAGTTCATCCTATTATATAGCTATTCAAATAGTCAGGAATTTATGATAAGCACAGTTTGTTTATGCTTTTTTTAATATTCCAGTAACAAAAACACTAACTTTTATAAATGTTTTTGTTTTTCAACCAATACCAGTTGCATCTTTGTGCATAGCATCTGCGCACATACTCTTCCTTGACAGTGAAAGTTGTGACAGTTATGTAGATTTTCTAATAACTTATTTTTGTAGTCTTGAGTAAGGCAGATATTTGATATTTAACATTTATTTAGGTTTTTGTACATTCTCTAGTACATCATTTATTTTGGCTTCATGACTATAAACCATTTCTCATTTTTTCATGCCTCTAACTAACCAGTCATCTGCACTTAACTTTATCCTCATCTTGGTTAATAATAATTGGTATATTCGAAAGAACTTTTCTGATAGGGCTCATTTTTTTATTATAACTTGCAAAATAGTGCCTATAGCAATAACAATTTTGGGATAGTTGCACAAATGATGAGTAATTACAGCTGAGAGACAAATGTATACACAATTCATTACCACTAATACTTGTTTATAAGATGGATTTTATGACAGATTTACTTCTCAAAAGTTGGAAGTCATCTTATAACTAAGATGCAAAGTGAAAGTTATTTGAAATCTTTTATCGGTAAAGGAAAAATCAGAACCACAATATTTACCATTCTTTTTAGGAGACAATATTGTGTTCACATGTTATATGCCTGTCACATTAATAAAATATGAATTAATTGGTATTTTCCTTTTTAAATTATTATTATGTTATTGTGATTTATTTAAGTAATGGCATTATAAATTGTAAGTTAGTTGGATAGTGAATGCATTATGATGCACCCAAGAATGTTCCACCATTTTGAATTTCTGCTATCAGTATTTGATGAATTTAATTGACCATGGATTATGTGCATAAACCAAAAATAATTGACAAAACAAATTAAGTATATCATTTGTTGAAAATTACTCATACTTTTCCAAAATGGATAACATTTCTGTTATGTCAGCCATTATATTACGTTTCCAAAGCAAGCAATGGATTAGCTGAATAATGTGTTTGACATAACAAAGGAATATTTTTTTTACTCTTTAATATCTTATTTCTGACTTGTTTTAATATAGGGTCAATGCTAAAGTTACTTTTTTTTTGTCCAAAAAAAGGGGGGGTATTGAGGGGGGGGCACTGGAAGTTCTTTGCTTTATACAGATCATGACAGCTCATTTTCATGCTGCTATAGAAGGGATTTGCATAAAATTGAAAATACACTGACTGCTGACAGGAATAAGCAGGTTTTCATCCATCATGCCATCCCCTTTCATCAGGAAGACATTTCATTGAGTGACAATGACCCCAGACATATAGTTTTTCACCACATTTGCTATCTGGAACATAAATAGGCTGATGGAACATTAAAAAGGATGCCTTGGCATGCACAGAGTTCTGATATGAAAATTTATGAGGCTACTTGGTGTTATATGACTACTGAGAAAGTCAAACAGGGGAGCAGTATAATAGTATACTGACTGCCTGCCTTTGAACAAACTGCTATTGATTCAAACTCTTCTGTAAAGAGCACCGTCTTAGGCTTGGTCATCACTGTTTCATTTCTGTTGCATGTTTTAGCTTTGTAATTTGGGTGCCTCTCCTCAGCAAAGATTTTCAGCAGCTACACACCCATATAGACCACTTTGCACCAATGTGCATTTTATTGTTCTTGGAGAAGCATTAACACTCTTGCAGCTAGGTCATTCACAGGATCTCTACTGGCTCATACCTATCATGTAGAGAACATAGACTGAGATACTTAACACCGTTTTTGGAGAGTTTGGGATTTCTTCCTCATTCTGTTGTTAACAGTATCAATTTATCTATCCTCAGTCTTACATGCTGAAATCTTCGTAAAATATCCTTCACTAGCTAAGATTTGATCTATCCAGGGGTGGATCCAGGATTTTCGGAAGGGGGGAGTGTGGCATAGTCCATACCGAGCACCGAATTCCAAATGACTACACCAGAAGTGAGCAAACTACGGCTCACACATGTGTCAGATCAACGCCGTCCATTCAGAAATTTGTAGGCCTACTTTTGCAGTTTTCCGGTTTCATATAAAGCGGGAAATTCTTATGAAGTTGGCCAAAATTTTAGAAATACAGGAGTCAAAACAAGTTTTATGAGGATTGCGGCTGAGCAGCAATACAACAGGCTCTCATGCGGCCTCCAGAGACAATGTTCTCCCACCCCTGGACCACTAAACACAGAACATGCATTTCATTTCAGAAAACATCCAGCATCTTTAGTATCGAGTCTTCACAAGAATATTGAACTAACAATAGCATATTTATTTTGCAATAAAATCCATAATATATTTTTATTTCAAGGAACTGTAGTCCATTTCTGCAAATTCATCAGACTGAATAATGTGTTCAGATCCCAGATAAAACAAAAATGTATTTGCGAAATGACAGACAAGGAATCATCGCTGATGTTATACACTGTCAAAGTGTTATGTATCAACACACCTATTTTGTAATATTTATTCCATCAGTGGGTTGTTGAAAAGCATGTGCCTTGGGTACCTGCGCGTATACATGTCTATGATCCTGTCATAGTCCATGCGAATGTCCCTGTGGACGAAAAGTAGAAGCAAAGCATTGAATCTCTCCTCTGTCATTGTTGAACGATAGTATGTCTTCATAAACTGCAACACAGAATTGGTGTCTTCAACACAGAATTGGTGTCTTCAACACTAGCAGAGGTGGCCGGGTATGTTAGAATGATCCTTAGTATGGTAGTGATGTTATTATAGAACTTTTCAATACTTTTCTGATATGATTCTGAAGGTATCTGTGAGAGTTGAAGGGAGATCTTTCTCGGGTTGGCCTGACCAATTGCATCGCCATATGCAGAGTTCCTGATGAAAATTTCCGGGAGAGGGGAGATCATCTCGATAATAAGACAATACTTTGGTTTCTGTTACTTTATCGAGTTTTGTTAGATATTTAGGGACAAGATACAGCACTTGGATGGCATCATGCGACTTGCCAGTAAATCGATCCTCTAGTTATGAAGTCAGGTGGTCAACAAAAGGAATATATACAGATCTGCTAAAATATTCTTCCAGATTCTCAGCTGGGACATTATTTCTCGAAATATGGCGTCCAGTGACATGAGGGTTTGCTAGAGGTGTGTCAGCAAGTTCTGCCATTTTTGTGCATTCTGAAAATAGCTTTGAAAATACGTGGACATCCTCATGGCGAATGTTACTCAATTCTGCAATTATGAGATCAACTTTATCAAATGCTGTTATTATGTCTATTGCTGTGCCCTGTAACTGACATGCCAAACCTTTTGTAAAGCCAAATATGTAGTGGTGAACAACAAATGGAACTATGAATTTGAAACTCCGAATTTGGGTATTAATGCCTGTTGTTTCATTAATGGTTTTTTGGTCCCATCTGTTTTTCTTGTTCTTCCTCAATTTCATCAAATGATCTAATAAAGGCACATATAGCTGCTCCAGGTCATCAAATGCAGCGTGCCGTTCCACCCACCTTGTGTTGCACAACAGTTTTACCTTTGTTTTTTCCTCATTTGGATTCTTCCCTGTTTTCTTGCAAACATCTTCAATTGATCTTTCAAGAGCACGCTGACGGTGAATACTTGAAAACAGCCCAAGCGTTTCCATGAGGCATATCATATGGTAAACCTCCGGCACCTTTGATGCTTTTGAGATGGCGGATTCAGCTGGTGTGATGCACAGTGGAAATAGGTGGCCTTTTCATTCCCAGTATTTCGTGGGCAACACATCAACGGTGGAAGAGCTATTATTCTCTTCTTCATTTTGCTTAGCTGAAATTGAAGGGAATGTCTGAGAATATATTTACACACAACTGGTGAAGCCAAATCACAAAATAATAAATATGGCAAATCTATAACCTAGTTATGTGGACACCAGTATATGCTTCCTGTTCCGAAATTAACGAACCCCACTTCACGCCCTGTCCCTCACTTGACCTCCCTCCTGGCCCCGCCATCGTTAGTGCATCATCCAGTGGTGAAGGGATGAGGGATTGCAATCTTCATCTAGAATCACTCTGATTGTTCAGACTGGGTGCCGCACAGCAGATTCGCACTGTCTACAGTTTATATGAGCTACCAAACATCATCACTTTTATTGAATGATAGAGGATCAAAACCAGGAAGAAGCCAGTTCTCAAGACAGATTAGTAAAATGACGCTTTCAGCAGAGAGTACAGTGATGTGAAAGGCCAAGCTGGTCCCAGGAGGTTGAGCAGAGATTCAAAATGCCAGGGATTCTCTTTATGCAGGCCCAGGTGCGAATGCAGAGGTGGGGTCATGATTCACCCCTGCTCGACCCACCAAAAAATTGTTTGTGAAGAATTTTGTGAACTGAAAAAAGTCCACACAGAGGAGATTACAGATGCACCAACAGATATGTGGAAACAGCTGAACAACAACGGCCCATGCCATTTGTCACCTTTTTTTTTGCTCATCATCTGTCTTGTACATTGGTATTTAGTTGATCTGAGGATGCCAGAGATCCTGACCAACCCCCTGCAAAAATTCCTGGATCAGTGCCTGAGGTCGCAATTCCACCTGAAATTATGATCCTCTAAGGAAAACGCCACGTGTGGAATCCCCAATGTATCCTTAAGCCATGAATGTCCCTCACTGGGTTATGTGAGATAAGATTTCCATTCGAGCATAAGACATGATCATGTACACTTAATAAGTTACCATTTATGCAAATAACAGTATTTTTCAGAAACTGACCTTTCCTCTGTGCAAAACAGTCAACCAAGTTTGGCTGTGATCTTTTCATAGTTGCAGAAAACTGTAGTGTCAGTGTAGACTCTTCTAATGATGATCAATGTGAGGTGTATTAGCAGCTGATTATATACTGCGATTGACCCTGACCTGATTGTAAGTCACCTGAGACCGATCGGTATAACATTTCAAAGTTCAATTGTTTTGGGATTACAACAGATTGCACACTGGTTTTCACTTGCCAGTGTTGTGTTGAAGCATTGTTTACTTAACCCGGAATACCCTGCCAAGACAAAGTGCGCAGATTTTGTAACTGACCATAGTGATGTAAAGTTGCGATGACGGAGCCTAAATTCTGCCCTGGTATTCAGGTCACTACAAAATTTGAGTGTGTAAATCTTAGTTGTTTCTTAAGCAGCTCAGTTTTATGAAGAAAATACAACTTTAAGTTTTTTGCGTCTTCTGCTATATATATTAAAATAAAAATTCGTTGCCCAAAAAATAGGGGGGTGCGTTGGGTGCGCCCCCACCTGGATCCGCACCTGCTATTGATGGAATTTCCTGTATATTAGCCATACTTCATAATATACTACAATGATACATATCACTGCCTATACTTCTGTATTCCTTCTGCAGGAGTGGCATTTTCTGACTGCTTGCATGGCAACTATTTACATTGTACAGTATCAACACATGAGCGTCCAATGGATTATTTTATTTTTACATATGAGATGTGAAACAGTCTGTCTTCTGTTTTCATAATTATTTCAGTGTTTGTTTGTGTGTGAGACTTTGTCTTTTATTCATCAGTTGAGATTTGTCTTGCAACTAGTATGAGAACAGGCAAGGTTAATTAAACAGTTTTCCAGATGCTTGAAAGTTGCAATGTGCTTAAAAAAAACAAACAAGAGTTTTATTTGGTAGACAGAAAATGTGGATTACTAAAATGGTTTTGAAAAACATTGAAGGCATTATCTAAATCTATGCTATTTGCTTAAAAGTTTTAATGTATTAAGATATGTTGTTATTGCATTTTAACATAAAGTTTTTGTTTGTTTATTTTATTTATTCTTAACTTTGACTTTGATTATTTTTTCATCTTTATTAGTATTTTGATTATTTGTGTTTTGTTGCTATTGCTTTTGTTTTTTTGTATTTAAAAAAAAAAGAACAGTGAAAATATGTCACTTCTATAAACAATTATGTATTCAACTAATGTTTTTAAGATATAATCTTGTGCAGTATTAATATATTGCTAAAGAACTGTTTGTGTGTGTCTGTGAGTTGGAAGGGGGTAAATTACTGAACCTGCATGCCGTTTTGGGATAGGGCATGAGCCCTGAGTGGTGCCCAAAGGCAGTCATATGATTCCCAACTTGAATCTGGCAACCATGCTGGTGACCCAGCTGGGAGCCAGCCATATAAGCTTCCATGCAGTCAGGCTTGGCGAATTGGCAAAGCTGATGCAATGAACCCTAATCCCCAGAGAAAGGAAGCCATCTGGTCATAGACTAGTGCATGCCTTGATCTTTTTGGGGGGGTTGTATATGCAAGTGTGATGCAGTGAGAAAGTTCAGGAGTGCGTGTGTATCTCCGAAGAGAAGGGATTGGAGTTGAGTCCGAAGCCTTGTTTGGAGCAAGCTCCAGTGGTTGGGTGTAAAACCTGGTTTGTATGAAGACGATTTCATGAGACAGCTTCATTCTGAGCCAAAATGCCCTGATATCTTGAGTGATCACTTCCCCAGCCGATACCTTCAGGGAGGAAGCCTTGGAGCTTTCAGTCTGCAATGCAGTCCAACAAGCACCTAACCTTTCCGGCCAGATGGCAGGGCCCAAGGCAAAAAGGATCCCTACCCCCACCCTTGCAGGCAGGGGACTTTGCGAGTGTGTAGGATTCCCACAGCCACCTTGGTCCCCTGACCAGTCCCCGGAGGGTGGGGGGAGTGAGTGGGATGTCCCACTGGTCAGCAGGCACCAAAGAACTGCGAGCTCTACACTTTGATGAGAGTGATAAAAAGAAATTCTAAGGTGAGCGTGGTATATGGGTTTTCCTTTTATTCCACACACACATGCTCTTAAAGCCACACAAAAGTTAACAAAACTATCTTCTTTTTAAGGATCATTTTGTTCTAAACATTCATATGAAATCTGGCCTGATACTATTAAGGTGATGCTATTTCAGCTTGGTTTCATTTGTATATCCCTAGTATTTTTATATGCCTGATCGTTATTTACCTTATAGCTTAGCCATCCTCTATCTGTCTGTGTGTATGTGAGTGAGAGAGTGAGTGGGTTAAAGAGGGCTTATAGCAAAACAGGAGTGAATTTAATTTAAATATATTTAAATTAAATTCACTTCTGTTTTGCTATAATGATGCTTTCATTCCATAATGGGAAAGTTATCTTGACATGGTATTGATGGAATAACTTCATGCTAGTTCACTAATAAATATAAGGAACCCAGGAAATGAAACAAACTACTAGCACTCATTTCCTTTCCATGGAGATATGTATTGGTGCAGACGCTAACAACCTTCAATGTTAGCTTTGTTCATTCGCTAAACTGCTGCTATTTTGAGACTAAAGTCCAAAATCAAATCACAGAATTGCAATGAGAGAGCAATATAAATCTATTAAAACTGTTGTCTTGCCATATTTTTCTCTCTCTTATTTTACCTGTAGATTATTGAATTAGATAGGATTTCTGTGCTTTTTGGATTTCAGAAATTAATGGTTTTTAAACCAAACCATCATTTTAAAGTCATTTATTGTTTTTTTAATACTAAAGTGGATATTTTCCTTTTGAATTTGCATAAAAGTACACGAGTAATGGCCATGAATTGGTTTTAGAATAAGTTGTTGTACACTATGTTGCTGTTCCATACACTGCTCAAAGCCCAGTTGTGTATATACTCTTGTTTCGTAAAACTCTATTAGCCTTTTTCATTTAAGAAACCAGAGGGTGATTGTTAAGTTGCCCATACAATTCATATTTTGCTTTGTTTTGGTTTGCTTAAAAGTGGAAAATAGAAAAAAAAAAACAGACAAATACTACAAGGAATTAGAATTTAAAAAAAAATAATAATTAGGTCAGCAGCCCAGTGGTTGGCTGAGAGCCTGAATTCAATCTCAATTAGAGTGGATTTTGGCTTTTAATGCATCTGCCTGTGTTGTTTACTGAACCCCCCCAAGATTATTGTGCATAAATTTCTCCATAGTCAGATAATTTTTTGTAATACTTTGTTTTACTTACTAAAATGGTGGTTAAGTACAATGTTATCTGGTTATTAAATTAATGAGGAATGGAAAAACAAATTTACTGCACCAATTCAACTAAACAGTACTTTAATAATTTAAAGTTTGTCTTTTAAAACTACCTTATGGTATAAACATAATTTGATATATTTACTAAATTGTATATTAGATTTAATGAGTGAGATAATTGTTTGATGTACTGGATTTTCAGATAAACTGAAATGCACCTATTATTTTTCTTGGACTTAGCCAACTTTTAAAATAGTTGTTGTAATTATTTCCAAAGGGCGGCAGATGCCAAATGTTTAACATATTGGCTTCCCTGTCATTGAGGGCCCGAGTTTGATCTTCATTGGGTTGGGGATCAACTCAGTCTGGCAGATCTTCTGTGTCATGGTTTCTGCTCTTCTGCACTAGTCCTTCAGCATGTTTCTTCTAATTTATGTTTTAGGTCTCAAGTTCTACAACATGAACCCCAACAATCATTACTGAATTTCAGTGAAAACATCTTTAAAAAAAAAAAAAAAAGGTTATACAAGAATAGGTCTTTGCTAACCAAACTCTTATCGATAATTAACGTCTGTTTTCCTCACCTGGGTTTTATTGGATTATAGTATTGGAATACTTGGGGTCATCAATTTCTTCTATGATGTCAGTGATTCTTTCTTCAACTTCATACCAGCACTGTTTTTTCGTGCAAAACTTAGCTTAGAAAAATTTTATTAAAAATCTTTTTAAAAATAAATCTGTGAATTTTATCTTTTAGTTTTTTTTTTTTAATCATTGACCTGGTTCTGCATGAAACTCTGATGAGTGGTTTTGATTGCAAATGTCAAGAAGTAGATAAAGAATTTTCAGAAGAAAACCGATGTTCAGATTCCTAGTCATGAGAGATTGCAGAAGTGTAACATATGGATGACCATGTGTACCATTACACACTTCTGTGTTGTCTTTTTGTAATTTCTTTATAGTTTATCATATTGTGAAAGACATAGTTGGATTCTGTTTCCTTATGCATAATGCCACTTTTCTTTATTTGTGAGCTGATATTATAGAATTATTCTTTGATTCATGTATTAATATATTCCTATACTACTGACATATTCTAAAAAGTTCTTTTATTTTCTGTTCTCTTGCTTTTACAGTTATATACCACAATAGTTAAATTCTGTGACACTGGTTATAGATGTTAATAAAACTAGAATTTAGATTTTTAATTTCTTTTTCATTTTCATTTTTTACTTGTCAGTTAAGTATAGTCAATGTAGGAAGATCATAAGAATTAATACAAATCTTATGGTACTATTGTTGCACTCTTCTGTTGTTCTGTCTTTTTTAAGAACAGTGTTCAGGGCAATAGAGCATTGTTTTGGATTACCTTTTATCATCTGACTGCTGTTTCTCACATTGCTAGAAATGGTCCAGAGATTAGATGGATGCCCTAGTTTTCAATTGTCTACCTACATTTACTTCATATCTTGGAAATCATAAAAGAGCCAACAGCACAATGCACAGATGTTAAGATGTTTCATGCTTTGTTTTTCTTTATCTGTTGCTGAAACAGATTTTTCTACTCTCATTTTGCACAATTTTTAATTGAAGTTAATCCCTTCCACCTCCAACACACGTTTTGTTTTCTGCTGGTATGAACATTGGTTGGTGACTTTTGATCAGCTACATTTTTATTAATTTTCATATTGAAGGATATTTTTTATATTTGCTAGAATATATATTTTAAGAATATTATTTGGAATTTAATAAATGTTTATCAGTAAATTGGATTCTGTATTATTATTTTTAAATTTTCATACAACTTTTTCTTTCACTGTTTGTAAAGAAAAAATTAAATAATTACTCTTCCACTTGATCATAATTTAAGATTTATCAGATGCGCTTTTCTGAAAACTTGCTACAAAAGCAAAAAAAACGAAAAGAGGGGAGGTCAGTATTGTAGGTGAGCCAGATGTGAATGCATTCTGAAACATGGCTGCCATTTGAGAATTTCAGCATACGCGTGTGAGAGGTATTGATTTTAGCTTTTACTGATGGTATTGTGAGGTTGCTCAAATGCTTCTTGTGTGTCAGTTCCAGCAGTTTTTGCCAACTTTTATGATGGTGCAAAGAAAGCCACATGGTTTGGAGAAGAATTGCCCTGGATTCACCTAAAAGCTAAATTAGGATTACTTTTCATCATTTGATTTTTTTAAAAAAAAACAACAAAAAGGAAGTTTTTTTTTGGTTTTTCTCAATTCATTTAGCTTATACTGCTGTGC
Source organism: Nautilus pompilius (assembly GCA_018389105.1). Classification (NCBI taxonomy): domain Eukaryota; kingdom Metazoa; phylum Mollusca; class Cephalopoda; order Nautilida; family Nautilidae; genus Nautilus; species Nautilus pompilius. Next base: position 2,216,619 of record JACATO010000125.1, on the reverse strand, counting down.
GAACTTGATATAGTGTTTTAACTGGACAGAAGGTGTTATTGCAATCTGTAAATGTCAGAGGTATTGAGGTATTGATGGTAATCTTCGTGCAGCTGATGCGGATGGCACTGTAACAGTAACCAATTATATACAATAAAGATCAGCTGTATGAGGTTTTCCTCATTGTTTGATACTGGAATCTGACATTTTACCTTGGATTAGATGTGCTAAAATGTTTTAAAAGTTTTTAATATTATTTCAGAATAGTTTTCAATATATTCACTTTATTATTTGTTACCATTTCCTCGTCATTTAAGATAAGGAAAGAAAGAGATCATGTTGCTTCATTTTCAATTTTATTTTTCTTTAAATTGATTCATTCTTGTTTCTTAATTACAATTTATAAGAGATCAACAGCATAAGTACTTATTTAGTTTAAGCCTTTAACTAAAGCAATAAAAGTCAAAGACTGGTGTGAGTATTACAGTTCCTTTGGTCACCAATTAGTGGTAGAAATGTGTTCCATGTGTCAAATCTGGCTCAGTGGTTAGACTGCTGGTTGGACGAGGCTAAAGGTTGGAGTTCCATTCTTGGTTTGGGTCAGCTCATTTTGACTGATCCCTCTGCTATTGTTTCTTTGGGCTCTGGTTTTCTCCCTTCTAAAAATGAAGAGTTCTAGTAGGGATTCTTCTGCTAAAGTCTGAGGTGCTGAGCTTTTTATGGCACAGGATAGGCAATACACACAACCCACGACACTTTGCTTCCTCACCAGAGTTGTCTCCATCGTGGAGATTGGTGTATGATGCAACAAATCTGAGATAGATGGCATAGTTCATTCTCAAAATGTTTGAAAAGTGCAGCTAATTTTACCAAACTAATCAGAGTAATTGGTTTGTCTATTTGTAGGAAACTACCTTTTTTAATTATTATTATTATTAAATTTTTGCTGGTTCAAACTGCAGATTTCTATTTTAAAAAATTTTGAGCACTGTTTTGTTTTTAAAAGTCAAACTTTACCTAGCAATTAAGAGAGTTTTGATATAGCATTTTGATTTTGTGTGTTTCATATGACCAGGTTTAAAACTAGAATCAGTTCTAAATTGTTAAATGTAAATTTTAATATCACCCAGTTCTAATAAAAAATATGATACTGACAAAACACAACTATTTTTTTCTTATGCATATAGGGTAAACACTTTTAAGTTATAAAAAAGGATATTTTCCTTCTTGCGTTTGCTGACATTGTAATAAAATGGAGTGAGTATTTGCATAACTGGCCAGACAAGAAGTAACATGGAGAATAGTCTTTTGCACCCAGAGATACCTATTTTGTTTGTTCATTTAGAGTTAAATATCTGCTGCTAGATTTGAGTATAAAAAAGAAAAAAAAATTGCATGAATAGGAGAGTCTGATTGATATATTTTTTTAAAAATTGTTTTTGGATTGCTTATGCAGAAATGAAAGAAATGGGGGCTAAGACTGATGGTCATTTAATGTGTGTCACTGGTTAACATTTACTTGTTTGTCAGACCATCATAGAATGAGCTATTTACTGATGACTGAATAGTAGCCTACAATCTTATGGATAGCAAATCCTTGGATACTTGGCCAATCCATTTAACTGTTGGGCAATGCTATCAGGAAGATGCAGTGGCCTTTGCTGATAGAAATCATAGAGCATACAACATAATATTCCTAGCTGTGATTGTGTATATAACTCATCTGGCTTCTACAGTCTCTTAACAGCACAGAGATGAGTTGGACAAACAGGCTGACATCAACAGACACTGGATATGCATAACACAATGTGTTATTTGTTATTTTAGTAATCTCAGGACTGTTATAGTTGTGGTATTGAATAAAAGTTTCCCAAAAGCTGCAAAATTTTACTTTGAAGTGATCATGCTACTTAGGAATGATAGACAAATAAAAAAGTTAACTTTTGTTTTTGTTAATTTTTTAATTCATATTAGCAGAATTATTGGTATACAAGACTATATACAATTTACATACATGAGTGTTTATTTTATCATTCATCCACAACAGCCAAAACAAAATATAAATTTCATATAACCCGAGTCAATAGGTTAGCAGGAAAAAAATTGATTGTAGTTAAACGTAACATGTATTTTTTTGAAAATTTATAGTGAATAAACGGTAAAATTTATTTAATCTGGCTAATTGTGATCTGACACCAGTCCAAACTTGTAATTTATCACTGCCATTTGACACTGTGAACCAGTAAATTTTCCATGCTTGTTAATGACACATTTTAATATTTAATACTATGTAGAAATATTTTATATTACCTATTTCTCAAATAAACATTCATTTCTTTGAACTATTTTATAATTTCACCAAAACCAAAGAATAGCCATGGAATGAAAAGGAAGCTGGTTGTGCTAACAATAGCACTAAGGTACAACTATATCATGTTTAGTCCTACTGGTACTATATATATAAGGAAAGCTTCCATCTGCTACACCCAGTACTATTTATTCTTCACTTAATTTAGATGCTTTTATTACAGTATTGTTTATTATGTTTTAATACACATTACTATTATACAGGCAGTCGTTGACTTACGACCACGTTCCGTTCTGACCGACCAGTCATAAGTTGAATTGGACGTAATTCGGACCGGTATATCTATAGATTCCACATTACTGTATGCATAGTACTGTATAATAAAGATTTCTCATCCTTAAGTCATATTGTTTCTTTTCTATCCTTTTTACCATCATTTTTTGCACATTGTATAGATTTTCTATCAATTTATTTGTAAATTATTTTTAGTAAAACCTTTCTTTGCTTCTTGCCAAGCATAGGCATAGACGAGGTATTTTCCTCTTGGTGGACATCATAAAGGGCTTAGGGGGTATTGAAATATAAATAAATGTAGACGAAACCGATGCTGGTGAATGATTGAGCACGGGAAGATGAGCCTTGCCAGCCACGGTGCGGAAACTATCGTACACCTAGCGGTTGTGGTCGTAAAGTGGAACAGTCACAAGTTGCATAGGTTGTAAGTCAATAACTGTCTGTATATGGTTTCTTGTAGTGTAAATAGTTAAATAATCAACATAATTTATATGGATATTTTAACTGGAACATCTAATCTGGCATCTATGTGGTTTGGTACCTGCCAGATTAAAGAAATTATACTGTATAGATATTACGTGTTTGTTTTCTTTGACAAGTAGCTCCACTTTATTATAAGTATTTTTTCTCAATTTTTTTGTGCAGTCATTAGTTGTCTTTCAAATAGCTTCTTAGTTTTCAACTGTGACATTTTTTGGGATACAGTTGACTTCTTTTCTCTTTAGTTTTTTTTCTTTAAACTAAATCATGCTTTCTAATTTCACTTTGATGTCACCACAAAAGATTGAAAAAATGACTGAAATGAATATCAATACTCTCTTTTCTTTTTCTTTTTTTTTTTTTTTTAATAATCTTGTTAGCCTCAGCTGGCATCTATAGCACACAATTACTGGGAAAATGACAGGACTGGCTTTCTCATGTTGCCAAGGAACATCAGCGATCAACTGTGATGTTTCTCCAGGAATCTCAATCATAAGTAATTTGTGCAGTAATAGAAAATTTCTTTCAATTCCCACATGACTGATGAAAAGTAATTTTCTGATCAGTGGGTTACGGTTTTGTCCTAACCATCTTACCAGAAGATCACCAAGAGATGTCAATAATGCCAATGACCTTTATTAGGCCAGTATTCATGATAAACCATCAAAATCTTTTATGAAAAGTGTACAAATGTAAAGTGATATATTCTCTTGGTCTTCTAAACTTTGTTATTGTCTCCCTTATTAACTTTCTACAAAAGCTGTAATGGCCCATATTGCAACTTTCTACTCAAATGATTTTGGTACATCTGGAATCAGTTTCCAGTTTGCCTAATTATGAACTCTTTATTCATATGTCTTGTAGAAATTTGTAAAATTAGACCATAGTCTCTCTACATGGTGCACAAATATGGAACCGAAGTATCTCATTTTTTTTAAAATCTATCTAAATAGGAAGAACAATCGAAATATCGGATTAATTTTGATTATGCTTTAAGAAATATGCTACGAAAATTTATCTTCATTGTTACTAAAAGACTTACTCCAAATATCTTTTTTGCTATAATTTTATCTCTTTAACTACTAAGTATTTGCCTCCAGACCACAGTATTACCCGTTAAAAAATTTGTGCAAGTCACAGTTGTGTCAGTTAAAAATAAATCATTGATAACTTGATTTCTTGTTTTAGAGAGCTGTTTTAACTCTTGTTATATCCATACCAGCAAATCAAACTTACACTAATATTAAAATTGATCTTTAGCATCTTCACTTCTGGTTCTTGTTATTTACTGTGTTTTCTCTTAGTTTTTAATCCATTTGCTAACTGTAAAGAAAACACTGAGGTAAGTGATTTTTTTTTTTTTTTTAAATAACCGAATAACGATTATTAAGTAAACTGCTTTCTTTACATTAATCTTGTGTTTATTTCAACCAATGCCAGGTACTTCATAATGGGGCTTGCAAAATGACATACTGGAGGATAGCATGCCAATTTTGTAGTCTGTATTAACAATTTGTCTAAAAACTTTGCTGTGTTTATTATAATAACCAACATAGAAGCCATACTCTGTATTCTGCCAGTTATATAACTTTGAAATAAATCAGATCACATTTGCACCAGCTGATGTTTTCTGCACAATAAAAATGTGAAACTAAATTCTATCTATGGCTGGGCAAGTTTTTGATGTAATTTAATGTTTATATTTGTGCTTTAAGCATCAGTGAATGGGTTTTTATGCCATCTGATTTGATCAGTCAGGTATAAAACAAACTTTAAAAGAAAGTCTAGAAATTGTAACTAAATGACCACTAAATGAAGCTTAATGGTCATTGTATATGGGCATCATCTTATCTCTCCTACTGGTTGATCTGTAGTTTAAGATTTACTGGAATTTGTAGACAAAATCTGCCTCCTTTTTGTTTAATTTCAGTTTGTGGTTTATACTTTAAAAGAATGAATAAATAAATAAAGCTCTGCTTCAATATTTTCTTGTGAATTTTCCAGTGAATGGTTAGGTTTCATTTTTTAAAGCATCATATTTAATTAGAAATTATCAGACATTGACTACCCGCAGGCTAGTTTGTAACCATCTTAAATGTTCTATTATGGACTGCAATCCCTGCCTCCACATTCTCACCTACCTTTTTTTATGTAGATGGTTCAGTAGACAGTGTTGGTTATTAAGTTTTGCAGTGGGTTGAACAAAAAAAAAAAGTTAATTCAATAGCTTGCAGGTTTAAGACCAGCTCTGGTCAGGGTCAGCACTTGTATGAACTAAAAACTAGAAATGCCAGACTGCTGAACATCTGCTGTTAATTAACATTGCGAAAAAAATGTTAATGGTTACAGCCAAAGATCACAAAAACACAGGTTCGTTAATTAGTTATGTTTCTACTAATACTAGCAAGGTAACTGAGAAATGGCCAAACTAACTTTCTACCAGTGATTTTTCATGGCAAAGGATATTTGAAAAGACGTGTTATATTCAAGCACTTTTTTTTTTTTGAATAGTAGTATAAACTATTGATTCATGGGTAAAAATTGCTTTGTTTTTGTTTTTCATGTGGAAAACTGTTTAGCGGGAACTCCTTCCTTTCCCAAAATTTACTTTCTCAAAATCAATTCTTTGGTGGGGTGGAGGATTCTAAAGCATTCTGAGAATCCCAAATTTAGTATTTAAAGTATGATTAAAAGAAAAAAAAAAGAGGCTGCTGCAAGCATGGAATTTTAGAAGGAAACAATGTTAATTAGAATTCTAAAAGGAAAAGCATAAAGAATTTTGGCATTGCTATTTCTGTGTATGTACAGTTCAAACTGAATAGATTTGGTGCATTTTAAGCAGATTGTACTGTAAATATAATTAATATGAAGGAAATCAGTTATTATTCATTACGGGGGAAAAGCTGAAAGAATACTGGTAAATCCTAAGGATATTTTTATAAACCAGATTTGCCTTTAGTCTGAAGGTCTTTTTTTTTAGGTAGGTAGAAGTTTGACTGCGCCATACACTTTCATGTTGGCCATTGTTTCTGGTGTCACAAACTCCCATTTCTCACTTAGCTACTTTTCTTGGTAGCAGCTTACATTAACAGTAGAATGCCGTAGGGGATAAGACAACACCACCAGTATGAAATGGTATGGAAAAGTCCTTAAAACAACTCTGTTATTTATGGTGCTATTGCAGTGATGTATTGTTTAAAATTAGATAAATGAAGAAATCTTTAAAAAAAAAAAAGTTTCTAGATTGATATAATTTCTATCAATTGGACTGAATGAGTAGCAAAATAATTAATAAATGTCTTCTGTGTGATTTCTTTTCTTTTTTTTTCCCCTCGAAGTGCTATTTTAGTTTTACAGATTTCTGTTGGTATTTAAATTTTATTATTTGTGCAGCTTTGAGTTGTCAAATTCTCTATGGTGAATAATTAAAAGAAAGTGTATACTTGCTTGGTTATTTCTAGTTAAATCTGAGATTTCCTCTGGATGCAAACAAAACATTTGTTAAAACAGTAATTTGGAACAGTATTTCCAAGGCTTTTGAGAGTTAACACATGTTATAAAAAATTTTGTCATATCTGTTTTCTGGTTTTCTTCTACATATATCTCTTAAAAACAACTTGATTTCTTCTATTTCAAAGACGAACTCTTTTTGCATTTGTTTGAATTTCAGCTGGTGTTCAAAGAATTTTATGCAAGAGTGAATGCAGTGTTTCAACCTGGTGTAAATATTCTGGATGTTTGTTTAGTGGTGCTAGCCAGGGGAAAATCCATGAGACTAGAATTTGTTCAGAACATTTCGGCAAATATTGATCTATCTCAAGCTTATGTGAACTCAAATATAGTGTCTCTTCATTACACTATTGATTGTAGTCTGGTTACTGATATCCAGATTTTAAAAAAAGTTTGTCAAAAAATCTACGATGGTTGTGGCCAGAAATAGATAACATTTATTTAACTCATTTCATTGTTTATTTTCTCTGTACCGCATTAAATTCAGAAAACAGTTTTTGTGAAATAAAGGTTTAATTTAAAAATTCGAGTTTTATATCTCTATGTGGGCTGATTCTGAAGATTGCAATATTCTAAGCCATTTTTTACATTTAATTTTTGGGGGTACCACTGACCTTAGTAAACACATCTAATGTGATTAAAATTTCTCTCTTTAAACCAAGTTCCAGTTTTAAAGATATAACAGCTTGATATCATCATTATGCATCTATTTCAGATATTGATACTAGAATTTTTCGTTGCTTAGTTTAGTGTAACCTGTCAATTTTTTTGTGGGATGGAATTCCAGATGTTTTTAAGCTGCTGATGCAGCTCTATTAAATATTAAATCATCTAGGAATTACTGATACTCTCACTTATGTCTAAGACTTCATTAACTGGTGCCATACTGAGAGAGCCAGAGCCAGCTGGACTTTGGTTAATTTCAATGTTGTTCTTCTGCCATGATAAGTCTGTGATAAATCTATATATATATATATCTATTGTGTTGTAGGGTGATGCCTGGTTTATTGGCTTTTGTGAACAGAATACAGAAGAATTCAGATGTCATGTTACATGGTCTCAGTGTATCTCTAAATCTCTATACATCTACTTCCACACTAATTATCATACCTAGTGGCTTGGTGAAACTTGCCAGATGATGTTTCTGATGTGTGACCAAGTGAAAGATTTTTATAGCATCAATACAAATTATGACTTTGTATATAACTGAGTTTGTAGTATGCTGTTGGACATTGTGTGTAGTGACTTTATAGACTCTTAATCAGTTTTGCAACAATGCACTAGTTTTCAGGAGTATGCTATCATTTGTTGTTTCTGCCTGAAATTAATTTTAAAGATAGCTAGCAGTAAGCAATTTTTGTGCTGGATTTGTTACATGCACTTATCATTTGAGCAACTATTAATGTTGTGATATGCTGGATAGTGTTGCCCACTTATCATTTGAGTAACTATTAATGTTGTGATATGCTGGATAGTGTTGCCCACTTATCATTTGAGTAACTATTAATGTTGTGATATGCTGAATAGTGTTGCCCACTTATCATTTGAGTAACTATTAATGTTGTGATATGCTGAATAGTGTTGCCTTGATGATGATGCTTTAAAGAGCTTTGTAGGAAATCATCAAATGCCATACTTTAGCATTTTTCATTCATTTAACTGGCTGAGATGGGTATGCAAAGAAAAAAAAATGCATAGCTTTCTGGTTTTGGTTGTAAAGAAGCATTCTATATCTATGGATACATAGGCTGAAAGCTGCAAACTTTAGTTGGGTGATCTGCTAACTTTCTTTGTATTAGGAATAGTGGAAAATTGCTGTTGTACCAAAAGGAGTTTCATTCTGGAAAGGGTAGTTTAGAAAAGCTAAGCAACTCCGCCATGAAAAAGTAAGCTTGCAATGTACCAACCCAGTACCTACCTAAGTATTTTTAGGTTTGTTCATTTTTTAGTGTAACAGATATACAGGTTGGAAAGTTGTGTAAATAAAGCATATTAACAGAATGTACTATTTTATTAATAGAGAGAAAAGACCCTCTCGTTTTACAGTTAATCTTGTGTCCATACATTTAACTCCTGGTTTACCCATCAGAACCCAGGCCAGTGTATAAACTCCAATTCTTAAATATAACAACTAGCAGAAAAAAGCTAACTTTATTTAGTTTGTAGTCACTTTATTTAACATTAAAATGTTAATAAAAAAAACATTAAAAAAGTTTTTTGTTTAATTTTTACATTAGTTCTATGACTTACTCAGAAGCTATACATTGTATGAATTTCTCTCTTAGATTTTTAATTATAACTAACTTTAGGTTTTAATCTTGTTTAATTATAGTTATTTATTTGAAGCTCTGTTTGTTTTAACTTAATCTTTAAAAATGGCTAGATAAAAAAAAAAAAGGTAATTTGCTTTTCTCGTTGACACACAGATGTTTAACACACATTTTTAGTCAAAATGAAAGCATGTAGCATTGATGTTCAGATATGGCAGCCACTAGCTTCTGTATGTTTAACGTAGACACATGGTTTTTGTCCTAATTAACTAGGCAGTCATGCCATAGATTTCCACCATTACTCAAATGATACATGTAGATTATGATCTGAAAGAATTCATTGATTTGTGTTTCTTCCCTTTACCAGTGATCCTGCTCAAAGGTTGTCTTGTTCAAAAGAAATTGATCTGAAAGGCAAGAAGATATTTGATATTAATCTAATGAAACTGACTTAGTTAACTCGTCATCTCTAAACCGTTGAGGAACCTGTCAACGACCTTTGGATCATCAAAAAAGCATTGTTTTGTAATTGATCAGTATAACTATCCGTTTACAACAGTGTACCAGTGCAAATCTGTCAATTACTATGTCCGTATTAGTCACTGTTAACCCAAGTAGTTCAGCTTTGAAATATGCTGCTATTTGTTGAAATTTCATTGATTGGAGAAGTTTAAGAAACTCATTTGTGTGTGTGTGTGTGTGTTCTAGAGATATTAAAATATTTCATGTTGCATAAAAAATAAAATATTGGAATGTTTTTCATTGTTCAGTGAAATTTTATTGAAATTAATCATTTAAAAAAAATAAATTTAGTTACATGGTAAAGTCAAAAAATCTGTTTATTAAAAGCCTTCATTCTTTGTTCATTATGTAGGCGTCATGTAATAATGGATTCTGCCAGTGGTTTGAACTTGTGATTTTGACACCTGCTTGCTATCAACTAATAAAAATATTGATCATAAAGTTACCTAATTCCTTATTCAGGAAGTAATTTATGAAATGGGTTAAAATAGGTCCACTTTTTTTTTGTATTTAAATATCTAAACAACAGTATGCACAGATTCTGTTTTTTTTTGTTTTTTTCTAATGTGTGCCAGTCTTAGCCATTTCTTATGAACTTTGTATCTTTCTGAAGAAACATACCATAAAGTTTGGGAAAGGAGCTTTTTCACTAATTCAGTGCTTTGTTGTTTGTTAGGATAGTTTATTTAATTTTCAGATTATTTTTTTTGTCCAAAAGATACATTTTCACATCAATGGACTCATTGCTAAAGAATATTTTAATCATTCTGCGTCAGAATTGTTATCAGGGTTAACTGCTTCATGGTGGGATTTTCTTCAAATGGCTGAATGTACTGCATCAATATCAGACAGAAAACTGCTGGAAATTTAGAAATAGTTTTTAAGGAATGTGTTTCCCCATGTTTTTATCATTTCATTTGTATGCTGCTTTCAGATTTTGTATGTAATTTGCTACCTGAACAAGATGAAGAAAAATTTTTGGTATGATATAGGTGCTTATGAAACCTTTGAAGGATCTCAATGTTTAATACCGTATTTCATTGAATAGGGCGGCGCCGCCTTATTTTTTCAATCTCCTCAAAATGTCTCAAAAACTGCCGACCTATTCAAAGGTGCAGCGCTTTTCAGAGGTGCCGCCGTATATTTTCAATCTCCTCTCAAATCAAATTTTGCTCATTTATTGTGGTTTAGCATCGGGATAGAATAGACACATTACGGTAGCACAACTATCTCCTCCAAATCACTCTCTTCGTTTTCTTCTTTCTCGTCGTAGGCTAGAGTCTCGCTCGTCATCGCCCTTTCTTTCAGCAGCTGCAATCCAGCCTGGCACTCGCCATCACTACTGAAGACGTGAATGAAATTGTCCTCACTGCCATCGACAATGTTGGTAATGCCACAAACTTTGAATGATTTTGCAATCATTTCTTCGTCCAGATTGTCCCAAACGTCCACAATCCATTGTAAGTAGACTTCCATGGGCGGCGCCCGCATGTTGCCCGCTGGTGTGTAGCTTTTCTCAGCAGTGGTCATCCAATCCTCGTACATGTCGTGAATTCGCTTCTTGAATGGTGCATTCCAACACACATCCGGTGCCTGAACAAACTTTGTGCAGCCGCTCGGGACGACTACGGCGTCCACTTTCTTCTTCCGCAGGTCCACCCTTGTTTCTTCAGTGAGATGGCATTCGAACGCGTCCCAAACCAACAGTTTTCGACGGAAAGAAAGTCCACGTGACTTGGCATATTGCCATTATTGATTATGCGCTCTATAAATACATAAGTTTTATTCATGAAAAGGAAGATTGTTTTCGTCGTTATTCTGTTTTTCTTGTTCTACGTGCAGACTAATTGTGTTCCGGCGTAAAGTACCTTTATTTCATTCAGTCGTTTTGTGGCAATAAAAGAAGTAAACAAGCTCCGCAATCGGTGTCAAACAGATTAGAAGCACCACACCTGGTGCCAGAGATACACAAATGCCACACTACTACATTCCAACACTTTAGAAGAAAACAACAATAAAGTTAGTGAAAAGAGACACGTTCACACCGCCACGCACTGCCTTTAAAAACACTTGTAATGAATTGAATAACCCGGCATGCCGCCCAAATCAGAGGTGCCGCCTTATTATTTCAATGCCCCTTCACCCTGCCGCCCTGTTCAAAGGTGCAGCGGTATTCAAGAGTGCCGCCCTGATCAATGAAATACGGTAACTGTTGGTCAGTACGGTGGTTCACTGATAGACTACTAGACTGCCAGGATTTAGGGCACAAGCTTGAATCCTACTCTGGATCATCTCAGTTTGGCATACCTTCTTGAGATGGTTTTTTTCTCATCCTTTAGCAGCCAGCTGAATGGGATTTCTTTGGGCACTCAGTTATCCTTCACATTTGAGAAATAAAAATTTTTAGTAGGGATTTTCTAGGTATATGTGGTGGAGATTTACTAAGTAACCTTGACCACGCCTCTAGAGTCTCCAACCATACCCAAGTAATTTAATTGGTCATCAATACAGATGCCTCCACACCTCCTTCCCTCTATAGCTCTGTTTTGTGAGCTGTCCTCATCCTTAAAGTCAAGTAAGGGGTCTGCAGAATAAGCTTAACTGTGTAACTACATAAGCTAAAACAATAATAACAAAATAGTATTGCAAAACCACTTGCTTAATTATCTTGAGCAATGTGTCAACGAACCTTTAAATTTGTACGTAGTGGCAACGTTTTGAACACATTCTGTTGTTGAGGTGGAATGTAACTGATAGTTGTATTGATTTTCACCTTACTAATACAACATCACTTTCAGAATTTTATGAACTACTGAAAACGGAAGTTCAATTTTTGTAAGGCATGGTGAAGCCATTTCTGTGGTCTTTTTGAAAATGCTCCTTGACAGTTTGTATGGTTTTTCAACAAGCACCTACTGTAATACCTCACTTATAACGACATGCCATTATAAGCAAGGATAGCGTTAGAAAATGCAAAATATAAATTATTTTTCAGCAATAGCACAAAAATCAAGTTGGTATAGCTCAGTATAATTTACAAAGCAGACAACTTTTTTTAACAAAACATTTTGGGATTTAGTCCTCATTTTTCTCTTCACCATCAAATCTATCATTGAAAGCTTGAGCACCTTCAGCAGGAATCATCTCGTCATCAAAGCTGCTCTCGCACTCAGAAATTGACTTGATTATCAACATCATCCACTGAGGCCTTGTTTGAAAAGTTATGCAAACACCATATTTGGTGACAAATCCCAAAATCAGAGGCACTGGTTGCTCCAATCCAAAAAATTGGTCTCGATTAAGACATAAATGAAACAGACCTTTTTTTAACGCATGCCATTATAAATGAGAATATGGTACTTTACAAGAGTATTTTCTATCATGAACTAAACCTGCTTCTTTGTCTTTTTATCTAACTCTTAATGGAGTTGTTGGGTGGTGGATTTAATTTTCTTTGTAATGTGACCTTTTTTTTCTTTCCCCACTGTAGTGACCAACTTCAATTTAGTCAGCAACAAAAAGTGCAATGAACCTTCTCTTAGATTTAAAAAAAAAAACAAAAAATTAATAAATAGAATCCTTAAGCACATGGCTTTATAATGTAGTTTGGTTCCAATTTATGTATTTAACTAGTTATTAAGTATTGAAACTCCTAAAAGATTTTATTTTAACACCCTTTTTAAAAAAATACCTGTTAAAATTTTTAATATAACACTGAAATTCATATTTAGCTATTTAATATAGATTATAAACAGCGCAGTGTATTAGGGATATCATTTGCTTGCACATAAGTTTTAACTGATAGTCTTTAAAAATAAGGAACAAGCAATGTAGGTAATAAATAAATCTTGTTTGAATTTTAATTGTTCTTTTTGCATATACTTTTATTTTAAAGTTTAGCGAAATCTCAATAGATTTTTTTTTTTTTTGTTCATTTAGTTAAATTTGTTTTATTACCCTATGAAAACAGATTTTGGAATCAGTAGATTTTAAGGGAATTTGTTTTTGTTATTTTGTAATTTGAAAAGCAAGATCAACTTAGTAGTTTTAAAATCCACTCAAAAGAGGGCTAGTTTCCTATTCTAAAATTTTTTAAAGGAATCACTGATCATGGATAAAATATTTTAACTATTTTCTTTTCTTGTTTGTTACAGACAATTTCAAAACTGAAATCTGAGATTCTTAAGAAGAAGAAGCCCGGTCTTTTGACAGTCGATTCTCCTCAAGTAAGCATGACTTAATAAAGTTTTTTAAACTGGAAAGACTTTGCCTTTTTAATGTAGTTATGAGTTTGACAGGTTTGTAAATTCTACTTGAACAGAAGACTTGCACTCTGTTAGGTGCCATTATTCTTCTAACTGTAGAGGATGGAGGCAATACATTCTGTGTGCATTTTTTGTTTATGGCTTTAAATATAATCAAGAAGTGGAATTTCATGGATTGTCAGCAAGATTCCATCAATTGTTTTTTTGTTTTTTTTTTTTTAGATTTTTCCCTCAGTATATAATGACAAAAATAAAATATTTCATATGCTTTAACAGATTCTTTTGATGATTTATTTTTTTAATTTGTAGATTTTGATTCTTGGCATGTTGTTAGTTTATTTTTAAATCTTACTAAAAGATTAAACATGTATCTCTCCCCACACACAATTTGATACTGCTCCAGAGGCTGCTGTTGATACTTTCACATTAGCTAAAAAAAATCCAGCAAGGACAGTTTCTAAATTGTTTTTTAAAAAATGCATTTGCTCCAGATATAAATGCCAGTGGTAAGATTCCCATTGCACTTATAGATTTGTTCACATGAATGATTTCAAACTGTTCTTCAATTAAAAGTTCTATTTCTTGATAAGGGAATGAGTTTGGAGAAACCTTTCATATTTCTGTAGCAGCACAAGTTGAAAAATGATGATTAGCAGGAGAAATAATGAATTATACACAAGTCCTTAGGAATACTACTTATCTTACTGTATATTAAATGTTTAGAAATAAAAACAAAATGTTAAATTTGGTATTGTTTAAACACATAAACATTATATGAGAATTTGCATTTTATTTTCTGTTTAAAATAAATATAGTGATAAATATTATTGGCTTTGGCATTATTCATATACAATTTTTACTTTATTCCAATGCTATATCGAAGGAAAGTTTCTAACCATAAAATTTACCAGCTAATAGTTTATATGAGGGTTACTGGATTACATTCAAGTGTTCAGGATAATTTAATTTTAATTTTTTGATAGATTTTATGCTGGTACATTCTCTGAACATTTCTGTCCATCTTTTTGAATAATAACATTTTAAAGTGTAATCAGAGATCTTGGGATGGGAGTTGGAGATGTGGCTTTTCAAACAGCCTTATGGCCACAGCTTGCTAGAAATTCAAGGGTAGAGATTTAAAATTCTCAGTTTATGGCCATCTACAAAACTAAAGATAAGTAAAATTAAAATTTTCCCTAAATTGCTGATCCAGTAATCTTTGTTTTGTCTTTGTCAGCTGTTGAAGGAGATTGGTTTAGTTGCTAGAATTTGTAGAAAACAAATCTTAAGAAAACAAAAAAAAAAAAAAAAATCGGTAACTCACCAGTTAAAATATTGTAACAAATAAAACCAAAATTTAAAAGTATTAATCCCCCCACTAGACTGCTTGTTACTCTTGTAATCCATTGCAACCAAAGATGTATTTACTTACAGCACTTGGAGTTGATTTCCATTTCATGCGAAGATTTTATTGCTGTTATGTTTCACACTGATTTTTACAAAGGAGACCAACCAGTGTAAGAGTGTATAGCAATGTGCTTTAGCACTAGAAAGCACTACCATTCTGCGACTTGAAGGGTCTAGCAGGTTCAACTCTGACAGGATAATCCTAACTAGAACCATTTACTTTTAGTTATGAGAAAACTATAGAACCAAGAGTAAACCCACGTGGTTGGCTGCTAAGGAAGAGTGAGAGAGAACCATGGTAGTGAGGTATGCCAAACTGAGTTGCTCCTTACTGGGATTCATACTTGAACCTTCAACTCAGCAGTCAAGTAGTCTACCATTCACCAGATTTGCAAAAGTTTTGTCTGAACATTCGCAAGATTTTCTTGGCTTAAAACCAGGCACTTATGGAAATTTCATGATGTCGTATTTGTGCTAATAGCACACACTTTTCACCTTTTAATGGAGTTGATGTGTAAACACAATGAACTAATAAAACAAACAAAAATGTAAGGTGGTCTGTCTGTTTTGTTTGAAACAAAATTAAAAATTTTCTAATTTCATATTCATAATGACAAGGCTTCCTTTCATTTTCACTTCAGCTAACTGTTTAATGACAATCTTTCCTATCTTTTTTAAGAATGATATGTAATGTTTTTTTTTTACTATTAAGTAAGCTGCTAATGGTAATTAAAATTCCTTGTTAATGGCTTTTCTCCAAACTCCACTGATGGCATCCTGCTATCAGAAAGAAAGTGGCAAATAAAATTAATATTTTAATTGCAAGAAATGAAGATAACTTGACTTTCTTATTAACAAATTGATCTGCTGCACTACTTTACTTCATTGAGAATTTTAAAGTTTCGCTTCTCAGTCTTCTCTGGCTATGATCAAAGCGTGCTTTGCTCTCTTGCCTTAGGGAGTTCAGATTTCCATTTAGTACACATTGTTGTTTCCATTGATCTGATGCCTGGGGAATGATCACCAGCATGTCCTTGACCTTGAGTTGAGGATCTTAAGTCCCACTTGACAAGAACCCCTTGGGGCTAATGCCCCAAATCCAAAGCCTAGAGAGATTCTGGCTTACCCAGTCCCATCCAAAAGGAGTTACACATGCATACCCCTACGCATGTTTGTAGATATGTATACCACACACACACAAAAAAAGAAACATTTTTCTTTGGGTTTCCTCAAATGATAAACTAATGAAAATTTCTCAAAGCTAAGGTTTCCTATGTTGGTTTCATTTTTAAAACAGATTTTATGTGCAGTCCCTTTTAATTATTATGAAATTGATAATGCTCTTTAGTCTTGTGATATTAACCAAAAGCTAGGGATTGAATTATTTGACCAAATATTTACTTCCCGACCTTATCAATGAGTAGTGTTTCAGATAAGAGTTGTTTTAAAATCATGGCAAGAGAGATGTAACTGCAAATTTTGCTAACCTTATTGATTATTCATTCAAAAGATTAGGATTGATTAGTGTCATCCTCTTATTATGACAAGTTTGATGGCTGATAGAGTGTTAATATCTTCTACTACTATTGATTCACCATCACCATCACAGCTAAAACAGTTTTTTTGAGAATACTGAAATGTCTCTAAACTAGCTGAATATTGTAAAAGTTTAAAAAATGAAATTGCTTTAATAACAAATTTCAAAATAAGGAATCATTTAATAAATGATTAGTACTTTCTTTCAAAAGATTCCACTGAAAATTATAAAGTATAATTATGACTAGAACCAGAAAATATGTTTCATATACTTTCAGATGATAACACCAATTTCTGGTGGAGTCTATAAATATTTAGGGGAATATCATGTAGCACTTGCCAAAATTCATCCAAGGTGTTTGATTTTATCAATAGCTGTATAACCCATGTAGCCTTAATGATGTTCATATCAGAACTCTGTGCATGCCCAGGCATTTTTGTGAGTGTTCCATCAACCTCTTTACATTTCTGATAGCTTTTCACCAGATTGCCCCTATATTTGTCATGCATACTTGCCAACTTTTCAAAATTCTTATGGGAGAGATTTTGCACAACTCTCAGCAAATCAAACAGTTTAGGAGCAGAACTGGTTTAAAGTCCATCAATTTGCAAATACCCTTGCATTCTTTGATTTTGTCATTTGTTTTTAGTTCTGCGGGTCTCAAGATATCACCCTATTTTCATTTTTGTAAATCTAAGACTTAATCTTAACACAATGTTGTCTTTTTTACTTCCAGAAGACAAGTTTGAGGCATCAAATGTGTGTGTATACACACACACACACACACACACACACACACACATAATACCAGTGAGGGAGTAGTTCCTTTGTCTGTCCTTTTTATGCTTTTACTCATACTTAGTTGATGAATTAGTTCAGATATGTATTTGTTCTCATTTCTGAAGACCTTATTCATCATCTAGAATTATTGGTTTGAATTGCTAAATAGGTTCAATTTCCTATGTTGATTGGAAATATTAAATGAACAAGTGAAAAAGTTATCAAATTTTATTGTATTGACAGACACTAATAAACTATATCATTAAATTTAATCACAAATACAGAGCATGTTTGAAAATAATTCATTGTAACAATCACAAATGAAAATGAGAGAAAAAGATGACTACTATTGAAAATAGCAGACATTATCTGGAATAACACAAGAAGAAACATAAGAATCTTAATTTTACCAAACCCTGAAGAATTTCAAATTTGGGCAGGGGTTCTCTTACCATAGACATTTTTAAAGTTTAATCTAAAGTAGAATTAAATAAAAAATTGGGCAGGGGTCCTCCTAGCCTGGGCCTTTTTAGAAATTTTACTTTAAATAAAAACAAGAAAAACTTAATTATGGATACAATATAATCAGTTGGATAATTAAAGCATTTCATAAACGTCAAGTGTAAAATAAAATAGGCCTGCCTTGCAAAATGCATCTGTTTTCGAAATACATTTGGCCACCCAATAAAATTCAATTTCCCAAGATGTCTGTAATGTGCACTCGTAGCATTTTCTCTTTGCCTTTGTTGCCAAATATGCCATTTTAACCACGCTTGGTTTAGAATGATGAATACAATTGGTCATCTTATTTGTATAATCGGTTTCCATTGGCCAAGAAGAAAGTGAAACCCAATTTCCGGTTTGAATCATGTGTTTACATTTTGCTAATTATCAAATGATTGGCTGACGTTTACCAGGAAATTTTGAATGTGCAAAAAAGATAATTATAGTTATGCAAATAGTAGACTTCCAGAAAAAAATCGGTGTACATGCCTAAAATTGGTAGAAATTACCAATTTCTGAAAATCAATCAGTAGATCAGGTCAAAGGTCTAAATATGGGAGAGTTGGCATGTATGGACTTGATGGAAGAAAACCTGCTTGTATCTTTCAGAAGTCGGTATATATATGATTTTATGTACATCTCTAATGCCTTTGCTGAATATGCAGCTCCACATTTGTTTTGTTCAACCCTCATGCTTTATTGTAGCTGTTGTATACTGTTACGCTGGTCAACTTTTGAACAAACTACTATTGATTATTGCCAAACAGTTTAAACATGGACTCTTTTGTAAAGAGCACCTTCTTTCAGGTCCGATTATCCCACTGTTTGATTTTTTATGCTTATTTTAGTTTTGTCATTTTGTCTTTCCTAAGCAAAGGTTTTCAGGCAGTGAGACTACTTCACACTAATGTGCATTTTACTGTTCTTGAAGTAACATTAACAATCTTACTTGCAGCTAAGTCATTCACAAGATCTCTACTGCCTCATTGTCTATTACATAAAAAACATACCCTGAGGTACTTAGCATCACGATTGAGAATTTAGGCTTTCTTCATTGATTGCATCTGTTGTTAACAGTACCAGTTTTGAATATCCTAGGATTCTTGCAGAGTTACTTCTGGAACATGAAGTTGAAGCCACAATTAGCATCTTTTACTAGTTAAAACTGATTTTTATACACTTGTGTTATTTCCTTTCTGGAAGCCACAGTATTCACCATACTACAATCAATACCTGCAGGTATGGCACTTGCTGATTGCTTGCATGGTCTGTACTATGGAACATTTCATTTTTACATGAGATGAAATTCTATCATGTGTTATTTGCTTTTTATTTCTAGTTTTTCTTCTGTTTCCTTAATTATTTACAACACTGTTTCTTGGCTCATAAACATATATACATCTCTGTGCAAAAAGTGGTAAAAAAACTGATACTTTTGCATTATGATTTAAGAAGTTATGATGTTAAATACTAAGTTATACTTTTGAAAAACTTTCATATTTTCATTTTTGAATTTGTGTTTGTAGACCTTTGTTATGTATTGATTTGCAACTGGCTCTGTTGATTATTTTAACATAGAAATCTTTAAGCTTTTGATTTCCAGTAGGAAATTTTCATTGTATTTTTTAACAGCCTTTTGATGTTTCATAACTGTGTCAAATTTTGAATCTCTGTTTGTAGAAAATTGCTGCTTTTTATTATTTGATCTTTTAAATTCACCTAGTTATGCATTAATTGGGATTTGGTTATACCTATTTTGATTAGTTAGCATGTAACTTTTGAAGATTTCAATTTTCCTTACAGACTTTTCTTCCTTTATTTTGTTAGACATGGGTTTCATAAATTTCTTGAATATTGAATTGTTTTTAGCTCAGTATTTTTGTTTTGGCTGTTACCTAATTATGTCCAGGGGGAATTGATCCTAGTTTGGGGATTTGTGCTAAAATATATATGCATATAGGCTATGTGTGTGGGTAAGGTGATGATTGAACTAATGCCCCTGGGATTTTTATCTTCAATCTCTCTCCAACTTCAAGCCAGATTGACGTCCTGATTATGTTTTGGATAAATTGATTTTTTTATACAAGTTAGTATAATATGGAAAACACAGGAGAGTAGTATGTGTATGTTGGCATCTGTACCACCTTTTCTATTAGATTTTTAATTTTTAAATCTAAGAGTCTTCACCAGTATCCCTCTTTAATTTCTGTGTATTTCTGTGTCATCCTTTCTCCATTTGTTTCAAATGTTTCACCTTGGTTATTGAATGATTTTCTGCACCTTCTTACATTCATTGAGCAGATTACACAGCATCTTTTATCTTTGTGATATTAAAATTACTTTTTATAGTTTTGAATTTTCATATGAAACTATTCCAGATGTTTTTTGTATACTTTGAACAATGAACTGTAATGTCAACAGTTGTAGATTTGAAAGTTACACTATAAGTTATCATTTTAAAATAAGGA
This sequence comes from Nautilus pompilius, assembly GCA_018389105.1. NCBI lineage: Eukaryota > Metazoa > Mollusca > Cephalopoda > Nautilida > Nautilidae > Nautilus > Nautilus pompilius. Next base: position 2,196,295 of record JACATO010000125.1, on the reverse strand, counting down.
TGTTCACAACAGCATTTACTTGATCTTTTCTTTCTAATTAGTATAACTAAACTTACCACGTTTTGATAAACTATTTGAAGATATTACTGTAACTGCTAATAAATTTAATATAGCCACATTTTGAATAGGTTTTGTTCCACTTTTCCAAGCAGTAAATGAATATATTACATCTGTTAATTTTGAATCATCAACACACCCTTTACTTCCATAAGTATTATTATTATTATTATTATTTGGCTTTGTAATATTTATAATTTTGTTTTCTTAACATTAAATCTATCATTAAATATGCAGTACCACTATTATAACTTAACACACAAATTCCATATCTTGTGCTATAGCAAATGCCTATTCTTTAAATTTATTTCCATGTTAAAAAGCTTTTCACTTTTGACCAAAACTTCTATTTAAAGAATCCAGATTGTTTTTTTTTTTAAAATATATATCTTAAATATGTCTTTTTTTTTTTTTTCAAAAGAAGGAAATGTTATTCTAAGCTTTTTATTTGTACTTTTTAGTGAATGAATGAACCATTGTGCTCTCATTTCCACCTATTAATTTCACTCCCATAAGTTCGATTTAATGCTTTAGGTAAAATACCAATTTGGTTTTCATTATTTGAAATCTAATTATTTTCATCAAAAGATCTAAACTCATTTAAATTAATAACATGGTTGTTGCCAGAATTCTGTTCTATCCAAAATATATTTATATGTTATACTAAATTGTTTATTTATATGTTTGTTAACACACTCATTAGAATTAACAGTGTTATTAGTATTTATAATTTTGTGATTATCTAAATTTAAATTTCCAGTCACTGAACTTGAACTGTCTCATTTCAGAAAAGTTTGATATGTTAAAGCAAGAAAATACTTATGTATTATCATTCTGTCTGAAATCAAACTTATTTACTATTTAATACTTAAAATTAAATAAACACATTGTTGATTCAATAAGCAGCTTTGTATTTTTTAGGCAACTTTGATGATTCTGGAGTTAGCTTTAGCTGATTATCTACAAAGTTCCATTTGTTTAAATCAGTTTTCTTGTTTATCTGAAGTTAAAGAATGATTAATACAAAAAACATAGTTATTATAGATGTCAAAATGAATACACTAATAATAAAGATGCAGCTTTAAATGGAGATAAAATAAACAAATATACATAACAAAGCCAGATAAAATGATAATTTTAGTACATTTGTTTTTTCTTCCATTTTCACTTTTATTACTTCTTCATAATGCTGATTCTTTTTTTCTAAAAGTGATCTTTGTTTTATTAATTTATATCATTGGAAAAATAACAATTTTATATCTATATTATCAAGAGGTTCAATTTTATCTATGACTTTTAATTTATTCAATTAATAAACAAGATAACCTTTTGGAAACTTTGATCTATTTGCCTATTTTAAAATTTCTTTTATACTTTTTATAAAATTCAGTCAAAGTTTAAATAAACATATCTAACCTCAACTAATTTGGTTTCTATTTTGATTTTAAAATGTGTAATGATAAATGTTTGTATTAGCATAATTGCTTACTAAACAAAATTTTGTTCTATATATTAGAAAAAAGAATAGTTGGAGACAAAACAAAAGAATACAAATAATAAATATTTTAATTAATTTATATCACCAAGTCCAGTGTGTACCATGATTTTTAACAGAATCTAAATTTAAACATTACATTCTACTTTATTATATTAGATTTATTTGGAAAAGTTTCTTGCAAAAAAAAACTTCTTTAAAATGTTTTAATATTTTACCTTATTTTTTATATCAAAACTTGTTAGAAGTCTTTCCATTTAATAATTAAATAATAACACCAATTATGATCGAGATATTTCTTGATGGGGAATTAGATACAAGTATTAAACCCTCTACAACAAATCTATATCTAAATGTGAAAAAAAAAAGTACCATTAAGTAAAACTCTTTAATGTTTTGTTTTTGTATTTCTACCTCTAATAACAAATACATCACATGTACATCTTTTATTTACCCTTTTAAAATATATACCACTATCATGATTAAGAGAAAATCTTTACCCACAGATTATAGTCCACCAAAGTGAGCTGGTCCTCCAAGTAGAGTTAGTGCTCGTGCACTTAAAGCTGGTAAAATAGATTTTTCAGTGTTCAGTAGAATTGGTAAAACAGATTTTAAAAAATCTCACCAACTCTTAATTTTTTTTTTTATTTTTTACTTTTATAAAAAATGTACAAAACATTGCTAAAAGATTTCATTAAGTCTACACAACTTTCTTGGTTGGAATGATGTCATAACTCTATTTACAAGTTTTGGTAAAATTTTCCTTACTTCCTGATACCTTCCATTTTTTACATAGTTTTAAATCAAAACCTTCGTCTTTATTCTTGTTTTATTGTAATAAGAAAAGGAAAATCATCATGTAATTAATCCTTTATTCATCCTTAAAGTAACTCTCCCATGGGCTCTTACCTATTTATACTCTTCATTTTTCCTAAGGAACATTCACGAGAAATGCATAGCTCCATTTATTTAGCAAAGAATTTTTAAAATAGTGTTAAATTGATTACCATCTAATTGTATATTTGTGATTCTTTCAGATAAAACAACTACAAAAGCCCAAGTATTTGCAGAACAGTTTTGGTAAAAAGAAGCCTTAGGCTTTGTCAGTTAAGCTATTTTTTGGCCTTTTTAAAATGTCGCATTCATCAAAAATACAAGCAGAGAGTAAAGTTCTTCAAACACAATAAGTGTAACTTGATTACCGTAAGCCATATAATCTGCTCCATAAAACATGTTTAATGTTTACCATTTCCTTATAAATTCTAATAAAATATATATATATATTTTTTGAAATCTAGATTTAGAATCAATTGCAAGATATCCATCACCAGTAGTAGAACATAAAGAATTAGTAATTGAATAATTTAAATATAGAAGGATTTGCTTCTTGATTACTATCTTTAGCAGTTTGAAATCCCAACACTATATATAGGCTTTTCTGTTCCTGTTGAAATAGTAAAAATTGTTACTTTGTGGAATTGCAATCAAATAACATAATCTATTAGCATAAGCCATATTATATAAGTTAGTTTACTTTTAAGCATCTTAACAAATTTTAGTTGATGTTTATCAGACAAATGTATGTGGCATGTCAAAACAATTTGATTTTTCATTCCATACACCATTTTTAATAGTCTTCTCTAAACCCAAAGGTGTGAATGAGAAGGATTTACAGAATAGAGCTACCATCACAATCTGATTTTTTTAAAGTTATATAATCATATTTTCTTTATATCCTATGTTAGCATCTACACCTTCCCTCTTGTCTTTATATCATCAATGATTCAATTCCTTGGGACTTATTAAAATCATCTGGATAAGTTATCACTCCTTTCATAGTTGTTTCTTGAGTTTGATAAAGTACGAGGTGTAGTCAAAAAGTATTCAACCTTGAATTTGTTTGAACAAAAAAATAATGCGTGAGCAAAATCCGCATGGGTATTAGGTGGCCACGTCCTTCCTGAGCATGCGCAAAAATTTTCGTGTCTGTAGGTTGCGCCAGTCGCCTGCAGTGACGCGTTGAGTACAGACGTGAAGAGTGTGCTGTGCGATTTTTCTTTTTGAGTCAAGATGACTGAGCGCATTGAGCAAAGATACTGTATCAAATTCTGCCAAAAACTTGGTGATACACAAGCCCAGAATATCGAGAAGATTCAGAAGAACTTTGGAGATGATGCTATGGGAAAAACACAAATAAAGGAGTGGTACAACCGGTTCAAAGATGGCCACACCTCAGTGGACAGTGAGCCACGTTGTGGCAGACCATCGACTAAATGATTGCAAAGGTTCGAGGAATAGTCTATGAAGACCTTTGTGTGACTATTGAGGAGATTGTTGCCGAAGTTGGAATCAGCCATGGGTCAGTTCAGTCAATTATAACAGAAGATTTGTGCATGAGGAGGGTGTCGCCCAAATTCGTACCAAAGTTGCGGTCTGACCAGCAGAAAGAAAACAGAAAGGAAATCTCCCAGGACATGCTGGAGTGTGCTAGCCAAGATCAAAACTTCGTGAACACTATCATCACTGGCGATGAGACATGGGTGTACGGCTACGACCCTGAAACAAAATTGCGATCATCCCAATGGAAGCATCCATCCTCGCCAAGACCAAAGAAAGCAAGACTGATGATGACCTGTTTTTTTTACTACAGAGGTATTGTGCACCATGAATATGCACCTCAACGTCAGACAATTAACAAAGAATACTACCTGGGGGTTCTTCGTCGCCTTCGTGAAGCTGTGCGGCAAAAATGACCCCGACCCGTGGGCAGCAAAGAACTGGCAACTCCACCATGACAACGCACCCGCTCATTCCACCCACTTCCAAGCATTCCTCACCAAACATAACACACCACTTGTTCGTCAGGCTTTCTACTCCCCAGACTTGGCTCCGTGTGACTTTTGGCTATTCCCAAAGCTCAAAAAAACACTCAAAGGGAGAAGATTTGAGTCAACAGAGGACATTAAGCAAAATTCGACGGCAGAGCTCTATAGCATCCCAAAAAGGGATTTCAAGAAATGTTTCCAGCAGTGGCAGGAATGCTGGCAGAAGTGTGTATACTCCCAAGGCGAATACTTTGAAGGACACTAAATCAAAATGGTGAGTTTTTTAATATTACTTGTTTTTTTGGGCCAAAGGTCGGATACTTTTTGACTACACCTCGTATAGTCTCAATTTCTTTACTACCTAAAATATGCTTGATCTGATTAAATAAATGTAAAATGCCATTATTTGTCAAACATATCATCAAAATCAGCATAATTTGTGTTATCACCTTCTATAAGTCTTTCAAACAATACCTCAGCTTTATGTAGCAACAAATGCATATCTGGATTGTAGTATCAATTTCTGCATTAGGATTATTTAGATTGTTCTAGTTTTGGATGTATATTTATTTATAATTTCATCAATAATTAAATCTGCCATATCAGTATATACAATTTAATATAAAAATCTGTACTCACCCTAATTAATTTTATAGTGGCTATAGCAAATTTTCTGAAATCATTCCCAATTTTTTTCTTTTTGCTTTAAATTTTTTTTAAAAGAAAAAAAAATAAGTGACTACAAACTGTTTTCTATGTCCTTGAGTTCCTGATCCAGCAAATAATTTGTGTGTATCTTAAATGGAAAGTTTAAAATGTGAATTGATAGAATTTTGAAAGTTAGGATTACTAGAATTGTTTCTTTTTTGTTTTGTGTTTACTTTTAAAAGAATCATAAGCATATTTCAATTTAGTAATACTTTCATCATCTTGAATAGCTTTTATTGTTTTGGATTATAAAAACAGTCATTCTTTTAAACACATTTTTAAAGTATCAATAAATTTCCTCCCTATAATATATTTTCTTTCAAGTATTTAATTTGTAAAAATATTAAACTTTAAATTTGGTTCAGTTGCAATCTTTGTGATGTAACTTAATTTCTGATGCATTTACTACTATCTTCATTTGTAATCCAAATATAAATACTGAAAACCTGTAAATAAGCTAATTTTTTTTTTTTTTTAGGTTTTTTACCTATTTTGTATTCAGCTGAAACATTTGGAAAGAATGAATAACATATTTGAGAGCTCTTATTAGATCACAATGCACAAGGATAGAATTAACTAATAAAATATTAACTGGATTATCACTTTCACCATAACCAGAAGATAGTCTTAGTATTAAATTCTAAAGTTCTTTAGCTTTTCCCTGTAAAATCAACTTTATAGTTATAACTAATAACAATGATAGATCTGAGAGCGCACTAGTGGATTTAACAGTAATATAGTAATCTTTGTTTAAATCTCAGTGATTGTTATCTTTCATCTGTTTGCAAATTTCTCCTCTAATTTGTGAGTTTATACAAGTTATTTTGGTCCAACTGGTTCCATTATCTGGTAGGGCCTTTTTTGGATCTCTGTTTCAGGAGGTGGTATGAGGCCTCCACTTTAATTTTCTATTGGGAGGTGGCATGAGAATGAAATTTTTTGTGAATGTAGGGTACAGGTATTAACTTAAAAAAAAAAATAATAGAAAAATTGTTTTATTTTTTGCTGATCTCAGCACATTTTTGATAGTGTGTGCAAAAGTAGTGAAATGTACAATTTTTTTGGAGAATTTCATGAAGCAATAATGTTTTTCGTTCAAACTTTATAGAAGTAAACTTGATTATAGTCGATTGTTTTATAAAATACATATAATAATGTAACATGTATAAAGGTGACAAAAAAGAAATTGTACTCAAATGTAAATATTTTTTGCAAATTTTCAGAATCATTCAACAATATTTTCATAGTTTACTTTGCCAAATAACATTATCAAAAAAGTTGAATAAACACTTTTTTCCCATAAATTTATTTATTTGTTTGGTAATTCTCAAGATTTTATTACAAATGACAATATTACCAAACAGATTTTGATGATTTTTATTGTATATAGGGACAACCTGTATAAATACATGAATCCTGAATTGTAATTTTCAATATGTCCAAGAGCTTTTTTGTGCTACTACAAGACTCATTGCCAAAAGGAATAGAAGACTTTTGGAATAAAATTATTAAATTAAAGAAAGAGGAAAAATATATTTCATATCATAGGACAAAATCAAACAAATATAATTTGAGATAAATATATCTTGATATCACTGTTTCCACAGATCAATGTATGTATTTTCATTGTTTGGTGTTTTTGCAAGTATGGCATACAAAAACTGCATGATCTTTGCAAACACTGAGCATGCATCACACCCATTTTCCCTTTGCCAGTTTTCTAGTTTTCTTTTTGATGCAAACACCATGATACAACAACCTCTTTTCACCAAATGAATTTCATAACTAAATATCTATCTGCAAGAAATCAGATTCTTTTATGTTTATTGTTGAATATGTTAATTAACAAAGAAACCTTCAAAACATACGTCATTCACCCAGGAAAAAAGAGGGAGAAATGACAAAATCCAATTACAGTAGGAAGAAATCAAAACAATATATGAACAAATTACATTCAAAGAACTTGACCTTGCACTAAAAGCTCATTAGCATAATTTGATATTCAAGTTGGTGTAAAGATTTTCCAAAAGCAAACAATCTAGAATAATCTAATTAAAAGATTTCCAGCATCATCTCTTGATGGAGTTAATTTTTCAGACCTTTATGAATAAAATATAAATCTGAAATTTTCATAACTTATTAGTAGCATAAAATATTAAAAGTCATAAACTTTAGTTTTGTGTAATTTAGTGTTCAAAAGCCATTTAAGATAGAATAGGGCTGGGACAAAAATGCTCCCCCCCAACCATATTAAGGTTAAAAATATTATTTGTATTTATATTTGAAGATGAATCAGAGCAATTTTGTATTGTTTTGCAAAATCTATTTAGTGTTGGATAAAAATCTGTTTTAAAATTTGTAGCTTTTTGATGATAAAACAAAACTGCAATAGTTCTTCAACTATTTGTAATGTTGGAAAAGTTAGTTTTATCTTTTAAGTTTAATTTAAACAATTGATCTCTCATTACATTTCATTGAAATCATCATCATTTCACGCTTGTTTAGATGCTAAAATAAAACTGTTTCAATTAACTGATTTTGACCTGAAGGTGAAAACTCTTTTTCTCTTATTGCCTGTGGACTAAAACTTCATCAAAACATGTCTCTTTCTCACTCTGTAGTCTAAATTGCCTCAGCCTAGCTTTCATCTCAGCTCAGGAGCATTATATTTTTATTCCATTTATAATTTTCCCTTGAACATAATTTATTTTGTGAAACATTGTTGTGATTTTTAATATCTTCAATAAGAATATATTATTTTTTTGTTAAAAGTACCTATATACTAAGAGTGGTGTCAATTTTATCATTGTCTTCAACATTAATCTTAATAGGAATTCTATGGTAGATAATCTAATTGAATGCTTGTTAGATTGTAAGTATTGTAAGCAAATGCAGTTTTGGAAGGCAAGTAATCTGCAGCATATAGATCTACTTTGTTGTCAGCTATTATAGGAGTTGATCTGTTGGTATTAATTTTCAGGCTGGTAAAGGTAGCACATCTGGACTTAGGGGGGAGTTGGTTGCTGCTTGCTTGTATTTATAATTGGGTTAAATAATTTAGTTGAATTGGTATAAAAATCTTTCTCTCATTTTTTTCATCGAGTAATTATTTAAAATTTGTTTTCATCAGAAAAAAATCTTGAAATTTGTTATTTATTCTCTCTCTTTCTCTCACTTTTATTGTTTTAAAAAATAAAAAACATTTAATGTATACAAAAAGATTGGTCAAGCAATGTTTCCTATAGCATAGTTTAACAATATAAACAAAGCTACCAATTTGTGAAACTTTCTTCAAAATTGTTATGTGGGCTAATACAGTTCATTAAATCTAGAATGATACTTTCCATTATATTTATCAGATGACTTATCTATGACTACAAACCTTAGTCTGATTTCCTTCATTTTTTTTTTTTAACATATTAAAATTTATCAAAAGTCACATCTTTCCTTGCAAATCATCCCAAATATATTGGAGGTCTTTTTTTTAGATAATCAAAAGAGATTAGTAATGTCTGAATTACTCTTGATGGTTTGTTTGGAAAGTTTGTTGTTATTTTTGGAAATATAAAAGGTATCAATATGCCTACCTTTAGTATGAAATGTTTCTGGGTTTGTTTGATTTTTGATGACACTGGTCATGTTGAATGATATCATTTGCTTCCTCAACGCATTATACATCCAATTGTGCACTTTTTGTTCATTCTTCTATTATTTTGCAAACAATTTGTTCATGTAAATTTTCCCTCTTTAGTGCATTTTTATTACCTTTTTTTTTTTTACTAACTTAAGTAGCAAATCCACTTTTTATTATTTGACATTCAAGTTGGTGCAAAGATTTTACAAAAGCCCATAATCTAGAATAATCTAATAACCATGGATCTAATGGAATGGTATATTAATACACATCAGTAGACTTTGTTATTTATATTTTTCCAATAAGTTTTAAATTCAGCCATTTATTTTGAATGAAGAAGAAAACTTAATTTTTTATTGCTTATATATTTAATTTAATTTACTGTTTGGTTTTAGGCTCTCTCTCACAGTCACCACCTCCTGTAAACTCAAGACTCTCAGAAGAAACATACTCTTGATAATCTCTGTCTGAATCATTTGGCTAATCTGCCTACAGAATTATCAGCAAAATCTTCTCATGATCCCAAAATTGAATCTGAAGAAAAAGAATCAGCTGAAAACATATTTTATTGATTCTGAAGTTAGATTCATTTATATATTTTAAAAAGTACTACAATTTGATGTGGTTTTTTTGCAACATTTAGGTATGAGCGCACTGCTTCAAGTATAGCATCCTGTGTACTACAGGGTGGTGTTCTTGCAGCCGTGATGTTGGGGATGACTTTTCCAAGGTAAAGTAGTCCTAATATACTACCCTGATGGATAGGACATCAATTTTGTTCTAAAGCAACCAGCCCCCCTCTTTTATAATTAATAAATTAGAAGATGTAAAGCAGTTCCCATGCAAAAAAAAACTAGATAACTATTTAGCAAGATTTTAAAGGACTAATGTTTTGATAAGAGTAAGTCTATTTTAAGGATATTGGTGACTGAGTGATGCTGGAAAAGAACTAGATTATTGAGTTTCCATCCAGGTTTAAAGATTTGATAGTCTCTTAAGCAAACGGTTTGGATTACACTCACCAGAGTAGTAACTTTTTTTTGGTAGTTATTATTTTGCCAGATGGTTAAATAACTGTAAAATTGTCAAGCATTCTTTAATGGCCCTTGATTATGATTTGTTCATCGTCATTAGGGGAAATTCCCTTTTGTCTCTTTAATCCCTACTTTTCTTTTCAAGGCATTTTGATCATGAAGGCCAGGTAAAAAATTTGCAGTTAATTTATTTTCATTAGAGAAAGAGAAAAAAAAAAATCCATGGTTCTAGTTCTAAGCATTGTGGGAGAAAGAAGAAAAGCAAGATAGTTTAAAATGTTGGATTTTCTCCTACATTGTGCATTTATCATCATACATACTGACACACAAAACTTGATCATTTTTGTTATTTTTGGATGGTGCTGTTGAAATGAATAAAAAATCTTGAAAGAAGCTATTTATGTGGAAACTTTTTTATGGATGATTTTGGTGTCTTGAAGAAGAAAAATACATCATTTGATTGATGTCCATCTGTTTTCTACATGGTGCCTTTGGAACATGACAAAATGATATCATAACATTTAGTTGGCATTAATGTGAAATATATGTGCTATAAAAGGTTCATTCATGCTGCCTTTTTTTTTGTTACCTTTTGAAGTAGAAAAACAAAAAAGGTTTTCTCCTATTTATGGAGAGAATTAAAGTTCGTTCTTCATATATGACCTTGTAGAAAGGTCCAGATTAGCTTTTTTATTTACTGCATAATATTTACCATTTTCACTAAACTTCATTTTTAAAAACATTGACTGACTTTATTTCAACAAATTTAGATAGCAAACCAATCCTTTGGTATTTACTGGCTGACTGCTAAAAACAGAAAATTTTTGTCTATCTGATTCATGTTTTAAAAGGTAGGAAATTAATGTTTTGTCCACAGCATCAGTCAGAACTATCAGAAGGATAAGTAACTATACTCATGCTTCCACCTCAGTTTTATGAACATCAACCATAAAGGCTCATTGCATTTTGAATGCATATGATATAGTGTAACTAACCTTTGAACTTCCAGATAATTTTTTTTTTTTTTGGTTTGATTTAGCTGTTCAGTAGCTAACCATTTTGTTTCTCCATGAAACAATTACAATTTTGTAAAATATATTTTAGATTAAGTACTTCATTTTTGTGTGTGTGTGTTTAGAAGTGAATCATTTGAAAGAATAATCTGCTCTTGGTTATTGCAGTTATCTAAATGAATGCATTTATATTTTTGTTTAGTAAAACTTTCCAGATATTAGATCATCATTATAATTTATTAACTTATGGTTTTGCTGCTGCTCTGGTTTAGAGTAATCAGAATCTGTATCTGTTGATCCCTAATTGGTTTATTACTGTTGCTACAGCAGATCATTGAAAGAAAAACATTTGATTTGATTCTTAATAGCTTTTTTAGAAAACAGAAAATAATTATTATTACACACACAAACAACAGCAAATATCAATAAAATGCTTCATTTGATTAAACTCATGGATGTAAAATATTTTTTCTTATTTTTTTTTATTTTTCATTTTTATTTTTTAAGGGATTTTTTTTTTCTTTTATCTTAAATAATTTCTTTTTACAACCATAAAACTTTTAATTAGTGTGTAGAATCTCTCTCTCAAGCAGTTGGCTGGTGATGCGCATGGGTGTAAACAACTTTGCCAACTGAGCGGAATTATCATTTGTAGACGCCATCTGCTTTAAGTTTGTTGCAGAAGCTCATCTGAGCTGGCAGGCGATTAAAACAAATCTACAGTTCATACATTTCTACTTGCAGATTGCTGAACTGAACCAATTATGGGAGAATTGCACCGATCCTAGTCCTGTGGTCTGTCATACTAGCTGCCAGGCTCTTCTAGACCTTGTGTGTGCCAAGGAAGCTGATTTCTCTTTTGTTCTTAATAATTTCCTTAATTTTGTTCCTTCAGCCCGGTAAGTCAAAAGAAAACAGCTAATTTTTTTAACTATGCTAAATGAATGAAGGGGTTATTTGTTAATTAATTAATTTTTCTTCTTCTGGATGTATTGCCATGTTTTTGTTACATTAGGTGTTGATAAAAGTAACATATGAGTGGTATGGTATGGCTGTCTGCTGGTGGCATATGCTGACTATTTTGCATATTGTAAACAGCTATTATTTTATATATAGGTTAACCATTCATTTTGGCTCACTAAATAATTTTGTTTGAATATGTTAGATTTTTATCTTAAACATAGAGCCTTTAATGTACAACAAATGTCTTATAATGGAACTTCTTTCGCTAAGATATTTTCTAAACTAACACCAAATATGTGCAAAATGGCAGTTGGAAAGGCACTTTTAGGGTGAACATTTGCTGAATAAAACTAATCATTTTGAAAATATTTTTGTTTTGTTGCTTAACTTTAGACATATGGATGGCTTTGTGATACAGTTTATATTTCATTCAATATATATATATCTTAAGCATTTATTAAACAGTGGAATTAGACAAAATTGGATTAACCTTGTGCTGGTCAACATTATACATCAGTTTAAAAAATTTTTTTTATTTAAGAAATTGAAATATCTAGACAATTATGAAATAAAGTTAAAACAGTAGAAGTAGCCACCCACCCACATACAATATCAATGTTAATTTTTAAATCTATTTAAGTTGCATTTAAAAAGAGGTCTTTTTAATCCATGTATCTGTTTTGTATAAAACAAAACTAAGGGGTTTGGGTAACTAATATGTTGATCAATACATTCTTCTTCCCCACTTCTTGACTACTAGTATTACTGTTATTCTTAATTTGGATGTGGTCTTAAGTTTGCCATAGGGCCTATAATTGAAATGGAAAAGCTTCAAGTCTCACTTTTGGAGGGATTTGGGTCGCTTTTTAGACACCGTTTTAGATAACAAAATTTTTAATGTGTGAAACTGTATGCTCACATGGTTGCATGTAGATTAGAACATATGACAAAATGTATCATTAGGTTTATGCTGTGTCAGTGTATGTCACATCGCACATCAGAATCTTATCAACATGCACCATGATAGGCTGCTTTATCCTTTTATTTCCAGAGCCTAGCATTATGTATAAGTATGTGTTAAAGAGAGAATGCTGTTAACTAATTATGCATTTTAATAAGATTAAATTTAGTTAGTATGGATAAATAAGACGAAAACATATCAATATTAGCTTCCGAACTGAAAACAATGTTAGAATCAGCCATTAACCATTTATTCATAGTTTTCCTCAGTTCATTTAAGCTGCAGGAACGAGTTTGGTTCAATGTTTCTTTTGAACAAAGCTGTCTTTGACAATGGGATGAACACGCATTTAGGTTATTTAGCATTTCTATAATTATTGCCAGTGATTAAAGATTAATTTAATAATCTAAACACTACAGCAATCAGAAATTTCACTGAACCAGAGATGATCCACTAGCAATTTGCATCGGTTAGAACTGAATTCCCGTTTTCCTGCCTTCATTCAGTATTTTATCGATCTGACCACCACAGGCATTAGTTTTCTGTTGTTTTTTTTTTCTTTCTTGTGTTTTGTCTCCATATTTTTGTAAAGCCAGTTTTGACTTGTTTTTCCCCCCTAAAACAAAACTCTTGAAATACCAGCCGTCACTGGAAACTGATTGATTGATTGATTTAACTTTCCTTTTGTCACAATATTATTTTTGTTCTAAAAGCTGTGTTTAAATCAATTTGTCACTGAAATTAACCCGCAGCGTTCTATTCTCTAACTTATTGTTTTATAAAGATAATTAAGGTGGTGATATTGATATATAAATATACATATATAAAACAGCAATGGCAAATTGTTTGAAATTCCAGTTTTTTTTAAATTTGTGTGGACACTATTAATCTGGCTCTAAGATCGGCAATCATCATCAGCATCAAAACTGAATTATTCTGTGTTAGATAGGTAAGATGTATGCATGGTCACACAAATGCCACATTATTTAATAATTTGTAATAAGTTGTGTATCTAGAAGTTTTCTTGAAATGATTATTGTAACTCATTTTACCAAAAAAACATTTATAAACTATGGTTTCCCACAGGAGAGAGAGCTTAATAACCTTAAAATTAATACATTTTAACTGAAATGTATTGAGTGCATTTTTATTCATATTAAATGTGATATGGTACTTTTAGGTGGTGCAATGATTATGAAATATGATGAGAATTTTGCAGTGAACTGTGGATCAGCATAGTAGCTTCTGTGTTAATACATTTTGTGACAACTTAAATATAGGACATTCAAACAATTTTGGAATATTCACTGTAGACATTTTTCTGATACTTTAAATGTCTTTGTTGTTGCTGTTTTATGAAAGATGTCAAAAGAAATGGCATTTACCTGGAGAGTCATTGTCACTTGTACCATTGGATATTAGACCATGTGCATCTAAATATTAATACATAATAATTTCTTTCTGAAGCAAGGCAGAGACACAGTGTTATTAATTTGAATAAATATATGTAAATGATGATGTTGTTAACAGTTTTCTCATATGGGTCCATTGAACTCATGTTGGTTGTTACATGGTTGAGATCAGATTTCCAGTTATTTTTGGTTTTGTTCTCCAGTTCAATTTGAAATATGCATAATACTTGCAATAGACTCTACTTGCTAGGATGAAGGTTAAAGGCTGTTCGAACTATCTAATTTATTGCCTTTATTGATGTGTGTGAGCTAATATGAATGGGATATTTTTTTTTTTTGGTTGTGAACCGAAACTAAACAGAAAAGCAGTAAAGTAATGGTAAGCAATCAACTGAGTAGTTTGAGTACTGAATGAATAACTACATTTGCAGTAATTTTATTAATTTCTGAACCACCTCTTTCTTTTCTTTATTTGTTTTGATCTTTCATTTTTTTGAAGCAATTCCATGTATTATTAAAAAGCAGATGCTTTAAACCTGCACAGTTAGTTGACTGTTTAAAAAGATTTAATGTAACTATGACATACGTACTTGTAAGGCTTTTTAAGAGAAGGGAAATTAAAAAGCAGAGTACATATTATTGGAAAATTTGTTTTATCATCACCAATGGTCATGTGCAGTATCAGTAAAATTGAGCTGCTGTTAATCAAACCAGAATGTTATAAGGCTACAGTCGAATGCCAAGAAGAAAGCACAGTATTTTTATGATATTTATTTTTACCATCTACCATCATTGGCAATGATTGTAACAACATAAGAAAGTGAGACAACTAAATATGGAACTCACATGTTCAGTATCAGACAGAGATAAATTGTGGCATTTCCATAAAGAATGTGTGCTATGAGATGGAAGCTATGGGTATAAACTAGTATTTTTAGAGACAATATTAAAGCTATTTAAATTTTTTAAATGGTGCTCAGTTTAATTTGAGAATTTGTAAGTAATTTACTTCCTTTACTTAGATCGTTTTTCTTTTTCATATTCATTGTAGGACAGTAGTGAGCAAAATTAAATTAATTAATGGATTTTGTAAACCTAAGTTATTTTTGAATTAATTTAAAAAAATTTTTAGTCTATTATAACACAATTATAAATGAAATACTAAGTTGTTTTGCTGGATATAGATGTGAATAATAATGTGTAATCAGAAAGATATAAGACCACCTGCAATTTATACTTTAAATAATGCTATAAAGTCCATAAGTACCTGGTTATTTTATAGACAAATCATGTGATATAAATTACGAAATAGAATGAAAACTCTTGTTAACATTTTATACAGTCAGAAAAAATGGTTGCATATCTATAATTTTTTGTTTGTTTTTTGCTAAAATGTCATTGAAAGAATTTCTAAATTAAATTTTTTTGATTACTTTTTAATGATTTATCACCTTGCAAAAGTATCACCTTTAAAGCAGAGATTACAATCACCATTGTCTATTTGTTTTTGTGCAAGTGGCAAAGAAAAGATTGCACACTAAGATTTTGTCTTCTGCAAGTATTTATGATTTAGTTTTTTTCTCATGTACTTAACTATTAGCAACACATGATAAAATCTTTTTAAAACCATTAAAAAACATGGGCCCAGTTAATGTAGACCATTTGGAGAGCACTTGTTTGTTAATTAAATAAATGTAATTTTAGAATCAGCGGCATGAATAAAGAATCTTGGCTCTCTTAGGGTTACAGTACAGAATGTGATAAGAATGGAGGTAACCACTTATTTAAGGTTGGGCTGCTTGTCATGTCTATTAGATGCATCTATGATAGCATGATGTTTGTGTAAAAACATTCGTATTTCATTTTAATAATCAAATAATTGGGGAAACAGAAACAGCAATAGAATTTGAAATTTACAGGTGAAATACCTGAATACTTACCAATATGTAGCTATTATTCAGATTAAAGAACATAGGTAAAAGATTGCATTAAACGTTTTTGATAACAATTAACCTCTTTCTTTAATACAGTTTGAGTTTGGAAAACTGCAATGTTTTTTTTTTTCTAATGTTAGCAGCTTCTGCAGCAGATTATACAGCTGCTAAAAATGATTGATTGTGTAGCAGTACTTTCTTTCAGCTTTTAAACAGTTCCATTTTTTGTTACCTTCCTGTTTGCTTAGATACTCCTTATTTTTACATTTTGTCTATACTTTTGCTTTGCTTTGTACTAATGCTAATGCAGGCATAATCTTCATTGTTATTTTCTGTAGGCTTCAGCTTTAATGAACCATTTATAATGATAACCGTGTGTTGGTGAATTACTAAATATTGTTTTGTCAGTGCAAACACCAACGACTGTTGTTCAAGACCCTGGGACACTGACCCCATTGTTACTTTATTGCTATTAGTTTTTGTTCCTTTGTAGGAGTTATAATAAGAAACAAAATGACTCTAATAATAAGCCAGAATATTGTTTACGAATAATAGTAACATCCACGCTTGTGTTCATTGAAAAGAATTTGGAGTCGAGTGTGGTATAGATCTAATGCAAGATATGATTGTTTAATTTGTATCTCAGTGTGATTAAAAAGATAAAATTAAAAGATGGACTAGAGATGCATGAAAAAGGTAATATGAGAATGCTGAACAATAGTTTATTTTTTTATTTTTTTTTTTCATATCCAAATGTTTGTTTGTTTGTTTTTTGCATACATTGCTAGCATTTTATAAACTCTGAAGATAGAAATGGTTTGTCTAAACGTGTTTTTTTTAATATTTATTTCATCGCCTCCACAAAACCTTTGGAGCATTTGCGTGCTGTTCAAGACCTTATTGCGATTAGCAAACATCACAATTAAAAAGATGGAGGAAGAAAAAAGCAAACCAGATAATGTTTAGTCAAACATAGCTGCAGTGCCTTCTGGGACAGCTTCGTTTCCGACTTGCTGGTTGACTGATTTTCTCTCATTTTTTTTTTTTTTTCCATCTGGATCTAGAATTTATTTTTTTGTTGGTTTTAACATGACAATTTTTTTAAAAAAATGGTGGATAATAATATTATATGTGAATTTTGTATATAAGCAGGATAATGAATCACTGGTTTATTTCGCTTTGATTAATAATATTTTTTATGTGCATTTCTTTATTTGCCTTTTTTTAAAAAAAAAAATGTTTCTTGTGCATTAGTTATGGGAGTGATGTTATTCCAATTATATGGAATAACCAAAAATAATTATTGGAAAAACTTTTTGTCATTGGCAACATCCATTATAGCAATATAATTTGTATTTAATAAATTTAAAATCAAATTAGAAAAGAAAATCAGAAAAGTAACCTGGTGTATTACTAGAAATCTAATTTACAGGCTAACCATATATGTTTATTGTTTTTGTTTGGTATTTTGCTGTAAGACTATCTTTTGTCTCCTCAGTTTTCAAGCAGATCTATCTACAAGTGAAATGAACTGATTATAACTGATGATTGGTTGGTTTGAATGGACCAATCATCAAGCTTCAAGTTATAACCAATTTCCAAAATCAGATTATGCTGCAGGAAATAAGTTGTAGAAATATGAGAAAACATTATCTACTTCCAGAGGCATGACACAGCTAGGTTACTGTAGTAGTTAGTTTTTCTTGACCTCTCTTTCCCCTGCCAAGCTAGAGAAAGTTGTCTTATTTACATGCACACCATAGGAAGTTTTGTGGCACGTATGTTAACTTTTGGAGTGATGAGCACTCATGTGGTATACTACCAGGGCCGGTGCTACCATTAGGCCAACTAGGGTGCAGACCTCAGAGGGGTGCAATACTGAACCTTAAAAAATTGTGTTCAGTGCGAACTGTACAACATATGCATGGCACTATTGTACGTCCGAATTGTAGCTGGCCTTGCCTAGGATGGAAAATAGTCTAGTGCCGACCCTGTATATTACTTTTGTTAAAATAATACTCTTTAGTCAAAACAGCATTGCAGAGTGGGCATTTATTGAAGTTGACTTCCTTGTTACTCTATAGTTGCATCTCTATTACATTAAAGATGCTTAACGAAAAGGTCATATGAATGTGAAAACAATTGTCTTTATTATGTTAAAAATGAAATTTTGCATACAACAAATACTCAATATTAATTTTGTTTTAAAAAAGAACAACAACAAAGTGATGTAATTCTGGTTTTCACAGTTATCTGTGCTGATTTCTTGCTAGTTTCAGCTAGGTAAACCATCTTATAAAGAAAAGAAATGTCAGTTTGTATTTGTTGAGCAAAGATTTGGGTTTCAAATGTTAAACGACAATTATTAAATTTCTGCAACATAGCTAAATTAATTACACTTTCTTATGGATCTCTCAGGCTCAAGTGTTCCTTGGACCTTTCTGGCCCAACTGATTTTGGAAAAGGTCGATGAATACTGACCATAGAATCAAAACTAGCTTGATCAAAGTTGATACTTTGTATCTGTTTGGCACTAAGCTATTTACAGCCCTGGTGTCAAATTAATTCTAATGTCAATCTGATGTCTATCTTAATGAGTATTACCAGTGTTTCCACTTGAGCCTTGCAGACTAAACTGAGAGTTAGTAGGGGAAAAAAAAAAGTTGATTTGATAGCTAAAATTTGGGATAAGTCATATTGCTTATTAATTGACTCTGATTTGAAAAAAATAAGGAATAAAAGTTAATTTTGCATTAGATGACCATTTATTAACTAAAAAGCATTCAAAACATATATAGCTGAATTTAATTACAACTTAATATTTACTAACATATTATCATCGAGCTTGTAGTTGTATAATTATTTGTAAACAGCTACTTGCTCATCACATGAAGCCAGTAATGAGTCAAATCTTTGAGCCATGTAATGACTTTTTGCATTGAAAACCAGACCACAGACCTAGCTTATAGTGTGAATAGGGTTAAAAGTTAGATTTTATCTTCACAATTAAATAGCTGACATTCATTTAGAATTTGTCTCATCCCATGCATTCCTCATGATTTTGTATTGATGATTTTACTTAATACTAGCAATTGATTGAGAAAGGATTAGAACTCCTCTGGCTATTCCTTAAAGATATGAAAAATTTCATTTGGAAGCCATTTTACAAATTCAGAAATACATTTTATTTACTACTTACTGGCTTTTAAAATTCTTCGGTTGTGAGGCATCTACTACTGTTGTCATAAAGAGATCTCTGGTTGGTAGAACTGGATAAAAATGATGTTATCACTATGGATTGTTGATGTTCTTTGTGTGGTTTACATTGAAACCAGTTCAGTAGCATCAATTAAGGACCAAACAGCCAGAACATGTTTCCTTTCAAAGTGAAAGTGCTGCTTCATGCAGAGTTCTTTTTTGTGTCATTATGCCAATCATAGTGAATTTTGCAAAAGGAAAAGAAAAATAAAAAAGTTGACATTTTTAGCTTTCTTTCAAAACTTTTTTATAACTTAAGAATTCTACTTGGTGCATATATCTGGTACTTGAATTAGAGGTTGGCATAAGAGCATTTTGTAACCATATTCTGAAATTAACCAGGTGATGTAAACAAATTGCTTTTGGTATGCAACTTCTAGATACTTCATAGTTCTATCCAGTTAAAGTGAATTATGCTAGGAAACTATAATTAAGCAAAATTTGATTTTGCTAATACCTTTTCATTCTACCAAAGCGGGGAAAAAAAGAATAAATTGTTGATTTTTGCTAATATTTAGTTGTTGCTATTTATATAATTTTATTAGATTTTGTATTGTGAGGAAAACAGTTACAAAATTTGATATGAATAAAAAGATACTAAAGTAAGTTACCTACTGTACAAGGGATGTTCAAAAGAAACTCAGCTGAAATAGCATCAGTGGAATGGTTTGCAGCCAGGTTTCATTTGAATATCTTTAATATATACAAAACTCCACCTATGCAAAATAATGTAAATAAAAACACAAACTGTATTTTCATTCTCTTTTAAAAATAGTACATGGACAACCAGAGCATTTGTATGATAGGCAGCATTCATAACTTCAGAGACTTTCTTATTTAATACAGGTCTCATTAATTACAAAGAAATTATTGAACATTAAGTTCAGTTAGATAGCCTTAGAAAAATGTATGGATCAACAACCTGTGCTGATATTTTTTATAGTTAATAAAAGTATTGGCACAACAGTGTTTTTAAGATTCTGTAAGCCTCTAAGTGATATTCTTAGCTCAGGTTACAATGCTGATGCTGTCAGCATCATCTCATTGTCCATGATGGCTCTGATCATGCTGTGAGACTTACGGAAGGAAGGAAGGAAGGAAAATGTATTGGATGCATTGGAAAGTTTATTTATTTATTTATTTATTTTTTTGGAGAGAAGGAAAGCGTATGAAGAAACAGACTATAAATCAAGTGCATGCAAGTGAATGTTGATTTGCCTATTATTTACTGTACATCATCCTCTTTGTATTAGTGATGTTCAAGAAAAAACCTAGCTAAAAGATCTTTGTCCTTATGGTATGCAGCTGGGTTTCATTTGAATGCACTTAGAATGTAATATATATGCACACACACACACACACATGCACGCGCGCAAAATGATTAAAGAAAATTATTAATAAATTAATGCCAAATTACTAGAGAAGAAAGAAGGAAAATAAGATCACGATAAAATTTCAGATGATTACTATTTTGCTTGGACAGCTGGATATGAGGATGGACAACAAATATGCATTCAAATTTTTTCTACAACTACAAAAGCTAGGAGCATTATCTACCTAAACTTTGTGTGTATAGTCATTGTTCAGTACCCATTTTATAGTATACAAGAATAATAAAAGAACGGGACAAGTAGTATGACTACTATTTTTTTTCTTTTTTCTTTTTTTTTTTTGCATAAAATCTGAACTTTTATATACTTATTAAAAAAATCCAGATTGGCTTTTTAAAAATTTTACTACTATAATTTTATATTCACTGAAATATATTATACCATTATAAAAAAATTTGAGGTGAAGTTGGATTACCTTGTGAATAATTGTTTAAAAAATACAAAAAGACGAAACCTGACATAGGTGTAAGTAATGAGGAATAAATAAAATTTCCAACTCATTTAATAATTATACAAAATTTTAATTCATTGTACCTCATCAGCATTCTGTAAATACATTTTAAAAAAACTGTAAGGATGCTAGTCTACTTACTCTATACTACTATTCTAAACTAGAGAGCCACTTCTATTTACTGGTTCCAATTAAAGTAAACCAATAATATTTGACCAGTTGCTTGATTACTTAACCTATATGCACAAAAACAAGACTGTAAATATTTTTTTTTATTTACTAAATAAAGCATTAAAAGGATTTCAATATTTCCAGCTTATCATATGTGATCTTCAGTAAGGAATATAGCAGCCTAGGCCATGATCCTTGTTCATCCAATAACCATAGTTTTACAAAAATAAGTTGAACTGGGTAATTTTCCCATTTTTCTTTCCTTCATTTATAGATAAGTTGGTTTGGAGTATAAGACAAGGCTAGATTAACTACAGTAGTTTGTCAAACTTAACCATTCAGAATGATATGTTAGATCCTTCATGACACTTGCATTGCATTACTGGCGACAGCACTTCCTGGATCATAAAAATTAATGAGCCTGCTTGTGCATATCATTGAACTACTTTATGGGACAATCTTTTGGATAAATGGAGTGTTGAAATAGTTTTTTCACATGTTAGTTAATCATGGAGAGAGATTTGAGATTTTTACTCACTGCATAAAAACTGAACATTAGGTGATCTGGTGTTATTTGCATAGTGTTGAATCACAACTTAAAAAAGTTCAATGTGTTAGTTTTGTCTATCTTTCACACTTATTATTTGATTTTGAGATGATATAGCACTCAAATTTAGAAATTCAACTCATGATTTCATATTTGATAGCACAAGTCATCCGATATTTGGAGTGCATAACTAGGCCAACATGGAGGTCAACATTACTCAGCTGTTCTCTGATTGGATAATGTGAAACACCTTTAGGAAACCACCATGGTGAATACTGTGCTCTAGCAAAAGAAAGATAGGTAGAAATGTAAAGACAGTGAACATCAGATGCAACTTGCTTGGTCTTTACTCTCAACTGTACAGTATGTTAAATCCACACAACACGATATGTTGGGTTAGCATATATTCCTTCAAATTCAATGTTAGTCCACCTAGTTTTTTAACCACGATCTGCCTTTTTGATTTTCTTTGTAGTCTGTAACACATCCTTTGCTTTATGCCAGTCTCTATCACATTTCTCCCTGACACCATATTTTCTGTGTGTGTCCATATTATCACTATTTTCTTTAGCAAACTTAACAACTTCCAACTTAAAAGCTGCCATGTGTGACTTGTGCAACTTTACAGGAGGCATTTCAAATGTGGTAGAGGATTTGTTGGGGGTATTTATGTACATAATTTGTATTGAAAAGGATCAATAAGATGTAATTGGTGAGTGCATGCTTGTTATTGACTGGATTATTTTGCATGCTTCAGTGAGCACATTAACAGTGAATTGCTCATCCAATTGGCAAATGTCTGGCAATAATTTCTGTGAATTTTACAGTTTATTTTAGAAAATATTACTTTTTGTCATAGGGTACTATTTCAAGATGTACAATAAAGTATAGCTGTGTTATGCCATTTTCTTATATTATGCATTTAAAACATCTCAAGAGTAATTTATTATTGATAATTAAAAAATCATTAGTAGTACTTGATCGATTTATCAAAAATGTTTTGCACACATTACTTTATAGTTGATTGTACAGTAGATGGGATGGTAGTTGAGTGGTTAGGGCCAAATTTACTTTCCACATGGTTTCTTCTGTAGACTCTGCCTCAGGTTGTCTTTTATGTAGATTTTTTTTACCTTTTTAGCATGAACAAACAAACAAACAAACAAGAAACGGTAAAACTTGTAATTTCTCAGTGAGAACATCCTTTGATCCCTTAGTATTTTTTGTTGTATAACCAATTTTATATATATTTTTTTAGAAATACATATTAAATTATTTAATTTATTTAATTAAAACATTATTTATTTTGCTTTTAATGGAAATTAATTACCAGCTTGTTTCTTTTTTAATGAAACTGAAATATTTCAACACATGCTCTTGGAGATCATTTGCAATTACATTACTTTATTTCTGTATAATTCATAATCTGTTTTCTCTCTCTCTCTCTCTCATGTGTCACTAGGATGGTTTCTGAACCCTTCCTCATGATTTTTAAAAGTGAAACACCCTTTGCATCAGGTGTCAGCATGGTTATTATCAAGTTCTACAAAATTCCATTGTGTTAACTTATGCTGCTTTATTTTATTCTCTCTTTATCTGTAAGTTAACTATGAATATAAATTAACAGATAACAAAGGAACAGTTATCTAGAATCCAGCATTGAAAAATCAAACAGTTTTATGGATTTAGCTAACAAAATCATTTAACTCTGTTTCCTTTAATTGATCATTTACTTGGCTTTTGGCAGGTTGTGTTTACAAAACTGTGTTAGTTAAATTTTTAGAAGAGATATCCTGTGCAAGCAAAGCTATTTGATGAGAGTGATGAATATAAGTGATAGTCTGTGATGTCAGTGGAATGAACATATAGCTTTGCAGTAATGTCAACCCTTGATAATTACTCCTGTACATGTACAGGTAGGTGGGTGGATGGGTACTGACCCTGACACTATTATCTCCTAAGTGCACTGTTTCCAATGTTTCATGGACCGTAGGAAGACTATGCCTGACTAAAAAGTGAGAATGTCTCAAAATAATTGGATTTTTTTTTTTTTTTTACCAAAACCCTAACCCTGTACATGCACAAAAACCTTACTCTCTCAGGCTGGGAAGATATTTTTTAAAAAAAAAAATCCTATTCCTCAAATGGTTGATAACAAAAGTGATATACTTTGAATGACTACTTTCTGTCAATAAGATTAAAAACAATTGTCCTCTAAATCATCATGTTGGAATTAGTAATTGAAGACAGTTTATTGGTTTCTGTTTCTAGAGATAAGAAAATTGCAAAAGTCTTTATACAGATATTAGAAGTTTAATTAGAGAAGAGAAAGAGGAAAAGTTGACCAACTTACAATTTATAATCTTTTTTATTTTGAAAAGGACTATGGGAATTAAATGTTAAATATTTCGACCTACAAATTTTTCATGCTGGGTTTTCACAGCTGCATTCTACATGAATTTTTCCTAGAATGAGTCATATATGTGTGAATAGTGTGAGCCTCCACTCACAATTTTGGTATGCTGAGTACACTTCACATCAATATTGTGGCAGTAGGCAAAGTGTCATTCTATATTATCAGTTAAAATCTATGATGGTAAAATATCTTTAGCTATGTAAGGGAGAATTTATATTCATTTTATGTAGTGGAATTTTGTTAACAAATCAATGCAATTATCTGTACATGCATTAATTTCACATTTGAAAATAAAATTTTCTAAAATTGTTGTTGCTGTTGAAGACATTTTGTATGTATGTATTGTGCTTCCATTTGGATTCTTGGCCTGTTGTTCCATCATAGAAACAGACAAATTGCCTTTATCTCTTTACCAATTGCTCTCTTGCCACTGTATCCCAGTATTTTTTGGCTTTCAAGGTATTTGTTTCTTTTGGTATTGCATGCTTTTAAATTCAAGCAACAACACTGAAAATCAGGGCAGAGGCAGATTAGATAAATAAATGTTGTTTCTATTATTTATTTAACAATACCAAATAATTTCAAATGATGTGTGTATACATATTTTATATGTTAAGTTGATCATTCAACTATGATTTCTAGTACTAGCAACAGCTAAGCTATTACTGGAAAGGTTTCAAGCACACTAATATGCACAAGATGAGAAAGCTTATTTTCTTTATGCAAGGTAGGTTGTCATCTTCATATGTGTTACAGAGGGATGTTGAACATTGGTTGCTGTTGATGGTGACAGTGGCCTTAACGACAATTGTAACCTATGAAGTAGTTCTCAAAGTGGGCATCAGTCAGTCATGTTTCTACAGAAAGCTCTGAGTTTCAAAGGCATTGGTGACATCATCCTTTGGAACAAATGGCAGCATCTGTACTCTCAAGGAAAAATCCTTGTGCTCTATGTATAGCTGTTGCAAGTTTTTTCTACCTGCACTCTGTGATATATATCATAAAGTGGCATTATCATGTTATCTTTTCACACACCCCCAGTGGTTGCATGCACCAACCAAACCTGCCCAGCATTGCCACTTGGCAAGTTGACTCAGAGATCATCAAGAAGGGCTTCCTCAGGTGCTATCTATCCAATGCCATGGACAGAACCAAAGATGACATCCTGTGGTCTGAGCCAAGAGATAATGAGGCAGTAGAAGCATCAAAGGGCAATAACAACAATATCTACTACAACACAATTGCTATCATTACTGATGAACAGTTCTTGCAGTGGAAGGAAGAAGAAAGACAGCAGAGATGAGTTTGATAGGTTGTAATCTAGATGTACATCATATCACTCACTGCATGTCACTTATTCTGTTTTATATTTATCAATTTCATAGAATTTCAATAAAATTGAGGAAAAAATAATATTACCTACTTTTTTTGTTTTTGTGTGTGGTTAAATTTTACATTGAATTTCAGTATGAACTCCTTGTTCTGTTTCTACCCATTTCATTGCCAATATCAGTGATACTCAACCCAGTGACATTCTATACTCATATCCCCCAAAGCGTGCACAATGAGACACTAACAACTGTCTTTTATTGATATTCAGTCAAATTACCACGTGTGGTTTTCTAACGTATATGTATGTATTATTCCTCACTCATCTGTCACCGTGATGGCCCCAGAGGTCTGGAAAAAAGTCTGCGACATCTGATATCTTGTATAATACATACCGAATTTTTAAAGGGTAAATTTTCTTTAAAAAATCATGTATAATACCTGGCACTTTATGGTACATTTGAACAGTTGATAAAAGCATCCCTTTGTGACATCAAGAGATGGTCTCAGCAGCATTGATGGTGATAGTTTCAAACTTCTTCATGATATGGTTGGGCTTGAGATCACTTCTGATGTTTAAAAGCCAGCAAAAAAGACTATAAGTGGCTTCTTGATTGTTGGATTGTAGGGCATACACATAGGATTGTGTGTACTCAATAGGAGCATGGATCATGTACACAGCTATTAGAACAACTCCAGAATCACCTTAAAAGTACCATCAGTCAAACAGTAGAACATGATTGGCAGGGTCACCACTTTCATAATACAAGAATAAATCATTACAACAGTAAAATTTCAAAACTACGTTGCTGCATATTGGTATGTATAATGACTGAAAATTAAATCAATCATGCAAAAAATGGTAATCAAATGGTATTACATGTTTACAAATTATGTTCACAACTGTTGGCTAAAAATAGGAAGAAGACCCCAAGTATCTTTCATACCAGCAACTATTCACAAGTTCTATTTGAGATCCAAACTAAGAAAGGTATGAATCATGGGAAGATGAATTGACTGTGAATTAGTATGGATAAACTACCATGAAATCACCTTTCTAGACTTAAAATGCATCTATATGTTAAAAATTCCTACAACCAGTCATATCTGCATATATAAAACTTTCCTAGTTTTGTCAAATAGACAAGAATGTAAATTACCATGTACTCCTTTGGTGTAACTAGTATAACAAACTTATCGAAATCAGCAGGAACAGGATGGATCGACATTAACTCATTGACCCTGATGTCATTTTTATGCATCACCATTTCAAGTTGTTTACTCCTGACTGTAGCTTAAATGCACTCTAGTTTGTCATGTTGGATTTGTCAAATGATATGTAAAAGAAAAATTGGAATTGGTTGTGGAAATCAGTTACAATAGCTATGATTGGTCTTTATAACTATGTCATACTCTGGGATTTCCCATCATGTTATAATGAGATGATCACATGGTGTTTTTAGGTACCCTATTTAAAGAAATAGTTTGAAGCCTTTCAGTCAAAACATTGATGAGCATGGAGGATTCTGCCTACGAAACAAGGCCAGTTGATGATGGGTTTACAGAAGATGTTTTACAAGCCTTTGAAAATGGTTTTAATAGAAGGCAATTTATTGGACATAAGTTTTTCTGATACTTTGTCTGATAACAAGGTGGAAAACCGGGATTCAGATTTGGAAGATAAGGACATGTGGTCTGAAAATTTCACATTTACTGAATGTGTTGGACCAGCCACTATTTTAAATGAGGAAAAAAAATTAATTAGTCTTTCTTTCTTTCTATTTTTCCTGCATCTATATTTATTACTATGGCTACTGAAACAAACTTGTGTGGACCAACAACAATAAAAACTTTGAAATCAGGACTATCAGTGAAAACCAACATTCATGAGGATAAAGGCAACCATCAAGATTTGAATTTTCATGAGCATCTTACAGTTGCCAACAATGGACATTTACTGGTCAACTGATTATATGTTTAGGAATTTATTTATCCCAATTATCATGCCAAGGGTTCAATTTGATAAACTATTCCAGTATTTCCATGTCAACAACTCTACAAAAAAAATTCACCTTAAGGAGAATGGCCAAGACAGATTACACCATGTCTGTCCCATAATAACTGCTGTTCTAAAAGGATGCATTAAACTGTTTCATCTAGATCAGAACCCCAGTGTAGATGAAATAATTACCTTTAGAGGTCGACTTGGATTTTGAAAGTATTTACCTTCAAAGCCCACTAGAGATGGCATCAAATTTTGGATGTGAGCTGACTGAGAATGCATATTGTAATGATTTCCAAATTGATACGAATAAAAATATAGCCAACATGGGTTTGTCAACATGTATTGTGCTGGACTTGAGGGGAAAAAAAATTGAAATATGAACCTAGACAATTTTTTTTTTTTTTTTTTAATCCAGTGTAGAGTTGTTCTCACTTTAAAAAGAATGCCAGACACGTGCACGTGGGATGGCCAGACCCAGCAGAAAAATTTCCAAACAATGTTTTCCATCCAAAATGCATAAAATAGCAAGGAGATTAAAAATTTTACAGAGGGAAAACTTGCTGCCTTTGCCTGGAAAGACAATAAAGTAATTTATGTTCCGTTATTGGCTGGAGATCCAACAGAAACAGCTTCGAAGTCCGAGTGTAGTTCAACACTACAACCTGAAGATTAATGATGTGGATGAATCTGACCAGATGAGAACTGAGTATCCAACTTTTCAGATGTGTAAAATGTGGTGGACCTATATTTTTTCATTTTTTGTTAGACTTGGCCATCACAAATTTTTTTGTTTTAATGAAAGAATCCTGATTCACCAGATGCTATCCAAAATGGGTGGGTTGGGGGGGGGGGATTAGTCAATGGAAAGTTTAGAATTTCCAGAAAAGAAAATGTGCCTCCCGGGTTAGGACACTGGCCAAAAGAGAGCAAAGCAAAGAGGCTGGTGTAAACAATGTGCTGTTGCAAAGTGGGAGTGTTCTGTCTGTAAAATTCATCTCTGGTGACATACTTTGAACCCTACCACACACACATTATAAATAAATTATAATATTGAGAAATTCTTTATAGAGTTTCAATACTGTAGTGATAATTTTGTGTACATGTGACCAACGCTTGAATTGATATAGTTTGGATTAAATTCAGGAGATAAATAGAAGAAAAAAACAAACCATGAGTACAAATCAAAATTTTTTATTCCATATTTAGCAAATGTATTACCTACATTTTCTATTGTACATTTGCTGACAAATTATTGTTAGTAAACCAATTACGGTGCATTTAGGAATTGGGGGGGGGCAAAAAAGTCTGTTGGCAGTCGTATTGTTTCAAGTAGAGGGCTAGTGAAGCAGATAAGCTGCTTCAGGAGGTGAGGGGATAAATGACTGTAGGACCTAATGGATTAAAAGCTTGTCTGATTATGTATGGTAGCTGAACGTTGGCATTTTCACTTATGCTACAGGATAGTTGCCAATTTTCTGGGCTGTCTCTTCAGTGTTCAGGGGTTAACACTTAATGACATTGTAGGCATAGAGCATTTTGGCGTGGGTTGGTCAAAACGTGGCTCTATTCATTCAGTTTGGATGCAACCTGACCATTCTGAAACCTTATCTATCTTTGCCTTGCATAGTCCCTGTTGTCTCTGTTCACATTTTAATGAGTTTACATCATTAGCCAGCACCTTTTAATTGATATAGATGTAACTTTCATGAATCAACTTTTTCTTGTCCCAAGCAAACTAAGTGTTATGGTGGTGATGGTTGATTTCTAATGACTTGCTTTGAGATTCTCATTTTATAGACAGTCATAATAAACTGCTGCCATTTGTGCATTTGTACTCTGTTGTTTGTGATGGAAAAAGGCCCGAGTCATTTATTGTTATAGAAATTTTGAGTTGAATTATGCTGTGTAGCTGGTTTCTGATTTAGGAAAGGTGGTGGGTGTTTTTTTATAAGATGGAATCTAAGCTTGTGGGGTTTCAATTGCAAGCCACGTCTTGGAGTGAAAATAATGAAAACCAGCCTTCTGAAGGGCTCCCTAGATGATAGTCTCTGCCAACTCCTGTCCAATTATTTATTAAACTACAGCCATGACAAACAAACATTTCAGCTGAGATAGAACTATGAATCTTTATAGCATGACTGCAGAGAACAACAACTAAAAGAAAAGGGAAAGATACACTTGATAGCCTGATGGAGCTGGCAAGACAAACCAACTACAACTCTCTGTAAATAAATAATGTGAATAAAGTTAGAAGCATGCCAAGGGTTTTCCCTGCAGCCTGCATTGTAAGAAATATTTATTACCTAGTGTGTGTACACGATAAACAATAATTAGAGATGAAATGGAAAAATCAAATCTCCCTAGAGAGAAATATATTCATGTCCATTTCTTCTTTTTTTAAAATCCTCCATCATTTGAGAACTGCATTGTCATTTTATCTGTATATATTCAGGACACTTTACTAGATCGGTAATTTTAAATTTATCTTTGAGTGAGCTAATGTAATTATGGTGAATGTGTGTGTGACCCTATTAAAAAAAAAATATTAAATTGCAGATTTATTCCAAGAGATCTAGAATTGGTCCTTTTTGTTGTTGTTTTCAGTGTAAAATATGCTATTTTTCCTCTTAATAACAAGTTTATCAAAATAAAATTATTTCATTCTAATTTGGTGGTGATGGTTAAATTATTGTACCTTCATGCCATAAAACTTGTTTTGATGGAAGCAGAGATTTTATCACATTGCTCATGGCCATTAACTTCTCTCCCTGATTGTGTCTTCACAACTATATTAATGCAGCATTGGTTATCATGTTTTCAGACTAAATTTATTAATGTTGGACAAGTTTTGAAGAGTTCACATAGAGCCAACAAATTTCTGGCAGACAATCAATCTTTTGTAAAATTGTGTATATTGTACCAATGGAAAATAAGAATGGTTCATACTAATCATGAAATTCCTGCAGGTCAGCACAATAACAAACATTTAGACTAGTCATTAGCTGATAATTATATTCAAAGAGAGCACCTGGTTTTTTAGATTTGAGTTGGAATTAGATTAGCAGGCCATAAATTTAAAATATTTATTTAGAAATTATACACACTCTTTGGAAGATTGGTGATTAGCTGACATAGTAATTTTTAAAAATTATGATTATTTTATTGATTACTGGTAGTGAAAGTAGCATAAAAGTTTTGATTCAGCCAATTATATGGTGATGTTTAATCTTATGGCACAGTTTTGATTGTTACTGAACCATTGCTTACTACTACAGCTTCCCAAAGTATATTTCTCTCCTTTTTATCCATATTTCTTTTTCTCTGAAAGAAAGAAAAACAGCAAGATTATAACAGCTTATTTATAGAGTGACTATACTGATTGAGTTCAAAACAATTATTATGTTTGAAATGAAATGTTGGCAGACAGATTAGAATGGCACATCATGCACCAGCTTATACGCTGCACTATTCACAACTATGATACATGCAGAGTTAGATGTTCTATGGTCCCTTAAACTTTGGAGTTTGTTTTTTAAATAAAAATCAAAAGAAATCATTCTTGCAATAATTTGTAATTTGGTAGAAAATATTGTTTAGGTTTCCCATGTTTCAAAATACATATCAGACATGCTGTTACTGTATTGAACATTAGTTAACTTAAAGCAAATGGTTCACTAGGTTGACAGTTCATGTACACACTGGGAATACAAAATTACTGTTGCGTTTATATTTTAGATGAAAATTTCATTTTTATTAACATATCGAGAGAAAAATGTTTGTAGTATAGAAAGCAGCTATAACATTTTTGTATTTTTTGTTTTTACAAAATTTGCATGCAAATCAATCTATTTTTAAAAATTAAAAAAAAAAGACTGACAAGATCCATTATACCGACACATTCAAATAAACCTGATTTCATTACATCTTATAAAAAGCTATGTAGAGTATTGTATAATTAAATATTGCCTTAGCAAAGATCATTCTCCTGAATCTTTCCATTAAACATGAAGTGAAGAGAAGTTAGTTTTAATAAGGCTGCAGGGTCTATTTGGTAACTGGGGGCACTGATAACTGAACTGTCAGTGTGGACTTACACTAGAAAATAATCTATGTTGAAGTAGAGTTGTTTGAGATTTTCATTAATGGTTGATGCACACGGTTAGCAACTGTTGCTGATGTTGAGGATTGTTGCCATGGACCAGCTTGATGATGTATCTGAATTTTAATTCCTTTTCTGTTTGCCTGAAAGATCAAGTTATCTTCAATATCCCAAAGTAATGACAAAAAGAAAGCAAAATTAGTTTAGTTATTACAGAGAAGCACTAAGCCATAATGACTTGCTCAAGTCTCTAAGGGAAAACGAATACTTATCAATATGATTTTCAAATTAATTATTTACTATCATTTTTTGCTACCATCACTGCTAGGTTGCTTTTTTATTTTATTTTATTATTTAAATATTCACTTATTATATCAAGCCAAGCTGAAACTTTAGCCAATTTTTAGTATTGTTAACTTTGAATAACTGAATAAATTTCTGCTTGCTCTCACAAAATCTCTTAATTATTTCTATAATCTTTCCAAATTCATTAATCAGATGTTTAAAATCAAAACTGGGTAAATATAGTATTTTATATCCCTATATTCTAAGTGCTTGGAACCCAGAAACATTCTTGAGAATGGATGCTGAACCCTTTCCTATAATCTACTTTCTTTTCTTTAGCATTGACTTCATTTCTGGGCATTATATTCTAAATGAACACCAAAGACTTGTATAATGGATCTAGAATTTCCTCTGTATATGTTTTTTTTTTTTTTTAAAAATGTATATATTGCTTAGAATATTTTGTGTTGCAACTTTTTGAGTGAAGTCAGACAATTTTATTTTAACTGTGGAGAAAGAAGAAAAAAATTACCTTTTAAGAAATAGTCAAAGGAGGAATTAAAACTAAGAGCTGGACCAACAGATTAAGTTATTATTTCTTTCTCTCGCGATAATGAGAGCAATAATAATGCTACAAAAAATCGCATTTTCATTCATTTTTCCACCATGACAGAAAAACAAAACAAAAAAAAGATGCAAATGATGGCTTTTGAAAAAAAAAAACAAACTGGAAATGTTTTTTAAGGGCTTTGAGCAGGCTCTCAAGTGCATAAATTGTTCATAGCAAAAAACTGCTGTTTATTATGTCGTAAATGTAAATAAAATCTGTGGTAAAATAGGCTGGAGGGAAATGAATAGGCTCTCTGCCATTACAATTAAAATTTTTTATAGATTTGACTATTTTTTTTTTTAAGTTGCATGCTGGATACACCTTTGTTTTCTTGCCAGTTTATTTGCTGATGATTAAATGTAATTTTGGATTATGGTCAATTTCAGCTAAATGATTTTAGAATTCCTTTTTTTTTTTTTAGAGTAAGTGATTTGTTGGTGTAGTCTGGCAGCACATTCTCTGAGCTGCTGTAAGATGCAATGGCGTTACAAAGGTCACGGTTTTATTTTGCTGTACCAATTTTTAAATGGCCGCTAAGAATTTCACTTTGGAAAATGGAATATCAGCTTTTGTAAATATGCAAATATTTGTTGTTATGGCTTTTTTGTGTCATTTTACTTTTTTTTTTTTTTGTAAACTAGTTTTCTTTTTTTTCCTCCTAGCAACTTATCAGCCTTGATATCTACTGTCGGTGAACTTCTTGTTTTGCAAGCCCTGGTGATCGAACAGTCTGAAGGGACATATGTGTGTCCATATGGTATCAGGTAATGGTTTTTATTTATTACTCTTAAAAATACTATCATACTGATTCAAAGTACAATATGTGAATATTGCCTTCTGTTCTGCCAGTATCATTCATTAAAGTATGAGATCAGTGGAGAGAATGTTGAGGGCCCAAGTTCAGTCCCCATTGGGAGTCTACTCACACTCCCTACATAGTTTGTTTTCCCTCTTCTTTACCAGCTGGTGGTGTGAGTTTCTTCCTACCTCTACCAAAATCACTAGTATCAGCCCCTTTTAGTGTAGGATAACACTTTAAAGGATAACTACTACACTAATCTCTTTCTCCAGAGTGGTTTCCCTTGTAGTGACTGGTGAACAAAAGTAAAAGAAAAAGATACGGATCATTTATTAGATAGAGATTTCATTTATGCTATAACACATACTGCCATATCCTCATCTTGTTTACGTTTGTGAGGGAGGGGAGGAAGCAAGAACTTAGCATATCCATCAGGGAAGAGAAATATTCTTTAAGACATTTTCTACATTGACTTATACTGTCATTATTAAATTTGTTTTCTATTCATTCATTAACAATTTTGTTATGAAAAAAATTTTTTTTTATATTTAAGAGCATACCAAAATTCTGTCTAGTTTGTGTTTGTAGCTATAAGTATGCTGTAGCATGGTGTGTAGGTTCCTCTGTTAACTGGTTGAAGAAGTACACGATAAAATACTGGGAATGTTCAAATGAATGTTGCTGCCATTTGAGCCAGGTTTCATTTGAACATCTTTAGATGCCAGGTTTGAATATGATACAAAATTTCACGAATAAATTAAGTAAATTTTAATTAAGAAATTCTTTAATAGTGATAATTCTGATTAATTAAAAAATTGTTTTCCTGAGGACCTTGTATAAGCCACAAATGTTATTTTAATAACTTTTTTTTAACACAGTCTCAAACCAGCAGGAGAAAGCATGAAAACTATGACAAGCATAATTAGATTCTCTCAACTACGTTGAATATGAATTTAAAATAACCATTGATGCATAACAAAAAAATAAAAGAAAAAGCACTAGACTATGAAGCTGTTTAAATTGGTTGAAAACTCACTGGTAATAAAAGTAAGGATTTAACTCTGAAGCTCCATCCTTACATTCATTGAGCTCTCAACTATTGACAATTTGCGGGGATAATAAAATCATGAAATATAGTATTACTTTCAGTATTTTTCTGGCATTTTCATTTTGTTTAGTCTGCATCTCCTGATTTAGCCAGTTTAGCTCTTTCACTGCTACTTCATGAATATTCATTTTGCTGAACATGTTGTGATGCTCATAGATTTGTTGGCATCTGTTGATTTAGTTCACTGTTCGTGTTATGGATAGAAACTAACATTATGTCACTAATGTAAATTTAGTTGGTATTAAATATGCAGAAAAACAGAGTATTTTTTTTTAAATGTACATACACATGCATGCACATACGCACGCACGCACACACACACACGATTGAAAATATGATAGTGAAGAGATTGATGATCAGCAAGAAAACTTGATAACCAAAGCACTATGGTTGAAGAACAGCCTGCAGCACAATTAACCCTTTGAGGAGGAGTATGTCTGTATATTATGACAAATGCATACTGATTCTGACAGAATAATTCCATAAATATACAGTCCATGAAACTTTGAAAACACATATATGGAATTACTCTGTCAGGAACATTATGTACTCTCCATAATATATGGGCATACTTCTCAAAGGGTTAAAATATCAGTCATAGATGAAATCAAAATGTATTTTACAACAAGAATGGGAAAATCTCAAAATCATCATCTTTATATTTACTTCCCTCTCAAAAATGTATTTAAAAATTAAGTAATTTAAAAAAAAAAAAACAAACCTGTGTGTGTGAGTGTGCTCACACATACTGATAGCCATAATTGTGAACTCAAGATATCACAGAAAAAAAATTTTATTAAAATAATTGATTGAAATTTTTGTATAAGTTTATTATAAGACATTTTCTTTTGTGTGTGTTTTTGTGCGCATGCATAAAGTAAAACTCATTTATAAAGTACCTTGGGCATAGCGTATACCTGGAATATAACATACTTTAGCTGTTAAACCAGGATGAAAAGCAATTTATCAACAAAACACACCCTTTTCTAATACTCTGTTGTTTGAATACTCCTTGGATAATATGTACAAAGTGGCTATTAATTACATTTACTCAAACCACTTTTTCAAGAAGAACCCTTTCGTAAATGTTGTGTTTGTTTGAAAAGTAGCATAATAAACTTTAAATATGAAAAAAAGCTTAAAAATATCAAAATCTGGTACTTCCTGCTGTAGTCAGTGAGTGCTGTTTTAAAACTGTAAACATGACACTAAGAGGATTAAGTTGCCAAAGTATAATGATCTTGCCATAAGAAAGTAAGAAAAAGATGATTGATTTAGTCTGCCAAAGCATTTGCTTTGGTTTAAATGGTGCTTTTGTTATTAAAATTGAAGAGAATTTCAAGTTGTTCACATCTTATTGGTGTGTCTAGTGATTAGTTGATCACTGCATTGGTTGTGCTAATGGATGCTTTATGAAAAATGCCACTAACTATGAAATAAAAAGTAGCTTTATTAATTGCCATAGAAGACACCAGAATATATGCTGGGAAAAGGAAGGGATCATTTTGTATATAAAAGGAGTATGGACCATAAGAGAAGTTAGGAATTAAGTTCTGCTGTTGTCCTGTGTCTGTGGGTAAAAGATGTTTGATATTAAGTGATCAGGGAATCTTTCAATGTATAAACAGCTTACATAGTGTATTCACTATGACATAATTGTGGCCTTTGTCAATTTTTGCAAAATCACACTGGCAATTTCGATCTAGTGCTGGGCACCTGTTCTGTCATCATGGCTAGTGCTAAGACATTCCTTCTATCAAATTCTTTGACATAAAAGCTCTAATGTTATTAGAGAAATTCCAAAAGAGTGGAAACAGTCAACTTTATGTGCTGTCCTAAGTTTATAGTCATTGCAACTTTGAAAAGTCTCCATGAGATTTAAGATGTCAGCAACTTTAGTAACTGTGCAGCCAACAGTGAATTATTAACCTGGTTTAGGTAATTGATTGCGATGTTGGAATATTGATATGTGGCTCTCTTTCAAAGGTAAAAGCTAAATGAATTTGCAGGAATTTGGCATTCCAGATTCTCAGCATCAACTGGTTATACTGACCATTGCAAAATCCATCTTGGAATAACACATTAGAGAATTTGGAGAAAATAGAGATCACTGAAATGTATGCCAAATGCTTAAATGAAAATATTAAAATTCTGCCTGTTCTTTCCTGATATCAAATGAGTAACAATACTGACAATAAAATGGGACATTTTTATAATCGTCTACAAGGGTGCACTATGTTTAAAAAATGAAGTACTTTGGCAGAAAAATAGCAAAGGACTGGATTACTCTACTTCTGTGTATCAGCATAACAGTAAAGGGTTACAACTCCTTCATATAGGAAAGTCAAGACAGTCTTGTTTCAAAAACAAAAAAAAAAATTTCTATATGACTATGAAGCTAACTATTTTGTTTGGATGAATGTAAAATTATTCAAAGAATGGGTCAGCAAGTTAAGCTCAAAGTTGGTTCATAAACAGTGAAATATTATCTTAATTCTGGACATTTGTCCAGTTTACTCCCATTAATGAACTTTTCAAATGTTGGATTTATTTTCCTGCTATCTTGAAACATCAGCAAATTGCAACAAATTCCACTATTGAAAGCTGGTCCTTTAACAACTTGAGTTCACTGACAGAACAAAAAAAAAGATGAAAATTTTCATACTTGATACTTTAATATTTAACAAACTTGTGAGGGACAAAATAATGCCACAGGCAGTTTCTGCTTGCTTTGTTCTCTTGAGATTTATTCTTCATAAGTGTAATGCTTCCATGGACTAGGAAAAATCAGATACTCTGAGGCAACTCAACCTAATGTTGATGCGGAAGGCAGAAAACATCATCAGACAATCCAACATTGCTGGATTTCATAGTGATGTCAACTTTGAAGAATTCCTGACATTTGATAAAGGTTTAGTCACCAGTGAACAGTTGAGTGACCAGCAAATTGTTACAAATGTCATGGTAAATTACCCTGACAAAGACAAAATAGGGATAAAGATGAAGAACCAGTGACACCTTCCTTTCTAAATTTTTACATACGTAGAAACTGAACATTTATATCATAGGTCAGCCTAACACCAGTGGCTTCATGTTTTAGAATTTAGTCCACAAAGAAGAAAAGGCACTGCAACCATTTTGTTCTTTCAAAATTGCAGGCAAATTATTATTTTTTTATTATGCCATTTGCTTGCATGCGTATTCTGTAGAGTATCTTCATTTGCCTGCTGTATTTTCTTTTAATTTATAAGAACAATTTTAAAACTGTTTTATTTTGTAATATAGGTATTCTGTTTTTTCTTAATACTGTACTATATATATAAAGTTATTTGAAAGGAATATATTAAATACTACTGTAATTTATTTTTAATTTCCAAATGTCATGAATTTGTTAAATACAGTTTTACCCATTTTTCTACAAATTGTTGCTCTAAATTTATCAAATATGTATTATATATATTTGAATATCTAAAAACAATTTTTTGCCATATGCATTGAAATGAAGACATCGTTAGATATAAAAATCCTTGCTTATAAAGTACAATACATTTCTCCTGGTTTGAATGTGCTACTTTTTAACAAAGATGATCTGATTTTGTGTGTGAGTGTGTGCATGCGTGTCCCCAAAACTGATGTAAGAACTTTTTCAATAACCTATTAAACAAAGACACTTTTCTAGATAGAATTTTTGGGTTTTATACACCAAACACCTGAAACACACTATACCCCAATACTGTAGATGTTCAGAAATTCTGCCATTGGTGTCCACAGGCATTGATTGCAGCAGCTGACAGTAGAGTGGGATGCAGTGGTTCACATTTTCACAGGAATAGTAGTTGAAGCATCAGCATTTCTCTTTGAACTTGTGGAACTCACCCCACAGGAAAAAAATTCAGTCATGTGAGATCTGATAACAGTATGACGACTTGTCAACTGGTCTGCATCATTCCATCTACCTGTCAGTAAAGTGTTTATCCACAATTGCCCAAGCATCTTGAAGAAAATGTGGGGAAGAACCATCTTCTTCGTAAAATGCTTTTTAATTAAAACACATGGTTTTCTTGCTGTTTATAAGGAGATTGATGTACTGACCACCTGTCACTGTGTCCTGGTCTGGGTCATCTTCATTTTATGCCTGTAACAGTTGTGGAATGTATGATTTCCAATTTGAAGTCTTCAGAATTTGGTGGACACTTGACTCACTCTTACCTGACTGATGAGCATAATGTGAATGGATTTTTGCTATAAGTGTTCAGATTTGGTCAACACAGTTGCAGTGTTTTGTTTAATCTGCACAGTGTGGCCTGCTCTGCATGCTCTTTTCATGTTTTGTATGATGCCCATGGCCTCAGTTGTGCAATTTAAGGTCGGTTGGTGATGGTGATTGATACTCGTGTGTCTGCACATACTGAAAATGTGACATCAGGGATAAACTGACACTTGATTTTCAAGGAATACATTGTCACGTCTCCTGTCACTTGTTGGACCAGATGGACTTCATTCATATTCTCTTAAAGATCTTGTGGATCTCATAATCCATGCTGATGCCTTATTTAAAATTCACTGGAGGTCTTTACAACCTGTCGGGAAATGGGTTTCAAACCAAAACTGATCTTGTTTGTTAAATGACATGAAGTTTTTCTTTTGTGAAAAAATGAACAGTTTAGTTGGATGGAGAGTTTGTTCACATGATTTCTGCAAAGTGACAGCTTTTGGAGCTGAATGAAAAAGGCTAACTTAAAATTCTGACAAAAAGAGGTCATTTACATTTAGCCACCTGAAATCTGTGACAAGAAATTCCCTCTATCTTGTTCAATGAGTTAAAATCTTGGAAAGCAAAAGTGATTCATGTTCATCAAGTTCATGTCAATACTTGATGTGAGAATCAAAACCTCATATCAACAAAAATCTAAGGGAAGCTTTTATGATAATGGAAATGAAATATGTGCTTTGCTAAACTGCAAAGGATTCAGCACAAGTGAAAGGTTAGAATAATCTTTCAAAAGGTGTTCTTCTGTTTGTTGTTTATCAAGTGAGAGGCAACAGCAGGATACTTAGATGATACACTACAGTATCAGAGGAAACATTTGTTTTGGTGTAATATGGAAGTTATTGACCCATTTTGCAGCACTCAGTTTTCATGAAACTTGATTAACTCTGTTTTGCACAAGAGAGACCAAGGGTGCTGCAGGAAGATTTCACAGAATATATTCTGGAATATTGGAGATGAGAAATGTTTGCAGTGACTAGAATTAGCCAACAGTTTTTAATATATATATTGGCTCTACCCATTGCCAGTGTAGTTGTGGAACATTCTTTTTCAGAAATCCCTCCCTGTCAACAGTGACAAACACCATGATTTATTACAAGTTCTCAAACTTAATGACTTTACAATCCTTTTGTTTCATTATGGCATCAGCTGATCTAACTCTTGTGACTAAAAAAAAAAATCATTTTAAATACAGTATTTGTTTACTGTTCAGAGACTTTTTTTCTTTTTTTTAACTGCTTGTCCATAGTTTGGATTCTACTGATTTATATATATATATATTTGAAATCTTACTAAAAAACAAAATTTCTTCATCTACCATAGTTGTTTTAACTTATAATACTCTACTTTATTTCCCTTAGCAGCAGTCAGATTTTTTGAGAGAAAAAAAACGTGATGTTCTTGTTTTATTTTTCTCCAACTAAATCTGACTTCCTTAGCTTGTATATGAAAGTACCTACATATTTGTCCACTTGATAAGCTGCCAGAGTCTTGATGATATTATATATTAAACAGAAACAACTTGGGAATAAATTATAACCATTTATTTTGTGACTTTGGTTGCGTTAGGTAATTTTTGTTAAATCATAACATAGTTCTAGGTGACAAAGTTTAGTAATAAAAAATAGGATAGAATATATAATTCGCTAGTGCAGGGGTTAGGGTTTGACAAGAAATAGTTAATACAGACAGGAGTGATTAAAA
This sequence comes from Nautilus pompilius, assembly GCA_018389105.1. NCBI lineage: Eukaryota > Metazoa > Mollusca > Cephalopoda > Nautilida > Nautilidae > Nautilus > Nautilus pompilius. The sequence goes on along the minus strand of JACATO010000125.1, from coordinate 2,155,813 downwards.
AATTTATTTTTAAAACTAATTCAATTACATTCCATGAACGTATAAGCAAATTGCATGTGTTCAATATTTTTCTTCGTTCTTGTAATGACAACATAGAAAACAAACTAGATCACATTTATTTACAAAGGCTTTCTGTCATAAGTCTGAAATATTTTTTCAGCAAATTTATCAATCTGGAATTCTGGACTAGTCCGGAAAAGTGGCCATGTCTGAACATACCACTAACTTTTTAATGGGAAGGATGAGCTTGCTCAATTTTCACAGTTCCTGAAATCCAGGTGTTATTTTTGAGACCCCCGCTCATTTCTCATTCCACATTTATTTTTGATCGGTATTTGTTTTTTTATTGCAGCAACTGTAAAATCCCTGTCTCGCACAAATATGATGTTGCAAATGGAATCAGTATTCTCATAGCTTTCTCACTTAATTCTTTGTACTCATTTTGCACACTGATTCAAAATTCAGAGAGAGAGATTGTAGGGAATTTTATTTTCAAAGAAGTGTCAGCAGAGACATCAATGAATTGCTCCTCCTTGGTAGTAGTGAGTATACCAGCGATCAGTTTAGCATCAAATGGGTTCCTTATCCAGTCAAATGTTTCTATTTCCGCATCTTGAAAATAGTTCTGAAAATGAAATTTCAGAGAAGAAAGGTGACATAAAATACAAATTTTCACATCTTCACTAATCCATGTGTTGCTGCTCTCAATAAATTGTTTTAAAGTAGGAAATGTCTAAATTTGCATTGTCTATTTTACTTTGCCACAGTTCAACTTTCCTAATAAACGATTTTAATTTGTCATTGAGTTGGAGAATATTGTTATCACCAACTGGTAGTGAGGTATTAAGAGTGTTCAGCTTATGAAATACATAACTTAAATATGCTAAGTGCATATTGAAATCACAGTCAATGAACATGTGCATATACTGTGCCTTTCCTCAGTTAAATACTGGTAAAGTTCATTTCTCAGTTCGAAAATACATGTCAAAATGCTTCCTTGACACAGCCATCTTGACTCACAGTAAAGAAATGTGTTCAGCACCCATCTCACAAAACCTTGCAAACATCTTTGCCTTTACAGGCCTGGTTTTTAAATAGCTCACAACATTTATAGTTGTTCGTAGAACCTTCTCCAATGCTGGGCTCAAATCTTTCGAAGCAAGAGCTTGTCTACGAATCATACATTGTGTCCAAACAGCATGAGGAGATTTTCGGCATATTAAAGCCTGAAATCCTTTGTGACAGCCGGGCATAGAGTGTGCTCCATCAGTGAGTATCACCAAGCAGTTTGACCATTCTAAGAGATTTGCGTCAATATAGCTATCAATGATACCAAAAATGGTCCTCAGCTTTATTTGTCCTTGTAATTTCTTTACAGAAGAAAAATCCTCATTTATTTTTCCCTCATCAACGAATGTAATGTACATTATTGAATGAAAATCCTTAGCACTATCTGTGGCCTCATCTATCTGAATGGCAAATGGTTTGTTTCTTATCTTTTATTTAGCTGCTCATTTAGATCCTCTGCTATATCTGTGATTTGACAGGAAACTGTGTCATTAGACAAAGGGATACTTAAAAGCTGCTTAGCACTAGACTTCCCCAACATAGTTGTAACCATATCAATAGCTGCTGGAAGAATTAGATTTTCTCAAATCGTGTGGGAATTTTTTTACTGGGTGATTTTCTCTGCAACTTTATGAGAAGCTAAATATGATTTTGAAGGGTCAGTTATATATTTAACTAGACTCACATTTGTTGCTTCATTTCATCTCTTCGAATGAAAAAATCTTGAGGTTTGTTAGCTGTTTGCATGACTTGTTCCCAGGTATTGTCTTAGTTTGCTTGGCTTCATATTGTTAGCAGACAGCATTTTATGACAAATACAGCACTGAGGCCATCCTTCTCCATTAATAAAAACACTTGTGAAACCAAAAGATGTGTAACTTTCATCATACTTTCTTGACTTAGGCTTGCTTTTATCAGCATTACCAATAGATTGACCATCTTTATCTTTTCTCTTAATACCAAACAAAAACTTTTCCATTCTGAAAGGCTAAAATTTAAAATAGAGATAAAAATACTGAACTTTACTAACACATACACTTCTACAGACATTCTAAGGACTAGAGATATAGAACTGCATGCCATACTGGCAGAGATGCTGGAGAGAGAGAGATTTCTGGGAGAACTTGAACTTGACTATTGAAGTTCAGTGTCAATCATTTGCAAATATCTGATAATAGTTGTGACATGATCAATAGGTGTCAGTTGTTATACTCTAAAGCAGTATTTTTCAACCTTTTTGGTGGAGCGGAACCCCAATGAAACATTCCAGAGGCTCGAGGAACCCCTGTGCTCATATTTGATAAAATAAAATGAAATTAAAATACTCATGTTCAGATTTATTTACAATAAAAATATAAACTGTAAAAAAATTACATCATTTCTTGGCAATTTCGACGAGGTAGCATCACTGGCTGCAGCTTCAACAGATTGTGTCTCTTCACCTGTATCTAATTTACGTTTTTTCAGAAATCTATCCATACTTGTAAAGCCGTAAGCAGAATTGTATAAACTAAAACAAAATAAAATGATCTTTAGCAAGTTTAATAATAGCGGCATATACTCATACATATATATATATATATATATATATATACACATATACATATATGATTTTGTGATTAATGAAAAAATGATTCATCATCACTTTTTCGCATTGTCTGTCTGACATACGATAGGCCGCGCTCATTTGATATTTTTATCCAATCAATTGCTATTTCATGCGGTGCACGGATACAGCAGCATTACCGGTATTTGATTATATTTAAACAATAAGCATATAATAATAAAATGGACTCTCGGATTTGAATTCAAACTTGCGGAACCCTTGGACTGTACTGGCGGAACCCTGGTTGAAAACCACTGCTCTAAAGAAATGAGTTTTGTCCATTTTAATTGTGTTAAAAATCCCAATCCATGACACACATTATGCTTAAATGAAAGCAAATTACAAAACTATCAACAGACAAAAGTGAAATCAAGAAATTCCCTGATGATGCTGCCGGTGATGTTGGAAAGTGAAATTAATTTAAAAATTGAAGAAGAAAACTCAAAGGAATATATTTATATTTCATATATTTCAAAGAAAATCTGAAACAACAACTTTGCTTAAGTGTCATTGCTGATTTGACAGGGTTGACTATCTAGGGCTTCTTTTGTAGGGAGCTGGAGGAGTGGTCATGGGAATGGCTCTTGGCTTTGGGTTTGGGGTCATATGGTCAGAGCCATGTAAGACTTGGTGCTTTGCAGGTCCCATGCCCTTTGTTAAAGGTACAATAAACACATAACCGTAACCACATTTTCACACTTATATACCATCACAAAAAATAAAAAAGATTCATTTCTTCATTATTATGATTTGAGTAGGTAAATCAGTTGGTAGAACAGTTGTCTGGTGGTCATCCAACTGGACTACTAAGTTCATGGACTTTAGGTTGTTTTTCCATCAAAACAGCTTGTTTGGCAAACCTTAGCATAGTTTATTCTTGCTTTTCTTCTCAAGGTGAGGGGGTGGTTCTTCAAAGCACTCCGGTTTCCATCAAAATATTAGAAGCTTTAGTAGGCACTTCTGGTGGGTTCGTTAGCCCAGCTAAAGATGGAGCACACAGGGCATTTTCGTGCAAGCTGTTGCTTACAATGTCACACCCACCCTTTCCCCATCCAGAGAGTGTATGCAACAACCTTCTAATCAATATATAACAGTAAATTTTGATTGGATGGTGTCTTTATTGGAAGTACTGGTTTTCTCCATTTACAAATTGCTTTAGTATACCCTAAAAAAGTTGCCAAGGCTCAACAATGGCAGACATGATTCAGACATTGATTTTTTACCATGGTGGTCCAAAAAAATGTTTCAAAATGAAATCAAATTTAACAAAAGCTCTGGAACCAAGGGGTGTTTGGGAACTTGTATTTTTTTAATTTCTGTTTGGATACAAAACTAATTCTCAATCAGACTTGGATTCAGGTTCCAGTGGCAACAATGTGGTTGGATTTTTTTTGTTTTATTTCAGAAAAAGTAACAACTACACGTTGAAAATACCGCTGCCATGCACTTTCCGTTGTTTTTTTTGTCTCTCTGCATGGCCGCATGAAGTTTTTGAGATGACGGCATAGAACTGGACGTGGGTTAGTTTGAAAGATTCCCAATGATAACCAAAACCACTTTTACATTTCGTGACAGTAGATTTTGAAAAATAAATAAATAAAATTAAATTAAATTAAATTAAATTAAGCCATTTGAGCTATATGGTTGACACTGCTATATAACAATGCAGTAGTATGCTGGTAATTTAATATTTAATTATTGTGTAAAACATTTGTTGGCTCACAGAATTAGTTAAAATTGATTTAGAGCATTAGTTTACTGGTATTGGAATTGTTTAGGTTCTATGTTCTTTCTAAAATAAGTATGCAAAATTGTTTTCTTGTTTATTTGGATTTAATATGTAATATACACAATTTAAAGGCCTTGGTTTAAGTCTCTGTATGATTAATACATTTAAATGTGCTGATCTCTCTTACTTGGACTCCATTATTTTGACATTTTAAAAGTCTAAGTTTACTGAGCATAAGGATTTTGTTTTTCTTTTTTAATAAATTTCTTTTAACACATTACTTTTAAGATTATCAAATCTAATTAATAAAAGTTAAAAACAATCGCAAGTATTAAGATTTTTTTTTTTATAGTTCTTCCATTCCATCCACTACAGACACAGAAACTGATTAACTTTTGAAAATGTATATATGAATAAATATATAAATAAACAAATAGCTGCTTTAGGATTATGTAAATACTACTCAATGTATGAAGATATGTAGTAGTTAAATGTGTTTTTAGAATAACTTTTGGCATTCTTTTTTTTTTTTTTTTTGTTGAGTCCATCCCATTTCGCACAACCTTTTTTTCATTAATTTGTTTTCATTTGAAAATACTTTGTATGCTTGCTTTAGTTTTATGCTTCTTACCTTGTCTGTACAGAAACCTAATATTCATATTAGGTACACTAGTATTTCATAGGAAATTATTTTCTTTTTTGTAAGTAGCATAAAGTAAAATTCTACACTAGATTTACTGGTATTTATTAACATGTTTGAGACTAGTTCCTCTTCAAATTTTCATTCAATAATGTAGGATATGGACCCTGGCTCACCTTAGTGTTTGTTATCCTACACTTTCTCCATAGCCATACATATGCTAATGGCTGATTCCCAGCCCATCCTCTAGTCTCTCCCTCTACTTCTGATTGAGACATTTCCACTGTGCTGCCAAGACTGAGGTTCTGAGTTTGATTCCTGATTAGGGCTGGGCATGGTTTGGGATATCTGATGAAGATTCAAGATTGCTGCTATTCAGATGTTTATACTGTATCAGAAATAAAGCAAGAAACACCTGCTGTCAACTGTAATAATCTTGGTTGTCATCAAGTGCTAAAAGCAAAGAGCAAAACACTGGGTTTAACCAAGAGGGTAGGGCTGGTAACCTCTTTCAAAAGAAAACAAGTTTCACAGGAAACATGCAAATGAACCATTTATTCTAGTCACAACAACATTTTTTTCTTCTTTCATTTTGATGAGGTGGAATGAAACCAAACAAATTTGAATACTTTGGCCATTTTTTAAAGTAGGAATGGTATTTAGTTTATTCAGGTTTTAAACTCTGGGGAAGTACTGTATGCCAATAATATTTTGAACTTTAGAATTCTTTATCAACACTTTCTCTAACAATTATTATAAGCTGAAAAAAGAATGAGAAAGAGAGTATACAGAGACATTATTCCCCTTATGATCCATGATAATTATTAAGTATGGCACCATGTTTTATAAAATTCCCATTGGATAATGGGATTTACATAAAAATTATAAATAAACTATAAGGTATTCCTAACTATGTTATATACATCCAGAATTTTACCTTTATATTATTGTAGAAGAAATTCTCTATTAATCTAAAATAATTAATATACTACTACATTTATTACAAAATTCTGTAAGTTTTCAAATATTTTCCTTCATATAATCAAGTGTTAAATATTATAGAATAAAATTTGGATGGACAGTATAATAATAATAGCATACATTAGTTATTGTAAACAAATTTATTATGTATTTCCTTTCCATTCAAACATTAAACACTTTATCTTTGTAGAAGGAAGATTCTGATAAGCAGAAATTAGGATGGTAACATCCTTCACAGCAACAAAGTGTACTTCCATACGTGCAATATATGGCTTTTTTGCAATGTTTGAATTTCTTCAAAATTCACTGCCTGAAATACTTGTAGCATAATATTCTTAATGGTGTTTTATATGTTTTTAGTATCTTGAAATACTGAAAAAAACATGCATAATATTCTTACTTGAAAAATCTACTTTTACACATTTCCTGTGAATTCTGACCTTAATTTTTTATTTGCCATTTCATTGGAACTTCATGATGTAGGATATGGACTCTGGCTCATCTTAAAACAGGATAACAACAATTTTTTCCATAGCCATACCTGTGCTAATGGTTTATCTTCAGCTTCTCTGCCAGTCTTCTTTCTCTTCACTCAGGTTTGAGACATTCCCACTGCTCTTCAGAATATGCCACTTTATTTTTAACATGAATAAACAAACAATATTGAAGTTTTTATACTTTGCATATTCTCTGACATTTAAAAAGAATAATTTCCATTTTGAACTACTATTCCATGCATTTAAATTATGTATTATTAATATTTTTCAAAGTTTGTCCTATAATTTTGGCAAGCACTGTAACTAGATAGGAAAGTCTGTTGGATTTGTCATTCTCTGACAATTTGAATCTTTATTTTTGCAAAAATTTGCATTTATAGATAACATTTCTTGTCATTACCTAAAGACCCTTGTTATAGGTATGGTGACAGTGAAAATGTAGCAACTTTTTTAATGAACACACAGGGATATTTAAATTTTGTTTCGGAAAGAACAAACATATAAAAAGTATAAGGGTATTCCAGTACTATACAAAACTGGAAGATAAAAAAAAGATATAATTTGGTGTTTGCTGTGTTTTATTTGTTTGTAAGTCTATGATGTACATAACTGTACTTATGCATATAACAACACAATATTAGACTCTAACATAATACATAATTTAAGAGGCAGAAAATAGGTTTTAATTTTCTAAAATTTTAAGTTTATTCTTCTTTCAGAAAATATTAATAAATACTGGAAGAAAGTTACTGCATTTATTGGATTGATATATATTTTTTTTGTTTTAGTAATTAAAAACAAATACTATATAAATATTTATATGGTGAAACTAACTGGTAAAAAACAAAAAAAAAACTATGCTTATGTTTATCAAAGTTCATTTTGTAGTTAAAATTTCATGAAATTAGTATGACTATTAGTTTATATTTGAAAATTATCTGCATAACTATTTAATGAATATGTCATTGATATATAGTGCTCTGTTATGATAATTTTGTCACCTGTTATTGCAAAGCAAATAAAGTAAAAAGCAAGCAATAGAGTAAAACTTTTTGTTTGTACTTGTTTGAGCGTGTCCTTATGCATCTTGAAGAGCCTTTACTCTTTTATGGTATTTAATCATCAAGATTTTATATAATGGTCTGGCCAAGGTTTCCTCATATCCATGTGAAAACTAACTTTAATTCCATCATATTAGTTTGATGTTGTTAGTTAATGATCCAGATTCACCAACAAACTCAACAGGACTTGCATCAAGGCTTTTGGATACTTAGGGAAGATTTAAAATGCTTTGATTTCCATTCCAGATTGCTATCTCACAGGAGGTGTGACAAGTAGCACCACCATTTTTGGAATATGGGTATGGAATCTCAGTATATTTTGTTAGTACAGTGGTAAGAGGTATCTCTTTTTTTAAAAAAAGGCAGGATACTTGACAGAATTGAAATATTCTTCAACAAACACCAATTCTGTTTCTGCCATGCAAACTTGCAGCTCATACTCATCTTCATAGTTGATCATTTACTGGAAATATTGGATTGAAGGTATTTGATAGTTCTACTCCAAATCCACGTGCAATCTCCAGACATTAAAAAGTAAAATCTGGACTCATTAGAGAAGAGTACGCATCCCCAGTGGTTAAGTGTCTTTCCAAAGATGTCCTCTGCAAGACCTTTTTGCACATTTTATTTCTATTGGACAATTTATTTATTTTCTAAAAATTTGTCATATACTCTCTGCAGCCAAGTCAATGGACATAAGATTGGATTGTTCTTTGTCACATTTCTGTTGCATAGGCAGAATCACCAAGAGAATGTTAAAGTCATGGTGTCACTGTTGAAGGATTTTTTTGGTAATTTTCCCATAGCAGTGACAAGTGCATTGGCAACAGATTGACGAGTAATTATCAAGATCTTTTGTAAGCTATCAGTGGATCTGACCACAGTTTGAACAGCCTATGGAATAACCTCATTGGAAAATGGAAATATTTCATGTTCCACCTGCTTTCTACATAGTGATGTTGCACACTGGTTATCTGCCCACCTAGACATCTAATATATGATACTTTAGCATATTTTTCCACCTCATTAACATATTCTTATTTACGTTAATTTCTTGTTATGCTTTAAATTATCAGTACCTGGAAATGCAACAGTTTTATAGAATCTTTCATAGTCTGAATTAAATGTTGTCGTTTTGTTATCGTAAACTTACTATTTATTGACCTGTGCAGATATCAAAATAAGATTTCCTTTTGGTATTCAAGATTTCATTATATCTGAAATATCAAAAGGCTGGTGGTGGTAATCATGTGTGTTTTCCATCACATGACTCATAGTTACAGTTGGAAACTTATTTATAGACCTCCAAGTAAGCAATCAAATTAGCATTGACAAGTCGCTCTGAACCTGTCCTGATCATCACTGCTAAGTGACAGGCTATATAATGACCAGAAGCATGGTTTCCAATACGATTTCTGGATTTTCCTACTGGCCACTTATTTCTCCCACACTGCCATGAATATGTAAAAAGAATCATTACCTGTTATCTCTTCAAGAGTGTTTCGGTAATTTATATGAAGACATTTTATTTTGACAAAGAAACTTAAGATTAGTTGTTAATCCAACTCAGCCACAGTATACAAGACCAAGACATCTTTCTTACATTATACTGCTCAACTAAATTGTATCTGTGGAAGAATTTGATTGCAGCAATGAACTGTTTCCAAGACAATTGCACAGTACTGGATCATTGGAGAAATTTTCATCAACTGCTTATTGATCCATGAGGCTGCAGGGAATTTGGATTTCTTTTGTTGGAAATTTTGTGAAATCTATTATCTACATGCTGTGATCTTTCATGTATTAATTGGATTTGTTAGTTACTGGATTCCCCTGCAAGGTTCTGTCAGTTTTATTGCAAAAACTGTTTTGGAAAACAAATCAAAGGAGGAATGAAATTTTTTCTGACCAACTTACAGAACTAGGATTCATGCTCAAGAGAATAAGAAAAAGAAACAAAAACCCCAAAACTAAGTGGTATTATTTAACAGCAGATGCATTGGAATGTTTATGAGTGTTTAACTATTCAAAACTCAGCTTACAGAAAATGAAATTTAATTTACAAAAAAAATTAAAAGAAAATAAAGAAAGAAAATATTCATGATTACATAGGATTGATGAAAAAGAACCAAGTATATCTCTTGAGGAAAAGATTTCAGAAATGACATAGTGATGCAGATGCATGCAACACCTACCTTGAAATAATCCAATCTTTATTTTTGAAACCATCACCAACTCTTATTCAGGTTTATTTTCATCATCAATTATTAATCTTAATTTCCCTTGTCACTAGGTTTGATGTAATTTGACAGATTTAATAAATTGAAAGTACATTAAATTATGTGAGTTAGCTTTAACTTATAACTGATTCAGTTTGTCTTTATTGCTTATTATATTATATTCAAAACTAAATGTATTGGAAACATTGGGATTAATTAATACCTTAGCCACTACCTCTACAAAATGTTTTGTTGTTGTTCAATCAGTAGAAAAATGAATTAGGATTTTTATTTTTTTTTTATTCTGATAAACTTATGGGTTTTATGTGCTTGAAATTTTTTCAAAAATATTTTTCCCAAACTTTTAAATAATGCTGAGCTGATGAAAGAAAGAGAGAGAGAGAGAGTGTGTGTGTGTGTGTGTGTTTGGAGCCAACACTAATAATGATGCTTTTTTCTACAATTTGTCCAATGATTAAGTAACTGTGAAAAGTCTGAGTTTTTTTTTTCTCCTTTATTACCATTTTGTTTCTCAAGACAAAAGTTTTGGACTTTATTTTGATTAAATTTGCCCAAATTCAATTTATTTTTTTAAAAAATAGAGTTGATTAATTGATTGCAAAATAATTCCAGGTTTAGTTATTTTTTTCTGTAGTACTACTGTTCTTATTTTAAAAAAAAATTATTTATTAAATATACTTTTGAAATATTTGTTTAGTAGTATTAGTTTTATATGGCATAAGCAGCAGTTCTGTTTATTTTTTTTTCACTCTAATAGGAGTAATTAAGGTAGCTCTTAATAGAAAAATAGCCACACTTCTCTTTCAGTGGCCAAGCATCCATCACACAAGTTAATCTCTTCTGTGACAATGACAACCATTACTTTTGCTTATTTTAAAAGATTAGATGGCTCTAAAGTTATTTAATGATTTTGCAGTAATCTTTTTTGTAATTTATTTGCTTACTAAGTGAAAGCTATTAAGGGATTTTCCTTGAGTCTTTTAGTTAAAAATTACGTATTATTTAAGAGTGACTTATCTAATGGGAATTGGTTTGTTGCTCTTTGTCATTTCATTGTTTTTAAAGTAATTAAAATGTATGAAAAATTGGTCTTTTACCCGTAACATTTTACAGCTGAGCTCAGAATATTTAAGGGGATTTTTATATTTTAAGAAGGCAGGATAAAAGCATCTTTTGGAACAGCATCAAAGAGGATATGAGATGACACACGTAATCATAGTTAGTCTGCATGATAAACTTGACTTTTTGAATTTTTTTACCCAGAAAACAAATATTAACATATAAAATGCGCTCTGTATGGGACTCATGAATTTGAACAGTGCAGTATTTTTGGAAAACTTTTTTTTTTCCTTTTTTTAAAACATCTTCTTTTTAACTTGTGTTGCTACTTTTTATATTTTTATTGCTCACTGATATCTTTTATTTCTACTCTCTGTCAAAAAGCTGAAATAGCTTTTATTATTAATCACTGGGTTTATGACCATGCTTACGAGGTGTAGTCAAAAAGTATCCGACCTTTGGCCAAAAAAACAAGTAATATTAAAAAACTCACCATTTTGATTTAGTTTCCTTCAAAGTATTCACCTTGGGAGTCTACACACTTCTGCCAGCATTCCTGCCACTGCTGGAAACATTTCTGGAAATCCCTTTTTGGGATGCTGTAGAGCTGTGCCGTCGAATTTTGCTTAATGTCCTCTGTTGACTCAAATCTTTTCCCTTTGAGTGTTTTTTTGAGCTTTGGGAATAGCCAAAAGTTACACGGAGCCAAGTCTGGGGAGTAGAAAGCCTGACGAACAAGTGGTGTGTAATGCTTGGCGAGGAATGCTTGGACGACGTGGGCGGAATGAGCGGGTGCGTTGTCATGGTGGAGTTGCCAGTTCTTTGCTGCCCACAGGTCGGATCGTTTTCACCGCACAGCTTCACGAAGGCGACAAAGAACCCCCAGGTAGTATTCTTTGTTAATTGTCTGACCTTGTGGTGCATATTCATGGTGCACAATACCTCTGTAGTCTAAAAAACAGGTCATCATCAGTCTTGCTTTCTTTGGTCTTGGCGAGGATGGATGCTTCCATTGGGATGATTGCAATTTTGTTTCAGGGTCATAGCCGTACACCCATGTCTCATCACCAGTGATGATAGTGTTCACGAAGTTTTGATCTTGGCTAGCACACTCCAGCATGTCCTGGGAGATTTCCTTTCTGTTTTCTTTCTGCTGGTCAAACCGCAACTTTGGTACGAATTTGGCCGACACCTTCCTCATGCACAAATCTTCTGTTATAATTGACTGAACTGACCCATGGCTGATTCCAACTTCGGCAACAATCTCCTCAATAGTCACACAACGGTCTTCATAGACTATTCCTCGAACCTTTGCAATCATTTAGTCGATGGTCTGCCACAACGTGGCTCACTGTCCACTGAGGTGTGGCCATCTTTGAACCGGTTGTATCACTCCTTTATTTGTGTTTTTCCCATAGCATTGTCTCCAAAGGCCTTCTGAATCTTCTCGATATTCTGGGCTTGCGTATCACCAAGTTTTTGGCAGAATTTGATACAGTATCTTTGCTCAATGCGCTCGGTCATCTTGACTCAAAAAGAAAAATCGCACAGCACACTCTTCACGTCTGTACTCAACGCGTCACTGCAGGCGACTGGCACAACCTACAGACACGAAAATTTTTGCACATGCTCAGGAAGGACGCGGCCACCTAATACCCATGCGGATTTTGCTCATGCATTATTATTTTGTTCAAACAAATTCAAGGTTGGGTACTTTTTGACTACACCTCGTATAGCCACTGTTATGTTTACTACTAAACTGAAATGAATGAAATTAGTGAACAAATGCCAGAAGTTTCAAACCTGTCAACCATATGTTTGAGAAAACAGTATTTTTTTTTTTTCCTCTAAATTATTAGTCTTGTTGCATTATACACCAATTTATGGAGAGAATGCCATTCACTGCTATAGTGTGTTGCCTGTCCTTTTCCACACACATCTGATTTCTTCAGGGAAATCCCTACTGAGAACTCTATTTTTAGATGTGGAAAGAAACTAGAGTAATCTAGAGAAAACCTACATTACTAGCTGATGGAGAAGAGCTAGATCTGGAAGAGGTATGCAAAATACATTAGACCCTGACCAGGGAATCAAACTCAGGCTACCTAATAAATTATCATCACCTAGTATAGTTTTGCACTTATTCACCCTGAATGTGAAAATCCAAATGTGTAGCTTTGATAGGGAGGATGAACAATTACAGTCTCTTATATTTCTCTTTCTCTCTCTCATATATACTGAAATTTTACATGTTGTTTGTATAAATTTTATGACATTTCAAAATGAACAAACATATAATGAAGAGAGATAAAGAATGAGAAAGAGTGCATGTGCATGCTGCCAAGATGAAATGCTGGCTTTAGCAGTATTTTTCTATTGGCTTTTCCAGCTCAATTTATTCTGGTTGGACAGATTTACACCTTTATTTTCTTTATACTTTCTCTCTTGATCTGGATTAGCTTAGCACTTTTATAGTATCAGCTTGGGCACTCTCTAGCTATTTAAAACCCTTTCCTACTAAGAAGTTGCCCTCATCATATTGTATGCCACATTGCCCAGGGATGTACATAATTGGCACTTCAATTGTAATATTTCTCTTTTACCCTCAGCTTGCTTACCAGGCTTACTGGGTCTGTTAATACAATCACATGGTCTTATTCTATAGTGTTGGTTTCACTTTTTCTGATAACTTGACATATCTTCACATGCTGTTGCCTGCTCAAATACCATAGTAGCTTTCTTTAAGCCTTTCATACTGCTCTACTCTATGTCATGATCTCTCTTGAGGGAGTCATTAGTTGTAATAATACATTTGATGGTCATTAGCCATTCTTCCACATCGGCATCATTGACTGCTGCTGTGTTCTCCATGTCTGGTCACCTCTTTCACTGAACTGCAGTTGCATTTCACTCTAGTCCTCCCACTTGACTGCCCTAATGCTTTTATGGATGTGATACTTTGCACACTGGATGGTTATTGCTCTCAGAAATTCCCTAGCTGCCTATACCTTCCGTTTCCTCTGGATACTGCAGAATACAAACCTGAACTTTCTATAGACCTTTCATTTTTATTTGCTGCATGATATCCTATAAATAGGCCCGATACTGTTGAAGATAGTGGCATACGTCAGCTTTATGAATCTCTTTCCCTGTGATATTGTGCGTCTGCATACTGCAAAGTCCAAATCATTTGTCGCCTATCTCTGTTTTGTTTAATGTGGGGTCATGGTCATCCATTTATCAGAGATGATTGGTAAGTTGCAGCAGCAGTTTATGATATTGATTTGTTATATTTTTATTATAAATGCATATGTGAATGAATGCAATGTATTTAGTCATGTATAAAGCTAGATGAATTTTTTTTGACAATTAAAAGCCAAAAAAAGGTGGCATAAATTTCTTGATAAGATTTCTACATCAAGCATTTGAATAATTCCCATCTTGTGTTCACAAAGATGCATAACTACTGCTGCTTGCTGCTTCAACAATATTATTTGAAAAATGCCTTTTTTCCAGTAAAAAAGACATGAAATAAACAAACCCATGCATCAAAACACTATTTGTGAATTGTGATTCATTAAAAAAACACTCGTGTGAATAACCTATGTATTTTGGACATATTATTCAATATCTTTTCAATATATTGTTTTCTAAGCAACCCTCATTCTTCTTACAAGTAGTTACAAAGGTGATGAATGATACTGGTAGAACCTTATTCCTTGACATTTTAATCCAGTCCATCCCCCACAGTTCCTGGGGGTTCCAATCTCTCTTAACCATTTTTCAGTGGTAGCAGTTGAAATTTTGACTGATGCAAAGAAATTGTGGCCATTACCTTTTCTGGAAAAATTTGTGCTCAACATTTGAACTAACAACCTGTCTTCCTATTCAACATTTTTTCTCTTTCTTTCTTAGTCCTTTAAATTCACTGCTAAGCCAGCTGACTTCATTCTAGAAATGGTTGTTTATACACAACTCTGTGTAGCTTTAACTTCTTCTTTAACCCTTTGTTGAGAGTAACATAACCACCTTTATGAAAGAAAATAATGGACATCCTTGAATCAGTTAGTATTTTGTTTCTAGAGGGACATTTTCATTTGCCAAAGAAAACAGTAGCAGTCATCAATAATGAGGTTGATTATCATTTATATGAAAAGATAGTATGATCTAACAATTATTGAATTTATAGAACAAAGACAAATACATGAACGTGATGCCATCATGCTTTTGATATGAACTAAATTTGACATTCATAGAAATAACTTGGGCTATTATTATACAAAAATCTAGAATTGATAACATCATAATTAATGATTTTTTAATATTCTTGGCCATTGTTTATTGTGTTTTTACTGTTTAATTTTACTTGAATAATGAATTTTCATTAATAAACTGTTGAGAGTTCTTTTTGTAATGTGGTCTCATAATTTGGAATGCCAATATATTGCCATTCTTTTCAGCAACCTTTGTCACAGTCATTATTCTGTAAAGATGGTGTAAAGGCAGATTTTACAATTTCCTTTCGAGAATAAGCATATACAGTGCTCATTTATTAGTATTCCTTGGAGTGAAACCATAGATGCGTTTTGAGAGGAGAAAATGTGTTTTGGGATAGAATTGGAACCATTCTTTGTGTTTAGTGTTGTTATAGCTATTAGATAATTATTTTTAAAATTTTAATTAAAGATTTTTTTATTGCATTAATAGTCTTTCCAGCCTAAGATTTAACTAATGATATTTGAATATATATATGCCTGCTATTGTTGACCAGGTTATTAACCCTTATGATGCTGAAAGCAGATGTCTGCTTTGACTTTTGTATCCCTCTGATGCTGGAAATAGATGTAATTTTTCTTCCCTTATCTTTGAAAGCCCTGCAACTTCTCTGTTCAATTTCCTAATTTAATTTTTTGATGAATACTTAAAACTTTTCAGCCCAAAATTTAATTAAGCACTGAAAAGGATAATGTGGATATAGATTTTACTTGAAAGACAAAACCAAAATAATAATGGGCTGATTTTTACAAAATTATAGAATTTATTTTGTAATAAATCAAATACTCCTTGATTAAAATGATAAGCATTCTCTATTTCTATTAAATATTCAGGATTGTCTTTAAGACAAAAAAAAGAAAAAAATTAGTGATGCTCAACATAAATCTTGTAAACATTCTGATTTTAATTTTAAGTGTTTATAAATAAAATCATGGTGCAAAGGGGAACAAACAAAATCTTTGAGTAACAACAAGCATACAATGATTAAGTTTATTTGTGGATATATTCATGGAAGAGAATTGGATGCCAAAATGAATCTATAAAAGGATGCCTACAGGGAGAAAGGCAGAAATATGACTGTTGACAGATTCCAGTTAATCTTCAAAGAGAAATCTTCTTCATGGAAATTGTTGCTTGCTTTCATGTTTTTAAAACTTGAGCCTTAGAAGTAGTTACAGTAAAATGAGATCCAGATAACAAAAAACAAAAGTAGAAAGACTGTCTGGAAGGATTTGTCATTATAGGATCTTTTAGTGGTGCCTGCCTCAAATATTCTTGTCTTTTTGATAAAACACTACATGTAATAATGTCATAAATAATCAGTACATTTCTGTTTATTATTGGAGAGCTAAATACTAAGGTGAAATGAAGTTTATATCACTTTTCTGCATCTGTTCATCAAAGTTTGAAAAATTTTATTTGCATTCTATTATGTCTTTGCCTTTCTCTTTATTAAAAGCATTTAGGTTACATATAAAAATGTTCTACCTCTAACTAGTTAAACTATTCATTCCTAATATTTCTCATGATTCTATTAAATATATTGCAGTTTATTTTTAAAAATGTATTAAAAGCTTAAATAAATATTAATTTTGACAGTTTGCAATAGAAAATCTTTACATTTAGCTCTTTTCCCCCTAAAATTAACTAGTTTTACACTATGCTTTTTAACATGTTTGCCTTCTCCATGTTTTTGATTTAAATTTATTAAACTTGCCAGAGAAGGAAAACATGAAGAGAGTTCATTCTTAAAAACAGTTGTGATTACCATATATACTTGCATATAAGTCAATCTTGTGAGTAAGATTAGGCTAAATTATTGTGGAATACTGTTTGTCTTGCATGTAAGTCAAACATTTTTTGGCCATTTGCCAAAATGTATATTATTTTATAAATTATGAGAAGTTGACATCATTTTTCACCTCATAACTGGTCCTAAAATCGTCTTAATGCTTACTGAAAGTGTATAACGTCATAAGTGCAAACAGGTCAACTGTTGTTTTTACTTTAGTTCAAATAATAATGTTATATTTGATGACATAATTGATTTATTTTTTAGTTTTTATATTTTCAGCTTCCAACATGGCAGTCGATCATATGACTACCTAACTTGTTGAAATAACATTATATTTAATTAACAAATTTCATAGTTGTGATTTAATATGAGTTTTATTTTCAACTGGAAGCTTTCGCTTGTGAATCTTGTTTACCACTGTTGATTGATAATGACCCCAAAAATGTCCACTATTTAAACTTCTGTCTGAAATTAGAAAAACTATATATAGTTTCATATTCAGGTACCGATAGTTATATTATTATGTATGTTACCATAAAATAAATACATTTTGAAACACAATGATAAATATAAAAAAAAAGGTGACAGCAATGTGTTTTGGAAGTTGGAGGTTTGGCCTTCTCTCACAGATGATTTAAATTCAGCTAAATTGTTAAATAAAATTGCTAATGTTTTATAATTTAACTTTACTAAACTCAGAAATTCAGATTGTGTGTGTGTGTGTGTATATATATATATACATACACAAGTATTGTGGCTTAAAAGTAAAAAAAAAAAAAAGTTTCAACATAGCAGAACAGTAGATTTCAAGAGGTGGAGGAGGAATGAAACTATCAAAGCTGCTGATAGGAATTGAATGTATATACAAAAATTTTAAAAATGTGCATTTTGTATGAATGAATTTATTCCACCTCACCCTTGGGAAAGATTTGCTCTAAAATTGAAAAAAAAAATTTTTTTTTTAAATTTAAATTAAAGAATGCTTATAGTAAATAAAAGTACCACCACTGAAAAAAAAAAAAGATATTTTGACTATTTTAGGGAAAATTTCTTATACAAAAGTATGTGGTAATAATTTTTAGCCAGAATGCATTGCATTTTACTGTTTTATATTAGTTTTTAATTGTCTAATATAAGTAGACTGTTCTTTTATTTAAATAATTAAATGTAAAGACAAACATGATAGAATTTAAACTAAATGTCCATGCTAATTATCTTTTGTTGATTTTTTAAAATTTTTCTTAGCTTTTATTTGGTTTTGTTTTTACATACCACCACATTTTTCAAAAAATAATTTGATTCCTTTATTAATTTCATTATCAAAGAGATATACAATTGGTAGTCACTTTTAATGTTGTTGTTTCTTCTATTTTGTAGCTAGTTGCCCATGTAAAATCACTGGTATATTCATTGTTGAAAGACATAGATGTGGGCATCTTTAGGAGTGTATCATGTCTTTATTGGGGCTTACTCTTCAGAAATCCAAACAACTAACCATATCCACTTATCTAATCTATTGGTACACCCTTACAGCTCTTAAAGCAAATGAAAGTAAAGTGGAATTGAATTTAAATGGGCTTATGGAGCGAAAAAACAAACTTTCCTCCTTTATGTAAAGTGACTGGTTTTAAATGGAAAGTATGAAAGAAAAAGCCAATAATAGATGTGGTCCTTTTAAAAAAGACTTGTTTTATGTGATGCACAACTTAGTCAAAATAAAATGAAGTCATAGATATTACACCCTGATGCTCTCTATTCATTTGGGTTAGTTTCAGTACAAAGAAAGACTTCTATAAACTTACAGCCAACCAGGGCGAGATTTATTAAAATTTTAGTGTACTTTACGAATGTCTACTTTATTTATTATTATTCTTTTGTGGAATGCTTTTGATTTTACTCCTTCCAGAAAAATAAATTGAATTTCTAAACAAGATACTTTTTCTCAAATGTTTATGTTCTTTTAGACAGAAAGACTTGAATGGTTTCATTTTTGTTTTGTTTTTTTTATATTTACATAATGGTGCCAGGATTCCTTTTTGCTTTTTTGCACAATTGCATCTTTATTAACTTGCTGTCTGTACAGGTTGTTTCAAGCCAGTCATGGTGATGCATTATTTCATGCAAACGCTAACACATCAACCTTCTGCACAGCTCTACTGCTGAAGATTGGTATGGAATTTATTGAAGTAGTTTAGCATTCACAATAAAAACACAAAAGGGAGATATAACACTTATCACTGTTCTTGTTGTGTCAGTTAGTGTCAGCATTGATGAACCTCTCTTGGTAATAATGGACTGGCTTAGCAATGATGCAACAAACTACCATCAGAAAGCCATCAAACAACTGCCATGAGTTATTCAACGTGA
The DNA here is from genome assembly GCA_018389105.1 of Nautilus pompilius. Lineage (NCBI taxonomy): Eukaryota > Metazoa > Mollusca > Cephalopoda > Nautilida > Nautilidae > Nautilus > Nautilus pompilius. The sequence goes on along the minus strand of JACATO010000125.1, from coordinate 2,136,495 downwards.
CTGTACTTAGTCATTCTGTCGCATACATAGTTGTCATTGATAAACAATGAAATGAACCCTTCCCCTCACACCTGGTTTCTTCACTGCAGATTATTAAGGACTAATAGAAGAATAATGACTGACTTTAGTAGGAACTTCAACACATGCATGAATTGTTTGTGGTGGCAGCTTCTGTTGCACCAGTGGCAGGCATAGACAAGATGAAACAAAGATGCCCCTTAAGAAAGTTAAAATAGTCAATACAGAAAGGTTACTATTAGGATACTAAAAGGATCTTTCAGTATATATTTTTGTCAGATATTTTCCTACTTGAAATAAATTCACTAAAGGCATATTTATTTGTGAATCTGTGTTGGAAACTTCACTGGCAGGATGTTCATGGATCTAGCTTTTTTAAAGCCATAGGAAATAGGATAATCTGATTTTAATAAGCAAAAAATTTTACTAACGACATTTATTATTTTTCCATTAAAATTAGTTTTGGCTGAAAGTTACATAATGCGTTTGCAATAACAGCTTATTTGTTGGTTTATATTTAATCAAACTTGTAAGGTGCCTCTCTCTCTTTAGTTTTAATTATATTAAAAAATTTTAACTTTTATTTATTTGTGCCCTTTATAAGGGGTTACTTTTAACTCTTGCACTGCTATTTAAATTGTGGTTCATTTCATTTTGATATTCAAAACTAAGCTGATAGTTACACTTGGTTAAATTTATATAATGTTACACTACAGTTTACTGAAAATTAAATAAATTTTCACTTTACCAAAATATGCCAAAAGTAGAAAATGTTAATGTATAACTTTGTGTAATTTTACTTAATGTTTACTGTATAACATTGATTAATTCTCTCCAGGCTGGCTAACAAAGACATTTGGGAAGTCAGTAGCAAATGCTATATGTAATATTCCTTTAGGGGAAAACAGAGATGACTGGATTATAACTTGTTCAGAATTTTAATTGAGCTTAAATACTCAATATTGATGTGATTATAATTTATTATTAGCAAGATGCATAATTAATGGTCTATGAAATATTTTATTTTGTTCTTTGTTAAATAAATATCAGATAGTTCTGTGACATTTTAGTTAGCTTACTATTTTAGTTACTGAACATATTTGTATCAAGATTGATGTATATGAATAAAGTTTCATACCAATGATACCAGGCTGAAGAGGTTTACACTGGATTTTGGCTCTGTATACTGTATGCATTTTAAACTAAATTCATTGCATGTATATTCTTTGTAGTAACTTTTTGCATTCTTTGATACTGTTTGTTTGATACCAAGTCTGTATTTGGCATTTGATTTCTCAATTGTAGATGAATACTTACAAGCATTGACCTGCTGGAAGGATGATAGTTAATTTCAAAAGATGTATGAGGATTAAACAGGATAGATTGACAGGATTGAGAACAACACAGGTGGTGAGAGATGCTTGTAATAATTTACTTACCCAATGGCTAAACAGGTGCTTGGTGTCATGTATAATCAAGACTATCCACTAAACATTCCAAGAAAATTCTTCCTTTCTGTTAATATTAGAGCTGAGGGTATTCAGTATGCAATCAGAACTCTGCTGTGGGAGATTTCCATTATTTACAGTAAGTGGAAAACTTTTGTCCAAGCAAGGAGCAAACTCACCTAAATTGTTTTTGTAATGGTTGGTTGATTTGGTTTTGCAATACCTCAAAGTTCTGGTTGACATTTTGCATTAGCTCAAGCCAGAGGAAAGAGAAGGAGAAAGGGTCTTGGGATCAGTGTGCCAAGATCCCATTTGGGTGCCTTTAGTGCAAGTGAAAATTCAAAAAGTGCATGGATGGACAATCATGGATCATTAATTCTCATTCAATCCACTTCACAACACATTTCTAGTTCGTTAGATGTACATTGTAAACATGGCTGATATCAACTTCAGATTTTCTCCTTTCTTGGTTTTATCAAGTTTCAAGATTCCTTGCAGAAGTGAAAAATGATTATTTAACAAAGAGGAGAATTTCTGAATGCTTGAATAATTGCCTCTTAGCCAAGAAATGTATCAACTGTTTTACTTAGATGCATTGATTGAACAGAATCTTTCCTTATTTGATGCGACCACAGATGGAGATTTTACAGTTTTAAAATACTTATTTTTTTCTAATGTTTTGTTAAGATGTCCATTCATAGCAACTTTTAAACATTTTTCTGAGATTTAGAAATTCAAACAATGTTTTATATTCTTCTTATACACACACCTGACTGTCAGTGTGCAGTGGGACATAAAACACTGGTGAGATGGGTGGGGGCAGGTGGTGGTCTGCATTGTCAAAACCTGGCTGACACAAACATCCTAAATGCATGTCATCTTTGGCCAGCCTAAGAAAAAGACATCACTGACATCTTTTTTTTAGCTGTGGGGAAAAAAAATGGGGTGCCCAGCAGAATCGTTCACCAATGGTTTGATGCAAATGAGCAAGAAGCCATACACCTTGGGAGTTTGCCAAGCTAAGCTGGATCCAAACAGGACTCAAAGCTAGGTTATCAGCTACAGCAGGTTGTTGTGCTAGAAACTCAGCCAACTGCTTACCAATCTCTTGTGAGAAAAGACGATCAGCATATAGCGCAGTCAGGAAGATGGAAAGCAACCAGAATTGTTTTTATAAAGTTTTTGAGGAAAAAAAAGAAAAAAAGTAAAATGTTAGTTGATTCAATAGTGAAAGTTATATGGGTATGTAACAGCAAGTTTAAAGACCTGTTAGGAGACTGGCTTATAAACCATGGACTTTGCTTAAAGAAAACACACTTGAAAAGTTAGTTCTTTAAAGAAACTACTATTGTTCTAATCTTCCACCATATAATACACAACCTAATCAGATAAACTGATTAATGATTATGAGTGAGGCATTTTAAAATTTGAAATCTATAGATCCAATACTTTGTTTGTTAATAGATTTTTATATTGTTGTTGGTTTCTAAATTATTAGATTTCTAAGGATTCCATGTTAATAAAATAGAAGGAATAAAAACTTATAGTGAATATGTAAATTCCCAAAAGCCTGAGAGTTGGTAGAGTTTGTGTTACAATGAAAATTATAGTGAAAAGGTGTCCTATCTAATCAGCAAGTTGGTATGCATGAGTGACCAGGTAGACAATAATTTTTCTATTTTCTTTTTTTGTATGGTGTTTTCTTCTGAGATTTTGGTGGGACAGTAAAATGGCATTCTGGTGCACTTTGATAAATTATATTAACCTGTATTGGTATGGATAACAATGAATTGTGGAGAGTAACTCTTTGTGTTTATTTACTACAAAGCTCAGTCATGTTGCCATTGAAATAACTGCATTAGTTCTAGATTTGTTAAAATTCAAATTTAATAATAATGTCTTACAGAACTAAAAGATGTATATTTTTTTCGTTTTTCAGTTTGTTTTAATTTTGTGCAGAATGAAAACATTCACATTTATTAACTCTTTCTCCTCCATAATACCATATATATATATATATTTTTGTTGTTGAAGAGCTCAAAAAAGAGAGATATTGAAGGAAATTGCTCTCAGATCAAATATTGTTATCAGAAAGTGTCTTAGTATATGTATATTTTTCCATCTTGATAACTTTAATTTAGTTTAAAATCTTTAAATTTGCCACAGGAAAGGTGCAGAGGGGCAGGCAACCACTGAATAGATGCATAATGTTTATTGTCCATTCTGAAATTTGTTTTGTTAATAAATAATTGAGAATTTGCATAGTTAATTTAAATGATAAAACAGAAACAAACTTTTGCTAGAAGATACTGTGAAAGAATAATTTTTTGGCATATTTGTTTAAGTGTTGATTTCTTCTCTCCTTACCATATTAGAAAGAATTGTTAAATTTATTAACAGATTAAGTTGATCAGTTAGGCTTTGTTGTAGCATCTGAGAGTGAGAGTCAAAAGTTCATAGGATATCAAATCTATGAAAGAGATTCCACCAAGATGGAAGTTACTAGTAATTAATGAAAACATTGTTTCTGTGATTTCTGGCTTTTGTTCCTATTAATGCAAATCTGAAATTTTTTTTTTTTTTAATGGGGCAATTTATTCTATTATTTATCATACATTTATACAGGTGCATCTCAAAAAATTAGAATATTGTGAAAGAGTTCAATATTTTTTGCCAGTTATTTCAGAAAGTGAAAATTGTATATATTCTAGACTCATTACATGTAAACTAAAATGTTTCAAGCATTTTTTTAATTTTAATTTTGATAATTACGGCCTTCATCTCAGAAAAATAGAAAAAATGCATCTCAAAATATTAAAATATTTCATAAGATCAGTAAAAAAAAAGGATTTATAATATAGAAATGTTCAACTTCTGAAAAGTATGTTCTTTTATGCACTCAATACTTGGTCGGGGCTCCTTTTGCATGAATCACTGCATCAATGCGGTGTGGCATGGAGGCGATCAGCCTGTGGCACTGCTGAGGTGTTATGGAAGCCCAGGTTGCTTTGATAGCGGCCTTCAGCTTGTCTGTATTGTTGGTTCTGGTGTCTCTCATCTTCCTCTTGACAATACCCCATAGATTCTCTAAGCGGTTCAGGTCAGGTGAGTTGGCTGGCCAATGAAGCACAGTAATACCATAGTCAGCAAACCAGGTACTAGTAGTTTTGGCACTGTGGGCAGGTGCCAAGTCCTGCTGGAAAAGGAAATCAGCATCTCCATAAAGCTTGTCAGCAGACGGAAGCATGAAGTGCTCTAAAATCTCCTGGTAGACGGCTGCGTTGACTTTGGACTTGACAAAACGCAGTGGACCAACACCAGCAGATGACATGGCACCCCAAATCATCACTGACTGTGGAAACTTCACAATGAACTTCAAGCAACTTGGATTCTGTGCCTCTTCATTCTTCCTCCAGACTGTGGGACCTTGATTTCCAAATGAAATGCAAAATTTACTTTCATCTGAAAGGAGGACTTTGGACCATTGCTCAATGGTTCAGTTCTCTTTCTCCTTAGCCCAGGTAAGACGTTTCTGACGTTGTCTCTGGTTAAGGAGTGGCTTGACACTAGGAATGCGACACTTGTAGCCCATTTCCTGGACACATCTGTGTGTGGTGGCTCTTGATGCACTAACTCCAGCCTCAATCCACCACTCCTTGTGAAGCTCCAAGTTCTTGAATCAGCTTTGCTTGACAATCCTCTCAAGGCTGTGGTCATCCCTCTTGCTTGTGCACCTTTTCCTACCACACTTTTCCCTTCCAGTCAACTTTCCATGAATATGCTTTGATACAGCATTCTGCAAGCAGTCTGCCTTTTCAGCAATGACCTTCTGTGGCTTACCCTCCTTGTGGAGGGTGTCAATGAGTGTCTTCTGGACAACTGTCAAGTCAATAGTCTTCCCCATGATTGTGGTTGTGTGTACTGAACCAGACTGAGAAATTCGTGGTATTTATACTGCATAAATAGTGATTTACTCAAACTCAAAATGGAATATTCTAATATTTTGAGATACGTTTTTTTCTTCTATTTTTTTTAGTTGTAGACCGTAATTATCAAAATTAAAATTAAAAAATGCTTGAAACATTTTAGTTTGCATGTAGTTAGTCTAGAATATATAAAATTTTCACTTTCTTAAATAACTGACAAAAACTATTGAAATCTTCCACGATATTGTAATTTTTTGAGATGCACCTGTATTTATAAAAATTTTTTTAAACACCCTGAATAATACTTTGCCCCTCATGCATTTTGTAAGTTTCTTCTCTTTTCAATGGAGACAAGCTGTGATTTTACCTTAATTACATCCTTTTTGTGGCTAAGTTTTAAACAGATTGTTCTGATATTTAGATACCTTAAATGTATCCACTTTTCTTTTGCTAATCAGGCTGTCTAATTAACTTACTTGGAATAGCGATCTGGCAGTTTCTGTTAAACAGTATTTGCCTAGTGTGACACATAATTTGATAAGAATATATATCACTTATCATAAGACTAGAAAAGTTTTGTTTGGTTTACTGTTGCTCTTTTGAGTAGTATACCTGTATATTTACAGGGAATGGGTATTGATCATTGTAGACTGATCCCATAAATATACATTTCCCCTATGCAACATTCAAAACATATATTTATGGGATTACTTGGTCATGATTAATATCCAAATATCCATTCACCTAAATATACAGGCATGCACCTCGAATGGTTAAGAAATTTAATACAGATATGGACAACATTATTATCATTAAATTTTATGAAATTTTATTTATGAAATTCTTCTATGTTGTCCTTAATTTCTTTAGTTTTTTATTTTTTTCAGGAATTAGAGAACTTTTTCTGCTGCAGTCTTTAGGATAGTCCTCAAATGTTTAGTTCTACAGGGTTGAGTTTGATCTTGGGATTATGATTAAAACAGATACAATACCTAGTCAGTGATCTGAAATATTTTTAGATTATGATGGAGTGATATTTTGATTGCCTCAGACTGTTTCACTTTTTTTGTGTCCAATTTTCTGTGGTTTCATTTTCTTTATTTGTTTGTCCAGCAAGGAAAAGCAGTCATCTGCATAGATTAGGTATCTATACTCACACTATTACCTCCCCTTGTTAAAAAGATTTGAATAATTACACAATGGCCTTTTATTTATCTATTTTCATATGCCAATTAACTGATTTCATAATAGCATGGTATTTTAATTCTTTGAATTAACAAACCTGTTGCCTATTGCAAGTCTGTTGAAGTAATATTTCATGCAGACACAGATATAGATCCTTTTTTCAGAGAATAATAATAATAATTTGCAGGCAAGGTACAAATCAGAAATATCAAACTATCAGAATATGCCAATCAAATCAGAAGAATTAATCTGTTTTTTTTTTTTAATCAATTCACTTGCATGCCTGAAAAATAAAAAGGATAAAGTACTGCACTTTGCAATGGAATGAAATTTCCAAGGAAATCTCCTGGCAGATAGTCACTGAGGAGAAATGTTTCTATTTGATTTGGTTTGTAGCCATTGTTTTGTTGTTGTTTTCTTTTTTGATTTTTGAATAATGTTAAAAAAAAAAACAATTATGGCTTTTAAGTGCAGAAAAACCATACAGCAATAGTGACTTTTTAAATTTACTTTAAAAGGATATTTGTTAACACTTGTAAAATTCTAGCTCTTAAAATGTAAAAGAATTTCCATTTTAAATGGTTTTAGTAAACTTTGTGATACCAGTAGAACTCTAACATCATTTATTTGCCTTTTCAAAATGTGATGCACCCTCTGTTGCTCAGTGTTTATTTTTCCTCTAATGGAAGGACTCTATAAGTGGGATGCATTCTGAAATCAAACATTTACAAGCAGTCATATTTTCTTACCAACCTGCTTGGTTCCTGCTTTATTTAGGAAGAGAGAACATGTCTTATTAGATTACTGACTAGAGGTAAGTTGGCTCACATTAGGTTTGCTGTTCACTATAATGAAGATGAACTCCAATGAAATGATAATTTTAATGAAGAACATGCAGAGTATGTAAGCCAACATCATATTAAGCTAGCAAAAAAAAAATGGCACTCATTGTGGCTTCATTGATGGTAAACTTTATTGGAATTAGTTCAATAACTTTTAGATTTCTAGTACTGTTGCAACTGCGCTAATCCATAATGGTGGTATATTCCTATTTTTTTCTTTTTCCTTATTTACAAGAAATTAAAGTAGCTTAAACCATGAATATCTTCTCTTGCCGTGCATTATCAAATCCATCAATTGCTTGTTGGTTTAACTGTTTCCATGCTTTTTAAGCATTATGACTTTATCATGTTTTATACCTTTTATGGTCTTAATGATGTATGTTTTTTGTCTCCTAGAGCAATTCAGATTTTATGAGCTACTGTCATTCTGCTGCTAGTATCATGCTGAAAGAGCTTACCATATCTGAATATTTTTTCTGTGCAAATATTGAAGCCAAATTAAACACAAATGAATAGGGCATTTTCAAGTTCTGCATTTGGAAGTAGTGCAATTAATTCTGTCATTTCATACATTGAAAATGTTCAGTGAGATGACTTTTCTTTGATGCTGCTCAAAAGTTTCATAATCTTCTGTATCAATAGAAAGAAGTAAATATAATAAAATGAAGAGAGACTGAGCAGACAGTAGCATGGGTCTATTCTGGCAGTAACCAGAAGTTTGTATCACCTTAAAATTTTATAATTTTCCTTAATCAAATTAAACATTGCTTTAATGTGTTGAGGTGCATACCACTTTGTAGATTTCTATATATTTAATGGGAGAGAATAACCAAAATTGAAGAATGAAACAATTTGAAATCTAACATGCAAATAAATGATTTCCATAAAAACCTTATAAATCATGACAACAACTGTGACCCATTTAGAAGTGGTCATGGGTACAGGGTTAAGCTATATGAGCCTCATTTGAAGATAGATTTTTTTTGTTATTATTTCTAGGTTGATGCAAAACATTTGATGATGGCCATAGATGTGAATTCATACAGTTTATAGTTTATTTTTAACAGCTCTTTAACATGAGAGACAAATAGGGTTTGAAATAATGTTGAACATTTTATAATCAAGTAGTTTTTGAAATAGTAGTTTTAAAAATCCATCTGTTAAGAGTATCATTTAATAGTTATCTTCTCCTGTGTGTTGTTGTTATTTTTAAAAAGTTTGTTTTAAAAAATTTTGATAACTTAAGCCACGCCCACTGTGCTTTTGTAGGAATGCCTTAGCTATGTTTAACACTGAAAAATACAAAATAGTAAGCCAAACTTGACCTCTCATGATGATTCATCAAAGCAAATTCTACTTTAATTTCGTTTTTTTTTTTTACGTATTCATCAATCTTTCCTTAAATGTTTATTTTTGTGGAGGTTTCACATCCGTGATTATATCATTTAAATTGTCTTTTCTGATTGATTGCTGTGTATCTACAAGAGGGATGTTTTATAATATCAGTTCACCAAAGCAGTTTTGATTGCAGTGTAAATAGGATTTGCTTATTCAATATTCTAGTCAAGATTTTTAACTCGCTGCATGCAACCTTGGGTTTATTTGTAAGCCAGTGCCCTTCACACCTGTATTCCCTAGCACAGTTTGAGCAATAGGTGCTGTGACACATTCTACATTCCTCATTAACATACCATATTGCTTTGTAGCCAGTTCAACTCGCTCACACTGCCGCTTGGCTAGGCTACAAATGACCACAGGTGCAGTAAGAAACTGTCTTAATACACAGAGGATTGAAGACTGCCAACAAGGTGACCTTCTTGTTCCCCTTACAGAGGGCCATTCTTTTAAGTTGAGAGCCCATAAATTTTAGGGAACAATTTTATAAAAAATTTTTTTGTTAACAGTTTGTGTATATGCATATAAAAATTAGTTTATTTTCTTAAAGGAAAATAATTTCTATTTATTTTGTGCATCATAATAATAATTGATTGTGGCTTATGATCTCTGAAATAAAATGGTTAGTTTGTGAATGTAATGCTTTCTATTTTAACATATTCTAACATGCTGAATGAGTATGTTAAAAAAATTAATAGTTATCTTTTCATGGTAGTTGTAAAACTTAAAAAAGTTAATCTGCTAGGCATAAAAAAAGGAGAACATCTCAGATAGTCTCAATGTAAACGATAATTTTTCTGGCAACAAATTTCACAAACCCCTCAGAAAGGTTTTTATATGCTTTATTCTTGGGCCTATATATATGACTCTCAATAAGCAGCAGTGTTTAGCACATTTCACTAGATATCTCAACGTTTTTGGTGATGTGCAGCCCTAATTAAAGATTTGCTACAGATTGAGTTTGCTGCAGATCACGACATATGGCAGACTTTGTTTTTCTAGTGTCGGTGATCAATACATTCAGTTTAGACCTTCACATCCGCTACCTGTAAGATTATTCTGCTAAGGAAACCTGATCACGTACTAAGAGATTTCTTTGTCTAGCTTGACAGGGTAGAGCATGCATGCACCAGAATGTAAAAATTAGAAGTAAATTGATGTTTTTTGTTAACCAGATAAATGATTTTTGTGCAGAAGTCAATGTTTGGAGTCATTCTGGATTGATTGACTTAGTTATTTCAGAGTATACTGACTAAGAATAAAATCAAAAATACAAGGAAAGGAGTTTGAGCTATATGAAAATGTGTTTGATGTTTTTACTTCAAAAAAACATTAGAAAAGTGAACTGTGCATGATTTAATGCAGAGGCTGGTTGTATTTTGTTTTTTTTTTTTTAGTTTCAGTTATTTTGTTAAATCTGTCTTTCATGTTTGCGTGTACTGATAAAAATTATAGGTGATTGATCCAGGGTAGAATAAATCCAATGTTTCTTGGATGACATATGGGCAACATGATCTTATTGAGTAAATCAGTTTTTATTCTTGTATTGAAAAATGTTCTGTTAGTCATTCTCAAAGACATACCCTAACCCACTTCTCCAACAGTGACAGTTTTCCTATCAAGCTAATCTTGCAGATATCTGATAGGGAGAATTTCAGGTAATGATGATGCCCATGGCATTAAAGCAGTATTGTTTTCTTGAAAGAAACATAAAAAAAACCATATGATAATGTGTCATTAAACCCAATGTTGCTAAAATGTTTGCTGAATTATTTCGTGCTGGCTCTTTGTACTATGATGCTTCCAAGTAGATGATTAAGAAAACATCCCCTTATCGCTTTTAGACATTGATATGGCCATTTAGTCTTCTGAAAGCTACATCCAAATTTTTCTACCATTTGATGACCATAAATGTCACCACTTAATGGATGGGCATTAGTGAATCTTATGACAGGCAAACTGGCTCGGTAGATCTGGACTTCATGGTGGTCACAGAAATATGGTGCTGCTTATGCTAAAAGGGCAAGCAGTCTCTAGGAGAAAGTCTAAGAGTATCTGTTATCTGCTGCTGATCTGTTCCACCTCTCTTGTCTAAAAATAGGGGTTTCAGAAAACGTTTTTGTATGGAATGGTAAATGTGACGTTTTTGTATGGAACGGTAAATGTGGAAGCATACCGGATTGTGCAAATATCATTAACAAGATTTGTTGCTGCTGTAGCACTTGTGTGGCTGTTGTGCCTTCTGCATTATAATGTCACTTCTTATAGTAGGTATCTAGCTTCACATTGCAAAATGACTGATACCTGATAATTGCTCTTTTTTTGGTATTTCGATCATTTCTTTGGTCCATGGCCCCCTCAAAGGTTTGTTTTGTTTGCAGATTTGCTTCATTGCTGGTTTTGCATGAAAGTTATTGTACTCAGACTGATGATCATTGATGAAATTTATCCTTTGCTTGTCAGCAGCTGATAGCTGGGCACAAAAATAGTTGTGACCTTTTCCGCAAAATATCATCCGAAACTCTCTAACTCCTTAAAGTGCTGTTTTCACTTCTACACAGCAAAGTAAGCAATTTTAAAAAAAAGTATATATATGACTGGTTGTATATTTTTCTGATTTTATTTTTATTCATTAATGTAGCTGTGATTAGTACTGGCTATTGAACACATGTAAAGCATGGATCTCTTGTGTCTGAAGCAGGCTACTTATTGCTTCTCAATTTAAAGGATCCTTATTGAGAGTTCAGCACAGGATATGATGGTAGTGTATTGATTTATGTTTGCAAGGTAGTTTTCCTGCACTATGTGGTGGGCTCATTACTTCTGATTTAGCAGGAAAATCTCCATCAGAGATCTTCATTTTTCAATGTGGGAAGAAATAAGAGTGCTTCTGGAGGAAATTCATGCAGCTGGCTGGGTAAGTGGGGAAGAAGAATGAAAAAAAGCCATGTTTGGGAGTTTCACCAAACTGAGTTGTTCCCTACAAGAAACAAACTCAGGTCTATGACTTTACCAGTCCATTAAGCTAACCACTATTTACTAGGCTTTAGTGTGGTGATAGTTTTGTGACTGAAGGCACAAACTGTAAAAAAGTAAATAAATAAAATTATGGAATAATGGTGTGTAGTGCACTTGCTAACCAAACAACATTTTGCAACTTTTTGTATCTTTATGTTAATATTTACTTCTCTATAAGGTGGTATTTTACTACCATTAGCAGGAAAAAAAAATTGTTCTAAGTCAGGAAAATTATTTAACCAATGGGAAGGAAAACACCTTTGGTCTCAGAAATTGAATAAAATTAACATAAGAATAATTAGTCTTTTTTAAACGCTAAATTTCCAGGTTATATGATAATCATATGTGCTCTTCTGAAAAACCATAATTTTCAATTGAATATTTTAAAATTTTGACTGTTACATGGTACTGACAAGATGTCTCATTACTATTCTTTGCTAAAGTACTTCTTGATGGTAGGCCAGGTTCTTCCAAGGTAGTCATTTCTCTTGCCTTCATGGTGGACGAATGTACCAAGAGTCCCTACTAAGGGCTTCATTTTCAGATGTGCACTGAAACAAGCACGCATGGAGGAAATTTGTGTGGCCTGCTGGTGAAGAGCAAGAAGAAGAAACCTTGCTATGGAATCACATCAAATGAAACAGTTCTGTTCAGTCTTACCAGTTCAGTCGATTAACCACAGGACCACCAAGCCACCTTAACTTTTGACATGTGCTAAAATACAGTAAAATCCCAATAACTCGAACCTCAAGGCAGCTGACTTAAAATTCATGCCAATCAAATTCTTAATGTAACAGAAAAGGCCTTTGCAGTTATACATGTTTTGCAATGTTATGAATGACCTTTTCCAGTCATTTGTGCAGGTGCATGAAACAGTCATGATTTATATATGTATTAAACACCATAGTGCTCTTTTTATGTGACAGCAGCATTTAGTATAATAGAAAAGTACACATAATTTGAGTCAAAATTTGTGTACATAAGTATAATTATAATAAGAGAATTACATGGACTTAAATTTTCTGTTACAAATGAAACAGAAACAAAATCAAAAGTACCAACTGGAATCATGGTCGGAAGAAGTTATTTATCATCTTTTGCTTTAACTGCTATATTTGTACAAGGGCAACAAAGTCTTTAAAGTCATCTACATTCGAAGACACAATGGGCAATCAGTCATCCTAATGTTCACCCTCAGGATTCTCAACATTGTGGATATATGAAGTCCAAAATATCTTCATTGGTCAGCTCCATGATGCCTCTGGCAACTGTTGACTTCACTATAGGTCTTCATAGTCATCTCCAGTTGATAGTTTGATGTCCCACTCCAGAGAGAGAGGTCTGCTTCATATTTCACCTTTCACTTCTTAACTTCTTTGATTAGCTTTACCTTTTCTATATGTGTTAAAGTATCCTTCATATTTCACACATGCTTCACCATTATCACAGTGAAATCTCAGTGTGAAGTGATGCTCTGTGCTAGCACTGGATTGTGTTTGCCTTCAATGGACATTTGACTGGAGATCATGTGCTATTGCCTGACACCATTGAGCCCTCAGTACTGTCCAAACCTTAGTAACTCAGTGTCAGTGAGTCTAATGTGGTACTTGACAAAAAATCTGACATATCTGATTGGCTATTTCCTAAATTCACATCATGTTTTTTTAGTTAATCGAGTTTTAGTTACTTAAATTTTACTGTGCTAAGAAACATACCAAGAAGTCAGACCCATACGCATAAAACTATGTTAGGAATTTGGACCAATATTAGTATTCTAGTCTAGTTTCCTTCACTTTTCTGTGGTTTATCTAATATCATGCCGAAGAGTGCTATCAACACTTAAATAAATAGTTTTTTTATTTTTATTTTGCTGGTGTCTTATTAGAAGAAAAAGTGAAATTTTGACAGAAGCAAATCAAATGATGGAATTTCTTACAAATATGTTAAACACAAGCACATGAAAAAATAGAAATTGCAAATGTGTGAAAGGAAAACTTATTTTATCCAGAACAGCCAACCATAGCATATTTAGGTGAAAGTACAGACGACTATGCATGATATGGGAAAATGTGAGAATTTTTTTTCTTCAAAAAAAAAAAAAAAATAAACAGAATGATTTGTAATTAGTGGCCACTACATCTGGGGCTCGGAGAACTTTTATGAGGCTGAGTCTAAGGATAGACTGGTTATTTTGGACTTCTTAGCTTGGATCATGTTCACAACAGAGTCACCAGTTTCTAAAGGAAAAAAAAAACACGTCAGCAAGCAAACACACTGCACACTAACATTGATGTATGCACAGAAAGTTTAAAACCCTCAAACCGAGACATCTGTCACAGTTGAAATTGTTGAGTTGGTGATTAAGTTACAGGTTAGGACTGAAACTTACTAGTTGGAGTGGTTCCTTGTTGTATTGCGCTTTGTTTTTTGGTGGTGATAAAGAAAGAGTTGCTCCTTCATTACTTGCGAAATGACACTGCCAGAATAACTGTGACAAAGCTTGTCTTAGCGTAATCAAATGGCCCGCAATTTGCCCGTTGTCCGGTGATATCTTGTAATATAATCACACAATGGCACGTTATATATTATTGGAATTATTGGGATAATGTATTCGAAAAAAAAAAAAAAATTATTGGAGGGGGTGGGAAGGTACCAGAGTTTTGTTTATTGGAAAAATATAAATTGTCTGAAATCAGTTGTTCACTCTCTGGTTTTTTATTCTTAAATCAATATCTACTATTTGTGGGGCAGGGGGGGACATTAGACAAATTCTTCATTAATATTTAAGTGTTCGTTTGTCAAAATCAAAGGATATTATACAGGAAAGACCAGTAATACTCAATATGCTTTCAGTCCACCACTAGTCTACTACTCATGTATTTAAAGAATTTTATATGGAATTTTGTTGATTTATGGCAAAATCAATACCCTTTGTAACTTCTGAATATTTATCATCATTAATATTGGCTGAAAAACTTAATTGACGAGAATAAAGAATGGAAATATTTTTCTTTATCCTTACTATTTTGTTCCACCCACAAAGAAAGCTGTCTGGTTTCAGTTTAGACTGTAATTATTCAGAATTCCAGGCGCTTTGTGGAATGACGAAAATACTGCCAATGGAAAAGGCTCCACCACATCAAGCAGCACCACGTGCTGTTTGTTGTACAAATGTGAAATTGTTGTTATGAAAGAACTGTTGCAAGCTTTTGGCAGCATGCACACACATTCTTCCTAAGAGTTCTATTTTTATACTTGTTACATCAGTGTTGCTGGTGTAATGCCAGATTGTCACACCAGCCTAACTAAGCAACAACCGGGTTATGGCTTGTTGTTGGTGCTTGATGTGTTATCTGACCTGATTGCCAAAAGAATAATTGGACTGATGTGTTGCAAATGATAGTCATCCATTACAGACAGTGGCATTTCATTGGAAATAGATGCTACAACAAATGAGGCACAAGGAAATTTTAGTTGGATGGGGAGTTAGAATCATTATGCACCCATGCAGATGTACATAGTGCTTGTAAGAAATAGCATAGAGGATGCCAGAGATTTATTGAATAGATTAAATAGTGATAAGATTAAAGCCAGTAGCAAAGCTCAGCCAAACAGGAAGGAAGGAATCAGGTTGGAATGCAACCAAATCTGGATAGTATCTGAAAGAAAAGCACTCATGGTAATAGATGATTCGTAAAACAAACATGCAAAACAGCTTAAAAGTGTGAAGTTTATCTGATTTTTAATGAAATGTGGAATTCTTACCATTGTTTTTTAAAGAAGAGGAATAGTAAAATAGTTAGGTGGCTTTTTCTCTTCTTGTCCACAGGCTGCCAACACTTCCAGGTTAATTCAGCCTTAATTAGCAAAGTTTAACACAAGAAAGAAAGTAAGCTATCATACCATATTTTGCTGTGGTCACAGTGAAGTTCCTTTATAATCTTCTAAAGTGGTTGGTTTCTCATAGGATTTCATTTTTTAAAATTAGATCACATAATCAGAAACATTTTTGCTCTTGAGAACATTTACAGTAACTTAAGTATATGTCAGGTGGCAAATTGAATCATCATCTGTTTTCTAGAACAAAAGATACTGTTTTGAATGTATTTAATGTAATATATATATATAATGTATATATGAAATGATTTTGCATACAATACATTATATTACTCTAGTTAATGTAAATAATAATAGAATTACAGAATTTATGTAAAATGGATTTCATGGATGAAACTGAGCAAACCACAATGGCTCTAGGTAAATATAACATTAACTCTGTTAAATACTCTGGTTTCACATTCTTTTTCCATAATTTTTTGAGAGACTATAAAATGATTTGTTAGAAATTGTTTCCCTCACAGATAAGATTTTAAAAAGGATTGCTTTTGAGTGGGTCATTTGATTTACAGTTTGACAGATGAACATGTTTCTTCCCTTTTCAATACTAGAAATTTGATTTCTACTATAGATAGCAGCCAACATGGGCAATTATTTTAAAAGCTTTTTAGACATTAAACATTTATGAAAAGAAGAAAAAGTAAGAAAGGAAAATACTTAATTGGCATCTATAAAAAGGCAATTTATCTTTATTTTCATGTTATTTTGAAAATCTTTGATGTAATTTAGGATTATGAAAAAAAGGATTTCTCAATGTACATCTGATCACTGTCCACTAGGAAAGTTAAAAAGATAGACTATGCGGGGATTTTAATTTCAATGTAATTAGGGTACTATTGGAAGATACTATGATTAAGTGATTGAGACATTTAATCATAATTTGAAACGAAACTGCCTAAAACTCAGCAGATGATGTGTTTTTTTTTTTTTTACCAGCAATTTGAACACAGTGCAATTCAAGCATTAATGCAGTTTTACTGATGAAAGCGATCTCTCTCTTTTTTTTTCTATTTTAACTTGATCAAATCTCCTGAAACCATATTTGATTGTTGTTTCCTTGCTTGACTGATATTGATGTAATTGACTTAAAAGTAATCATTCATTTGTGACATAAAATCAATGTCTACACTGCTACAGATAAATAGCTGCAAGTGGCAAGACTGAGTAAATACAGAGTCTATGCAAAACAAATGTTAAAACAGCATTATCTGGAGCATCACCCTGCTGTGGCAAAAGCAATGCACTTTAAGCCTGTAAGCAAAAGACTGCATAGTGCATCAGCCAAGCCCATCAAAGAAATGATACCTTAAATTTCCAAAACACACTCAGACACATGTAGCTTATTCAGGTACACAAGTTCATCATATTTTTTTTTAAATGCTGTGTTTTACTTTTGAAAAGAGGTTTTTTTTTACTTGTCTCATATTACAGTAATTTAGAAAATAAGTTTTATCTGTAGTACTAATACATGCAGCAAAAGTTGTTTTTTTTTCTGATTTAACCCTATGAATACCACCCTGGGAAGCATTTGCAATTCAGCACACTTCAAATCTCTATTACTCAGCACAGGTTTAACTATAGGGGCTGTGAGACACAGTAGCTTCCTCTTTAATATAACTGTAATGACAAATCTGTATCACTGTAACCCCACATGTTTGATATTCAGAGTGTGTTGACAAAATATATAGATAGTTCAACATAAATATTAATGTACTTCTACGCTATGGTGCAGATAGATGCACCTTAGAAAGTATAATTTAAAATTTGTTATAGTATATGAAGGGTTAACCTTAATTATAGAAATTAGTAGTCATGCTATGCTAATAAACTACTAGAGAACTTTGCTTGGTATTTTTAACCTGTTTTATAATTATATTAGAGAAGAAAACAGAAATTCTTCTAAATAGGAAGTGATTTGGATTTGATTCTAGTATCATGGATACAAATCAGTATAAAAGCATCTTTAGGATATTGACTCTTTGTTATGGTTGATGAAATTTAATTGAAAGTAATAGTAGTTGAAATTATAATTTAAAAAAAGATTATTATAATGATAATTCTCAATATTTAGCCATTTTATCCACTTCTAGGTCAGTCTATACTTCAGGATTGCTTTAAGTAGATCCCTTTTGGCCACATCATCAATCCAACATCATAGCAAGTTTTACTAGGTTGAGATGAGATAGATGCTTTCATTCTTATCCCCTGCAGCATATCACCATTGACACTAATGTGATGAAGATCAGCTGAGGCACTCAATGTATTCTTAAAGTATACAGGTGAAGGATGGTTGCAGAATGCTGTTTATTGTTATGCTTGCTGACAGTCATCTTAGCATTCAAAATGTTCTTGAAACAGCGGCTGAACTAGACAAGCAACACTTAGAGATCATATGGATTTTACCTTTGTTTTGACTAAATACCATTGATATATACATTCTTGTCAAATGGACTTCTCCCAGCAGGTCACCAATCTCTATGATCAATAGGTTATGAGCAGTCTGTAGGAGTATAAATCCTTGCACCTCACCAGCTCAGGTCATCCAGAAGACATTCTTCCTATCTGTGCTATTGTTAATTTTTCATTGGCCTTATTCTGAACTGTGAAGTACCTGGCATTTGGCAATATGCATCTGATGCAGAGTTTATTTCATATAACAGCTAACATTGTTGCTGTGACTGGCTATCCTATAGCAAAGACAACCTAGATAATTTTGTTTTGACCTGCAGCACATATTGATTTTTATACCAAACTTAAGACAACAAAATCAGCTTCTTAAATGCATCTTAAAATTCGTAATTAAAAATCTCAAGGACATTCCATAGGCAGAAAGTCATGAATGCAAAATGTCCTCTATGTACTAAACTCATAAAACTGTTAAGATGATAGAATTCAAGTGTGGTTTAACGCTCATGTTTGAATCCTTATTTGGACCAGCTTGATTTAACATACCTCCATAGCATAGATTTCTGCTTTTCACTGGTTGGCCACCTGGTTTTCCTTCAGGTACTCCATTTTCATTACACACTACATTTGTTGAGGAAGGCAATGAAGAAAATATCTCAACTGTTAATCTCTGGTATAACTTAGGTATGGACCTGACTTTTGGAAGCTTGCTTATGAAAGATGGTGATCATGTTACCTTTATCTGTCTTCCATCACATTTCTCATTGCTTTTAGAATGTTTCTTGATAATTAAGTTTGGTCTCTTAAATTTTCTGTTATTAATTTTTATTTTTATTATGTCTTACCAATCAAACAACTTATTAAAATTTCTAAGGAACATCTAACACATTATTTATAGTTTTTACTTTTAGGTAATGACCATAAAAGAATTTTGAGCTTATAGCAGGTTGACATCGTTTTAACCAGAAAGACTAGCTTAAAAGAATAATGCAAAATGGCTCTCTGGGTCTACTCATCACATTGACACACTGATAATATTCTAACATCTATGACAGAATGGGAGAAGTCTGCAATGAAAAAAAAAAAACAAAAATTACTTTTGAAACTGCCAAAGCTATTAGACAGAAATAATAATTATTTTATATATATAATCTTTAGGGAATGAAATTTTAAAAAATCTATTAATATTTTATAATGAGGTTATTTATAAACATTGAACAGTTTCATATCTCAGTATTTTTGTTTCTTTTAATAATCCTTAATTGCAAATTTCTTGCTAACTGATTTTGACATTTCAGATCTGCATTCTTCTTTTTGTTGGAAATGACACATTAAAAAACTAATCACAATTAATGCTTTATCAGCAGTCTGTTTGATTATATTTTATCCTGTTGTTATTTGTCTCTGATATCAATCAATTTAGTTTGAAATTTTAAACAAATAATAAACTTAATAATCACTTTGCAATTCTAGTCATGTTTTAGTATTCTTATGGTAAAAAAAAAAATGTCTGCCACTATTTCCAAGTGGACAAATAATACTCTTGTATCACTGTATGAACTGATTTATCATTAGTATAATAAGTTAACAAAATAAAATTCATAAAATATAGTAATTATGTAAATGCGAATAGATGGATTTAATATCAGAATGGTTGACAAAAAATTGTTGAATTATTGCACACTACAAGATGATACTAGAAGTATAATATTTACCATACTAGTAATGGCATTGGTTAGTTCTGATAGTCAAGTACAGCTATATCCATTGGCACCAACCAAATCAGAGAAACTGAAAACAAAGTTTTTCACTTTTCAGAATTAATCATGGCAGCTTTTTGCAATTTTGGATTTTTCAAAATAAGTGTAGAATTATACTTTACCACATCTATAAGAATAAACTTTTCTGTTAACTAAAATGATATGGAAAAAAAAAGAAAAGACTAAAAGCATGTAGATTAGCAATTATACCAGAAATCATAGTGATTGACCAACAGATGGAATAACAATGTTTGAGAGATTTAAATATTTTTTTCCAAACAATAAACCATAAGTTACAACCTACTGTACATTAGAATTTCATTTTACATGCCAAGGGGGAAAATGGTGGCTTATTTGTTTGTTTTCAGTATACTGTCATTACTTCATTTTCTTATTATTTAATGATGCTAGTTGTTTTATATTCCACATCAAGAGTATTATAAGTTAGCATCATCACAGTTTATGGATAGAGGAAGCTTTTTAAAACTTAGAATCAGCTGCTTTTGCCAAAATGGGAAAATTGTCTACTTTTAAAAGTATTTCAGCTTTCTGCTTATCATCTCCAATCAGCAAAATATTTCAAGCCAACACAACACACGTACTTGGGTTAAAAAAAAAATAAACTTTTAAATTAAATTATACTCATAACTTTTGGTATTATTTGATATGCCAAACTAAGTTTACCTTTTAATACTTCACTTATATATTGTTGCTATGTCATATTCTCTACATTGGAAGCAACCTGGTGATGGAGCATTGCACTACAGTAGCAAAATGGTGGAGAACAACATGAAGAAACCATGCCAGATTGGTACGTTAACCCGGGCCACAGTGCCCTCTGCCTTGGCAGTCCAGTAAACTAAATGCTGGACAAGAACTTTTGTAGATCAGAGTTGACATTGCATGCAGCTCTTAAGTGATTTTTGATAACTCAGAGAATTACCATTAATCACTATAGTAAATCTTTTTTGAACTTTTCTAAAATGTCTATATCCTGTGTATATTGATGATTCCATGATGTGCCATGCTACATACTCCAAAAAAGGTCAAACCAATAAGTTATACTACAGGGTATGTGGACATCTGAAGTTTTTACAAAAAACTATAGGCATTGGTAAAGGTGTATAATAAGTTGTAACCTTGTACAAGGGCCAAGGTAGCCCCCAAAGCATCATTATGGCAATTTCTGAAAAATTGTAAATGAAATGTGAAATGACAGCATAGACTTGATGCCACTGAGCTGGTGATACATATCATCTCTCTTTGTACATCTATAGGCGTCCATGTTTGATGATTCTAAATGATTGAATTAATAAATAGTTATATTTATGTACATATAAAAGTGTTTTTGAGGCAATTAATACTTTTAAATAATTTTTTTGTCACAATCAGCATTTAGATTTTAGTGTAGTAAACTACATCTAAATTATTATAACAGATTTTTAAAAGTAGCCAGTGGAATATTTAGTTCAACTTCAATAATGTTACTCTTAATGTTAAAGTTAACATTTTTTAATTTTAATTTTTTTTTGTGGTTATGCATATATCTAATGTCATTACTTTTTAATTCTGCTGGTGTTTTCTTGTGTGATATGGCCCTTTGGTTTTATTTCTCTTAGTGTTCATGTTGATAAATACCAGCATGTGTTGTTTCTATTTGTCAACCTGAAACCATTAGAAAGAAAGAATTTAAGGTTCATCAAAAAAAGAAAAGTAAAAGGGAAACATCTATGATAAAGTTTATTTTAAAACAAATATATATTAGACAACAGAAAAAAACATGCATATTTGTCTGTCTTTTTTTTTTCATAATTGTGGATATTTACTAATAACACAATTCAGCCAGCAGCTTGGCAAATATTTTTGAGACAACTTTATTCATATGTTTATACATTTATATCTAATACATATTTTCCAAGTGTTTGTGCATTTGATTGTTACTCTTGCATGGCTAACTTTAGCAGCTAGAGGTTCCAAATTTTGGATGTAGTTACTTCATAATGTGGGCAAGGTTTCATGCCACCACATGTTGGCCTTGAAGGTCGTTTTGAGGCCACAAAGGTCACTTTTCAAAATCCTTATAGACTACACCTAGTTCACTACATTCATTAAAAATAGCAACTCAGCAGCCTCAAATTATAATGAAGGTACTTCAGGATCCAAACATACCAGAGCCTGACCTCAAAGGCCAACCAAGCTTCAGAGTTACTATAGCTTCTCTGTACTCATTCCACTCAGAAGTGATCACAGATTTCAATTTTTCACTTGTCAGCCTTGAAAACCATTTGAAAGTCATCAACGGCAGGTTTTTATATCATATGCTCAAAAGTTGGCCAAAACAAAAATCTGTTTTGCTTTTCACCCTAAGGAAAAACTAAAAAAACATTGTCTATAAAGAGGTTCTTATGGAACAAAGCTAAAATTAATTGTACAGCTTATAGAATGTTAAGAGATGTATCATTAGCATCGATTCAGTGTTCATTCAATGATTGTGTGTTTAAGCAAATAAAATTTCTGTTTTTCCAACTAATATAAAACCTTTTTTATGAAAGCCATTTTTCTTGTGCAGTGCTGGGTACCCTAGCTAGTGCACAAATGGAAAGTTAGGATATTTAATTGCCAAGTCCTACATTTATCTTTCCAGTGTATGTCATGTATGAACATTTAGGGTTAGACTATTAGATTGCTATGGTTGAGTGCTTAAGTTCAGATCTTGGTTGGAAATGACTTGGTTTGGCATATTTCCATGAATTGTTTTTTTTTCTTTTCTTTTTTTCCTATCTAGCCATATGAATTTTCACCAAAACTTTGGCTTTTTCCACATCTAAAAAAAAAAAAAAATAGGGTTTTAGCAAGGACTTTCTGCTTTGCCACATGTTACACTCTGTGATGGCTTGTTCCTTGTCCATCATGAGAAGTGTTAAACACCAGTGGAAACTCAGCTTGCTTTTGTTTCTGAGAGATGGAAAACTATAGCAGTCCTGCTCTTGGGAGATTGCTCCTTTTGCCAAGCAAAAGTGATCTTTGATGTTGAAGCAAGAAAAAGGCAAAATGTGAATTTAAATTGGTCATACATTATTCATTTATTTTAAAAATAAATTTTATATATAAAATACACCCAAATATTTTTTCATTTTGTTTTGGTCTTGAAGAACATCTTAATTATCATTTGCTTTTCTGTATTTATGGTCTTCCACTGCATTTCCTTCAAGGTCTGCTCCTCACACTTCATCCTCATCTTTATGAAAGCACCATGACTATGATGAAGTTTAATGTCTTCCAGGGCTTCCAGGTATTCAGAAGACTTACCTGTGGTGATGCTGGTTTCTTGTGGTGCTGTCTTCTCTTTTTCTATGTTGCTGCTTTTTTCCTGAGGAACAACTTCCTTTGCTGTTTGTGGTATGTCATTGTCCTTTCATCTCTTGTTCTGAGCATTGTCACTCATGGAAAACTCCTTTGTCATTCAGGATCATTGCCACCTCTTCCTTTATAGCAGAGCTGTGGTTCATGTTTCTACAATTGAAACTATATCTAAAGAAGCACTTGAAAATGACTGATCATAGCAGTGCTTCCCAAGTGATGCGTAACCACAGTCAGTATTGAAGACACTGATGAACTTAGTCAGGTTGAGTGCTGTTGTGGCTTTTTCCATATTGAATAGCAAATGTTGCAGTATTTTTTTTCTGTAATTAGTGTTTATAACTTTGATGTGGTATTAAGTGGAAGGAGTATCAGCTTCACATTGCTGAATTGCATAGCCAGGTGATCATTGCTGTTTTCCACAAAGAGCGGAATGTGGTGGTCCTGTTGATGCTGCCCTCATGTTCTGAGTAAATCACTGGCCAACAGTGCCTTTGTGTTGCTATGATATGTGACTGGTGATGGTGTCATAGAATAAACTCTGATGCACCATGGCTTTTCTGATTTTTTAATGACCAGAGACCTTAGTTTTTGTGATGTATCATTACAGGAAAGGAGGGCTTTCAGGAGTTTTCCTTTACAACCACGGAATGGCCAGGTAAGATCTGGAAGAATAGCTCAGTTTCATCTGCATTAAAGATATTTTTGGGCTCGTTATCCTTGCACAAGTCAAGCAGATAGACACCAACTCTCCACTGCTTCTGCAGGGACATCTACAACATCTCTATTCATTACAAAAGACATGAAAATAGGAAAATAGGAAATTTATAAGTATAGAAACCTAAAATATAAACAGCATTCTAATAAGCTTTATAATTCACTTTATTGACTTTTACTTATCATAGCTAGATATCATATAAATGCCCAAGATAATCACCTTGATACTATGTTGGCTCTGGAAACAGCACTGGAAGCCATGAAACTGTTATATCCCAGCTCATGGAGAACATCGCCTTCTTTTGGATCAGCCTGCCAGTAATAGGAAGGCTCTTTGACCATGTGCGATAAAGCTACTCTAACACAAAATCTTTGAATTGGCTGTCAGTACTTTGCAAGTTCTTGGTATACTTTCAGTCAGCTGGTGCTCTTCCCAAAGTTGAAATATTTCATTTTTCATAATGAAGATTGTCTGTATTTGTCCTGGCTAACAATGATGGCCCTGGCCAATTTTTATTCCTTGCAGTTGTCAGGGACCTACACTCACTTACTCAGGCTGAGAGTCTTTCTCTTGCAGATCTCTTTCACTGGTGTAGCCATTGTATAATCATAGATCAACAGATTGTCTACATCTAAACCTGCCATTTTATTGTAACCAACTCTTACTTTCTAACCAAAATATTTAGCGATTGAGTACACAGACTCTAGGCAGATGTACTTTCTTTATTGATTCTGACAACAAATGGCAGGCATTAAGGATTACTTTTTAATAAAGAAGTTTTTCTTTTCAAACCACATTTGACTGGAATTTATCTGAACAGATTAATTTGAAAAGATTGTTTAATAGATTTCTACATGAAGAAATATCCCATGAGTTTTTGTGAGTATATGTACTCTCGGTTGAAATTAGTAAATTACATAGGTGTGTTTAAGTGTTTCTAATCTTGTCCAAAATGACCTGTATTGTTAATTTGTATGGACCAAACATTCAGTTAGAAAATGTATAATTTTATTATAAATTATTGATGTTTTGCATCATTAGCTAAAATATCTCACCAGATAATAGATGTCTAAGTGATCTGGGGCTTTGGTGATTGCTATTTCAGTGAGAAAATGGTTTTTTGACCACAAAAACTAGTTGTTGATCACGATAGACAGGTGTGCACTCACAAGAGGTGGTTTTTAAGAGTAAAATGTCTTTGAACTGCCGAAGTGACTGCCCAAAAGAAAGACTATTGCAAATAATGTTTATCATTTGAAGTGGAAAAAAGAAAAAAAAAACAAATGATGAAAAATGATAAAGCAGAATGGATGCATTGTATTTATCCAAAAGTGGGTTAAAATATCTAATCAGTAAAGATTTATTTATATTTTCAAGTTAAAAAATGTAGCCATCATCTTATCATTCAGAGCAGAATTGTGATTTAAATTTAGAGTGGCACAATTAGAATGGGCTGTATTCTAGCCAGCTTTATGTGAAAATCTCTGATGGATATACCTGATTGTCCTGCTCATGTAGGCAATCTGCCTTAATCAATGCTGAATATAGTGAACCACGTGTGATCTGTAAAGTATGACAAAATGAGCTTTAACCAGAAAGAAAAAAAGGGGCATAACCAATTTTGTTTGGGCCACAATTCAAGATACTGCTTCTAACTGGTTTTCCAGTTCTTAATTTAGGAGCTCTAGTCACAGATGGTGTACCTAATAATCTAATAACATTCTGCCTTTTGAAGTTAAGTGCTCATATGAAAATATAAAATTAACTAGATGCTAATTAATTTTTCAAAAAGCACAAATTAAATTATTTTTAAAAATGTAATTAATAGAGGTGCATTTATCACCTTGTTGTCATAAAATTTACTGTTTTTTGTTGTTTTTTTTTTGAGTTTAAATTTAGGCCATTTCATTCCTGGTATGAAATAGAAGTTATCCTGTTAAAAATCTTGATGTTGTCTTGTAAATGATTTGTTGGAGGGTCTTGTATCCCTACTTGCCACTGGTCTCAGCTAGTGAAGCAACTTTAATTTTTAATACAGAAATCCAAGATGTCTATCTGTCAGATTTTATACAAAAACATTTTGGACTCAAACTGAAAAGTCTCCTTGAGTTCAGTATAAGGCTGATTAGGAAAGCTTTTCTTATCTCTTACTAGTGATGGTGTTCTCAAAATGCAAGGATAAAACAAACAAAAAAAAAACCTTTCAAAAATGTATTTCATTTCATTTCTTTGTTTATTTTTAAAAGTGATATTTGTATTTTCCTTTGAAAAGTGTTTTCGTCACTTCCTTATAGTAGATAACAGACCAGGCACAACTACTCACTGTTGGTGTTTTTATATAATAAAGCATTGTGAAGTGAAGATTACTTAGAATAAGTATTTTCCT
This sequence comes from Nautilus pompilius, assembly GCA_018389105.1. Lineage (NCBI taxonomy): Eukaryota > Metazoa > Mollusca > Cephalopoda > Nautilida > Nautilidae > Nautilus > Nautilus pompilius. The sequence continues at coordinate 2,110,136 of JACATO010000125.1, read as the reverse complement.
GAAAAAAATATCTTTTAGGAATATAATCATTATTCTGCAGCAGAGATATTCTCTCTGGGCCCAATGTTGTAGACTTACAGTGCCTACAAATGCTTCAGTTTATTTCCCAGCTGTGACTCTGGCTTAATAATTAATTGCTTTTCGCTAGTTTTATAGTCTGGAGAAATAGTAGTGGCAGATAGGAAATTACATAGTTTATTTCATTCACTGGAGAGTTCTAATCTTGGCTAAACTTATTGCATCCATCACATCAGTTGTTTGTATTGTTTTTTTGTTTTTTTTTTCCAAAATGGCTCCTTATTGTTTCAAATGAAGTCTGGGTGGACACTTATAGCGGAATGTCTACTTTAGGAAGATATAGCATGAAGCTATATTTTATCTAAAGATTTTTCCCAATGTTGTTGGTAGTGTTAAAATTCTCAGATTATGTACACCCTAACATGAATTGATTTTTAATTATTTATTTCATACACACTATTTTGGCTTTTGCAGGCACATTGTTTCCATTTCATCAGCTTTACTCTTGTTTTTCGTTGTCTTTTCTTTTTTTCATGTAGGTAAAGATTTTGGATACTGGGGTGTGATTAGCATCATCCCAGTAGAAAATCAACGAAAAGCCTGCGTGCTATAATGAATAAATTTGTGTAGAAAATTCAATCAATTTCTTCTCTTGTGTGAATGTGTTTTATTTGAAGTATCTTATTTAATTTAGAATACAAGGAAGAAAAAACAAGCTATATATTGGGTGTTGCTTTTATTATTTTTTTAAAACACTTTTACACTGTATTGATCCTGCTCTGCATCTAGTAAATTTCTAGGATCTACAGATGAATGAAAGTGCATCTTCTGTGTAAGAGGCAGCGGAATGTTGTAAACTAATGAGATGTCGCTAAAGGGAAAGCTATTAATGCAGTTGAAAAATTTTATTTGATAGCAGATCAATATTTTAAAAGGGACAGTGTGTGGGCATACCACAATTAATTTATTCTACTATAAAAATGTTGTGTCAGATCTTAATAATCTAATATACTCCAGAGATCAAGTCCATATTAGTAGATATATAAAACCATATTAGATATCAGTGGACTAAAAGCCTGTTGATGTGATGTTTTGTTTTAAAGATAGTGTCGTGATACATTTATTCGTTTGCAGTTAGTGAAAGTTTTGGAAAATATTTATTGATTCATTGTGGTGTGAGAAGTTTTTTTATACTGGCTTGTTAGAATCTGGAAATGGGAAAAGCTGAACAGCTAGACAACAAAAAATGGAAAGATGTCCGAGATGAGATTAGCAAGACAAAGAAGCAGCAGCAAAAACTGGAAGACCGTGCAGAAATCCTGCTTTTCCAACAACTTGTTAATAAATGATAACATCCTATGTGCAATATATACTAGCTAATGTTTATAATCATGATGCTTTTTCAGACAAATGGAAATGTTTAAAATAATGTTTACTTTTAAATACTCATAATTCAAAATCTCAATAAGATCTTTTTGCCATCTATAAAATTAAAAGAGTAGTTGTTATAGATGTATTGTACACATTTTAGACCTCAGTTTAAGGGTTATCCAAGAGAACTCATTTCATATTATTCCATGAACTAATTTTATTTTTATTTAGGCACGGTCAAAAGTTTTATAAATTTTATGCTACATTAGTTTCTGAAGAGCATTTTGTAGCACTTTATAAGTAAACAGTAGCCTGCCTTTCATTGGCATTTAGGAAGAAAAGTGCAACAGAAATGGAAACTAACAATCAAGACTCACATCTACTAAAGAAAATGTCAAGCCAGTACATAGTTAGTCACTTTGTAATGTAATGGGTTTACTAAAATTGCAAATTTAAAGAATTTTTTATTATTTTGGAAGACTGAAACTGTAAATGGCATAGATAGATCATTTTCACTTTTTTTAAATTTTGATTTCTGATGTATTCAAAGTAGCTATTCAAGAAGGATGACAGAAATGAAGTATCTGGGTTTTTTTTCTTAGAATTAAATGCACATTTTTAAAATTAGTTTTTTCTTCTTCTCCTGCGTGTAAAATAAACTTATCTCCAAATAAAAACAACAACAAATATTTTCAAAAAAAACTTGTAAAAAACCATGTATTATTTTCCTCCTCAGATAATTAACTAACAACTAAAGATTTCAAATAGAAATGTTTGGTAATGGACGTATGCTGAGATTAGTAAATTATATTTATTTATTTGTTATACAAGAATTTTGTATTAATGGAAATGCCATGATGTATCTTTGCCATTCATTGGAAGTTCCTTTCATGGAACTTTGTCTATTTTTCAAGAAAAGAAAAAAGATAATATTTAATTAAGACAATTTCATGAATGTGACAGGAAGACTGATTCATGCATTTCCTTTTCTTTTTTCCTAAGACATCCTTTGTGGATTTTGAGTTGTTGCAGTCTATAATCACTTCTGAGAATGACACTATCTAATGTCCAGTTCACTGATGAAATACAATTTTACAAATGTCTGTTTTGTTTTTAAACAGTTGAGTCCTTTTAGAAATGATAATAAAAGCTTACTGTAAATTTAATGGTTATCAATCTATCTATATCACTGTGTGTGTGTGTGTGTGTTGAGGCTTTGTTAGATAAAAGAACTAAATGACTGTCATTTTTATGATTTGTATTTTATATACCACACAGGAGAAAACTAGATGTTTACTGTTGCTGAGCACTTGCTGCTCATTTAGCTTCTGTAATGGTTGTACATTAATTAATTCATGGTCTTGGTTACAAAATAATTGCATGTGCACATGCATACACTCGGCTATAAATGTGGACTTGCCAATGAAATAAGTTATTGATCATAGAATAAGATATTTTGACGAAAAGGTTGAGACAGAAGTTTGAAGATAAATTTTATAGATCTATTTATCTATGGATTTTCTAGGATTTATTTGCTTATAAACATGTATCTTTATGTATCGATTAATTGTTTTGTTTTTGAGAAATATAAGATATTCCATTGGTGAGTTGGAAATTGCGTACATGCATGCATTGAAGTGAGTGTAGCCTTGGTGGCTACATGAAACACTTTAGGGAGGGGTGGAATGGTCTAAATTTATTATTGCAGCGTGATTTATTGAAACCTGGCCAAAGAAACAACAAAGACAGTGACAGAGAATAGAAAGCATTGATGTTTATCTGTGTGGCATTACACAAGTCTACGTTATGTTCACATTCTTTATGTGATAGTGGTTTAAGTATAAGCTTCTCTTACACTTTGTCACAATTCTAACTCTCTTGTCATTCTTACTGACAGGTTTAAATCTTAAAATATGACTGATTCTCTTCAAGGTTACTGAAATTTGGTGAGTTGTGAATTAATGATAAATGTTTCTGCATTCAGAAAACAATGCACATATTCGTTAGTGAACAACTTATCAGCAAAAAAGAAAGGCAAATCTGAAACAAACATTAAAATATTGCATTTACTTTTCTTTTCACAAAACAGCGAGAATAATTCTCAAATTTATTTTTCTGGAGGCTGTTAATTCATTTCTGAGAAAGAAAAATGTTTTCCATTTTCCAGTCTTGTTTGCCATTTGCCTTTATTTTCCTATCACAATTTGAACTTTGGTCTACCTGTTGTTTTTTTCTTATTTTTGTATTAATTGAATTTGCATGTTATGTGTGTATTAAAACCTTTATTTGTCAAAAGATACCATTTACTTTTTTGTTTAATGCCATAAACTGCACTTAAGAATAATAACAGAACAGTCACCACTTGTTAGTTTTAGTTTAAATCATTGTGGCCATAGTGGCTGAATTCTTTATCTTTTTATGAGATCCTAAAGGTACTTAACCAAGTCAATGTATCAAGTAAAAGAGTCTGATGTGAAGTTTGATCTGCAGTTGTGTCTCCCATAACTTATAGATTAGAAGCTACTTAACCAAGTTTATGTATCAGAAAGGCTGTTATGTGGGAGTTGGTCTATGCCTATGCTTCTCATAATTTATAGATTATAACATGTGTGTCAATTCATCTAGCCACTCCAGTCATTTAAGCATGCACTTTTATTTACAAAAATCGGTACTTACCAGGCCAACACATTTTTTTTTATTAGATTAATTATGTATGTATGCTAGTGCATGACATAATCTATGAGTGTTTCACTACAGAAATTTCACCAGAGGGACAAACAGTTGATTATTTGACACTACTAAAAAATATCTGGAGAATATTTTATTATACTTACATAGAAAAAAATTCTTAAAATAGAATCCAAACCAAATGGGTTTATTTAATGAATCAAACTTTTTTCTGTAAATTTATCAGTCATACAACAGACTACATTTGCCTTAAGTTATTTATTGAAATATTAAAAACTTAAAATGGCAGACATTATATGATTTTATGTCAGTTTGGCAAATGATTATGCATATTTTTGTGTTTTTGGTAATCCTGTGAATTACTAGCATTTCTCAGCTGCTTACTACAGCAATAAGGTGTTTTTAATTGACTCTTAGTTAGCTGGGACAAGGGTCTTCTGGCCACATGCTCTTTTAATAGGCTTGAAGTTAGGCTTACTCCTGTTGATGAGAAAGTGTCTACTTGGTCATTACTATAGCTCTGTTTTACTCCATCCTAATTATGGAACATTATCTGCCTTTGGTTGTTTTGCTGGCCAATATTTCAGTAAAGGGAAGACCTGGAATGATATTCCCATACTTTTAAAATATTCCTTCAAGCCCCCACCCACATTCTTCTGATTTACAGTGATAAACTTCAAAATTTCAGCTATGCACTGATACTGTGTGTGTGTGTGTGTGTGTGTTTTCCATCATACTTATTTTGGTATATAGGTAAAACTTCAGATAAACTCATCGATTAACAGCCTTACATCTTAAGCTTATTACAGAACAAAGTTCTTGAGACTCTGGTGCTGCATGCCACCATTGTAATCTTCACTTAGGAATAAACTAATGAATTGGAAAAAGAAAAAAACAGCTTTCACTGACTTTGCATTCAGCTTTATCAAAAAAAAAAAGACTGCAACAATGTTATAACTTGACGATATAACATTTTGTTTTTTTCCTTTAACCCACCTCCAAACATTGCCAATTATAAGGCCCTTGTTTTCATTGATAATGTCCATTGTGTTGGAAGATGAGAAGCGCTGCTTTTTTGATTTCTCAGTTTTTCGCTATCAGACCAAGTAGGAGGCACTTGTGTTTTATTGTTAATGTGTGAAGTGAATGGAGGTTTGAGGTAATTGCTACTTTCACAGTTGACTGACTTCCTGCTTTCAGAGATTCTCTTAATAACACAGAAAGTTGGACTGTTATACCAATAATAAAATTAGCTCAAAGTTTGGCAAATGCAAAATGCATTACAAGTGATTAAGTGTTTGTATGCACAATTTGGTAGTCAAATGATCTGTCTGTAGTTAGCAGCTTGTGTCAGATACATCATTTATAGATGGAGTATACAAGTCTAATGTTAGTTTGAAAGGGAATATATATTTTAAAAATTAGCATAAAGGAATTTAATTTAAAAGCTTCATCAGAAAGTTGTTTATGTTTGTGTGTCTTTAAATTAGTTACAACTAAACACCATAAACATGTTTATGATGGGGGGATGGGGAAATTTGCAATGAAAGACAATTTTAAGAAAACAAAAATTTATGCCCCAAAAAATTGTCTAGTCTTTACAGTTAGCTGTTAATAATATTTTATTGTCACCTAGCAGAGATTTCTGTCTTCTCAGCACATTAGAGCTAACTTCATAAGGATTAATTGCAGACATAATGGATACATAAATGAGATAAATTAAAAAAATATAAAAACATTAGACTCAAAATTTGCTTGGATTACATTTTTCATGGTTGGTGTCACTGATGTAAAAAGGAAAAAAAGGGTATTGTATACTATTTTGTAGTTGTGTGCATGTGCGGAACAATTAAATAGACTTAGCCTTTTTTTCTGTGATATTTGCTGATAACATCCTTCTGATGTTTTGATTATAATGAAAATGAAATTTACATTTGATGGGGCATGTAAACTGTACAGCCATTTTCTAAGAAGTAACGCTGGGTAAAAATGAAAGAATCAAGGAGAGAGAGGACTTAAGTGTTCAGTGTTTGTATCTAATTGTTAATTTGTTTCATCTAACATTTAATTTTAAGGAGTGGCAAGGTTTTTCTTTTCTCCTGTTTTTTTTTTCATTAATTTTGAAAGTGAGTTTTGAAATGTCATGAATGAGGCTTTAAAAAAACAAGACGAACATCTGAGCAATCAAATTGCTTTTTGTTGTCTATGCATAATGTAATTTGGCATTAATACTCAAAATTTGTGTACAATGAAAGTTTTTTTGGTTTTTACCCAGTCAAACCATGTTTTGGTGACTGCATGATTGAATAGCAAAACAATGTTCCTGGTAATATCAGCTGTGTGAATACCGTTGACATTTTTATTGGTAAAGGGACTTGAAATCGATGGAAATGCTGATCATTCACTCTCACATTTGAGATTAAGTTATACTTTTTTTCTTTGAAATTTTTCTTCTCTGGTAATAATAATAATTTTTTTAAAAAAAAAAGTAAACTCTTATTTTTTGTTTGCAGACAAACCAGTATTTCTTGAATAAACCTACAAAATAGTTTTGAAAGACTGACTAACACCCTAATTTTTCATGTATGTGTGTTTTTTCAAAATGCAGATTTAAGATATGTGATATTTTTTTGTTTATTGTAATTATCTGTAACTTATAAAATTATTCATTTAGAAGCATATATTAACTTTTTACCTGCCAAGCCTGGTAAGGTGAGATATCTTAATTTATTACATCATTTATTTAAAGAACACCTCCCATTTATGCTGTTTTAAAATGTCATTATCTAAAACTTGCTTACTAAATTTTTCTAGTGCTGTGAATAATCAGAATTCATTTTTTTATTTGAATTCATTAGATGTTGAATGGTTATTTAATATGGCTATAAGTTCTCTCTTTAAAGAAATGCTTTAACCATGTGATAGTTTGGTATCTGTTGGGATTGACCATTTTGTTGTTGCTAAGGGAATATAATCTATTGGTTAGGCTTTTACTTAATGAAAGCACCCAGCGAAGATAAAAGAGTTACAGAAGTTCATATTATAGGAGAAAGAACTGAAATGAAAGTAACATCTATGTAATTTTACTGAAGCAAAACACTTAACTAATATTATCCTACAGATTTATTGAAGCAAAACTATTTTATGTTTATCAAAGTTATTTTCATTTTATTGCCCCCTTTGTTCGTTTTTATGTAGCATTTTTTAATAACTTGCTTTAAATAACTTGGATGGAGTTGACTGTACATTTAAAACATTTATTGGGTTAAGTATTTATTTACATGTATATTCAATTGCCTGTTATCCAATAGGTCAGTCTTTTAAGACATCTAAATATGCATTTGGAATCTTGTTTATATTTTTGAGTAATTTACAAAAAGTCATGATTGCCAATGAGTAGAAGTCATTAAAATGTCTACTAATCTATTAAAAAGCAGATCCAATGATAATTTTATTCTTATCTTGCTTTTTTTTTTTTTTTGTTAAGATTTTTAGCACAATTTATTTTCGAAGTTCTGCATTTTTACTTCAAGCTTTTTTACTTTATCTGCTATACTCATTTGATAGCTAAATGTTTGGCAGCATTCAGTGATGTTCAGAACTTAATCATGACTTTTCTTCACATTGCATTCTGGGAAAGCTTTGCAAATTATCAGAAGATTAAAAAAAGATTCAGACTGCATGCACATCCACTTTAAAATTTTTTCTTAAGTTTCCCATTTTCTTTGCTCTCTATCTATATGACCTTATGTAGTTTATTAGTTTAAACTGGTGCAAATGGCTTCAGAATGCCCATGTAAATCACTTTAAGAGCATCACAAATAGTCATTATGATCCATCTAGCAGATGCATGTTGTTGTTTGCAATTTTAAACACATTTCCATAGGTTTTCAAGTTTTTTAAGGAAAAAAATTAGTATTATATTGCCACAAACTGCTTCCTGTTGATGTAAACTTATTTTAATTAACATTTTAAAAGGTTTTTTTCAAAATTTATATTCTTTTAATATGTGATATAGTATGTGGAAGGAATTATATTCTAGTCTAGGCAGAGATAACCATGGACATTTAACTGTTCTTTACCATCCATAGTAGGCACTAATAGTCTGGCTTAGATCCTATTTTTGTTTTTAATGTGAAATGTTTAAATAATTAATTTTTTAAAGATTATTACCATATTTTAGACCTTTATTGTGACAGTGCAATATTGACAACTTGTATGTTGGGATCTTATGCATTAAACAACAATTTCTATGGTATCTAGGGAGCTGAGATTTTTAATGATGTGATTTCCTTAATACTTTGATCAGAACCATCTAATCTTGTGGTACAGATGGCCTTCTTCTGTAGAAGAAAACATCACAAACATCATCTTAACAAGTTAAATGAGTTGTTAATCATGCGAAAGATTCAAAATTTTTTTATAAAGAAAATTCATGCTTACCTTAATGAATTACTGTTGGAACAAAAGGAAATCTAAACCAACAACTTTCAAAGATATCTGCTGGGTAAATGCATTAGAAATTTTTAAGAAATAACTAAAAAATATATATAATTGAAAATCAAAATAGTGTATTGCTGTTTTGCATAAACAAATTCCTTTCTTTATTTCCAGATTATTCTTTTTGTCTCGAATGTATTTGCTGATGTTATAAATAGACATTTAAAATGGCTTTTAAAACTTTTTTCTTTCCTTTATTAATACAATGAAATTTTCTCTCTCTCTCTCTCATATATATATACCACATACACATTCATACAGATTGGAGCTAACTGGTGTTAAAATTCTTATTTAAAAAGCAGCTCTGAGTATTTAATAAAATACAAAATAATGAGAGAGAGAGAGAGTGTGTGTGTGTGTGTGTGTGTGTGTGTTAATTGGAATACTTTACTAAAATGGACATCCATGTGTTTTTAAAATAAAATTTACCTGAATATTACATAGGAAAAGTAATTACAAATAATTAAAGAAACATGTTCATTAATTTTTTATTGTACTGCAGTTTATGAACAGTTCATGGACTAATGAACATTGTTTTCTGCTATTGTAGGGTGTTGTTTTTTTTTACTGTTGTCAACAAAGTTACCCAAATATACATCAGAGAATTACAGAAAGCAGTGATGGTAAAAATTATGTGACTCTTTATAGCAAGTTCTGATGTCTCAAATATACACTGACTAGCCATAATTGTGAACTCACAAATAAAATAATTCATCAAAGATAAAAGATATTTTGGTGAAAATTTATATGAAAATTTAGGAAATAAACTTAAAAAAAAATCATATGAATTTTCTAAGAGTCTTATGGTATTATTATGCAATAATAAATTAATTTATATATTAAATATACAATATTTTATGGTTATACTTATCTTTCTCAGTTGTGTGTGTGTGTGTATATATACACAGTATTGGAAATAATTATGGAAACAGGAAAAACTGGGTATAAAATTCAAATAGGATGCTATTCTATCAAGTGGTATGTGTAAAAATTAAATGCTCCAGTCATGTGTTGGCATAGTACACTACAATTGGTTGTCAAATTGCAGGACTATAAATGTAAAGGCAGTGATGATATTGTAGTGTGGTAAATACTACGGTTCATGGGAAGGAAATATCATGTAACAAGCATATATAAATCACAGTTTTAGCTAGTGAAGGATACTTCATGAGAAGGATTGCAGCCAGTCTTCATGTTTCAGAAGGTACTATATCCAAGACTCTAAGAAAGAAATGTAAAATTGTTACTGTTGAGAATAGATATGGTAGAGGAAGAAAGCTTAAATTCTCCAAAAGATAGTTAAGTACCTCAGGGTATGTTGTGTACATGTAGATAACAAGCCAGTAGAAATCTTTTGAATGATCTAGCTGTCACGTATGGATGTTAGTGTTTCTCCAAGAATAGTAATATACAAATTAGTGCAAAGTGGTCCATTTGATATGTAGCTGCTTGAAGACTATTTTTTTTTGAGAATAGATAACCAAACAGTGAGGGTGAAATAAGAAGCATAAATTAAACAATGTGATGGTCAAATTTGAAACAAGGTGCTCTTTACAGATGAGTCTAGGTATGGACTGTTTGGCAATAATAAACAGTAGGTTGTTTGAAGGCTGGCTGGAGAGTGGGTATAACAGTCAGCATATATTAGCTACAGTGAAGCATAGGGGTGGATCAATATAGATGTTGTGGTGCATATCAGCCAAAGGTGTAAGGGATTTGCATAATATTGAAAGTATGCTGACAGGTACAGGCAGATTGTTCTTCCATCATGACAAAGACGGAGCATACAGCCATTGTGGTGAAAAACTGTCTGGAATGTAAAGAGGTTAATTGAACACTCACAAAGATGCCTTGGCTGGCACAAAATCTTGATATGAACAACATTGATGCTGTATGAGGTCATATGGCTACTGAAAATGTCATACAGAAACCAAACCTTTGATGAATTGTGGAAAGTGCTACAGGCTATTTGGAACAACATTCCACAGTCACACATCAATGACCAATATGTTAGTGTAAAGAGAAGGTGCCATGTTCTATATAAAACAAAAGTCTTATGTACCAACTACTAATGTACAGTGCAACAGTTTAATTTGTTTTTGTATGTTTTCTGCTGTAATAATGCATTGTGTGTATATCATCTGACTCTCTGTAATTATTATTTATTTGTGCATACCCTGTGTGTGTGTGCCTCTATAATTATTTCAAATACTATGTTTTAAAAGAAATTTATTTTAGGAGGGTCAAGGATATTTGTGTATCCATTTTTAGTAGTTTCAAAGCCATTTTCTGGTTTTCTACTAAATTGAATGACTTTGCACATTACCTGACATATAAAAGGATCCATCAGAAGGTGGAATGGTCAATGAAGCAATGGAATCTGAACATTATTTTGTCTGATGTATTTTTCTGGTGAAGCTCCTCGCAATAACTGTATTAACTTAGGGACACCATTCTGAAGGTGCAATTTACTCAGTGCAGCGTAAGTCTCATCATCATATTATCAGACTGCATCTCAAAATAATGCTTATATGGGGAGTCACCTGGGAAGGGAGGGGGACATGGTTACCCTTGTGAGAGTAAGCAGCTGAGTCTAACTGGGGTGAGAATCAGATTGTGGTTGCGAAAATGACTTTCCCAGCCAGATATTAAGGATTGATAATAGTAATACTGAAAAAGGGTAGGAGCTGTTAATCTGTTCTTTCTTGTTTAAGATGTGGAGTGTTGTGAGCAGTCAAAAACAATGAAAATGTAAATCATGTTTACTGTGGAGCATCTGTGTCAGGTATTTTACGTGTATTCATTTTGAAAAGTTGGTTTAATGAATAAATATCTATGCCTTCCCACCAAAAAGAATATAAAATAACAAATTCAAACTACAGTATATCCTTGCTCTATTTATTTTTCTCTGGTTTGTTTTCAGATTACTCAGTCACAGTCTCCTGACTGTTATTTTTCGATGACAGTTATATGATCTGCAGTGGTGGTAATGAGAGCTCACATTTATTTTTACTTCTACGCTTTTTCTTAAAAAAAAAAAGGTCCAGCTTGACTTTGCGACCTCATAAACTTTCTTATTTTTGGTTTTAATTATGTTTCTTTATGACTTTAAATGAAAACTGAAGGTGATAAATAGTTTCCATGATTAAAATCTACCATCCAACCTCTGTTTGCAAGCTTGCACATGAAATTCTGAATTTCTCTCTCACTACTAAAGATAAGCATTTGTCTTCAAGTACTGCAGTTTAGTTTTGATTAATGGTAACTGAAGCTGAATTCTACAAACTTGTCAATCTGATTAAGGGCAAACACTGAGCCTGGATCTGGAAACTTCTCTTGGAATAGCTTCATTAATATTAGGCATGTACAGAGTGAAAAATGTCAATTGATCCCTCCTATTTTACTGGAAAGCCTTTACCCCTGGTAAACAGAAAGAAATTTATTCTATTTCCATTTTGTTTCTGAATCTCTTTGTTGATCCACATCACTTCTACATAATTAGAATCTTGGTCAAATTCATATGTCAGATGTGTTTGTGGATTTTCAATACTTATTTTGGAAACATTGAATTATGTCTGAATTCCCCTGATGAGAAAAAATTGATTTTATTTGCACCAATACATACAGCAAATTAGTTTATTTTGCTAACTTTACTTTTTTCCTTAGAGTCAGCTTGTATGAAGTAATTTACTAAACTGTTCGTTTTACACACGGATTGTTGATAAGTTTTTGGGTGAGGAGTAAAATGGCTCCACTTCTCTTCGATGAGTACTTGTTTTTTTCAGAAGTGCTAAGCAAAACTGGCAATGGATAATTATAGGTAAAGTCACTTTTCGGATTTACCAGATTTATTGAAATTAAATGAAAATGATTATGGAAGTTATAGAAGTTTCTTCAATGGTAATATTAAGTTTCATTTTTTTTTTTTACTACAAGACAAATTAGAGAACTTTGCATTATCATTTAATTCTTTCTTCTGAGTAACAGTTTTTAACATTATAAGTAAAATGGTTAATGCTAAACAGCACTGTTTTCATTTATTCATGAAGAAATTATTATTGATATAAAAAGAAGGTTATTAATAAATATATTTCAGAATGTTTTAAATAAATTTGGTGAGATTTTAAGCAAAAGTGTAATCAGGAGAGAAATTATTTATTCAGAATTTTTATTTCCATGTCAAGTAACTTTTGCATACAAGTAAAGCTGTATGTCTATGCTAAGTCTGGTGGGTGTTTGTGGTTTTCTTTGATTAGTTATTTTTAAATTATGTAAATCAAATGCTGCTACTAACCACATTTTTGCTGTATCAAACTGATATTTGCTAGATTCATACAAGATGAGCTATAGTACCAACATTGACTGCTTAAGTTTATCTTTTAATTACATAAAATATCAATCTGATTTTGCTGTTTTACCAAACTTAGGTTTTGCATTTCTTGTGAAATCTCTCACCTGCTAATAAAAGTCTGCAAAAGCTGACAGGAACCTTTCAGGCTCCTGTGCCAGATATCACATACTGCATATTTTTGTTGCATGACAGTGTTCAATATACCATTTATGAACCAGAGGAACATGGTTCCTGGCAGACATTAGTTGTTTATGTTTTGTTTTATATTGGAAAATGCCTCTAATTATGTATATCAACATTTTGTAAATGTTTCTTCATGCTAAAATAGAGTTGTACTATAATAAAACCATTTTCATCATGTTGACAATCACTGATATGTAAAAATTTGGGAGATTAAGTCTCTTTTTTATTGCATAATTATCCTCTCTCCCTCTCTCTCTTCCTGGAAACATATGGATTTCTTCCAATAATATGGTTATAAAAGCATTTCTCTCTCTCTTTTTTTTTGTAATTAAAATGGAAATTAAGAAGAAAATCATAAAATATTCACTAAACAAAGTAATCAGCCTTTGTTAATTTATTTATTCCTACCCATTAGAGTTTTGCAAAAAAGAAAACTGTGTTAACATATGCAAATGTAAACCAAAATTTGAAAATCAATCAGAATTGCTTTTGATTTTTCCTTAAATAATTTTACTGAGAGAAAGCGATAAGAAGTAAAAGCAAATAATAATAATAATAATAATATAAAATTACTAATAACACAAAGGGTCTTCTCATTTCTCCAACGTAATGGAAAATTATTTTGGGTCTTGAAATGGTTAAGAGTTGTTATTTTGTGGAGGTTTTTCACTTTGATTTGATCAGTTAATAGAGAAGATTTTTTCTAAAGAAAGGTGGTGATAATTTTACTACTACTATTCCTCAGAGGCTGCTTGGACCTCTAGTGAATACTTTTTCACATTTATCAAAATAGAAATGGAAATTCTTAATTGTAGTGATAACATTAAAATGTACTTATAACTTTATAGTTATCCGTTGGTATTTTAAAGAAAATAATTGTGGAGAGATCCTACATGGCATTTATTTTCAGGAAAATTCTGTTAGCTTTTTCTTTCAACAAATTTTCTAGGTTATGAATTTAAAGACTATTGGTTAAAAACTTTTTCAAGCAATTAATTCTATTTTTAAAAAACAACTTTATTGATGCTTAAGCCACAAAGAGCAGAAGAAAAGGTGACAGGAAAAAAACAAAACAAACTGTCCATTGTTTCAATATAAGTTGTAAAGGCAGAAAAAATTAACGATAAATCTTCAAAAGAGGGTTAATACGTTTTGTAAGTTAAAATTCTGCAAATCAGAGATGTATAGTTTGGAGATGTGATTTCCTCACTTGATATCTGCAATTTTGTTTACGTATTATAGATGTTCAGAGAATTTAACAGAGCAAGAGAAACTAGGAGGAGGAAATCTATCTTTACATTTTTTATTTATATTTTTTAAAAAGTTTAGACAAATGCAGACAGACAAGGAAATAATTCATCAAATATTTCAGATTGATCTCTGTTTTTTTATACAAACAGAAAAAAAAAAGTTTTCTTTTTTTTTAAGGAAATATTAATGTAGAGAATTATTTAATTTTATATTTGGAATAAATCATTTTACTGACAACTTTCTTTAGATTCATCAGCTTGTAATTTATTTCCAACACAAATGTTTATGATAGCATCTTAAATGGTTCTGTACAGGTAAATTTGCTTGCAGTATGCACCAATGAATATTAGTACAACGGGAGAAACATCTGAAATTCACTCTTAAACTAAAACAGCAACGAAACTTATTCAGGAGCAACTTCCGACTGAAAATAACAAACAAATCTTATCTAGCTTGCTATCTTCAGGGACCAGTTGATTTCTTTCCTCTTTTTTGGTCCATTTAATGCTTTCTTTGATATTTGAACTTTCAAGATTCCAACATTTTTCACTCAAGAACTAAAGAGATTAGCAGAATTTTGTAAGCGGATTTTCTTACAGGTAAATAACCACAGGATGCTGGAGATGGATAAAACTTAACTCAGTTGATTAAGCACAAATTACCATTTATTGAAGGATAGACAAATTTTGTACATTTTCTAAGCTAGTTAAAAAGAAAAGGAGGAAAGAAAAGAACATGTTAGGAATATACATTTCAAAAAGATGCATACACCTTTATACCTTTATGCTACCATTCAAAGGCATTTTGTCTTTCAGTGTTAAGACATGTTTCATTCAAAAGCTCACAGGTGACAGCATCTTACAACACATTTTCAGTTCTATCAAAAATGTAGGGCATCTTTTGATAGACATACTGGCAGGTGGATGGAACAACACACACCAGTTGAATACCTGCCCCCTCAAAAATTTTCACTACCAGATTTTTTATGCCTGTTGTATGTATTTAAGGACAAGGTGTACACCACAAAACCAGCTACCATCCACAAACTCCAACAGCTATTCCTGCAAAAATGTGCTGCTGCATGTTTCTGTATTTTCAAATGGTGCAATTCTGCAATGATGCTGATGGTGAATATTTTAAACACCTATTGTAGTGCATCATGTCTGAGATGACTGATGCATAAAGAAAATCTTATCAAACGTAACATGTCTTTGTTTACAGCTTTTAGAAAAAAGGGTCGCAAATTTTTGGGGGCTCCCTGTATATTAGGAAAGGTATTGTTTATATGATAACAGAGTGTCAAGCAGAAAAATGTTCTTTAAGCATGTTTTGGTCTTGAAATAGATGCTTAAAAGATTTTGATAATACAAAGAAATAGGATAACTATATATACAGTGAAAGGTAATATGATCAAAACTTTAGCCATTAATTTTCTTTGATTCTGAAATTTAACAAGGGAGGTAATCATGCATCTAAGACTACCTTGAGTTTCATGAAAAAAGCCTGCAAAAAACAGAAAACCAAATTTAAGTGTATATTTCAGTATCTAAGCAACACACAACTGTTAATAAGCAGGTTTGGTTTTTACTTAACTAGAAACATTTTTAGTAATAAATCGTCATTTAATTTTGAGGAAATTTCAGTTAATTCCAATTTTTTTTTATATACTTAAAAAAATAAAAAATGAAAAGCTAAATCCATAGATTTCCAGACAGAAAATCCACAAATAATTTTCTTCTTGCCATAGTTTTGCTGCATGGTGTTCTTATGTTTGCTACTTTTTATACTTCAAAGGTCGCAAAGAATAAACTAAAATGGACGTACTGATATGAAAATATAAATTAGTTCTTGTACACATTTGATAATTTGTAATTAATAGTTTTATCACTGGAACTGAATGATAAAATAGTAGTAATATATTTTTAATGACAGTAATTGTTTTATACTTTTAAAAAAATTATATTTTTCAGGATTCCACCACACCCTTTCATATCCATTTGCACTAATCGACCAGAGTGTTGGCCTCATCTTCAGCAGCAGGTGATTCTTATCTATAACCATGCCAGTCATATGTAAGTAGTAAACTCTCTACTTATATTTATCATTTGAATATTTTTTTAGTGTGGTTGAACATTTTTAACAGATTTGGTATTAAATTGATAAACAACTGCAACTAACATCTCAGACTTTAGAACAGTGGTTCCCAATCTTTTTGAAATAACGCCCTCCCTTTTGGTGTTTATCAAACGCTCATGCCCTTCTCCCTTTTTTTATTGAAATAAATTTAACAGTTCAGTTATTGAAAAATATGCATATAGACAATTAACATTGTTTTATTTTATTAAAAAGTTTAAAATTAGCAAAAAATAATATTTTAATGAGAACGATGATATTGTTTTTCTCTCGCAAGCTCAGAAGAATTGTTTAAAGGATGCAAGAGCACATTGCAAGTAACTTTCCACTTCTAGGTGATTGTGCTGTTTTGTTTTAATACAGTGAAAGTTGAAAACCCAGCTTTGCAAAGATAAGTATAAATGGAATAATAAAACACAGATCTTCTTCTGAAACTTGTGTGTAGATTGAGAGGTATTTTACCCAAAACTTATTGTTTCAAAATTATCCTTTGCCCATGAATCACACTTCACTTTGATGGCTTCTTCTTGCAATGGGTCCAGCAATGAATGCACATCAGTGCTGAATTGATTTTGCACCAATTTCTAAACAGGATTAAGCAAGGTAGTATCTGGAAAAAAGTGCTTGAACTCATCAACAAGACAATCCAGATCAGACATAATTTTGTTCTTTTGAACCAGATATTGCTTATCAAGATGGTCCTTTTCTGCTGGGAGTCCATTGAGAAGAGAGAACAACAAAAAGTTCCCAGATTGAAGTTGGTGCTTCCAAAGCTAAATTTTCTCTATGAAGGCTCTGATTGTATCATAGGGAGAAATGATGTTTGCATTTCTTCCTTGCAGCTTCAATTTGAGGTTGTTGATAGCCTCTAAAATGTCCACAAAGTCAGTGAAACCTGAAACATTTTGTCTGTGAGAGCACCATACAATTCTTTTTTTCTGACCTTTGAGAAAAATGTCCACTTCATGCTTGGGTTTGTGGAGTCTGCTCAGCATATTTACTTTTGATAGCCTTCCATGTGAAACAAGAGAACTTTGTGATCAGTTCCCAAATCTGCACAAAGAGCTGCAAAAAGCCTTATATTTAAAGCTCTCCCTTTATAAAATTAACAACTTTGATTGCCAAGTTCAGCAAAGTACATGTCATCTGGAAGAGTGTTAGCAGCCAAGGCTTATCTGTGGATGATGCAGTGAGTCCTTAGTACAGCTGGATTCTTTTCTTTGACCAATGTCATGAATCCAGAGTGAGAGTCATGCATTTCAGGATCACCGTCAGTACAAACACCAATAAACTTTTCCCAAGAAAGACCATTTTCTTGAAAAAAATTCAGAAACTGTTGCCAAAATGTCGTGAGCCTTTGATATGTTCTCTAGTGCTTTTGAGAATAGCACTTCTTTCACAGCTCCGCTCCACAAATCAAGAATAAACAAGCAAATGACAGCATTGGGTTTAGCAGTGGTATTGTTGCACTGAATTGAAAAGGGAAATTGATGCTTTTACTTTTTCAAAAACTTTGGTTTTACAAGAGTCTCTCCAATTGTGTGAGCTTTCTTTGCTCTGGCAATAAGTAGTGATAGCTCATAAGATGCTTTCACCAATTTGGTAGTATCCTGATGAAAAGCTCCTGTAGTGTGTCACTTTATACATTTCTAGTACTGAAGTTTGGCAGCAAAATAATCTTTTGGCTTGTCTTTCAATTCCTTGTGGTTTGTGTTCAAATGTCACTTCAGATGACCAGGTCTCAAGGCATCATTGTTGAGAACTGCATGACATACAATGCATTAGGCAAAGTGAATTACATTTTTTTTTCAGTGATGTTGAAGTCAAACTTGATATCCTCTTTATTATACTCCTTTTCTTTGTCATAGACATTGCAAAAACAAGGTCAAGCTAACATGAATATATTTGGCCTTATTTCTCTGATGAATGGACCGCCTTTGGGAATGTAACAAGAATTTTTTACAACAACTTAGAATTTTAGAATCTTCTAGTCATTGGTGATTCAAAAATATTTTCTTCTCATGTCCTTACACCCAACCTGTGATTCCCACAGGCCTTCCCAGTGGGGCATGCCCCCAGTTTGGAAATCAATGCTTTAGAATAATGGTGTATGGTTCTTTATGGAAATGCTATGTTTGGATATTGAATTACAAAAGGAGCTATCGTTAATGTCTTGACCTAGTATTATTTAACTACAGCATTTTAGGTTAACCTCTTGATGAGAAATATTTGACCTTTATGCTAATGTTGTGCACACAAAATATAGGCAAACTGCTTCAGAATTAAAACTACTCAACTTACAATAATATGATCAATTTTGTTTCTAAATTACCAATAACATTTGATCTGCATTGTCAAAATGTTGCTATGACTTGTTTCATATTGTATCCCTCCACTATAATATAGTGCAGATGTTGGTACCACAAAATTAAAATTGTTTACAATCTATGTAGATTTTGTGATTTATTTCGACATGCAATATATAAAATATAAAGTACTATAAATATCTTCTGTTTCATGTATTATGTTAAAACTATTATACTTGAAGTTAATATAGTTTCAGTAAAACCACAGAAAAACAAAAAAAAAAAATATTCATTAGTTTTTAATTGGATGCCCTAGTGGAACCTGGTTTTAATATTAAAAAAAAAAAAATTGTTATTGACTTAACTTAGTAAGTATAAAAACTAGATAAACAAAATTTATTTAAAGTGAAAGTAATTTTCTTATCACAAATATGTTGGAGTTTTGAATTTGAATAGTTTATTTTGTTCTTATCTTTGTTTAGCACGAAATGTTTTAACTTCATTTTTGTTTAGTTTATTTAAAGCTGTAATTCTGTTATGGAATATCTACTTTGGGTAAAAAAAATGTATTTGTTTTTGCTTTTTTTCTTTTATCCTCATTAATTTTATCATTTTTGTAAATACACAACTGCCCAGGGTGCCTGTCCTGTCACCATGCCGTGCTTCCCTCCGTTTCTCTTCCTCCCTTTTTCCATTCTCGCCTCCCCTTTTGATCTGGATACACTGACATAACGTTATCATGAAAATTAAGTCTATACACGATATCTACATAATCCTTGTCACTGGTGGCTGGTCAGTGGCACACTGTCACCATTACAACTTTACAGACATTGTAGCTGCTACAGACATTAGAGGGTCGGCTGGTACTGTTCTCATTTCCTTATAACATTTTGAAAATCTTTCTTTTGCCTTCATCAGGGTCAAAGAAGGACATAGTAGATATTTTGCAGTAGGCATTTATATGTTTTGGAGTGTATAATTGGTTGGCTGCTACTCAAGTTTTTTTGCCAATAGTTTAGCACTTTACTGACCTTGAGCAGCACCGTTATTAAATAAAATGAAAGAGATAATTGACATGATTTTGGAACCCAGCATACTGAGAAATCCCAGTGTTGAGGTCAGTAGAATCTGCATGCCCATACTTACTGATGAGAACAAGGCAGAAATATCCCAAAGAAGTACTATCTAATTAGTCATATTGAAGCATTGGTATGAAAAAAATAGATTTTCCAGCCAACAGGTCACAGGTTTCAGGACCAACTCTAGCCACTTGTACTATCCAAAAACAAGAAGTATCTACTGAAAAATAATATCATTGCTTGACAAAACAGATCTTTTCAGGACCATGCCCTGGTGATGCTGACACAGGAAAATTGTTAAAATGTATTTTATTTAATTATGTGAGAAATACCTGAACCGACCATATAGTTTCTATAAATAACATATCCCCAAAGATTTCCTACTGTTATCTTGATGTGTATTGTAAGCTTATTTGACTAAGGTAAAGTCTAGGGACGAAATTTCTGCGGGATCAGTTTGGCATCATCTTCTTGCATGACATCACCTACATAAACTATGCATAGATATAAATTACCTGCCATTTAAAAAAAAACTAAGTCTCTAAGTGTGATTCTAATAATTACAATTACCTCCTCTGGCATGATCTTTTCTTATTTTTCCTCATCAGCCAGCTTCATGGGTTTTATTTGGATTTCTCCCAAATCTGATAATTAAAAGATATAGTAGTGACTTTCTGCAATAGGTAACCTCATGTCTGATTCTCTGCTTGGTTTAACAAACTGAAACCAAGGGGTTCCCTCTAGTGGGTAAAGTGTTGTTGTCAGCACACAGGTTATAAGAACAAACGATAATATTCCCCAAAAAGTGAAAACAACGCATGGACTATTTATCTTATTAGCATTTGATAAAATGGGCAGCCATATAAAGATTTTAATTTACCATGCTCTTGAAAAGGTATGACTTCTAAAGTTGTTGAAATTTAAGAGACGCAAATTAAATTACAGACCAATCAGAAAGAAATTCAGCAACGACTTCAGGTTTACTGCTGTCAATTTTTTTTTTTTTTTATTACACATCTCTGCTTCCATCCTAGTTTCATCATACAGATTGTTTTAGACTTTTTCCAAATAAATATGCCAATGAAATTACTTTTAGGTTGAAATTTACTGTAATGTTCGTGATTTTTTTGGTTTTCATTTCAATTTGAACTTTCAGGAAGGGAAACAAATTGATTTGAATAAAAAAGGGGGGATATTGCTAATAGTTTACTGCCTATTTCTAAATGGTAATGGGAATATTTTATAAAATTAAATGTGCAAAAAATGCCCCTTTTTGTTTTAGTTTATGTCAAACTGTGGTATAGTTGGATGTTGCATACAGCATTGCTTTACTGGGGTTTTATAAACATGAAAATAGCTTAGATTTTATTGATTCCAACATTGGACTCGCGTGAGCAGGTACTTGTGGATAAAGTGAGGTGTCTTATAATATCTATACTAGATTGTACAATTTTTAAAAATTAAATTTTACAACTTTCCTCTCTTTTTTTTTTGTTATCAAGGTATTTGTAGTGAATTGGCTAGTTTCTTCTGTTAATTTAAAAATCGTTTTTGGATGTGTTATTTAATTTACGAAATATTTTATTATAGTTTTTGGGGCTCCCCCCCTTTTTTTGGTTGCTCTTAGCAACTTTACAAACATAACATAACATAAACTAGATCAGCACGAAGATCAGCCGAAGTGTGTTTTCAAATTGGAACTCTCCCATTCCCCCACATTCATTTTTGAAAGTTTGAAGATCATTTGAAAAGTGAGTTTTCGAGACTGGTTCTTTTGGTGTGACAGTATCTCAAATCTGACAATTTGATACTCAAGATTTATCCATGTAATGCCACCATTATTCTGGAGGCGCATCAGAATTACACTGATACTCTGTCATTGAGTAAAGGTATCCTTAGCTCTGATAGTTCTTGTGTTAGCAAGGTTAGGAAAAGCAATCTAGTTGTCTTGACCATCAAAGGCCAAGACAGTTTACTTAAGAATCTTGTCAGTTTGATTATCTTATTCAGTTTAATATTTAAGTGTTTCTTGATTATGTGATTTCTTTCCATGCCTAAACAGCCATGATAAGTAACATTCTCCAACACACCCTTATGGTCTGCTTCATTAGTGGAAAGAATTTCTATTTTTAACGTGTATGTTGCTAAACCCTGATATGTTGGCAGAAAAATAAAAATGGAAACACATTCTTATTTTTTCTGTTTCTAGTAAACAGGTGATTGGAAATGACTTAGCTAGTACTCTTTTTTTTTTTCTGTGAAACATGTTGCTGTTCAGAAAGTTTTCTTTTACTTTTCCAGGCTAAACACATGCCAATGTGATACATAAATAGGGAGAAACCTATAGAAATAGATTTTGACAAAAATAGTCAACATTATAATATGTTATATGTCTGCGTTCTCATTTGAAACCTTAAATAGTAATATGTTGAGAGTAATTATCAAGACATTCTGTGCTAAAATAATGCTCTACATCAACACTTTCGTTAATAAACATAAATGTTATCCCAGGTTACATCATTTTGGCATTATTAAACTCTCTCAAACCAATTTGATGACTTTATGACAATCCATGACAAATGTTTTTATTTTGGAAACTGAAACTTACCATCATTTCTATACAGTTTGGCATCAACAAATCTCTCAAATCTTT
Source organism: Nautilus pompilius (assembly GCA_018389105.1). NCBI lineage: Eukaryota > Metazoa > Mollusca > Cephalopoda > Nautilida > Nautilidae > Nautilus > Nautilus pompilius. The sequence continues at coordinate 2,087,603 of JACATO010000125.1, read as the reverse complement.
TATTTTTTTTCTGAAGCTTATTTTTTAATGAATAGTTGCATCAACACCCAAAGCAAACGAATGCACATTGACTGGAAAACTTTTTTTTGTTAAAGGCATCAGTCATTTTTGAAAATATCAAAAGAAATATTATTTTGGTTTGTTTGCTTTGTGTTGATTTTTTTCATGCTTACTCAGTAAATTAGAATTTTAGTAAAATATAAATAATTTATTGATTAGATGTATTCTTAGTAAACAAAGATTCTTTTAATTTGTATGTTGTTATGGATAATTTATTTGCTTTAGGAAAAACTTTGATGCTGAATGGCAAAGTAGCTTGATTGTTGAGCATAAAATATCAGTTTTCCAATCCAGTTATAGAATTACGCTTCCAATTTTTAAGTTTATTTGAATGATAAATAATGAGTCTAACAAGTGCAATCCAGAGCCTTCCTTAGTGTTTTGTGGAAGATAACACTGTAATTTATTTATTCTCATCACATGTAATATTTATATACGCTGGAAACCATAATTGTGAACTTACCATTGGAATAAACTTGAAGGATTTTTTCCAAATGAAAATGTAAATATCAACATCTTGTTCGCAGTGCAGTAAACTAACTACTGGTTTGACTGATTCAGTGATCCTAAAGCTGATTGCTGAGTGTACACAATCTGCAAATACCAATGCTACAATACCTGTTGGATGATGTACCCTATGTTGGAATATGCCAGATAATGCTCACGTCTTTACTGTTTCCATGGAAGTCTAGCAAGACAACCATGAACTCTACTATCTGATATCAAAACAGAAACAAGTTTGCTTCAGGTAGCCATCCCACATGAAACAGTTACTGTCCAGAAAGTTGCTCATATTGCCCAAGAGCAGAATCTCTAGACTGCTCTCTAGATGGGTCTAAAACAGTTATTGTCTCCGTTTGTAATGTTCATATTTGTTATTCCATTGACCAGGCTGAACAAGATGTGGTAACTTTCAGGACCTACAAAATGCTGACATCCACTTTGACTGCTTGTAGAGAGATGTTAATAGATTTGGGCAAAGACGATTGGCTGAGCATCACTACAGATGGCTCTTTTGATCCAGCCAAAGACAGGACTGGCTGAGGTTTCACTGCCTTTCACAGAAGTATCAATATCCCTGAAGAGACCATGCAAATAAGGATCACCCTCTCAGAACTAGAGTTTTTCAGATGCTCCCTGCTGTAGATATTCCATACTATAACAAAATGTAACATAATCATTGTGGCTACCAATTTTAAGACATTGTTATCCAAGCTTAAGTCAGGTTGACTTTCTGATGGGTAGGCTGGACCAGAGAATACTTTAGTTGGTGTTAGGATTCTGTGGACATATTGGCTGGGTCATGTTGGTGTCACTGTTAATGAAATGGCTGGTGGGCTCTGCTAATACTGGAATTTCCCTTTAGCTGTTTACCTTATATGTAAACCTCCTGGGAAGTATGATTTACAAGCAAGATGGTATTGTTAGACTCTCAAAAACTGTCTCTTTAAAGAAAGTTGACTAATGGAGACTAACACTCAGTATGGAGCATCTTGTATCAAGCATAGCTGGGCCTGCCGGGTTTTGCCACAGTTAGATCCTCATTTGGATAGAGGATCAGCACCAAACAGCACATTCTTAATGACTCTACTAAGCATTAGACTACTGAACTATTATGGTACAGGATCTCATTTCACTTTATATGAGTATGGCTCAGTTTGGCAAATTTCTCTGAAATAGTTTCTTCTCATTGCTTTTTTTCCAGCCAGATACATGGGTTTCCTCTAGGCACTTTGGTTTCTACTAATTTTTAAAAATGAAAAACTTTAGCATGGTTTTCTTTGCCAAAGTCAGAAATGCAGGGTCCTACATACTACAGTATTGACATTTTTTGGTTACATTTATTATCCAAGATAGACTAGGTGAAAGATTAATCATATGGTGGGCTTTTATAATTCTGTGATAATCATATTTTTTAATAGTCAAAGGCTAGCGATTATGGACACTAATGAATTAATTATATATGAAATGTGGTAAGTTCACAATTATGGTAGCCTTCACATACAGTGTCGACAAAAATTATATGCTGATTTGGAGGAAGGATTTCAGATGTTCATAACTTTTGCTAAAACGACCAATAACAGCACATTTATATAAGACGAAAGGTAATTTATCAGTGTTTCAGAGGCTTTTTAAGCCTCTCCATAAATGTGTATGTTAAAATTTTTATTCTCAACAAAATAATTTTATTATCATTTTATGGCAGCAAAAATTACAAGCAGGTTTCATGATTCAATCCAGTCTATGTATATTTGCAAAATAAGGCACTTTCTTGACAACCAAATCATTAAATGCATTCTTGTATTTGTTAGGATACTCAAATTTAGGGATCACGGCATGACAGTGAGAGGGCATTAAATTGATAAGCTCGTTGCAATAGTCAGCTGTAATTTTACCCCATAATTATTCAGTATTTTAATACAACTCCTTAAATTTCACTGGCTTTTAAGTTCTAATCCCTCTACCTAGTGTATGGCACATGTTTTATGTTGGATTTAAATCGGGTGATTGAGGAGGCCATTCGAGAAGAGGGGTTTTCATGGTTTGGAACCAACGCTTGATGATATTCGCAGTGTGAATGGGCATATTGTCCTGCTGGAAGATCAAAGTTAAGGGCAAATTTTTATTGGCATACGGATTGAGGACACTTCTCAAGATGTGCAAGTTGTATCTGTTGCTGTTGAAAGTACCCTCACTTTTGAAAATCTGACCAATCATGTGTCTGGAGAACAGCACCAAATCATGATGCTCCTACCATCCCCTTGAACAGTTGGGAGAATGCATTTCTGATCAAACTCTTCACTGATTCTACATTGGACATATTGCACACTGTTGGAACCAGACAAATTGAACTTGGATTCATCCGACCAGATGACCTTGGACCATGTTTCTGGGATCCAGTCAATATGTTCCTGCATGAACTTGAAACAGTGCAAGCAGTTCTTTCAGGAAACAAATGACTTCTTCCTGGCAATCCTCTCATTCAGTCCAAACTCATGAGTCGGTTCCTGACAGTCCACATACTGATTGCTCCATCTTTTCACTGGTGAATTTCCCTATGCATTGACCACTGCAATCTCTGGGTAGTTTTTCTAGGTTGGCTGGGATGTGGATGATTGCTATACTCTTGAACAAGTAGTAGGTGAAAGACTAGACTTCCTTCCCATTCTAATAAAATAATAATTATATATTAGCCAAACAAATCATAAATATCACTAGCCTATAAAATCATGCTTCCATATTAAATTATTCAACTATTCAAAATCTGCTTATAATTTTTGCCGTTATAAAAAATTGATTTCTTTGTCATTTTGTAAATAAAATTTTTTTCATGTAAATTCATGCTAGAAATTGTCAAACATCTGAAACATTAATAAATTACCTTTTGTCTAATGTATAAATATGCTGTTAGTGGTCATTTTAGCAAAAGTTATGAACATCTGAAAAATTTTCTCCAAATCCACTATAATTTTTGCTACCACTGTATACTAAGCGAGAATAGTCTAACATTTTCAAAACCAGGATTTTTTTAATATAAAATATAGAGCATCTCTTGTGGTCACTTGTGGAAATGTGACTTTTGAATTATAAAGTATTCTTTGAATTCAAGTATTATGAGAGTTATAAAACATTAACTTATTATTAAAGTATGACCTAGCAGAACAGTTTAAGAATATCAAATTATACCAAAAACAAGTATTGCCACAAGAAAATGCATAAGAATACAAAGTTTTGATTTAATATCTTTTTTAAAAAAACAAATTATGGATATGCCAATATAGAAAATTAAAAAAAAGAAAAAATATTTAAATGAAATAAGTGCAGTATAAAAGGTATCAAACATTTTTCTCAACAAACCAAAAATATATGCTATTTTAAAAGCATCTTTCGCATTAAATCTTCAACATCCATATAAATTTTTAAGTAGCCACTCAGAGGCAGGATTCTAGTGCCATTTTCAATTTTGTAGCAAATTTTTGATTTTTTTTTCATAACAAAAATGCACTTTCTCAAATGCAGGTGCTTCTAAACATGGAACAAGTTTCCAGAAGTTTTGAGATATTAGATTCTTTTTGGAAGTTAAGCTAAAGAGTCTGTAGTTCACACAGATCTGGTACTTCCATTAGATTGTTGAACATTTGAATACCAGATCTCACTCAAACTCTTAAAATCTACAAATGTTCATTGAATCTACTGAAATACTAGATATTATATCTGAGGAGGTATGAAAATCAATCTGATTTGAGAGTTTAAGGCAAGACTGAAACTGTGTGGCAGTATGCTGCCTTTTTTGTAAATGTCTTTTGCTTCCGAAGTTTACTTTTGAAGTCCTTAATGAGAGTTGTGGTACATGACTCTCTTATGTACTTGTCATACTTTTCCTTGTGGTATGTGTAATAGTGTCAATATATGTTAAATTTCTCTGACTCAGCCATTGTTTGGAAACACACAAAGCATTGTGGTTGTCCATCAACTTATGTAGACAAGTGTTTGTCATCCTACCTATTTTGGAATGCTGTTCTTTGCATCAACTTTTCATTTCTTATTAGGATTCATTGTATTTAGTGCTTAACTTGCACACTTAGAAATTGACAGTAAAAGTATGTGATATGTGTACAATATCGGGTAAGCCCAAGCCAACTGAGTCAGACCAGAAGTAACACCTTAGTGTTTTTTCTGTACCATTTGGTTGATATTTTGTTGATATCTACTCAACATTTTGGGCAAGCTACATTTTTTTCAACATGGGTTAATTTTAGGCATATCTGATAACCTCAAAATACCCCATTAACATTTTTTAAATTAATACCAACATTGAATTTAGCAAAAATTACATCTAACAAAGACTAGTGGAAGGTAGAAATTACAAAAGAAAGTTGTGAAAAGTAACACTGATGTTAAAGTCCATGAAAACTAGTGATCCACTCTTTATTAAAATTGGATTGGCATTTCAAATGATAAATATATCTTTATACTTACATATTAAATTCAAACTTTATTTGTGATACTGTTTAGACCTAGAAGGTATACAAGCAGTTTAGCAGAAAGAAAGACAATTGCATGGACCAAATAGAATCATTTTGCAGGCTGTCAGCTGAAGTGTGTTGTATTGATTATTTTTGGTGTATTTTTAAAAGTTCAGGTTTAAAGCAACCAAACAAATTATGGAAACGAAAATAGTCTCTTCAAATAAACTGATCAGGTGGCCAAAAAGGCTATAGATACAGATATATTTTGAAAGTGATGTAGGGTGGACCACAAATAGTTCTAGATATTTATTTTGCTGCTGTTGAAGTCTTCACTTAACTTAGCGATGCACTTGTTGACATCAGCATACTTCTTGTTTACCAGCTGGTCTGCGGTCTAGTCAACAATGTCAAGCTTTGGCTTCAGGTGAATTTTTTTCTGGAATTGCTTATTCTGTGCTTTGGTATTATTGTTTGTGCATTGACGTCATTTCCATATTCTCATTCTGCATCAAGTAATTGTGAAACTATACAGTGAAAGACTTTTTTCTGTTGTAATATCCATTGGAAGAGGGGAATGGTTCTGGGTTTAAAATTAGATTGATGTTATTGGTGATATCATGTGAGAGTTTCCAGAAAATGCATTAGTGACTTTGTTTTCGTCCTTTATCAGCATACAGGCACATGGAATGAGAAACTTTTTTTGTTTTTTTTTTCTCCAAAACTTTTGCAATGTCTAAGTGGATTTTTAATTTCCTTTAAATTATATATTATTTCCTATTACTGAACAAACTTCCTAAAAATAATATTCACTACTTTTGTTCAAGACAAATGCATCAACAATTTGGTCACCCTATTATCTAAAGAATATTGGTTTAATAGAGTCATTTTTTTTTCTTTTGCTTAAGTTTGGCATAAAAGAAAACAGAAAAGGCACTAATTTATATTTTCCAGCCTGAATGGTAAATATCTGTTTGTACACCAAACATCAGCTTGACTGTCCTATCAATCACTTTCTCATTTTTTAACGTCTGTATTTATAGTTGAATTTCTGAGACAAACAGAAGTTCTAGCTTATTGTTTGAGAGACCTATCAATCATTTTCTCATATTTTTAATGTCAGTATCCAAATTTGACTTTTGAGACAAACACAAGTTCCACTTTGTTGTTTGAGTCATGCTTGCCCATCATCTTATGTAGAATGGTTCACCAGCAATAGTTTGGCAGAATATTAATTTGTTAATGAGTTTGTAGAAGCTGACTATAAACAGTACTCAGTAAACAGCTATGTTGTTGTGTTTCAGTGTTTTCAAAATGGTGGCTGCTACTTCCTTCATTTTACCTGCTGTTCATCAATTCAGATTGGTTTGAATTTCAGTTTTTGAAATTATTTCTGGATTAGGGGTGCAAGTATCATTGTGATTATTGACATTGATAATTTTACCATAATTCGTAATACTTCGCACGTGTCTCCAACATTACTTGTTACTACAGCACCATCTGATCAAAATGTTAGTATTTTGGTCAACACAATACATATGATGGCAAATAGTATCCCTTTATTGCAGCCATTCTCAATCTGTTTCAATTTGTTTGCAATTGATGGCAATATGGATGGTGTTTTTCAGGGGACACGTTAAGTCTCTTTGTATCAGGAGTGAGTGCACGAGTAGCACACACCAAACAATACCTAGAATGAAGTGATGCTGGAAAATTAATCAGCTTACCTGTTTTTTATGACAGGTACCTTGCTAGATATGTTAAACAGTCGTTGCTACTTGATTTGGTGACATGCTTTTGATACCTGTGCTGATGAGGATGTGCTCTTATAAGCTACTACCATTGCATCACTTATATTTAAATATAATTTTATAATTGAATAGCTACACATTTTTGTTGTTGAACAAAACAAAAATCTACATATCAATGAATAAAGCCCTAATGCAGTTAAGAATGCATCATCTGGCCTATGAAGAAGAAAAGAAAAAGTACTTAAATTATTGGTTTTGCTTACACAAAACTAGGAATCTAATGGTTTGTACTGCAGTTCACAAAATTACATGCACAAAATATTGAAGAAAAAACCAAAAACTGAGTAATTTGTGAAGAATAGGTATTAATAGCATCATGAATAGCTTGAGTTTGGTGGGAATACTCAGAAGATTTGTATGACTGCAAATATTGTAGAGAGGATTTGGAATTGGATAAAATGACAATTGATTGTGAGGTGTCATCTTTGGATATGGTTGAAGTTACCTGGACTGCTCTCTCTATAGCCCACAATTCTGCACATAGTATTGGACATTTTGGTAGAGGAAGAATGATGTTAAGTTTCTCTGATGAAATATGGATGCCTGCACCAGCCATACCTGTAATGGGATCCAGTGACCCATGTATGTAGATTGGAGTGCTGGAGGAGTATTTATCTTGGATAATTGCTAATGAAAGCTGCTGGAGCTTGGTGGGAATATCTGACCTGCTCTCATCACTTGGCAGTGATGTCTTTATCTCAGGTGGTGATCACTTCCATGGAGGAACTTTGTTCTGGATTGTAAGTGAGTGGAATTAAACATTGCTTCTATCTGGGAGACAGATACTTCTTGACTTTAGGATTTTTGAAGACCTTGCATAGAATGAATGAGGGGAAACAGTTTTTCTTAAGGTTCCCTGGAGAGTCTCTGGGCATGAAATGACAGTTAAGTCACCTGTTTATAATCACTGATTCTATACATAGTTCCAGAGGAGGAATGTCAGTTTCAATTTCTAATACTGCTACTGAGGTTGTTCTGAGAGCTTCTGTGATCAAATGAAGAGCTGAGTTTTGAATAGCTGACAGTCTTTTTGTGCTTTGCTGCATGATGACCATATCTCCATAGCATAGAACATCTTGCTTCTCACATAGATGAGGTAAAATGATCTTAAAGTAGTAAAGTCTGCACCCCACTTGTGAAGCGATGGTTTTCATGAGATAGAGTTGTCTGGTGCAATCTTCAACAAGTTGGTCCATATGCACTGACCAGATGAGACTAGGATCTAGAGTGAGACCTAGGATCATTGGGTTCTTGTTGTATTTAATCCTTTTGCCATCCAGCTGTATGCCAAGAAAGTCTAATGCCAGAGAGTGCTTTCTCTTCGTAATTACTGTGTATTCTGTTTTTTCCTTGGAGACTTTCAACTGCCACTTATTTGTTGCTCACCTGTCTATGACCTTCATGCATATATTGAGTTGTGATACTGCATAATCAAGATTTTTGTGAGTTATCAGCATAGGTGACTTGTTGACAAGACTCAGGAACAACAGATGGAATGTCATACATCATGATATTGAATACCAGTGGGCTGAGAACTGCCCCCTGCAGAGTTCTTGTGTTGATCTTGAATTTTTCTGAAATTTCATTTGCTATTTTGGTTTGAATAGTGCAGTCACTCAAGAAACTTCTTAGTTTTAGGAGTCTGCCAGATATGCCAATTTCTGCTGCCTTGATAATGATATCATCCTACCATACTTTGTCAAAGGCACTCTCCAATCTATGAGAATCACTATGATGTATTTCTTGTTGTGTAAGGCATCATGGCACTTTTCAGTTAGTTGAAGTAGAGCATCTATGGTGCCTGATTTAGGACGAAAACGACACTGGGATCTATGTAGGGTCTTGTCATTATGAAGTCTCCATGTGAGTCTCTTACTGATTAACTCCTCCATAAGCTTGCCAAGGCAGGAAGTAAGGGCCACAGGTCAGTAAGATTTTATACTTTGCTTGTCTTCATTAGGTTTCAGCAATGGAATTATCTGACTTGACTTCCATGTTGACAGATATTCACCACAGAATGGCAGTTCTTCCATTTGTTGGCATATCTATAACATTTGGCTATGAATCTTGTCTGCACCAGGTGCTGAGTTAGTAAATTCATCCATGGCCACCTGTAGCTTTTGCATGGTAAAGAGAGCATCACCATTCATCCTCACATTGATATAGCAGATCGATGTTGTTTGCTACTAGTTTGTCTACCTCATTGAATAGACATTAATCATAGGTTATGTCCTGTGTGGCATTTTAATGAGTAGTGAACACCAAAGAGATGGGTCTGTTCCTTAAGGTCTGTAATCATCTGGCCTTCCTGACAAATTTCAGGTTGATCATCTTTGCAATTTCCATTGGTAGCTTTGATTTTTTTTTCCATATTATTCTTGATGGAGTGTCTTTGTTCAAGCATCCAATAAAATTCCTCCATGAAAGCCTCTTTGACAGCTTAATATTCCTTTTCACCTTTGCCTTTTGTCTTTTGTATTCTATCTTGTCTGCTATCCTTCTGGTTGTTTTCCATTTACGCCAGGCTTTGCATTTTTCCCCTTTATCTGAGGCGATATCCTTGGTCCACCATGGAGTTGGAGGTCTCTTGTGAGCTTTGGTCAGTGGGCAGCTCATTTTCGTTGCATCAGTTATACATGTTGTGATAATCTGAGCAAGCTTGATGGTATCCTCTTGTTGCAGTGCATTGTAGTTGCTGGATATGCTATATCCCACTAGGGTCTTAAAAAGTGGTCTGTCTATTTTTTTTTTATATTCCATTTTGATGCACTAGCGCTGGTAATTCTATGTCCTGTATACTCAAGTTCTGTGACTATTGGAAAGTGATCACTGCCTAGGCTGTCATCCAGAACCTTCCATTTGACTACTCTTGGAGCATTATCTGGGCTGGCCATTGTAATATCAATAATATCTATCTGTCCACCAGAATGGTTTTAGTAAGTGTGCTCATTGCCATTTAACAACAATTTTGTGGTTGTGGATCCATTCTTGGAGACAGTTGCCTGATGTATCATTCTTGCTGCTTTCCTAAGGGAGTTTTTAGCACTGAAGTCTCCTGCCAGAAATGAGTGTTTGATATTGTCCAAGCTGTTGAGCTCAGAGCTGATATTCTTGCATCTTTCATGAGCATAGAGTGAAGTTACATGTAATGGGAAGTTCTTGTTTACTGTTGCTTGAGCACTGATGTATTCAGCCACTTCAGAGTAATGAGTTGAGATGTTAGAGATCCCAAATTTAGATTGAGTGAGAATGCACACACCACCACCTTCATTGTTTGGTCTAGCAAAGTTGGTGAGATTATATCGTTTTACTCTTTTTGTCCATGTGTCACTTTCCTTTATTCTAGATTCACAAATGAGAGCAATATCTATATTTCCATCCAGTAAGAGAAGTTTGAATTCATCTAGTTATTGAGAGATTGCACATTCCAATGAAGTATCTTCAGTAGTCTGGAGGATGTGGTATCCTCAGTTCCTTGTGAGAAATCATTGATGTCAGGTGGTGGGATACAATCTGAAGGCTGAGTTTCAAGTTGGATTTTGTGAACATGGTTACTGCTATTTTGGGCTATTTTGCGTTCATTGTATTTGGAGCCAAGAGTGCAGAAAATGTTTACTTTCTGTTCTTTACAGATTTGGTTGAGAATGTTATGTATAGATTCAGCAAATGACCTATCCTTGCACCACACTTCAACTCTCCTACTTCTCTTTTTGCCTCTGATGAAAACTTCTGTCTGATGAGGGCTTGACTGTTTATGTATTTCCTTCCAGATAATAACCATGAGCCTTTCTGGGTGATGTGGTTTACCACTCTTTGGGTAATGCAAAGGTTTGGTAACATGAGTGTCATCCTCTTGCTCTGCCTTTGGAGCTGTTGAGATTTCTACTGTGTCCAAGTTCTTTTCACACCACAGTTGATGTTTCTTGCAGCTCCCTACATACTCGTGAGATTTGTTACAGTATTTGTACTTGGAGCTTCAGTTGTAGTACATACATTTTGGTGTTTCAAATAAAGTTGCTTTCTGATGTAGACTTTCCCACATTTCTGGCAGGTGAGTGTAGTGGTTGTTGATTTATCACCGCGAGGCCCACTATCCTCACAGTGCGGACCTTTGTAATTCGGGAGATGTCCAAACTGGCACGGGTTTGACTTAACTTTGACTATCATGATGTAGGAAAAGATTGGGGCTTGTTTAACCAAGCTGCTCAGGTGTTTAACATCTATTATTGACACTTCACCATTGGACCGTGTATGTCTCCTCTGCTCAGAGAGAGTGTCCCTCCTACCATTTAGACCATGACTGGTGCTGTAACCCAAGCAGGGACATGGTTGAATCGCCAGCAGGGTGTCAACACACTGGTGGGCCTGCATGGTGATTCTCTAGGGCCCGTGTTGCTCCAAGATCCTCTGTAGTTTAGCCTGGAGCTGAAAGGTGTCCAGTAGCCATGCATTGCCATGAGGAGGCACTACAGAAGTCTCGACTGTGGAGAGGTTATGTACTGGCAGGAGAGACTTATGCACTTGGCCTTCTTTTTGCCTTGTGGCTAGCCAGCGGTATAGAGGATAGCATACAGCAGACAAAGCACCCAAAGCCATCACTAGCTGCCACTACACACTAGACACATCACATAGACCTGAGACACCGCCACCAACACACAATTCAATTTATATTCCACATAAGTTTATTCTCCAAAATATACAGTAAATTTTTTACATCTGACTTGTAGAATTAAAAAAAAAAATGAAATTTCTAGCTTATTTAACACAAAATACTTTGATCTATAGTTCACTACACATAAACCATGAGTCATGGGGAAAAACTTTTTTTAAAATATTCATTTAAGAACCATTACTCTCTTCAAATTGTTGATGATGATAAAAAATAAAAAAGATACTTAAGTAGCTGTAACATCTTTTTAAGTGGATTGTTATTTACTTTTTAATACCATTTTGCTGAGTGAATACTGATTATTTCACAGGTAAACATAGAAGAAATCTAGACTTTATACAAAAATCCTATCTGGACTTTTCTTTAGCTGTTTCTTTGAAATAATTATTTCTTTAATCAATTTATTTTCAAAGAATATGTGACGACTGATATGCACTTGGGAAAGCTTATCAGATCAGATCCTATTTGCAATTAATTTTGTGTATCTTTCCAAATAAAATTCTATTAATGTTGATAAAAATTATCAAACAATTACAAAAATTGTATTTCTTTTGAAAAAATTGAATTTCTTTTGAAGTTGGTCAAATAAAAACGTGTGTCAGGTAAAAACCTAAAACTTTTATTCTTGTGATTTATTTGTTCTATAAATTGTGATGCCTATTTAATCCTAGATTATTGCTGCTGCTGTTTATTTACTTACTTACTAACTTCATTTTTTACTTCAAAACTCTCTTGAGTTCTTGAGACAAATTATTTATGGTAGTAAATGACAACTAACTGTCACCTGTTAAGTAACAACCTTCAGGTGTCTGGCATTTAAGATGAAAATAAGCTGATTTTTTTAATCTGGCATGTTGAGGCTATGCAAGTTGCTACCCAATGTGTCAAAACGAGAACCAAAAGGCTTAGCCCCAAACAGGAAATGAAATGCTGCTGATACAGAACACTTTCTCAAACTTTATTTATTTCATAATCTCAACAGGACAAAATGCAAAGATTCCAGCTTGGATATCTTTCTATTGTTTATCCCTTCTTACAGATTGCTGCTGTTTCATATCATCATGATCTTAGACAGTGGCAATACTCATTTAAAGGACAGATCTATTAATGGATTTTGTACTGGTCTGTGATGGATTCTTTGTTTTTCTGTTGTACATTTTAAATTATGGAAAAAACCTGTGCAGTGACTCATTTGTAAACAAAAATCAGTGTTGACTGGTCTCATTACTCTTTGTCTGATGTCACAACTGTTTAAAGCCTACTTATGTGTTTCTTTGTTGTCAGCTTTCAAAATTCTTTTCTGAATTGTATAAGATTGTAGATGTTGTATTATGTTCTCTCATTCATTTTAAATTTATTTCTGTTTATTTTACTTTATTCTTACTCAAAGGAGCACTTGAAGTCTACCTAATTTTAACACACATTGCTACTCTTTACCATTGCTAGTCTATCACTAGTATTCTTAATTTACTTTAATAGCTATATTTACTAGCTACAAATTATCAAATTCACTATGCTCATGTAGATACTATAGAGACAGTCCACCTCTTTTGAAGTCAGCAAGAAAGGTACTGATGTAAGAAACCAGCAAATGACTAATGCACAACTGAAAAGCATTCTGCACTATGCACAAGTACAGTGCGCACAAATTTGTGTACTCCTATTCACAGAAGAGCATTGGTATTGCCCATGTGTGTTTGAAAAGTATCATATATACATTTGGTGAAACATCCTTGAAATTAATAATATAGTTATGGAGTGAATTAAACCTGTTCATTACCAAATTTCAATGATCCTTTAAGGTATATTCTTCTGAGATTTTAATTGCTTAGTTACAAGTGGGTTTGAAGTTAGCCAGCTGATTGTGATTATAAAGGTGAAGCTTAGACTCTCTCCCTCTCACACACACACGCACGCACACGCACACACACACACACACAAGAAAAATGAACAGGGGATTATAGTAAAGGCAAGACCAGAAGCAGTATCCATTACAAAAGAGACAAATTTAATTGCATGTACATGAAATTAATGAGAGGCCCAATAAATGAACATAGAACAGGTCTGGAAATGCTATAGGGATTAAATCTTCATATTACAATCCAGGTTGGCTACATTGAGTTATTTCTACAACTAGTTTTGTCTTGTGTTCTAAAACAAGTACGAGGACATTGTTTTCAGCTTTAAATGCTATGGAGTTTCTTTAATTAATAATTAGACAAGATTAAACTCTAGATTTAATGAAATATGAATAAATTTTTTTGTTGATGCAAGGAAAGGGGGAATTATTTGAAGAAAGCCAACAAAGAGACAAGGAGCAGGAACTGGATTGATTAACTCCTTACACTAGTTTTGATTAAATGAATTTTTGAAAAAAAAATTTTTTGAGGAAATTATTTGTTGAGAAATAAAATTCTTGAAGAACTGTTTGTGGTGAACTTACAACTGGCTGGCTAAGTCAGATTTTTTTGAAAATAATCTAGAAGAAATCAATGATACATAGGACTTTAAGAAAATGAACTTTTGTCATTTAAAAATTTTTTTTTAAAAAGTTTATCATCAGATATTTAGTCATGATGGATGTGACCAGACTGAGTTAACACATTTTATAATAATACTTTGTCAGGTGTAAAAAAATATAAAGTTTAACAGAACCCCTGCCTAAGCTTTTTTTAATGATGCAAAGTGGATGTTGAATCAGGAAAGTTTTTAAAAAAAACAATTTCGTCTTTTTTTAATTTTCTTTTGATGTTTAAGGGGTTAATTATTTAAATCTTGTGAAGCAGTGTCAGAAATGGTATTCCTTCTAAAATCTGACTGCAACCAAGAAAAAATGTCAGTTTGATTGGAAAGAATTTTTAGCAATTAAGCAGTTATGACTTTTAGGGGAATATTTCAAGCGAGTCCATTGATAAGGGATCTTTCAGTTGGCAGAAAAAAGAAAAGTTATTTGTTGAGGCTGAACTAAATTAAACTGAGAAAAGCAAAGTAGCCATTTTTCTTAATAGTGCAGCTATTAGCACTAACTTAGAAATTAATGTGGTGCTAAAGCAAAGTGAGAATGGAAGACTGCATTCTTTTGTTGTATCATTAATTTCTCTTGAAATAGACATCTCTGCTAGAAATTGGAGAACTCTTAGACAGATTCAATAGGCTTGCAATTAAGAAAAGTAGATTTGCTGTTTTTCTCCTTCAAAATAATTTGCTTTTTTTTTAATTATCTTTTAAAAGTGAAAATTTAAAGCTGGCCTTTCTCTCTCTCTTTTGAAAAGTTTTTTTTAAGACTGTTGACCTCATTTAGATCTCACGGATTTTATTTAATTATCTGTGCACTGGTTGTTTGCATGTATAGCTGCTATCTATCAAAGATGCCTGCTAACCAAGCTCGATTACTTTTGACAAAACAATTTCATTCCTAACTTAAGAAGAAGAAGAAGAAAATCAAAGTCATTTTACATTCATGCTACACTGAACGCAATTAACAATGGCTGTAGTTAGAGTAAATTCAGGTATTTGAGTCCTGATAATGAGGAAATGGTGTTGGAAAATGAATAGCAATAACTGAAATCTTCATCATCATCAGTTAATATCACTGCAAGTGCATGATATAACAGATTTCATGCTGAAAATTCTTCTATGCAACCTGAAAACATCTACTGTATGTATCTTTCTATTATAATGATGACCAACGATAATAGCAAAGAAAATCGACTCTCTAATTTTTGTTGGGCTTTGTCTGTATGCTATGTAGAGAATTTAAGTTCTAAACATTTTCTATTAGACATGCTAAAGAGAAAAAGTTTAATATTTCCTATACACAATCTAGAGATTCCAGTATGAAGTAACATTGAATTTCTGATCTTTGATATATATATACAAAATGCCTAGGGACATTCAAATGAAAACAGGCTAAAATAGTATTTCCGTAATGGTATCTGCCTCTGGGTTTGGAATGTCACAAGTACCAGATCTCATTAGTTACTAAAATAACATCAACTGTCACTGTGAGTTGAGACTCATTTTTAGACTTACCAGTAGGTGGCCAAAATAACACCAAAGCTCTATTAATACAACTTGTAATAGTTATTGTCTGTCCTAATATATGATTTTAATCTCAGAAAGGTATCCACCTTATACTTGGTAATGTTATTGTAACTTCATTCTATCTCAGTAATTGTGCTTTCTACCAGGATTTTTATAATATGCCTTCACCCAAGAAACTGTAATGCTATAAAAACACCGTGACATAACACACATGATGAGAAACTTTTCCTATATCTACTGTAGTGTGAGTTTTTATTTGTTGGCATTTAAAATGGATACAAGTCTATGTAAAATAATAATTAATTAAAAATTGGAAAATTTGTGTCGCATTCTTCCTGGGAGAGAAAGCAATTAAAGTTCATACTTTTGTATTCCAGTAATGTGCTTGATTTTTAGTTATAAATTTTTATGAGAACTGGCTCAAAATACCTATGTGGACAAAGAAAACACCACTTTATTATTATTATTATTATTATTATTATTATTATTATTATTATTATTATTATTATTATATTATTATTATTATTATTATTTATTTTTCTTGCTCCCTCACATTAATAGTTATATGAAGTCACCAGTACAGTGAAGGTTTTATAAGCTGGATTGTTTGTCATAATCAGTTTCTAATATAAAGTAGTGATGTCTATACTTGTGTGCCTTTTTTAAAAATTGACCCCTGTCTGTGAAAGCATCGTGTTATTTTGGTGAACTTGTCTAATTCTTCGTTGTTAATTCCCTGTACTTGCTGGTAATGCCTGTCTGTTATTTTTAAGAAAAATAATATTGTTAAGCTAATTTGTGGAATCTCGATTTTGAAAACCAAGTTAGTAAAAATAAATTTACCTGTGGAGGCGAATTATCTTGCCAACTAGATCCTTACAATATGGTTATCTTGTTGTGCTACATCCTTTTAACCTTTAAATCCTTGTTTACATGAATGATTTATTTCTGTTAAAACATGTCTGCAGATGTATTTATTTGGCAAGATAGATAAATAACTTGATTTCTTTATTTGTCCGATGTTTCATGTTTGCATCCTTGCTCTTTGTAACTAACTACTAGAATTATGTAATGCAGGTTAATTAGTCCATTGATACCTGACATTTGACTGACAAAAGTCATCTTGAAGGAAGACATTTGTGTATACCTGGCTTTACCTGGAAAACCTCTTAATAGTCAAGTCTTTGTTTTTTTCAATATTACATTGTATTGATAAAAATGATGGTAGTATGTCCCCTTAATTCATACTCAACCATTTTGAGCAAAACTTTCTTTTGATAAACAACCTTGGTCAGTTTAAGATCATACAAATAACGGAAGAAAACTCTTACATCATATATTGATGGTGGTGATATAGATTTTAAATGAATCAGTATGTGTCACTCTTTAATTTAATAAAAATTTTATTTATAGCTTAAAGATGTTTTCAATTGTCAATATTTGTTGTGCATCATTGTGTCAAGGTTGTAAACTGTTTTAGTTAAACATTTTGATTATTCATTTTAAGTGAAAAGAAAATTCAGATATTCTTTGAGTTTTTCTTTTTTAATTTACTCTGATAAGTGTAGTCTTTTATATTTTTTTGCTATTGCAGAATTAGAAGAAATGCTCTGAAGATTCTGCAACCATTTCTAAAGTATATTCTTCTGGATCCCACTCAGAACCAACATTATCTTCCACTTCGGTTCTCACTTCAACGACAACTGGTAGCTCAGCTCAATGTTGATGGTAGCAAGCAAACAGATGATGAAAATCTTATTGATTTTAATAATGGTCTGTTTCCCTGTTTTCAGGTAAATAATACAAGCATGGAATTTTTCCTTCACATTTGTTTACTTTAAGTAACAACAGAAGAAAAATGCTTTGAATAGAGTTTGATGTCAGGCTTTATATACTTTGGAAAATTGTTTGCTCTGTAAATATAGTAGCTATTTATTCAGATGTGTGACCATTTGCATGTAAAAGTATGCTACTAGATTTTGATGTTTTCAGAATACCTGATGCAAATTGAGAAGATAAAACCTTGCTGGAATACATTGCAGTTATGCTATTTCAACCTGGTTTCATTTGAATGTTCATAATATGAAAGTTAGATCATTAGACATATTATGATCTTACAAAGCAGTAAATTGCCAGACTTATATAAGAAAGCTCTGTTTTATGTATCTTACATGTAATTTTTGAGTGGCTTCTTTCCAAACCATGTCTGCCTGTAATTTTCCAAGAGAAATTCAGTAATTACAGAATGTTATCAATAGTTAGAAAACATTGGTAGAATGAAATTTATTCTAGCTGATGAACCAAATCCAAAGGTGAAAGTGATTGCACATCTGTTGTGGCTGTCTATAGAGAAATGCCCTTCTCTCCTTTTCTATTTTAAAATTTTATACAAATTGAAGCAATTAATATCAGAGTATAGCCAACTATCATGTACGTATCAGCTGTCTTTATAAATGTTATGAATTTCTTATTTTCTATATATATATTTAAAATTTGTTTGAAATTTACTTTGTATACATATCTTTGCCTAGATTGCTCAGATGTAGACATGCATGATTTCCATCTTTTATTTAAATTTGCCACTCTTACAGGTAGTACTTCAATTTGTATTAGATTTTTTTTTAAGGTTCCTGATAATACAAGTCATTATTCATCTTCCACTCTGTTGCTCAAAAATGTGTTTCAAGCTTGACATGTTTTGAGTTGTTAAGTTGAAGCTCAAATATCACCAGGTCCAATAAATGGCAATTTTACTTGTCACTTTCACTATCTTTGCTTATTATAAGCACACAGATATTCATTACAGGGTTAATTTTGTGTGCATGTGTAGACTGTTTAGAATTTATTCATGTATGCAAGATTTCAATGTTACCTGATTGTAAGTAAAACTAGGATTTACTGATTGTTTCCTAAACAAGGTCTTTATCATTTTTGTTTGTTCTGCAATAGCTAAGAAGGGACATCGTCCTAAACTTCTGGGAAAAATTGCATATTCCTCATCACTTATTGAACGGCTCGATAGGTTCTGAATAAAGGATATCTTAGAAAATAGAAAATGTTAAAACTTTTCAGATGTTTGGAAAGATCAAAACAAAGAAAGGAATGTTATCATAAGCAAAAGTTGCAATCATTAACACAACAGGATTGGCCAGGACTGCCCCTAAGGACAACTATCTAGATGACTTTCTGTATCAATTTCAAAATCAGATTGGAGCGCAAAGCAGACGTCAACACTTGCAACCGTTTAGAGCAAGCATGTTACATTACACCAGTGATGAAACAAATACTGCACAGAGATTTCTAATACAGCTCTGCAGGAGAATTAAATGAAGTTTAGCAGAGAGACTATCCAGTTGATGATTTATATTTTTGGGGATGCATCATAAATAAATTTCAAAAGGTTACATGAGTAGTACTAGTTTTATGCCCATTCTTGCACAGATTGACACACTATTCTAGCTAGGTTCAACCAAAAGCAAATTGAAGTTCTACCAGATGACCAAAGAAAGAGAGAACTGAAGAAAATTTGAACCAAAACAACACTTGTAAGAGGATATAAATGTTGCAGAAAAGAGATTATCCAGTGCTGTGCCGATTTGAACTTCCATTTCATTGGGGGGGGGGCATTACTGAAGAGTCTGATGACATGACTGCGGTCTGAAACAAGTGGCTTGCTCTGGTGAACAGGATTTTGCCTGTATCTTAGAATTGGCTGAGTTTGTCCAGCTGACTGATAATACTTTCGAAGCATGCAACAGAAAGGAAACCATCTCACCAAAAGAGCAGCAAGATTCTGCTAGTACCAAATAAATAAAAAAAAATTAAAAAAAAAAACTCCACAGCTGGAAAGGTGTCATTACTGAAAAAGAATACAGACAAAACTAAAACAAAAATACAGCCAGCAGCAGTAGGAGGAGGAAATGCTGGGAAAACAGATGATGAAATAGTAAACCCTACTAAAAGTGTGAAGAAAGAAGTAGACTAGATTCTAGATTTGGGTAGTAGCCATATGGTCATGTAATGTTAATAAAAAAGGTTTAGAATATAAATAAAATCAAAAGTTCATTTATGATAGCTAGAGTATGCAGCAAAGACATCACAGCCAAGAGGATTGTGCACTTTGTTATATTCTGAATGAGAGTAAAGTGTATTATATTGATAGTGGATCTGTGTATGGAGTTTCAAAACAAGTAATCGTTTAGTCATTCGTTGCTTTTGATATTGTGTAATATGGTTATCTTTCTTGGCAAAGAAATTGGAAGTTGAAAAAAGCGGGGGTTTAGTAACAAACTACTTAGCTGTGGGCAATTTTGGCAACATGCAATAGCATTGCTTCCCTCTGAGGAAATCCAAGAGACACCAAGATTTTCCTTCATTCCATGCTATTAGGAGTATTTTTCTCTTTGTGTGATTAGGATAAGCATCTTCTCAGAGCAAAACAATAGCCACCCCTTGCGGCACCCAAAAGGGGGGGGGTTTAATGCTTGCTTGTTAGGTTTAATGAAGTAGCCATTTATTGTAAATAAATAAAAATATAGCTGAACTACTTTGAAAGGAAACATCATGTTTCAATGATTCTTGCGATCTTTTGAAAAAAGCTATCAGGTTGGTTATACTTGAAATATTTTTTTAAATAGTTATTGCTACCTTATTTAAATTTAGTATTATTTTCTCTGCTTATTTTAATTGGTATTCAATGGGCTGAAGTGGATCCAGGTGCATTTTTTTCTCTTCAAAAATAAATTTTTAAAAACCAAACAGATTGGCCACAGCTATAGAGCATCACTCTGCAAATTATTTCTTTTGTTTTGGATACTGTTAGCTCACTGTTCCACCTCCCTCTTAGAGGTGAGAGAAAACTATTTTAATCTGGATCTACCCATAATACACCAGTACTTATTGAAGTGTTTTCTTCTTAAATAACCAGTCATATGACCCTTTGTCCTTTAGATCACCCAAATATTTATACATTGCATTGATTTGTAGAGGGTTTTTTAAATTTAAAAAAAATCTTTATTATCATTGGAATAGGATTTTAGCTCTAATTTACTTAACTTCAAGCCAGAGCATAATTTTTATATCAATTATTAAAAGAAAAAAAGCTGTTGCATGGTTTCTTCCCAACTAACAAGCACCCACTACATATTTCATTAGCACCATCTGCTGTTCTGCTGTTTATCAACTTTCCCTACAGCAAAAACTTGGATAAAGTCAATATTTCATTTACTTGGCTTCTATTCTGAGAGAAGCCATTTTATCTTATGGTGACAGGAAGCCATTGTAGTTTTTTTTTTGTTGTTGTTGTATGACATACATTTTATTCCTTTCTACCAGTGTTGGTGAATGATATATGTTTTGAGTGAATATTATGTTCAAAATTTATCATTTTGACTTTACACAATGAGTTTTAGTAGATAACCTACATGGTTAAGACACATTTAGTATTTAGTAAATAGATGAGCATATAACAGAAGATACGAAAACAGAGTATAACTGCATCTCATATATTCCAGATTCTAGCTAGCTTCTGTGGCATTTGATGATATTGTATGCACAAAGGCTAGAACATACTCTACAAAATTGAAAACTGAACATTGATATGTAGTTTGCACCAGCAGTGGCTAAATATAAAGATTGTAGTTTAATTGTGAAAGCGGAGGATGAAGGTATCTGGATTATAGGGGGGATTATAATACAAGTACAAAGCAGAAATTGTTTGAGTGTGTAACTACATCATAAAACTCATCAAGAGATTGTATTTTGTTGTTAAATAATGGTAATTTGATGAGTATTCTCTCTCTCTCTCTCTCAACTTTATTCCAAAATTTGTGTGGATTTTTTTTTTGTTTTATTTCATAAAAAATAAATATGTGCATTGATTTTGTGCATTTGAATGGCTGAGATCAGCATTGGTCAATAATAATGATCTCTAATAATAAAAGATAATGTTACTCCGGTTTATTTCTAGGATAGGAGGTTTTGCCTGCATGGTAACTATGTGTTTAGGTAGCAGCAATGTAACCTGGTGTCAGGATATCTGAGAAGACCAGACAATTTACCACCCATTCTCTCAAATATCAAAAAAACCCTATCTTCAATTTTTAGATGTGGGAAGAAATTGGAGTTCTTGCACCTTAAAATTCCAATAATCAGAGTAAAATCAATTTTATTCTAATATGTAAATTGAGTATGTTGAGAATAGAGTAGGATTTTTGTTTGTTCTGTTTTAATCTGTTTTCCACTAAATTACTCTCCCCTCTATTTTACACATAAATAGACTATCTGGCTATTGTTTTGTTGGTTTTTTAAATTTCCAGTCACCTCCTGCGCTATGGAGCCTGTACAATAATTTATCTGCTCAGCAGTTTCAGTTATTTGTATAATTCAACATATAAAACATATCTATCTATCTATATTTATTTTTTTTTTCCAGTTTGTAAATTAATTAATATTTTTTTTCCATGACATTTTTCTAATGAAACAGTTTAATGTCACGACCAGAGAGAGGAGGTTATCTCTGTTTTGTTTTGTTTTTTATCTCTCTTTGTTGGTATTTATGGCACTGCTTCAACACCAGCTAACCCTATGTGACATGATGGCCTGACAGACAGAAGACCCAGGGCTCCTCCTGTCTTTTGTGTTATCTCTCATACAGCAGACCCAAAGGCGATTTCATTTTTATCCTTCAGCTTTCCTTACAGAAACAACAGCACTAGATAGTAGATCATTTTACATGTTGACACAGATTACAATTCACTATAAAAAAAAACATTAATGTCAGAAGATTTTTTTCTCCCAGCCCCTCTATTATGCTGCATTACTATCAGCCACGTTGGGATCAGGAACTTGATAATACATATTTTAGGGGACGGTTGATAACTACAGCAGCAGAAGTAAGGGAGTTGTTTCGCAGCAGATAATGGACTTCAAAACACTTCAGTAGAAGAAGAGAAAAAAGAATCCAATTGCGTATTTATCTTTCACATACTTGGACGCGTGTTCTCAGTTTTGTTTGCTAGCGCTATCGAGCTATCAGTTGGTCCATAGGTCAGACTTCTGGTACTAGAAAGAAATTTAATTTCCCTTCTAAGACTAGAAAGAGATTTCCTCTAACAGTGCCAGTGTTTTCTTCTCATTAAAGTCCATGCATGGTTCAGTGTTGTGGTAGCTGATACTTGCAAAAGGTGACCCAGATGTACATCTGGGAAGGGAAGGAAGGCAGTTTTTGAACCAAAGGAAAACTATGGAATACAGTATCGGATCACTGGGTGGCTGCTTGAAAAAGTGGCCAAGCGTTTTGATTTTCATAAATCAATACCCCTAACAGCGTGTGTGTGTATGTGTGAGGACACATGTGTATGTTGGATTGGGCCAAAGTCTCAGTCCATGACTGATTTTATACTGTTTCATTACAAAGAAATATCTAGAATATCAGGCCCTTATTTTGCTTGTCATTTGGGAAGATATTTTATTTTCGTTTTTAAGCTTTATACAATTTTTCTAGCCAGTTTTCCATTTTGAGAATTAATTACATGTCTCAAGTACAGAATTAATTTGTATTTTTTTAAATATTTTGTGAAAAATTATTGTTTTTGCTTTATTTTGATTTAATATATTTAGACTGAATCTTTCCATTCAAATTGGCAAAGAGAGGGAGATATAACAAATTTTAGAAAATAATCATTTGTTCCATGGCATCTATCAAAATAATAATGTGAATTCACATTATTATTTTTTTTTTTTTTTAAATGAAAAAAAAAAACACTAAATTTCTCAGAATACATTAAAATTTTTTGGGATTCAGGTTTACGGCATCCACCCAGTATGGCGCAAGAGTTTTAACAAGCAATTTCTAATTAGTTTTTCTATAGTTCATAATGAATTTGTTTGAAATATTCTCTCTCAATTTTCCACCAGTCTGACTTCACTTTATACGGAAAGCATGTTAAATTATTTTCAAGTAAAATCAAATCATGTCTGAGGTATGATGATACGTCTTCTTTACGGGTGGATTTCTACATAAAACAAAACAAATTAGAATATTACTCAAAACGGTCTCAGATGATACACTGGGTTAATACTGATCTGATTTAGTAGAAAGTGTGAAAATGCTATTTAACAGAAAAAAGAAAAGGAAAACTTATTCAAAGAGGAACTGAGAGAAGTGATAATCATTATCATAAGTGAGGTACTAAATTTTAAAAAAAATGATATATTAATGAAAACCCTATAAATGTAAAAAGCATTTTTTTTTTTAATTGCTAGTGAATTTAAGAATAATTAATTCAAACAAGGAGATCTTAGTTTCATTTATGAAATTTTTAGGTCATCCAGCATTGTGATGATGTAAAGACTATTGAATTATTTTCAGAAGGTTTTATAGAATGTTTCCAGATTTCCAAAATTTAAGCTTGCTAAACAGTATCATCAGTTTGACTCATTATAATTCTCGATATTTGAAGGATATGATAGGGGATTTGCAGATAGCAACAATATTGAATTTTACCAATACTAAGGGTCAAAATTATAAATTGGCTAAAATGTCATAGAAAAACTGTCCATAAACACAATGCCTTCCTGTACTAATTTTTAATGTTTGTTTGTTTTTTGTCTCTCCAGCAGCTTGCAGTTAGTCAACAAAAGGGTTGGGTTCAAGATCTATACAGAAGGATTTGCATAATCTTTCTTTAAAATTTCTTAAATCAAAGGAGTAATCTTGATGATAATGATAGAAAAGGATTAAAAAGAGAGAGAACTATTTCAATTGAAACTGTGTTGGGAAATGTTTGATTTCAGTTTCTTTAAAAAAAAAACAACAAAATCTTCCAAATGTTGGGGAGATTATTCCTAGTAATATTTGTGAAGGAACTGAAAGATATTGAAAAGTATGTTTGTATTAGAAAATATGGATTTTAATAACTATCTGATTAGAAAAGTTACTTTTATTTTCTTTCTTTCTTTTTTAAAGATCAAAAATTAGCCCAGAGTTTCCTCTATTGTTTGCAGTCAGTTCTAAAAATAAGCAAAGTGGCACCTAATGTATTAAAATAATATGTCACATATTTTGGATCTTAATTACTTTCTTATTTATGAAATTCAGATCAAATTTAAATTTAATTTACATTGGTTTTGTTTACTGTTGAAGGATTTTGTGAGAAAAACGTGCATGCAAATTAGAAGTAAATGATGGTGTTTAAAAAAAGATTTCAGATGGAGGGAGACACTCAGTTTATATCCAAAGTGTATCATTTATCTTGAGTCTATATAAAAGCTCATTTATATTAATATAGGTTGATATAAATGCACAAGTTTTTGACTATTTATTTATCAATCATTTCATGCAGATTCACTTGGAAAAGATTGTTCCTTTCAGCTGTGGTTCATTGAATGTCAGGGTGTGCACTAAGTTATTTTGTTTCTTAGTTCATCCACATTCTCAGGTTTGTTGCAATACAACTCATTCTTGAGGTAACCCCCACAGAAAGAAATTTGGGCCTATTAGATTTGGCAAACATGGCATCCATGAAATGTCAATCTGTCAAGAAATCAACTTGTTGGAAAACTGTTGCCTGAGGAATTTCATGGTGGTACATGCAGTGTGGCTGATTACTCCATCATGTTGAAGCCATAAAGAGTCAATAGGAATGCAGAGACTTTGCAATTCAGGAATGAAGAAGTTTTGCAGCATGTGCAAATAACGATCTGAAGTAACTGCCACTGGATTACCTTGTTCTTCAAAATGGTTAGGACGATTAACATAGTGAAATGACACTGCACAATATACAGTTACATGCTAAGGATGCAAAGTTATCTCTTGAAGTTTCTGGTGATTTTCAAATGTCTAGAACCGATAGATTTGTTTATTGACAAATCCACTTAAATGGATGTGTGCTTCATCACTCATGAACCATATTGCTATTGAAATCTGGATCATTTTCAGAAAGAATAGGGAATCTGTTATAGAATTCTAGCCATGCTTCTTGTCTTCATTTTCAAAGCACTGCACAATTTGCACATTGTAGGGGAACAAGTTTATATCTTTAAGAAGTATTTGATGAACAGATAAATGGCTGTGCTTATGGCAGTCTTATTCTATGTTGTTCTCATGTACTTCTATAGCAACACAGAACTCTTTCCTAAATTTGTCAATGCATCACAGAACTGAATGCTTACTGGGAGCATCTCTGTACTGAAATTTTCTTCTGAAAATTCATTGTGCTTAAACTATGGAGCCACTTTGAAAATAATATTCTACTATCTTTATTTGATGTTGCATATTCCAGGGTTTCAACATAAACAAATTTACACTCCTCAAATATCATTATGAAACAATAGAAAAAATTATTGCCCTATGCATTTTTTAAAATGTGTTGAAAATATATTTAAATAAGACTCACCATTATACAAATGTGTTGTCGGGTGCTTGCTGCTTTGTGTTCCTTGAGGGTACATTATAAATTTTTTATTTGTCTGATTAGCATAGAATGATCTGTGCCATTATTATATCCTCCCATGATGTTTTATTTCGTAGCTTTTCACTAAAATAGAGAAAGCAAAAAGAAATTGAATGTATAAATGGATAACAGCTTGGCAATAATTATAAAGGGAAAATGTTTAGGCTTTGCATAGCAGATTTGTGATATGGGGAATTTTTAATGGGAAGTTTCCACTGCGTATACTTACAAAATGTGTATGTGCTTCAGGCGACTCTACGGTAACAAAATTAATGATGTTACATTTCATTCATTGCTCAGTTGTTGCCTTAGTGAACTGTTCTGAATTACTTCAGTTTGAGACCTAAAACATAAGATGGGTAGGGTAACAGAGCTATGTGGCATTAGAAACAAAAGCTATCACAAAAATTCCTGATGCATGTTAGCTTCAGCTGCTCAGTTTACTGAAATTTTTCTCATTGGAAGTGGGAGGAATCTCAATGGCTAATAACCAGATACTGCCTTTAGGGACTGGATCTTGGTTCACCACCATGAAAAGAAATCATGCTACATGCTATGCTGACCTGCACCTCAGATTTAATATGTAAAAGAGTTGAAAGAAATTTCACATGATTTTTGGTTTGTTCATCTCTTTTGCATTGAAAACTTGCTTATATTTTACAGAAAACCATTGTTCATGTACGTAATTAACACGCTACACAACAATTTCTTTAATTGTGATGTAGATAAAAGTAGCTTAGCTTTCCTAAATCTCACCATCATGGGCAATGCAGTTTGGGTTCCAAAATTTGATTCCCACAAACGACTGAATCTGTTTGGCACACACACCTCTTTAGTGTGGCTTATTCTTGTTTCTCTTCACCAGCCTGCCAGCCATGTAGGTTTCTTCCAAGCTGTCCAGTTTTCTCTCATCTCGAAAGTGAAGAGTTCTAGTCGGGATTTCCCTGTTTGGTTGAAAGTGTCAGGACCCCACACGGCAATGTTTCCTTTTTGGACAACTTTACATTATGGTTTCTCGCCAGGGTTGTCTCCTTTGTAAGGCATCAGTGTATGAAAAAAAAAAAGGTCTTAGCATCGTTATGATACTGTGCTACATTTTCATTCCTTCAGTGATTGAAACTTGTAAATAAATAAATGAGTACATAAACAGGCCAGCATTTCAGTTGACAAACAACACACTATTTCTTTGAAAGAGGGTTGAAAATTATGATGAACAAGACAGGTTTGATTTACATGATCAACCATTTTTGAAGAAAAAAAGGAATTTGTTAGACATGAAAATAGATGGCTTTAATATTAAATCATTTGTTATCACCAAGTGTCACTGTCTGAAATACATTGCAGAAGACTGTTTTTGTACATCGTAGAATTTTTAGCATTTGATTAATATGATAACATAGTGGGAGGTAGGCCTGGTTAACAGTGATAATAATAGGTTTGTTAGTAAAGAACAAAGCAACATATTTTAGTCGTCTGTGTACATTTAATGTTACAATGTCTATGCATTTTGGTAAAAGCTAGTTGACAAGTGATCCGTTTTTCTTAGCTGTTTCATGTCTGCATACAAACATACTTTTTTTTTTCTGAGAGAGAGAGAGAGCGATTTCTGTTTGTTTCAATTTGATGCTGAAAGGTAATTATGGCAGAAAAATCTCTAAGTAGTCATTTTAGAAAATAGTCAATTTTATCATTTTTTAAATAAAATCTTAATATAAGGGAGCTAAGTCTTTATGTAGTGACCAATTTTTTCAAACCTATTTAACTCCCTTTGGGAATTGCATAGAAAATTTAAAATTTGTTCAAATATCAGGTTGCGAATACATTTAAAAATCAGTATTATTAATATCTTAAAAATTATGCTGGTTGTATTTTGTAAATATGTAAATAAGTTCTTGCTATCATAAATATTTATTAACACTAGAAGTTTATATTGCATATATAAAATGAAAAGGAAATTTTTGTAAAAATTCACTATATGTGAATTAAACAACTATTATTTGTATTTTTTCTGTAGTACTTAACAGTGGGAAATTAGTTTTATTACCATAACTAAAGATGAATTTATTGGCAATAGTTGTTATTTATGGCACTAAAATCTGGTAGATTTCTTTAGTTAGAACTTCATCTGTCATGAAAACCCAAAATATTCTGCAAATTGGCTTGTGAGATACATATTCATGTTTGTTAACCTGTTAAACACAGAAATTAATTTAAGTTAAAGGCAAAATAAATAAATATCTGGAAAGCTACATTTAATTAAATGTAGTAGAGAGATTTAAATGAAGCTGAGAAGGATGACATTATGGTAAAGGTATTTTAGCCAGGTGTCGTTTGTATGTCCTTAGTGAATGTCTTGCACTGGATAAACTTCACTATTTGTAATAAACAAATTTAAGAATAATTTCTATGAAACTTTCTTTTTAAATAAATAAAAATGTATGTTTTAAAAAATTTATTTAAATATCCAATAAAATCCCAATTACATTTTTTTCTTTTGTTGTCTATGATCTAGTTATATGGCAATATCCAGATTAATTTATATCATGTAAAAACTAGCAAATTAATTAACCCTACCATTGCCACTATAGTACTGATAGAGATCTAAAGTGATTAAATTATCTTGACATTCTGGCATTAAAAAGTTACCAACCTTGATATTTTCTATAGGTGTCTCAGGCTAGCTGTCTGGCAGAGGCTATCAGCTTTGTTCTTGACTTGCTGTCTGCTATAACCAATGGACCTGAGCAATTTGCACAACAGTTCAGACTACTGATGGACAATGCACTGTCCTTATGTCATCTGTCACTGAAGAAAGACCTCAACACTATTCTTCTAACCAAGAAAATTTCTGCTTTGGGACACAGGTGGCCAGAGGTAAATCTATCTTTATGTAATAGATTATCTGAGATCATTGTTTTCATTTAGCCAAGAGGATTTTGATACCTGTAAGACTGGAATACTTCAGATTTATGAGAAAAACAATGAAGTAAAATATCTATATAAATATGTTGTATATCATAATCAGTAAGTTTGTAAATGTTGCTGATGAGTCCAGTTTTGTGTAAGTGAGCAAAATTCTTTTCTTTTCAATAACCATAGAGATATTATGTGTTAAAAGAAACAAAACTTGAGAAATACCTTACACATTTCTACTATTAAATTTAGTTTCAATGCTAAAATGACTGATTAGAAGTTTTTTTTTAATGCAGACTACATAAAGAGATAATTAAATATTCTGTTGTCTTTATGCTTTGAGACATTAGCTTTGTATTTTGAAACAAGTGGTGCTATTAAAGCCAATTTGAAAGCCATGCAGCATGCCATCTTGAATAACAATGAGGTGCGCAGTTTTGTGGTCTTCATGATAAGAGAACTCTGGCATTGGTCATGCATATTTAGGTTGAAACGCATTGTTTTTTTATTATGGAAGGTAAATGAATGTAGATTTGAGGAGTTTTTTTTACTCAGTTAATTTATTTTTCATATATATAATATATATATATATATATATATATATATATATATGAATAAAAGCTCAAGTATACAATAAAATGATTTACTCTCTCTATTTATACAAATATTTTTATTTTTTAGTCATTGAACAATGAGAGAAATATCATTCTTCTGGGAAAGATGTTAATGGAAGTTTATGCAGATATAACTCTTGACCTTCTGCACATAAGTAAGTAAAGCAGTTCTTCTACAACAAAGAAAACTATTTCTCCCTGTATTACATCTCTCTACTTTCAAGCTTTTCATCTCTTCACCTATGAAATTCTGTCCTTACTGTTGTCATTCATGCACAAAATAATGCTAAAATGTTACTTTATTTATTAGAGAAACTTATTTATTTACTTTTTAATTTATAGTTCTTCTGTTGATTAAAACAAAGCCTGTCTGCTGTGAACTGATCTACTGGGCAGATCTGTATGTGATATAAGATATTTTTTAAAATGAAAATTCATGATTTGTCATTATTAATGCAGTTTTCACATCACTAGCAGTAATAATGACAATACTTATCATCAAAACTGTTAATAGTGGCAGTTTTTAGGATAAAAGGTAAATCAGGTGCCTTAGAAAATTAGCACTGTTAAATTAAATAGACACAGACACACCCACACAGTTACTCAAGCATGAATCATGTTTATTTTGTGAAGTCACATGATTCTACATATGGGAATGTTTGCAATTATTTATTTACATGGTTTATTGAAAAAATCTACTAAAAGTAAATCTTACCATTACAATTTGTTGCCAATGACTTTAACAGCCCTCCAAGTATCTGCAGTGTTTTGTTTTATTGGATGTGTGGTAATGTAATTTTTTAAAACAAAATTCTTGCTGTGTTAGACAAGGCCTAGGGAAGGAATCATGCCATCTAGTTTCAGCAGCAGATTCATATAATAAAACAAATATATTATTATTATTATTATTATTATTATTATTATTAAGTTTCTTAGCAAGTCCTGTACTGACTTTTGAGAACTGAGGTCATCTAGCAATGAGCTAAATGAAGGAAGGTGTTAAGTATTATCCTTGAGAAAAAAGCAAGTTACCTAGCTCTTGAGTGGCAGTCAAGGTGCCAGCCAGTCGAGGGTTATCCATAGAACTTCTGCCACATGTGCTGGGAAATTATTCTGGAACTCTTTATTTTAAGTTGTGGGAGAAAACAAAAGTGTCAGTAAGAAATCTACATGGCCCAGCTGGTTAAGATACCAAACTGAGTTGGTCCTACCTAGGAATCAAACTCTGGTGCTCAGCTGTGGCCATCCAATAGTCTCCCACCAACTTCACACATTAAGGTTATTTGTAGGTGTTTATTTGAGTTTTGTACTAACACAATGGGTTAATTTATCCTTGCAAATTCTAAAAGAATTTTATAGCAATCTAGCTATCTACCTAAATTTGAAAACTTTAATGGATATGTGAAAATCAGGCTCTTGTATAAGAATTCTCCCATTTTCTTGCTTTTATGGTGTGTGCGCGTGTGCGTGCGTGCATGCATGCATATTCCAAAATGCTCAGTCTTAGACAGTCAATAATTTCTAAATACTTTTACTCACTACTGAAAGGAAGCTGCTGTTATTTTTCTATTAATTTGTTTGTTTTTTTTAACTGAGTAGATAGTTTTCATTGCAATTCCAGCTCAGCTGATATTGAATACAGAGACTGTATTTTGTCCTGTTGTGATTGGCTGCCTCACTCTACCTGTGCTCCAGCTTTTGATGGATCCGAATATCACTTCCCATGATCCTCTACACTCAGCAACCACTTCTGTGATAGAGAGTGTAGAAAAACTACTCTCTAAGAATGTCCTTAGCAAGGTAAAGAAGAAACAACTTTTTATATGGATTTGATTCATTATATGAACCTGCTTTTTCCAATATACTAGAATACCTGTTGCCAAATATTAGCTTTCTATTGAGGAACTTTTGAAGTAATTGAGTTAATTATAAACTACATTAATATGTTTTGATTTCTTTTTTCTTTTTGTTGTATCAGAGCAGTCAATTTGGACTCATGAATTTACTTAGTGCAGTGGTGTGGTTATAGTGAGTTAGGGTTAGCATGCAGATTACCATCTGTGTTGAAATTTTTGTTTATATCTAACCACTTTTTGGTAATTGCGTGCATGGCAGGCAAACAAAACTATGCAAGGGCACACTCAAAGTCTCTCTGAAAGGTTTTGACAACTGGGAAGTGGCGACATTTGACCTGCCAAGTTGTGACGATTGCTGAATGAGGCACTCTTGAAATTGGAATCTGATAAGAATGTCAGATGTAACTTCTGGATTATGTGTCAACTGAGGCAACAGCAATTGCCTACTGGCAACTTCTCATTCCTGTGTTGGTCTGTAGAGTCATCTGAGGCACTATGGATGAGCTTGCGTAGCTATCATCAAACTGCAATGGACCACCAAGATGTAACCGTTGAGGTTCCAAAGTTATATGAACTATTTATTGTACTGACTTCTTTTATTGAGTGCATATTTTTATTAGTTTGCATAATTTTTCTAATATACTCTGTTGGTGATTTCATCACAGTGACCTTTGTTTAAGTGAAAGTTTACTCATAATTTCAAATTAGACAAATATTTTGATCCTGTTATGAATCTTTATTGGAAATTGAAACTTGAATACAAAATACTGATTTAAAATTTTGGTTATTACAATCTGGTATAAAGACATTGTCAAATTGGATTTTACGACTATGCCTATCCCTAGGTTGAGACTTAGGTAGAAAGATTTAACTGTAAACCTTTAGCAGATCTATACTCAGGATGGGAGTGTGTGTTCAATTCTTTTAATATAAGATCATGTTATTAGCCACTGGTTATATGCACCAAAATCACACAATCTAGATGAATTTTTTAAAAGATATAAAATTGTTAAATATTTTAAAAAATAATTATAAGATTTAAAAACTAAGAAAAATAAATAACAGCCTCCTTCCAGAAGTTTGGGAAGGTTGATTTAAAGGAAAGAGAAAATATACAGCTTATCTATGCAAGCTAAGCCCCAAGTCATTTCTCAATGTGTAAGATACCTGATTTGAGAGTCTCTGAATTTTGTTTCAGCTTTGTTTGTTAATTTTTAACAATATGGTATTACTGTCATTTGTTTTCTTTTATTTATTCATGTTTTAATTTATATTTATTCATTAGTATCTTTTATTACCACAGCAAACAAAGTTAAAGTACATTTTAACTGTTTTCAGAGTTTTCCCAAATTTGAGAACTGCCTGAGTGCTGATGCATATGAATGCCAGAGTTATGTTTTCCTCTGTCACAAGCTAAATTCCAATCCAGGTAATTCTCTACAATGGCTTGTCAACCTACAGCAGTCGTTAGATGGTGTTCCTATACTTCTGACCAACCTGGTAACATCACTGTTTGTTACTTCACAGAGCATACAGCTGTCGTGTGAAGCTCTACAAGTGATGACACTGATTGCAGAGAAAGACACACATCAGGTATCTTTGTTTGCAGTTGTTACTGTTGATGTTGACTTTTCATCTCAGTAATAAAAGACAGAAATTAATCACAAATTTAAATGAATATGTTTCAGTACTGCTTTGGATCACTATATTATGAATATTATGTATAAATGATTAGCCAAGCAAAATAATTAAATCAGAGGGTTGACATTTTAAAAAAAAAATAGAAAGGTGGGCTTGATTTCACTTTTTTTTTTTTTTTGAGTAGCATATAACTAAAATCTTAATATTTGAATATCAATATCTACTGTTGGAGAGAAAACAGAAATACCACTGATGCCACTATTATGTATGTACTTGTTCTCTTCTTTCCATTACAAGAAGCTGTTTTTTAAGGGAGGTTATTCAGTCTCATCACAAACATTGTCATTTGACAATTGAAGTTTCATCATCCAGGTATAAAGATGTTGTTTGTCTTACACATTCTTTCAGGCTCTAAACTTGTTGCCTGTGCTGCTGTACCAGATGGGCAGAGAAGCCAATCCTGAAATGAAATTTCACATTTTAAAAGCAATACCCACCCTGGCTCAGCACAAGGTAAGTTTTCAAGTTGCTAGAATATGGCATATAAATGTATGCCAGCTTAAAAGGATGTCAGTGTATCGTTTCTCATAACACATCAGATGTACTTAACTAAAAAAGAAAGTTTGACTGGCAGATTAACTTTGATTGTATCACTAATTTTGATTGTTGGTTTCTCTATCAGTTCTTGCCACAAGTGGCATAGTATTAATCTTAAAAAAAATTTTAAAAAACTGGATTGAGGAATGAAGATGACATAATTTCTGTCTTGCAAGAATAATTCACTGCAGCTTTATCTAACACTATATAATATTTGAATGATTCTGCCCAGATTCACCATTGCTTACTGTTTGTCCAGTTTACAAGCTTAGACTAAATGTTTATTTACTATGCTATTGTTATATTAAATAAATTGAAAGTACAATGGCTATATTTACTTAAGTAAAATTAGAACATGGCATAACTCTGAATTTACCAAACATTAATGCCCAGAGACCTTAGTGATGAAATGAATAGGTATTTCTGATTAACAGGTGACTAAACAGATATATTTTTCAGTTTAATTTGTTTATCCTTATACCAAATCTGGCTATAATGGTACAGTGATTGAGATATTGGTAGTCTATCAAAAATGAACCAAGAACTACAATCAACATACATTTCATCAAAATTGATGCACTATCAGCAAAATCAATGAATGAAGAAAGTGGAACCCTAACTCTACTTTTCATGTTCATTCAGTCTTGTGTGGGACCAATCCTGAAAACACTACAGATGCTGGGCAGCTTTCCAAAACTGAAACCTATATCCATCCAATTGCTCACATGCCTCTGGAGGTTGCAGGACCGTTGCTTTATCCATTTGCACAAACTATTGACTGATGGGCCACTGCTGATGAAGGGGGCCAGCAGAAGTATTGATGAGCTTCTGGTATCAAAGGCTGCTAGTATTCAGGAGATTTGTAAACTAAGGTAAGATGACAGGTAAGACAAATGTAAAAGTAGAAAACTCATAAGATTTAGTAATAGGTAAAAGAACTATTCTGGAGTGTTTGTTTTTCTAATATCCTTGTTGCAATTAGCAAAATTTATGTCTCGTTCTATTGGGAGTTTTTAATTTATTCTCTTTGGAAACTTTTATTTTTAACCTTTTGACTAGAATTTATTTTATTTAGATAATTTTTAATTGAAACTAAGTTTTGTACATGGAAAGGTCTGCTTCAAACACTTAAATGTTCTACCTGTCTTGTTTCTGTATTTACAAATACAGATATATTTCTGGCAACCAAGCGGATATGTTCACGAAATCCATTTCATTCTCAGAAACTTCAGTATCAGACATAGTTTCAATATGAGGTGAATGGGAATAGGTTCTAGTCCTTTGTTTTTCTGTATTTTACATACTGTACCAGATGTACAAGTCCAATAAATATAACATTATAAGACATTATCGTAGATACACCTTCAAAAAAAGAGGATAAAAGAACAATTACATTCACCAGTGACTTACTGGAGCTTGCATCACTATGTTTACCACCAGTTGCCAAGCTCTGTTCAGACTTGGCAATGGTGGATGAATGTTGCTAATTGTGCAGTTAGCTGCTAGGATCCCAGTTTGATGTGCCTGGCTCTGGTTCTTGTAGTTGCTGAAGAGAGGACTTCTTTTTGATGAATGCATCAATTGTTGACTGTTTTGCCTTCCTTCTCTCTTTTAAAATCTCATGATAGTAAGAGATTTCTTTCAACATTGCTTTCTTGACAGCACTGCTGCATTTCCCATCTGGGACATTGTTTGAGAAGGCTTCCATTGCATCCATAATCGTTTCAATATTTTCAGACAAAAATATTGTAGTTTACACTTTCTAGCATCTCATCGACAACTGAGTCTTGTTCATCTCTCATCGGCTATTCCTGTTGTGTTTGTTCTTTGAAATTTTCGTTGGTAAATAACTCCTCATGATAGTCAAGAACCTCTTGCACATCATCAACATCTAATTCATCAAATCTTACTTCCTTTGTTAGCTTAGCAATGTTATTCTTAATTGCTGACATCTCAGTCTCAAAGCCAGCAAAGTCATTGATGATGTCTGCACACAGCTTATGCTACACCCCATTCATGCACTTGCTTGCCACCTCTTGCCAGGCATCTCTGATGTTATCAATTGCTTTCATTATGTTATAGGATTTCCAAAAATTTAATTATCTGTTGCTTTTCATCACAGGCCTCAGATCAACTGTCTAAATGTGCACCTCAGATAATGTTTTAAAGGTCATAATGACCCTTGATCTATGGGTTGTAGGATGGATGAAGGAAGAAAGACAATATCAACTGGTATGGATGTTGATACAGCATCTAGGTTTTCAGGGTAACCAGAGGCATTA
This sequence comes from Nautilus pompilius, assembly GCA_018389105.1. Classification (NCBI taxonomy): domain Eukaryota; kingdom Metazoa; phylum Mollusca; class Cephalopoda; order Nautilida; family Nautilidae; genus Nautilus; species Nautilus pompilius. Next base: position 2,051,695 of record JACATO010000125.1, on the reverse strand, counting down.
TCTAAAATCAACAGTACTTTAATTTGGTGTCCCCTTTTCTGACAATAACGTTTGACAGCTGGACAAAAGTGATGGATGAACCAGTCACCAAAAACATCCACTGTTACCCAAGCCTTTACATCTGCCATCCAGATAACTGGCAAATTATTTTTGAAGAGCCCTTTCATCACCCTTGGTGTTTGAGAATGATAAATGAGAAGTGGGTTTAAGTTCAAATGACCTGAGGCATTTCCACCCAGCAAGAAGGTGAGGCAGTCTTTAGCAGCCTTAAATCCAGGTGCATGTTTCTCCTTTCTGGCTATGAAGCTTCTTGAAGGAATTCATCAACATTGAAAACTAAATCTGGGTAGTAATTACTTTCCTCTATGATGGCTCTCAATGTGGCTGGAAATTTGTGGGCTGCTTGGACATCAGCACTGCCTGCCTCACCTGTGATATTTTGTTTGTTTTTCGAACTTCTCAAACCAGCCTCTGCTGGCAGCAAATGTCTCTGAAGATTCCCCACCTTCAGACTTTATATGTTTGCAGAGACTTAGGGCTTTCTCCATAATGTAAACCTGGCTGAGTGGCATATGACGCTGTGTCATATCATCCACCCAAGCACAATTTATTTTCCATCATCTTCATTACGCTGCTGCTTGTGTGATTTAATTTCTACACAATTGACACACCTGCCATTTTAATTGAACTTTTTATGCTGCCTGCTTGATTTAAGATAGTTTTCAGTGTGGACTGAGCCATACCTAGCGAGTGAGCCACATTGCACTTCTCCCCTGCCATCAGTATGGCCTGCATTTTTACATCCACTGAGATAGACTGCCGCTTCATTTTTAGGCGCACACATGCATCACTCCCACTTGATGGCTGCTTGGCTAGCATACAGGTGGCTAATAATGAATATTTTTAATAAAAAATGGAAATGATAAGATGCTATCAATACGTATGTGGCAGGCATTAGGTTTGAACTGATGGTAGTTTGTTTTTGATTGGTGCATTTCATTCTGATTGGCTGAAAATAAAACAGAAGAGTATGGTGATGCATTCTTGTTGGATTCCATTTGCTTCTTTGCCTTTTTTTAAAAATTTTAAGCAAAAAAAAAGGGGGGAACGAACTTAATAATAAAGAAGCTTTGTTGCCAGAGGCATACCTGTATACAGTCTGCAAGAATGCATGCAGAACTCTCATCGTGGTAAATCTTTCTTTCATGTGTGACCCTCTTTAATGATGAGGGTTTTTTTTATTATCAAGTTAGATTACTTGATGGGGACACTATTTGACCCATAGGTGAAATCTGATGATGACAAAGACTATACCTGCCTTGTTGAATATCTGACTCAGTTATCATAGATATATATATTTCCATCCAAACAAAGCAAACTCAATCTATTTTAATGTGGGTTTAATCCATGGCTGGTACTGGAAAGATGAATGCTAAGCACAAGACCCCAGGAGACCTGCACTGGGATTCCATAGCACAAATTCTCCAAAAGGTTCTTGGCCATACACAGGAAAGGAAGTCCTGGTTTTCTTTCAACTCTCTTTATCCAGCATTGTCTGGCTTTTGCAGTAACTATCATATTCCTTGCATCCTACTTAGCATATCTCTTCAACTACTACATTCATCATCACTCCTTTATCCCTTTAACAAGAGAGGTCTGGCTTCTAATTTTATGTCTTTGCTAAAGTAAAAAGGTAACAGTTGAGGTCTACAATAACATGTTTAGTTTATCAGTTTAAAGGAAGCCGCCATGGCTTACAGACAAGCCTCAGGGAATAAAGTTAGCTGGCACTAATTGCACTAAATCTTAGCTCACTTGTAATTATGACCATTACCTACTGTAAATGCCAAAAAAAAATGTGCCCCCATCTTACAAGCGTGAATATTGTAATTTGAACAGAATCTAACAAGACGCTAAGATGTTGCCTTTTTTTTCTTTTCATTTTAAGATTTCAGAAAACTGGGTAAGAGAAACTTACTGAATGTTTCGTATTCTTTGTTTTTTTGTTTTTTTTTTTTCAGACCTGTCCAGCATGGTCCAGACATGCTCAGCTTTCTGTCGGAGATCTTGAACGAATGTACTGATGACACCAGCGCCACAGCAGTAGCCATGGCCCTTGATGGTTTGAGCCATCTGTGTGAGGCTGAGGTCTCTAGCTAACTTATACTCAAAACATTCTAAAATGTCAGATATGTACAGTCAGAAAGCTCTGTATCAATCAGTTACATTGTATCTTTACATGAATTGTAAAAAGACTTCACTGATCCTGAGTCTGCAAGGAAATGAATTAAAAATGTTTTACTAATGGTTTATTTTTTTTTGTTTTTAGCTAGAAACTTAAGGCTGAGGTTGACTCATTTTTTTCTAAAATAAACCCCAAGAATTTGAATTGAATTAAGAATAGTCTTCTAAAAAATTTTCTAAAAATTTTGATTTAGAATTTTTATCTCCATTATCTATGATATCCAGCACTTAAGAATAAAACTGATTTTGATGAATACCTTTTTATGTTTGTTGTTTTTATTATTAACAAACTGTTTTTCTATCTTTGATAAATTCCAGGTGATTGATGTACAGTCTGTTTGGAAACTCCTGTCAAACCGACTTAGTAATGACAAACGGTAGGCTCATTTATACTAGCTGAAATATAGGGAACCTGTTCTTGTTTGATTGAGGAACAGAGATATGCCAACAGAGTAAAATCCTAAGTATAACTTTATCCACAATGTCTTTACAAAAAGAAAATGTCTAATTTCCATTTACCTATGAGACTCTACTCTCTGCTGTACATAAAAAGAAATGAATAGTTTATTTTTTCTCAGAATTGCTGTTAGTAATATCTAATTTAATAATAATATAAAAAACAATCTTATGAAGCTAAGTTATTTTTAATCGGTCTAATAAAGAAAAAAAGTATCTACATGTGAAATAACTCAATGATACAATATTCTTTATAAAATCTTTTGCTCTATAAATGAATAAACTTGGTTTATTCTTGTTGTTTTACTATTTTGATCAGTATTTAGTGGTAAATTCAAAATTTTAAATCAGATTGTTGTTTCTTTATAAAAAATTTCACTATGTTTATGATTTACATCAAAACTTCAGAATTATTTTTTAAAATTTTCAGTTTGCATGTTGGCAGGAGAAGAAACATAATTGATTAAACTTTATCTCCAGGACTGTGGTAATAATCAAGATCTGTGAGATGTTTTCACTTGTTCCTGGTTTAGCTGTTGGTACAGAAGCTTTTGAAGTAAGTGATTTTTTATTTTCCCCAACAACAACATTATGCAAAGTCCAGAAACACACAATAGCTGTTCTTTTATGCTATTTGTGAGCTATGAAATTAGGTACATTAGCTTGCATCTAGGTAAGGCTTTTATCCTGTAAAAATTGTACTATATAAATTTATAATCAATTAAAATTATTAAAATGATATGCTGTAGTATACCATTGTAGGCTCTAAATTCCATTATTGCTGTGTTCAGAACCTATTGTAGACTAATATTAATGTCATTTAATGTTAAACTCCATGGACTACTACTAATGTTACAGTCCAGTTGCCAAAAGAAGATGCATGTCAAGTCACACTGATTATATACATTTGATGTATTAATTACACATGGATGTGTATTGCTGCTGTTATTGTTTTTGCTATAGAAATTCTCTGAAGAAGTTGTCAGCTGGTTGTGGTCATTTACTCAGAATTCAGATGTAGATATATCCACTGCTGCTTTCAAAGCTTTATCAGTATTCAGTGTAAGCCAGTTCAACATCCGCCATCTTCCGGCATGGGTGAGTAGACTTTTTTGTTGTTATTGCTATTTTTTACATTACTTGATTAGAATATTAATTAATTTCTAAAAATTATTCCCACACTTACTGTGTGAAAATCACATTGCATGAAAACAAAATTATGTCTAAAAATAATTTAATGGATGTAATGAAGCTGATTGTCATGGTAAAAGTTGGTAGTTGTCTTAAATGTGCTTCATGCAAAAAATAATTTAATGGATGTAACGAAGTTGATTGTCATGGTAAAAGTTGGTAGTTGTCTTAAATGTGCTTCATGCACATCCTCCATGATATAGTATAGAAACTTTAAGCTTTTCTGTAAGTGTGCCATAATCATATTTCTTCATTAAGCCCAGGGTCCCCATCCCAAGATAAGCTGATAAAGAAAGGGGCTGGACTGAATTTAACTATGCAGATTACACATGAATTCAGACTGTAATGCAGCAGATTCCTACAAGTTTTAAGTCTGCTCAGCTTCAGAGCTTATTTTTAACTTTAAAAAAAAAAGAGGTGGTAGATTTACAGTGGGCTTATTTGCAAGTATGGTCTTTATGGAGAAGTATATTTTCAAATAAGCCTGATAATTTACTTCATGAAACAAAATGAGTTAAAAATCTAAGATTTTCATTAATTCAGAATATGTGATGACGCCTGTTTTTATTTTTGAGAAAAGTTTAGCTTTGGGTTTATGTTAAAAAGTATTTTGAAAAATTGAGAATTGATAATACAAGTGTTAATTTGTTTTGCAGATAACAGAAGATTTTTGCCAACAGGCAGAAAATATTCTCCAGAACGAAGACAACCCTAATGTGACTCTAGAAACTTTGTTGTCTTGCATACCTGGTGTGTGTTTTAACAGGCTTCTGCTTAGCTTGAAGTCTCCAAAGATTTTAGATGGTAAGATGGCTATTAGTAGATGAGGCATCAAAGTTTATTTTCATACGACATTTACTACTGATAAAGGTGGATTTAACCTGATAAGTACTGATTTATTAGGTGTTTCTGTATGGCAAATGACAATGAAAACTTCGAAAAAGCCAGTGATTTCATCCACAGGAAGAAATAATCTGAAACATGAACTTAGTTTAAGAAAAGCTAATTTCATTTAAAGTTCTGATTTTGTACACTATTGTCTCAGGTTACCAGACATTCCTGAACTCAATGGTAGCCACAGAAGTCAGAAATCTCCCTCGAGGTATGTACCACTCATCCTACCGCAAGCAAGGTGAGGTGGCCAATCAAAACAGGGCCATCAGTTCAGTTCCTGATTTTATCTTGAAGCAGTATGAAAGAACCAAACAACCAGGTCTGAGACCTGGATTAGCAGGTAAATACTTTGAGAAACTGCTCAGCAGTTTAGTACTTGCGAGTCTACTCCATAACTGAAAACGTTTTTCTTCTTTTGGAGGGGGAGGGGAGAGATTACCAATTACACCGATATTTCTAGGGGAATTTAAATAACTTTAAACTTTCCTTGTTTGAAATTTTAACATTGGAATTTAATTATAAATAATTTTAAAAACACAAATATAATTTATTAAAATGTGGACTCCATGCAGTTTGTTTGTTTGTTTGTTTTTAATGCTTAAAAACTTCTGAGTGATTTTTGTTAACTTGATCATTGATTTAGTTAGCTCAGCCATGACTTTAATTGGAACTTTTGTTTGTGTCTAGTTGGACTTCTCTTCTGCTATGATCCTCCTGTTGAAGTGAGCCAGGACGGTCAACCGCGCAGACACTACACCATGGCACATGGCAAAAGATACCAGCAGATGCTCAGTAACTTGCTCCATGAGGTAGGTACCTGGCTGGTTAATCGTTGTGGGTATAAGTCGTTCCCCTAGCTACTTTCTGATGGACCTGTTACATCAGAAATAATTGCTAAGTGAAACAAACTGTATGTATTATTTTATTATTTATTTGCATTTTAACTTTGATAATTAATAGTTTTTCTTCTATAAAATGAATCTTAAACAATCAAAACGTATTTCACTGTGAATAAAATGTTCAACATATAAATAATTAATTTTCTTTTTTAAGTTTTCAACAGATTTAATAATAGGAGAGCTTTGATTAGCCAGATTTTGGCCCAGACTTAATATCAGAAAGTATCTTTTTACCTTTAGAAATATGAAGAACAGTTCAGTGTGAAAATAGCAGTGTTTTTGTTTTTTTTTTAATTGTATATTTTACCTGGGAAGCTTCTTATGCAAGCTAAAATGACTTCCTGCTGGGTATTTACCAGACTGAATCAGTTTCTATTCTTGTGAAATTTTAGGAGGCATGTGGCTGCGTTTGATTACATTTTCTTTTATAGTTTAACTTTCTCTCATTGTCGTCTTGTTTGTAAAATAAGCTAAATGAAAGAACTGAGACAGATGGAGGGGAATTACCATTCTGTGGTTTTCTTTTTGTTTGCCCTTTGGCTCTACTTCCATGAATAAAATTAATTACACTTACTTCAGTATATATTTATTAAAAATACCTTTAAGGAATTATTTTTTCCTAAATTGAATTATCTTGATTAGAAAACACTAAACAAATAAATTTACATGGAATTAATTCATTGTAAAAAAAAAAAAAAAAAACTTGAAAAACAGGTGAGATCAAGTTATTCTCAGAAACAGAATGTATTTGATATTTTATTTTAGTTAATTTGAGGTAGGAAGTCATCATGGCTTATGCCAGACACCCAGGGAAGAGAAGTAACCAGCAACATTGGACTGATTAACCATATCACTGTTTGCTGGTAATTTATTCCAATTTTAATGTTATAGAAAAAAAAATTCCTGTTATCTAATGATAGAATCACAGCTAATTTTTAATTATGACCCTGTTGGTTTTTCCTTCTTATTGTAGAGTGGAATCCCTTTAGATTTTTCACAAAAAGGGAATAAGCTTCTCGCCTTTTTTTCTTTTCTTTTGAATAATTTTATTCCACTAAATGAGAAGCTCGTGACTGAAGAACATCTGGAACAGAAGTCGGTCACTAGATTCCAATAAGTGATGTAGGGAGCCTGCTTGTCTCAACATCTTTTGCACATTTCTGTTTTAAACATTTATTTAACCATCAGAAATTAAATCTGCTGCAGACACATACTACTCAGGTTTTCAGTATATGTACCCTTTGATTTAACCCTCTCCCGAAAACAAGCATTTTAATCAGTGTTTTCATTTAAATTTTGCTTTCCAAAAAAAAAAAACATATGGTACAAAAGTCTGTGTCCGCTGAACAGATTGTTAATTATTTAGAAACCATAGCCCCAAAATATTTTGTCACAATGGTAAGACATTTATATAGTCACTCATCAGTAAGCATTACTTTATTACTGATGTTTTAAATTAGTGTTTTGATTTAACACGATCAACACCAATTCACCCAATTTGACTTATTTCTTTTTTTGTTGTTGTTGTTGGTTTTCATTAAATCAATACATGTTTGCATTGTAATGACTGTATCTTGTGTAATTTCTTCTTAAGATAAAACTAGAACTAATAAAATCATTAACTTACACATTTAATGATAATTAGTAACTTTTTATTTACATTCTAGGAGTGATATATATGATCATTTAAAAGAAATTGAATACAGAAGTATTAAAAGTGCATTATTGCCTTTGTTATTTATAGAAACATGTCTACAGAGATTAGTGAACATATTTGTGGTCAAATAATTTTGCTCCATCAAGAAGGAAAATCTCAATGTCAAATTATAGCAAAGATTAAAGTTTGCAAGGGAGCTGTTCAGAGAACACTAAACAAATACAGAGCTACTAGGAGCTATAGAACAAAGAAAAGAGAGCTCTTGTTTTTAACATCTCTACAAAACAGAAACTGCAGGAGTGAGAGAAATACAGGCTCAACTGAATAGAGAACAAGAAACATCAATTAGCTTAACTGCTGTGAAAAGATGACTCACTGGTGGAGGTCTAAATGAAAGAGTTGCTGCAAGAAATCATTTCTAAGGAAGGTGAATAAGGTTAAATGCCTAGCATTGGATGATTTGGAAAATGTCCTGTACAGATTAGTCAGAATTTAAAATATTTGGCAGCCCACAGGAGACCCTATACCAGGTGTAACACTTGTGAAAAAGTATTGCAGCATTGCATTACACCTACAGTAAAACACGGTGAAGGGAATATACGAGTCTGGAGTTGTTTCAGTCATGCAAGAATAGATCTTCATAGATTCACTGGTATATCGACAAAAGAAAGGTACCACTCAATTCTTTAAAGATATGCCATTTCTTCTGGATTGAGATTTTGTGGTGCCATGGTTTTATTTACCAGTAAGATAATGACCCTGAATGCACTTCCAAGCTGTCAAAACTACTTGTCAAAGAAGGAAAATGATGTGTTAAAGATTATAAAATTCCCTCCTCGGTCCCCAGATCACAATCCATTAGAACACTTAAAATGAGCAAGAGAGCAAATGTATGAAAATATAGTCAAGAGACCTTAGGATTTGCTGCACAACTGTTGGATTAACATGGATTCAAATGTACTTAAAAATCTAATAGAATCATTTCCTAGAATATTTGATATAATTCTCAAAACAAAAGTGCCATATTGAAAATGGAGTATTTTCTTTAGACATGTCTACTTATTCTCATTATATTGGATATTATAACATACTTGGGTGGTTGGAAAACTTTATTGGTTTTTATTGTTGTCAATTGTATAGTTTTTGAATCTTTAATAAATGTGTTACTTGTCAGACAGTTGTACTCCATTGCATATATTTGCATAATTATAAATTTACTGTACTCACCATGCAGACTTTTCAAAGGTAATTAGAAGCCCTAGTTTCAATGATTCATGTTATTCCTGTAGTCAGCCTTAGTACAAATAGAATATTGGAAAGATCAGTACTTGGAGGATCTACTTTTTGGTTTACCTAACTTGAATTGACTGAACTGCAGGGTGATTGGATTTACATGTAGTTTACTTTTGGGGTCACATGGTAGGCTCAGTTTGGCATACCTCTCTAGCATGGTTTCTTCTCACACTTCACCAATTAGATGTGTGGGTTTCCTCCCACATTTACATTGAAGAGTTCTTGTATGAAGTTTGAAAAATGGCTTACAATGCTACAGTGTGATTGTGCAGCTTACCCACTCTGTAAGCGCACAACCTCTAATCTTGTAATCAATTTAGGGATCCATAATCTCCAAAACTAGAGAAGTGAATGATAAATTGTTTACGTTTGACAATTCTCTGTAAGCTATAACTTCATTAATCTAAAGAGACAGTCAGTTTGTACAGAAAGCTTTTGAGAAAATTTCATAAAACTTTTAAAAAATGATTTAAAATGTAGTCACCTTTTATATCGAAATGGCAGATAATTTTATATTATTCATATTTTTATAATTTTACAATTAAAATGAAGTTTTAGAGAGAATTTTTTTAGTGATTGATTTTTTTTTAGCATCTGAAGGCCTAATAGCCTTTATTTTTTTATAATTTTCATAATTTAGTTTTATATCCCCTTATTTTGCCCACTTAATTATAAAGATGTTCGAATACAATAACATAGATTAAAATCTTCATTTTTGCACAGGTGCCGATCCAACCATCTGAGTGGCATCGCTGCATGCTGATGCCATTTGCTTGGACTTCATTTATGGACAGACTGTTTAAGGCAATGATAGCGGTAGGTAACAGACATGATCTTTTTTAAAAAAAACTATTATTCACATTTCTATAAATACTAAGGTTTTTTTAATAGAATAATAAACATTATTTTAGTACTTGATTTTTTAGGAGACTAGTCTCTCTCTCTCTCTCTCTCTCTCATATGCAAACACACACATGCACACAATTGTCTGAACAACAAAATGAATGCTCCCTGATTGCAGCAAATATTTTGATGCAGCCTTGATATTAGCAAGAAAATATATCCTTTGTTTATTAATCTTTGAAATAAATGGAAAGATATAGTGTCTTGAATCAATGCTCAAAAGATCATTTTATCAATGAGCTAATCTCAGACAGCTGTTCATTTCCTCAGCAAAAGAGGACCAACTGATGTGTACCAAGTGTTAGTGTATACCATGCTGTTTAGAGGAGAGTGAATACAAAAGAAGAGGTGAACCCAGAACCCATGTTAATCTTACTTAGCATGCTATCTTGCACAGCTGAATACCAATCAGTACTAATGCATTAAAGATGGTTGCTTTTACCTGAGAGAAAAACCATGGCTTTGTCCAGCCATGATTATATGATTATAAAATACCACAGTTTATCATTACTGAATTTCCTTGAAGTTAATGAACATATGGAATATTATAATTTTTGTTTAAGTTATGAAGTAAATTAAGTCTGCCTTTAAGCTGCCATTGAATCATTTTAAGTTACTAAAATTATTCTTGAAAATATTTAAAGGTAGACTACACAATACTTTGTTTATTTCCCTTTATTTTTAAACAACAGTGAGGGAAATAAGTGATAAAGTCATTTAAAAAGATAAGTATTATTAATAATAATAATTAGGAAAAAATTCAGAGTATAGGGTTTTGTAAAAAATGTTTAATTAGTTCATAATAAAAAAAAACTTATTTTTACACTTTAATGTTTATAAATAGTCATGGAACAAGGAGGTTCACAGGTAAACCAGTAACATATACAATATTTGATTTTTGAATAAAACAATGGTCTACCACAAACAAAAAAGACTTAAACAAAAAATAAAATGTTTTCTATGAATTTTACATAATTCTTATTATTTAAGGACTAAAGTAATTTCTGAAAAGAAAAAAGAAGCAAAATGGTTAAAAATTTGAACAAAATGATTTTTTGTTTGTCAAGATTATAAAGCTATGTGAAAAAAGGGGAAATTTTGAAGTTAAAATAACCATTATTGTATATATTATAAATATACATCTCCATGATGTTTAAAGACGAATGATGATTGTAGACTCACCAGAAAAAGAAACCAGAAGGGAAGTGTCATTATGAATATTCCAGCATAAACTTACTGCATCACATTTTCATTGATGTAGTTTCAGTCTTATGTTAAAATACAGGTGAATTTATGCTCTGATAAATTGATTTTATATGAAACAAAGGATATTTCATTAACAAGTCCATTTGTGAGTCCTTCAGTGTATGTACACTAGCAACTTTTTGTAAGGTAAACAGTTATCTGCACTTTTTAAAAAAGATGGCATTTCTGTTATTTTAAGTTTTAGAAATGTATTACTAAATAATTTCTGATGTTTAACATAAAGTATTGAATCTAGATATGCCAGGCATGTTTACATTTGAAAAAAAACTGCTTATAAATTTTTTTTTTATGAAATGGATTTATTTTAAAAATTTTTTATCAATTTCAGAAATAAACTTACTTTTTTGCTGTTAAACTTAAAATCTTAATATATGTCTATGGTAATTAATGAAAAAAGCTTTTGCTTTCATGGTTTTAAATTAGTTAATGTACTTGGTTTCCCAATCATATTTTCATAGATATTAGTTCATAAATAATAGTAATTAAACTGTCCTGTTATCTGTTGTGCCTCCACCTGAAATGTTTAAAAATTATTGTTGATGAGTATGGTATGTTATCATAGATACCAAACTTACACACATTGGATTAGCATCAGTTAATTAATAGTTAAAACAAGCAATGACTGATGGAGCTTAACCCACATCGATGATTTCTTTCTGCCAGAACTGTTGAGTGGATGATTCAAAGTTTTTTGGTCAATAAAAAAATACAGACCAAAACAAAATTTAAAAAAAAAAAAAACTGTTTAACATTATATTATTGTGAAACATTTTGATAAAACATGCACATTTTTTTGCCAATATTAATTATTAAATATATTTAGTGCAGAATTAGTGCAACAGTAAATGAGTTGTGCCATGCCTCTGAAACTATGGTTACCATGCCTGATTTAGTGAAGGCCAAGGTCCAGTTCTTACCACCAGGTTTGGATTATTTGTCAGAGCTACTTTGCAGCTAAAAGTACCACCATCATCAGTCTTCCTCTGAGTTGCCACCATCTTCATTCTCACCTTCCTTGGACATGTTTGGCACTTGAGAATCTTGCTTTGTCTCTGTGGTATCAGAACTTTCTTCTTCCATGTCTATTAGAAGCAACAGTTAGTCCAAAATTATTATTTTTTTTTAGATTCTACTTTTTGTTTCTTTGTTTATTTTTCTTTAAAAAAAAAATACATTCAAGCCTGTCTTCATAATAACCTGTCCAATACAATTTTTCTTGTCTCAGAGAAAGAGAGATCATGAATGGGTAAAAATCAGTATTTGGTTTTTGAGAATTTTTTGTGGAGAAGTTTAGAATATTTTCTCTCTTTTCTTTTTTAAAATTACTTATGTTTACTGAAATGAAATTATATAACATTGCATTGGAGTGTTCTCACTTTCACTCTAGAAATATTTTTTGTTTTTTTTAAAAAAAAATATATGAAAAATCCCGAAATAAACAGTTAACATAGAGAGTTGATTTTGTTCTCAAGGTTTTTAAATCAGACGCTTACAGGAAAATGCCACTGATATGCATGCTTCTATTGGTAGATAATACTTTTCAGAAATCATCCACTAACCTTGTCTGCTCATTTTTACTTTCATCACTGTCTCTGCAATTATAAGTCTCTCATGTGCCCACCAGACAGCACATGACTTGTCATCACTTAAGGGACTGTCTCTTCGACAGTAGCGACCATTCAAATGGACGGCAAAGCAGTTGTTAAACCACCAAGCTCCATGGTAAAAGGCAGCACAGTTGGCTGTTTGAGCTTGGTCATTGTCCTTGTCAAATGTTGTGAAGGGCATCCCATTGTGTGTGAAACGAGCATCAGCATGACCTAAGGAATTTGTTGCATTTCCACTGTACCCACTGACAAAGAGTTTGAAGTTCTGGATGGCGTTGTCGATCCAGAATTTGTTGTAATCTGCATAGTACCATCTCCCTTCACGGTCTTTCAGCTCTATGCGGAGCCTAGGAACAGCAAAATATATGGTCATTTGTGTTAGACATTCATATATGTTTACTAATTTTTTCTTTTATTATTCTTATTTTATTGGAATATAGCCAGTTTGTTTGTTTTTTTCATTTTAGCATCACTTTTCCATAAATTTTACATTTTGATTAGTGTTAACTTACAAAATAACTAATTTCACATTGGACCTGTTGACTGAAACAAGGAATAAGTACACTGATGTTGTAATAAATGCACAGGTGTTACCAGCACATGTGAGGTAGAACATAGGAAAATTGTTCTCAGAAACTAAGCAATTGGAAACTATAAATTTTGCATAATTTTTTTTTTTTTTTGAATTATCTTTTCATTTCCTGAGCCTAGGTTTAAAAACATTTGATTTTCCACTTTGTACCTGCCTTGTTAAAATAGCCAGTCAGATTAGTACAACTTTTGTGTAGATGCTCTAGGCCTTTTTGTTGTTGACTGAATGCTCTTGCAGAACTCAGGACACCACCTAGGCAAAAGGACTAGTGTGACAAAAACAATAGCCAGCATCTGTGTGCATGACTCTAGTTAGCCTAATAGAACAACTTTTGATTGAAGAAACCAAAGACAGTGCTGATTCAGAAGTGGTCCCTATCTTAATACATGTTTTCATGTGTCTGTTTGTTGCTTTTTCATGCCAGATCGTAGCACCTACAGGCCACAGATTTTAGATATAGGTACTTCAGAATTTGGGCAAGGTTTTAAGCAAATGCAAGTTGGCTTAAATCCATTTTTTCCCCCATGCAACAACAGGTGCCCCAGCTAGTGATGCTACATTTTCACATTTAGCATATAACCCAATGCAAATGTACTTAGACACATGTGCATATCAAATGCCACATATAGTGGCTTTTCAGCCCTCAAGCCCCATTTGTACAGTTTTGCTGATGGCTGACCCAGATGTTAACGTCCTTCTGAGAGTTTTTCATACTACTTGTGCACAACTTTTGGCACTGTTCATTGCCAGTTTTACTTAGAGTCACTGATATTTTTCTCATGTATTCATACCTATTGGCATAGACTGAAACATTACACTGGAAAGAGTGGTGGCTATAACTTAGCTGCATCATCTGATAACCTGGCTCTACTTGCACCAATTAGCTGACTAACCTGATTATCTTTACTTACTATATTTCAGGCAGCATGTTACTAAGTCTTATTTTCTTCTTTGTTGTAAAAATTTGTATTTGGACAATTTAGCAGCAAAAGTAATTGTTACTTATTGGATAAATAATCATTAAAGCAAATTTTAAAATGCAAACAAAGTCAATCATAAATGAAGATACTTAATCATTTGTTTGTTTTTTTTATTAATACACTACACTAAACTGAATTAGTGAGTTGCCCCTTTTTATCTTATTGCTCACCCCCTAAAGAGGGCGGGTAGCAAGAAAGGGGTTTATTTTTAAAATATAAAATAATTTATAGGTGGATATAAAGATTTGTGGCCTTTAAATAAAATATCAGTGTTCATTTTGTGTTACAATGTGAAAATATATTCTTAACATAATAAAGCTAATTAAGCATTATTAGAAGTTGTGACTGCAGTAATAAAGTAGTAAACATTAATAAATGCACACTTTTTAATATTGTCTCCACTAAAGAATATTATTTTAGTTAAAAAATACATAAATGATAAATCAGAAAGAGATAAATATTACATTAGTCATTGTCTGCTTAGGCCAAAATAAAAATCAAAATTATTTTGAATGATGCAGTTGCCATTCTTTTAGATTGACCAAAAATTCTGTCCACTTACCTGTAAGGTCTCTGTGTTGTTAACAAGTGGATATTGTCATTACCCAACCAAAATTCTCTGGTCAGATCTCCAAACCCATTTTTATAATCATTCCAGCCTCGGTAGAATTCCCTGAAGTTCCAGAAGTTTTATCGATACACATTTTTTTATATTTAGATTTTTAAATTCAGCAATGAAAAAGTAGTGGATATACAGGTGTATAATGAATCAATCCTCTCTCTCAACCAAAATAAATGGCATGCATCCATTTCAGTCAATGGTAAAACCTCAAATTTAATTAGAAGGCTAGGTACGTTTCCTCAAAGTTTTCTGGAAAAGGAAATGGTTCACTGTATGGATGAATAATTAACATATCAGATAAATAATTTCATATTTGAGATTATCAAAATAAAAACAAAAAGTATAAGACATTATGTAGTGTTCTGCCTTAGTGAATGGTGTTACAACATCTTCCTGCCCAAAGTTGCATTAGTTTTATACCACATCAGACATGTAAATGCATCACAAATCATGAAAAACGGTTCTATTCAGTAAAATATTTTGGGAGTCAGATAAGCTGATCAGAATTTTCAGTAAACTAGTTCTATTATCAGAAATTTGATAGCCTCAGTTTTAATTTTGGATGCTAGAATTATGAAGTAATAAAATTTTAAAAATATATTAACAGGTGCCCCTTGTGTGTGTACACATGCATGTGGACACAATTGTGAATTCACTATTGAAATAAGATAATGTGAAAAAAAAACTTGCACGTGGTCAAAGTTCAAACATTAAGCTATTGTGACACATTTTGTTATTTATATATTTTCTGAGTCATAGTTATAGCTGCCATTTTGTGTATGTGTAAAAATCTAACATTTTTCAACCTGCGAATGTTGTTAGTCTCTTTTGCCAATTTAATTATGATCCATTTAAAACTTCAGCTACAATTTAACCTTTTGGGAGAAAATTTTAAAAAAAAAACATGCAACTATAACTAACTTAATCAAAAGCTAAAAAGAAAAAAAGCAAACTTGGAGAAAATTTTATTTTATTCCAACCAAAGAGAAATATTAATAGGTGTTGATATACAAAAGATGGAACTTATTCTGGTGTTAGTAATAGCATAGACATGTAGTGTTCATGTCATGACATCTATGTGAAATTTTATGTAGTACCATGGTTAAGAATAGCTGAATTTGTTTTATAAGACAAGTGCATTGCAAAACATTTATTTTATATATTTGCTTTTTTTACAATGTACATTGGCAGGTAAAATTTTAAGAACTAAAGCTAATTGAACATAAATTGGCATGTGAAATATGTAAAAATAGAAGAGTGATTTCTTGTTCTTTTAATTGAAATTTTCACTAACATTATTGGTAGTAAGTATTTTGCATGCATTTGATTTTCTTATGTGATAATGGAATTTCATGTTAACAAAAGCTCAAGAACGAATAAAACACATTCAAAATTTTGTCACCAAAATCAATTTTCAGAGTTTACCTGAGATAAACAGATCAAAGAATATCACATAAGTATTAATTACAACTCAACAGTACCTGTACATGGAGTCCATAAGACAAATAACTGTTTTATACATGTCAACTGAATAATATGGAACAATTGATCCAAATTTCTGAGATTTTTCATCTTGATAGCTTTGTCTCTTTCATTCACTAGATTCTTTATTGGATTCAAATTAGGGCTTTGAGCTGGATACTTCAAATTGGAATTTTCTTATTGTGAATATTGTTTGATGATTGCAGCTGAATATTTTGGATCATCATTATGTTGGAAAATCCAGTTGAGAGGAAGACAGTCTTGTATTGTTTTAGTGTATTGGTCATAATGTTCAGGTAAACAAAATAATTAATTAATTCTTGGATAGAATGGAGAAACAACTCCGTACCCTAATGAACTGCCTCTACTTTTGGTGGTCAGTTTTTTTTTTTTTTTCAAACAAATTTTTGCTGCACATAAGTTTGTCCATCTGATCCAAACCTCAAGAACTGTGATTCCTTGAACTAGAGGATCTTGGCCCACATTTTCAAGGTTCAATGGAGATGATTTTTGGAAAAACGAAGCTGAGCCCTTTGATTCTTCATGGAAACTAAGGGTTTTTTCTTGGCAACATCTCCCTTAAATTCAAAATCGTAAAGCCTTCTCCAAATCTTCTAAAATGTCAAACGATGCCTTGTACTGGTCCATTTAGGACAAATCTCAATCTTTGTTATCAGTTGGAGCATCAGTTTTTCAGTGTCTACCACTTTTTTGGTGGTCATTGTAGCTGCCTCTTTGTTCAGGCATTTTCTAGGATAGATAACAAGCTGTTTTACTGCACTCATCTGACTTAGCAATCTCAGAATATGAGTTTCTATCGATCTGAGCTGCTTTTGTTGAATTTAAACTGACTTGTCAGTTGATGTTGGCGTTCTCAAACTTTCATCGCTATGAAATTCTATCCTAATGTAAGAAAAGCGAGCATATGCAAAATATTTACTAATGATCAGGTTGATGTAAAAGTCAGTCGAAAGAATAAGAAATTGCTTGTGTAACGGTCCTGCTGAAATATTAATTTTTGCATATTTTACGTGTCAATTTATGTTTGTTCTGCCATAGTTCTTAAACATTTTGTCTGCCACTGTACTGTACAGGTTTGATATTTAATTAAATAACCACATGGAACTGTCAGAGTGTTGAATTTGATGTTTGTAGGTGACTAATGACCATATGTATTTACATGTTTATAAACAAATCATTATATATTGTATGTATCATCATCATTTGTCAGTAGACCTCAAGTGCCAAAGTGAAGCCTTCCAGTACAAAATTAGAAAGGTGATAGATCAGTTACTCTCTCTTTCTCTCTCATCCCACCCCACCCTTTATAATATTTGTACAATATATGAAATTACTTCTAAATATGTTGTATGTATACACACACACACAATAAATAATCTGAGGATCTTGTAGAGGTCATAAGACCATAAATTTACCGATTCTATAAAATTGTAATTTATTGTATGATATGCTACAATTGCTATTTGTCACTGTCATAAATGTAAATGCTGTGATAAAAAATATATCAAACATTCACATTTTTCATCAGGGCATGCTGAAAATATTTTTTTAGATTAATGACATTAATATAGCGAACATGCGTAACACTTGAGGATATGACATACTCCCAAAATGCATAGTATTTAATGAATGACCAAAATTATCACCAGTTGTTTAATTCACAGCTAGGAGTTCAGCCACACCAAGAGAACCTTTTGATTGCTTTTTTTTTTTTTTTTCAATGTAAACATCATGTGTCCTTGTACAATTGTTTAACAAATGATACATTAATGAATAGTTAGTTTGGCTGAATCTGGGAGCTGTATCTAAGTTTAAAGATTCTCTTTTTGTCTTTCCTTGGTAAATAACAAGCTAACTATTTGGATCTATCAGAGATTTTCAACATTGGACAGAAAGCATTTTCAAATTGGGCAGCAAAAATCTCATTTTGGAATTTGTTCTTCATGCCAGAAAACCATAATTATACTAAATGATTCAACTGTTTTTGTTATGGAAAGCTGAAGAGCTAGTGCATCTCCAGTCGAGTGTATACAGTTTTAATTGCACAAGGCAGGAATAAACCTGATCTATACTTTCAAGAAATCAAATAGCAGAGACATCGCTTTGACTGTTTAGTGATGGGATATGAAAAAGAATCTCCAAATTCCTAGTTGATTTCGATTTTTTTTCAAAATGTATAACTTGCAGCCAAGAATAAACAGATTTTTAAAATGTGAATAAAAATGTTTCTGCTTAGAAAAATTGTGTAATAATAATTGTTTCTGAATTATATATAGTGTTACTCATTTAAAAATTGGAAATAAACTATTTAAAAAAAAAAAAACACTTCTGTTTGACAATTGTTAGTTTGGCCATACAGCATTTATAACTTCAAACAATTTAAGAAGAAAATTTTTAAAGAAATGAAAATAATCATACTCATAACTACAAAAGTATTAACCTGATATCAGGTGGCATCAGCTTTAACATCCTTAAAGAAGCTTTTGTTCACTCCTCTGGTTCTGGATGTTATACTGGTGACACACACAATACGTTATAATGCCAGATAAGCACTTACCACAAATGTGAAGGGTTGAAGAATTTTTAATGTTACTGTTTGTTTTTTTTTTTTGGTTTGGGATGTCGTTAGATGATTATTTGCTAAGACAGCTATAAAACCTTTTAAAAAGTAATTTGATTGTGTTTATTGTGCCAGTGTTGGTCTGTGAATTAGTCTGTTGGTCCTCTGAGTCTAAATAGCTCTCAGTAACATCATTACTCTAGACATGAGAAGGAAAACTTACGTTGACCCATCAAACCTCCGTTGTATAACTGTCCACGTCTTGTCACAGAACACTGGAATGGTCACCTGCTTGGACAGCGTTATATTGTATACACCTGTCTTCTGTAGTAGCTCACAATCAAGATAGGTTCCTGTTAATAAATGATCATTTGTTGACACTAGTCTTTTTTGTTAATTCTTTGGGTGTTAGATTTAGTCGTTACTCTGCCAACAGTATTATCATCTATCAAATATAGCTCCATTTTCTCTCAGTAGGTTATATCTTGAAGATAACTGCCAAAATTTTTGTTACTTTGTTTTGTTTTCTGAAAATGTGCCGTTATCTTCCTCATTTCATAAGTTTTCTCTCATTGAAACCCTTAGTTTTTCTGATTTCATGTGTTAGTCTCTCTCTCTGAAGTCCCTATACTCTCCACCAATGAAATTTCTAATTCCACTTAGTGCATGAGTAGTTTGCATAACTGAACTTTCAATCTCTCTTACTTCACAGATAATTTGTATATGAGTTTTGTTGGTTTTTTATAAACATCATGGAGACATTACAATACATTGTTTAGAAAAGCCAACAAACACTTATCACATTTTCACCTAAGAATTCACTAGTGACTGTCATCTAATAGCTGATCGGCAGCACTGTCCTCTGACAAAACAAACTGGAAGCTAGTGTGGCTTCTTAGTGTACCTTTGATATAAGACTAGTACATTATAGCTGCCCCATTTCTTTCCTGCTTTTGGCAGTAATTATATATGTACATAATAGATTATATGTGAGCTATAAATAATTTTTTAAAATTTATTTAAATGGATTCCTTATATGGTATGTTAAGTACATAATTCACAGGCTATATACCTAAAAAATATAAAACAAAATTAATGTCACAAACTTTTAAACTACTGATTATATGCTTTCTTAGGACTACTTTGAATTTTCTTACAAACTCCTAACAAATATCAGCAGTTATTCATGGAATTTTGAACATTCTCTATATTTAATATCTGTACCCTAACATATGTTTTGTATGTACTGAATTTGAAGTATAAAATTAAATAGATGTATGTTCAAACCACTGAAATAACTTTTTACAATTTCAAAAGCATTGTGTTGGACTCTAAAGTGCTGCTATAGTGTTCCATCATTCTAATGTTGCTACATAATCTAGCCATTTAAGATGTGTTATAAGTGCTTTGCTCATTTCTAGTAAAGGATATGATTATGGCATTTTCTGTTGTAATACATATTACTATAATTAACTACTATGATGGTAAAGCTGTATTTTTACTCTATAATGTCATATTTTTTACTCTGGAGACTTTGTAAAAGCTGTATGGCTTCCTGCCTTTTTTTGTACTTACCTGCTGAGAGCTGTTCTAAGCTATCTAGCCGCCTCTTATACTCAGTAAGGTTGCTAAGGATTTCTTGGATGTAGCTCATTGTCATTTCATTTCTGCCACTACCCACTGAAGCTTGGTTGGTATTGTCACTTTTGCAAGAGTTCTGACAATAGTTTCTGACCTCCTGGAACTTTTGGTCAATCAGGTAGTCTTGGGAGCATGTAGACTGGATTAGGTTTCGAGGGATCTGTAGATTCAAGGAGCAGGTATCTGTGGTAACCGGTTTTGCAGACATAGATACAGGAGGCTGAGGTTGAGGAGGTGGAATTACTTTTGCAGGTGGCAATCCGAAAGGAGTTAACTGGCTACCCACTAGTGATAGAAATCCAATTAGACAAAAGCACGCATCCTTCGATTGTAACTTTGCCATGTTGACCCAAGAGTTGTTTATTTCAATTTTCCTTTAGCTACTGAAAGCCTATTGCTTACTGATTCTTTATATATATGTTAGGACTCTCATACTTGTGGCTTGTACAACCTCCCCCTCTTCCTCTAACATCATTGTAATGAAGTTTTATAAATCTTTAAAGTAGATGAAAGGAATTTAATCTGTTGTCACTTTTGATCCATTGCTTCATCCCACACCCTTTGGAATTTATCACACATGCATACAAACAAACATCATTCATCTTCATGATGGTTGAAGCTTCAAAAGTTGTCCTGACTGTACAACAAGGAAGTTAAGCTATTTATATGTGACCGCGCCTGACCAGATTGTCAACCCAAGTAGGCTGAACATCACTTACTGCACCTTAAATACTGTAGTATTTTTTATCATTTTTAAAAGCCAACTTGTCTTATTTGCTTGATGAAGGTTTATTTCATTTCCTATTCTAAATATCCAATATTAAACATAAATGAAAAAACTAATTTAATTTGTTGTTAAAATGAAATGTAAAATGTATTGAAACTGCTGCAGGATTTGAAGATTTCTTTTTCAATTTAATTTCAACATTTATCTGGCTTTGCAATCTAAGATTGTGTTTTGGTTTCTGGAGGTGTGTGCACTCTAAAACCTTATCACCTGGTTATTTGGCTATGACGTACCAAGCTTTTGATGTCAGTGGAATCATATAATGTCATTTTTTTTTTTTTTTTATAATAAGCTGTCAAAATGAGTTTATTATTGGCACATTCATGAATTTCTATGAAGAAAGAACTGTTTAGGTGAATGAGAATGGGGACTTGTTGTTTTTTTTTTTTTCTTTTAATGGTAGAAGATTATCTCAGCCCCTAACGAACCACTTTTAAGCACCTCCACTTGGGTCCCATATTTTGACTTACTAATTTTGCCATAGCCAGTGTCCTCAAGTCTGTCAGAAAAAAGAAGAGGGGCAAATATACAACTCTTAAAGAAACACAGATAACCATTTGCTCATTCTTTGAAAAAAAAGTGAAACATTAAATGTAATCATCATTGTGTTCTTTTAAAGTTCTTGAAGTGAAATCCAGTTCTCCACAAATACCTTTATTGATAAGTTAATCTCTTTTGTCATGTATACGTATGTATGTATATACACTGGCAGTCATAATTGTGGATTCAACAATGAGAAGAACTGCATAGAGAGAATTTTTATGAAAGTCTTGTGAGTTAAAAGTTCCAACAAACATTTTGTCTTGTGTATATTTTCTAATGTACATGCTAATATACATACATGTGACTTTATGTAGAAGTACATTGATTATTTATTGTGTATATGTAATGTTTAATTGTTAACCCCTGCTCACTGAGATCTATCATTGATTACACTGGACAACAACCAATTTGCTACTGAGGTAAAAGTATGCATCTTAGACTAATTCAAGTATACTGTTTTCAAATCTGAAATCAGAATTAACCCAATATGTAAGTATTTTTAGTTACATAAATAAATGGAAATCTAATGTTATATATTTTGAGTGTTCTTTTTAGTACTGTGTACACACAGCAGACTGTGCGAGAGAACCACGTGTTTCCTGCTTACATGTACACACATGAATACCACGTCCCATGCGATGTAGTGGATAAGTGTCGGTTTACACTGTTCTTCTCCATGTTTGGGTGTGGTAGCAGTTGCTCCATAAGTAATCTATAATTTCGATGTGTTTGGTTTATTTTATTGAGTAAACAATGCTTTTCTGTTTATTTTTTATTTTTATTGAGCTTTTGATACATGAAATGTTATTTTATTTCAGATTGATATGAATAAACAAAAGTGTCTGAACAGTGCAGACTGCTTTTGCTATGTATATGGCAAATGTATGCCTCATAACCAACAGAAAAATATCCAGTTGTCTCAAGATCGCACACAGGCACCACACTCATGTTGCACTGTTTGTACCTCTGGACTAACAAAATGGTTGAATGGGAAACGAATGTCAATGCCACTTGTTGTGCCAACGGTGTGGTGGGAGCTGAAAAATCACCTGAATGACTGTTACTTCTACATGGCTAAAGTGGCTGGTTTCACTAAGCAAAACAAAAACGAGATAACATAGCCCGATTGTGAGTCAGCACTAAAACCTGTGCCACATGACAAAGGCAATCCGATACTTGTATCACCATCTACTGCTAATATTGAAAGTGATGATGGTAGTAATAATTCTAATAAAACTGAGCTTTATGAATCAGCAGAATTGGAGTCAAATAAACAACTTCACCTGATCAACCTGGAAGAGTTAAATGACCTTGTCAGGGGCCTGGTGCTGTCTAAACAAAAGGCAGAATTGTTGGGCTCACGTTTGCAAGTGGAACTTTTTGGCAGAAGGCACGAAAATTTATCATTTTCATGTACACCATGCTAGTTTGGCAGTGTTCTGCCAGATGGAGAATAGTGTGTGCTACTGCAGTGATGTAAATGGCCTCATGAAGCAACTAGGATATGAACACCATTCTGATGAATGGAGGTTATTCATCAACTCCAGCAAGCTCAAGTCTGAAAGCCATGCTTCTCAACAATGGCAATGAAAAGCCCTCTGTGCCTGAGGCACATGCTGTCAGTATGAGAGAGACATACAAATCCATGGACTTCTACTGAAACTCACCAAATATGCTGACCACAAGTGGAACATATGCAGTGACTTAAAAGTGATAGGCCTATTGCTTGATCTGCAGTTTGGATATACCAAACACAGATGCTTCTTGTGCTTGTGAAATAGCCGAGACAATGCAAATCATTATATGATCAAAGAATGGCCATTAAGAACAGACCATAGTCCAAGAAAATTCAATGTGCAACATGTGTCAATGGTACGTTCGCAAAGAATATTTCTTCCACCACTGCTTATAAAGCTGGGCCTAATGAAGAGGTTTGTGAAGGTAATTAGTATTGAGAGTGCAGGATTTCTTTACCTGAAAGAACAAATTGGAGCGATTTTAGCTGATGCCAAGTTGAAGGCTGGAATATTTGTTGGATCACAAATTCGTGATTTATTTTCCGATCCAGTCTTCCAGTCCAGGCTCAACCCACTGAAGCTGGCTGCATGGGAGGCTTTTAAACTGGTAGTTCACAATTTCCTTGGGAACCACTAACCAAACAAATATGCCAAGTTGGTTCAAGATATGATAAAAGCCTTTGAATAAACGGCTTGCCGTATGTCGCTGAAGCTGCATTTTCTTCATTCACACTTGGATTTCTTACCAGCCAACTTTGGTACTGCGAGCGATGAGCATTGTGAGAGGTTCCACCAACACACAAAGGCAATGGAGACCCACTGTGAGGAGAGATTCAACTCCAACCTATTTTTGGTTTCTTCAGAGACAAACCACTGCTATTCACAAGCGTAAAATCAAGTACTTAAAGCATTTTTAAACAGTTAATGTATACTTTATACAATGTGTTTATGTTGTTCAATATGTTTAAGCTTATGGATAACAGTTACTGTACAATATGCAATGTGTTTACATTGTGAAATGAATTTATTTTTTGCAATTTTGTGATGAGCTTGATTTATTAATAAACAATGACTGAAAATGACATTTTTCTGTAACTACAAATCCTGACAGGCTGGGTCAATTCTGGCTTCAGATTTGGAATCAGCTGCTTGATTTGATAAAGGACACCTACATATACCTCAATAGCAGACGAAAAGTTATATTTTGTTGTCCAGTGTTATAAGCATCCATAAGGATATCACGAATAATTAAAGCTTATGGGTTGTGAATGCCTATATGCTTTGGTAAAAGCTTCCAGATATTGAACATTTTTTACTTTTTCTGTCTTTTAAATCATTGGTATGGTCCAATATATGAGAATTTTTCTTTCAAAAGTTAGAACTTTTATTTATTCATGCTATTCATCTTTAAAAAAAGAACAGCAACTAAGAAATAAACTTCTTACAAATAGGACAATGAATTGAAATTATATTAAATTTTACATTTTTCATTATAATTTCATACTTCAGGTGGTTTTCTTAATCATGTATTAAAATCAGTTTTTTAATTCTTTATTTAAAAGGTTTTTATTTAAATGTAACTATGAACAACCTAGCTAATTTTTGTTTTTTTACTTTAAGTGCTTGAGTATCTTTATACAGGTATCCATAATTATAGGATATTTCTTAGAGAAACATCAAGCATTGACACCTACGATGTCATCTGATATACATCAACATCCTTTTAAGTGGTTAATAAATCAAGTGTCTGATTTGAACTTAATGTCTTGTGATTCATTGCAAAGTAGAAAAATTGAGACTTTCAAAATGTTTTGAGCTTTTAAATGAAGGAGAAGGAACGCCTATAATGTGAGAGAATTTATTATTACAGATTTAGGGGATTATTTAGCAAACATCGCTTCCTTGAACAGTCATGGTGCTTTGGGTTATTTTGGCAGAGTAGTGGCTACTGGTTCTGTATGATGAACTTTTAGAGGATATTTTACATTAGCAATAAATCTATTTATATGAGCTGATGGTTAAATGCTAATTTAGTGTCTCGTTTATTCAGCAGCTTCAGGAAAACCTTTTTGGACAGAGTCACTTTATTCTTTTTCATCAAACCTCCATACTGATGTCGGCACATAAGGCATCCATCCACCAAAGGAAACCTGTCTGGTTTCTAAGTGGAGGGGAACACAGCACAGGGTAGAGAGTGTGTGTGTGTGTGTGTGTGTGTATCTCTCTCTCTCTCTCTCTCTCTCATACACATACATACATACATCAAAGGGGCTTTAGCTCTTTTTTTTTTTTTTAATGTGGGGGAAACCAAAAGTCCAGGAGAAAATTTGTATGGCCTTGCTGGTGAAGGTGAGAAGAAAACTTGGTAGAGGAGTATACCAAACTTAACTCATCCCTGCCAGAATTAAATCTTGGGCCCGCAACTTTAGCAGTGCAGTACTCTACCACTGAACCACTGCACTGCCTTGCATGCTTTACTGACAGACTTAATTTAATGAGTAATTGTTAATATGATTAACTTCAGTGGAATTTTAAGTAAATTTATAATGTCATTAGTTTTATATATGGATGATACAATAGTGCTTCTCTCAAAAAGACTACAAAGTACTTTGTCATAATTGTCAGATTGAGTTATATTGGTTTTGACATAACTACTTTTCCTACTCTCCCTTCAGAAGAGTTCATCACAGGATATCAAACTATAGTCTAATGTTATAATTTTGTGATAAGTAATTTGGGCATTGGAACCATGTTATAAATAGCAATGATATGTTAAAACTCTAGAGTTCAGTGTTTCTTCACTGTACATCAATAAAATTTATCATTTCAAAAATTATTATGCATCTTTATCAAAATAATTCTTGCTGTTATCGGATTGCCTTTTTGTTGTTGTTTTAGAAATGGCTCATTCTATGAAGCATCCATTTACTTGAAATCTTGCATTATTGGTTTCACAATTCTCAATAATAATAGAGATGGTATTCTGCCTCCATGGTTGGTTAGCATACACAATAACTAAAATCTTCGTCTCTCACAGTCACTCTGAAGCAAAATATAATTTCACTTTAAAGGTGTTACCAAAGTGTCTTGTGCAATGGGAATTTTTAATTTTCCGTAATTAATAATTTGTTAAAAAAAAAAAAAGAGAGTTTCTCTTGTTTTGGGGGGTGGAGAAATAGTGAAGGAGACAATTTGTTAAGCATATTACCTACCTTGACAAAAATTAGAAATTTAAAAGGCAAACAAACCACAAATTATCTATGGCAATGTAGTAATTATGAAAATTAATGTATGGATAAGCGGTTTTTCAATGACTGCTTTTCTAATATAACAGGATTTACTAAAGGTAAACATTTGTTGTTGTTTTTTTATTTAGAGTAGAAAAGCAGAAATTGAAACCCAGTATGGCAACGAGCAAGTAGATGAAGAAGAATCTAAATATAAAGAAAAAAATGCATGGCTGTGGTAAGTAATCATTGCTTGAAAAATCTTATATGTTTTATAGTATGCTGCATAGATTCAGTAGAATTTAGTTTTCTTACAAGAAGAGAAATAATTTCTTAGTTTCTTTTTAGAATTCTGAATAATACTAAATACAATGTTGTTGTGTCTTACAAGTATAAGTATATTTAAGTCATTTAACTATTTTTTTTTCATATTTGGTAAACTAAATACTTCTGATAGTGTTGGGAAAATTGTTATTACTTTATATGTATACATATTTTTTTCTTTAAGGTATACTATAGTAAAATTGTTGATTGCCCTGCTATACAAATTTGGCCACCCTATAAATGAATGTAGCTTAACAAAACTTGCATATTTCAAGTGTAAGCGTGTATATATTGGATGTCTAGTCAGCAGATAATTAACATGGATGTAGGGAAAACTGGACCATGTCAAATAGACTAGAGAGGGGACTCTTGGAGCCATGAAAGATATCTTGCTTAAATACAAAGAATTTCACCTTTTTTTTATTTACTGTTTTCCTCAACAGACTTATCATGTAATAATAAGTTCTAAGTTATTATGACAGAGCACTGTATGTTGTCTACTTCCTGTTAGAACTGTTTGGATTAGGTGAAATGTTTGATGTAGCAACTGTTAAGAGAAATATTGTGAAGTGATGCTGAGCACAGCAGTGTACTGACAAACAGAATGCATTCCTGAAGTACTGGATCCAAATAAGACTTTAAGAAAGTCAGTTTGTGAAAATGTTTACTTGTTCTGCTTAAAAACTTTAGAATTTCTCATAATTTGGAAATGGTGTTGTCTTTGCTTCTTATTCATATCATGTTAGTAGAAACTGAACATTATGGATATAATTTATTCTGGATGAAGGTTTTCTTGGAAGAAAAAATTTTTAATGGCCTACAGTGAATTGTTTTGTTTTTTTGGGTGTCATCAAAGTGTTTTATAGCAAACATTAATGTCTTCTTTTTTTGTTGTTTCTTCCTACAAAATGGATAGCTTAAACATAGTTAATTGCCCTAATAGCTGTCACACAGTTGAATGTCAAACATCTAGGAGTGTATGGTACTACCTTTGTGTTATGAACTCTCTGTTGTTGATCTGGTGGGAGGCTATGATTCTGAATATAATTTTAAGAAATCAAGTAAAACAAGCACTAATTTCTAGTTTCTAAATATCCTAAAAGGAAATGTCTCCTAAACTTTTCTGACAATCTGTACAACGGAGACAACCTTAATGAAAAGTATTGTGCCATCACTCCCAACATCAGCAGGAAGTTAGTCGCCTTGAACATTTTTAGTTAACTGACTTTAAAATATCTGTTATTGTTTAATTAATTTTTTTAATACATCAATACAATTATTATTATATCTCTGTGATTGAATTTTCCGCATGTCTTTTAGCACCGTCCTCTGGTCAAACATCAGAGGATATAGGTAGATATCCTTATCTACTGGTTTGTGCAGACACACTATTCATGGGAGTTGTATGCAACTTTTCATTAGCAGTAATGGAAAGACAAAAATAACTTTCTGAAATGGCAAGATTTGTTGAGAACCTTCACCAGTTGCAGTAAGTCAGTTCTTTTTTTTAAAAAGTGGATCAGGACAAATGGAGTTTGCAGATGTTTGCAATGCATTGTTTTGGCTGGCAACAGATGGTGCTATGGTGATGAAAATCATAGTTCGTCCTTGGAAAATTCAAACATTTTCACACCTACACAGTAAAGAAGTTAGAAGTAGCTTCTGCTGTTTCCAAGTTTTGCATCCAGCCAAATGTAATTCCCATTTTATAGAACACTGCATGGTGGTTAAAATATAATACTGATGTTTGTTTTCTCTTTCTCCAATCTCAGGGTTCGAGATGTGCTCATAGATATGATTAAGGGAACATCCAGGTAAATTCAACTTTATTTTATGCACTATTTAAGCTGGATAGCACTTTATGACACTAGACTAAGCCACATCGTTAACATGTCAGAAAATATCATTCAAACCTCAGCTTTGACTGTAAATATTATGTAAAGATAAATCTTGCTCATCTTTATGGACTTAGTAGATGTGTGATTTTTTTCAGTGGATAACAGTATTTGCAAAACATTCTTTGTAAATTCTGATTGTTACAAACCTACAGTAGACATCCTGAAGAAAAACCTACCAGAAAACAAAGTCAAAATAATGCATTCCCCCTGTGAGCATTAAGCCAGATCTATGACAGACACTAAATTATACCATTTGGTTGCAATGCATGTCAAATCAATAATAAATGTTAGGATTACAAATTCTTTGTACCTTTAATAATCAAAATATTTTTTAATTATTATAAAACCGGTTTTACTTATGTACTTGTTAACCTAACTAAAAGGGGAAAATAATTCTTTTTTTTTTTTAAATTTTAATTGAATTATCATATTTTAATTTAACTTTCATGGTTGGTTAATTTTAATTTTTTGATAAATTTATTTCCCTTTTAACCCACTCATTTTCTGGAGATTATAGCCAGAAATTTTATATTGTCTAGCAATATGAGTCACCTCCTAAACATAAGGCAGCAGATTGTTGTGTTTATTTGAAAAAAATAGAAAAAAATTATTGTGTAACAATATAAACCACCACCTAACCATGGGTGCAACAGAATTTTTTTGTTGTTTTGCTATCTTATTGATGATATAATAGTTATTAATGGAAGCTGATATTAAGATTATGAACTTTTGTGATTTTACCAGAGGAAATCCAACAATGCAAGGGAATTCCATCTTGGCTCTTGGTGGCTTGATCAGTGCAGTGACTAGATATGGTGCTTCAGGTGAAGATGCTGTGAGCTTAGAGACAGCCAAGGCCATGGAGCATAGGAGCCACAGTCACTGGCTAACTGTTGCATTGGATACCATTATGTTTCTCTGGGATATAAACTTTGAGCCTAAAGGAGACCTACTGAGATTCTGTCAGCAGGTATAAATTTTAAATAGTACAGATATTGTATTCATCAATCAGTTTGAGATCTTAAAAAAATTAATCCAGTTTATAGTTGTTATTGAAAGTTTTTATTATTTGCTGGTACAAATAAAATTCTTGATCCTATTCAAATGTTCATAGTTTTTAATAATTTTAGCCAAATTTCAACAGACATGGTGGCAGAAAATTTGCAACTATGCACATTTTATAGGTTTATTTAGTGATTATAAGTACCAAATTGTAGCAACCTTTTCTGTCTTGCTGGTCTGTAGTACAGCCATTTGTTTTCTTTTAGG
The DNA here is from genome assembly GCA_018389105.1 of Nautilus pompilius. Taxonomy (NCBI): domain Eukaryota; kingdom Metazoa; phylum Mollusca; class Cephalopoda; order Nautilida; family Nautilidae; genus Nautilus; species Nautilus pompilius. Next base: position 2,021,822 of record JACATO010000125.1, on the reverse strand, counting down.
AGATAGTACACCGATCAAAAGCTGTCTCTATATTAATGACTTTACTATGATTATCTTCTAAACTGTTCACAACTTGACTCAGCTGACTCTCATTAAATATTGATGCCTATTAGAAATTACCAATAACGATATGTTTAACCCAAAACATTACCCATACAACAATCTTGATTTTTGTTTTTTTTTTTTTTAAATCAGACATCAGCTGAGGATCGTAACCCATGCAGTCTGCTGGGCAGAGCCTCAGCTTGCCTTGCTATGTCTCAGGTGGTCAGTGGGATAATTGGCCTGGACCCAGACCGCATTTACCAAATGATGGCCATGCTGGCTAGTGCGCTCCCACATCACACAGAGGATGAGGATGGTGAGTCACCGGTAATCACCTTTCACACTGGTCTGGCTCTAGGGATGCTGCTCGCACAACTTCACAGGGATCACTTCAGCGACGTGTGTGGTACCAAGGTATGCAACTCTACATTTACTCTATCACAACCTCCACCTTTCAGTGAACTTTTAACATGTTTGTGAAAATTCATCATCATCTCAGATTCCACCTGATGACCCTACTAACTTGCAAGATGATGAATTAATGTAGGAGTACATTGCATTTACTGATTTGCTGGATTACTGTATCAGTATATGATTTTACATTAATCAGAAAATCTGCTACTATGTGTGTGGGGTTCTTAGAGGAGTACACTAAATTCACTGATATGAAGTCCATGAAACAGTTTATTAATATTCACTAAACATTCATTCTTAGTTGATTAAAAGAATGTTACACATGCCCTGTACAGGTAGCTACATCCTTTCTGCTGAGCAGAAGCACTCTGCCTGGACACTATTCTAACTGGTCTCCTACCACTTTAGCTGTTGCAGAAGCAGCTTCACTACCATTTCATGAGCGCTACAACTCCTGACTGCAGCCCTTTTGATAAGCTTTTAACATCAGGTTACCATGATTTATGTTTTCAACTGCAGGAATACCTGAGCAGCTTTGTTTGTTATATCATAACATGTAATTAACAGTTTGTAAATAGGAATGCATTCAGATTCTGCAATAAAGGTTTGTTTTTTAGATTTCTCTTATCTTTTTCTGTGTGATGTTATAAAATGGTCTCTTACCCTTTATTATATAACTTAGAAGACTCAGAAAGTTGATGGCTGTATAACTGCTTACAATTGAAGCATTGGATAGATGGTGCGAAGGGGTGATCCATTTGTATGAGTTCTAAAGCTTGCTGTCCTGATTTTCTGTAAATAAATATTAATTTAAAACTTTAAGTCATGGGCATCATCTAAATATGCAAATCTTTTGTGTTTTTCTTTTCACTCATCAAAATAATCTGTTTAAAAGAAATGAAATACACTTCTATCTACTGAGACTTGTTACTAATGTATAATGTATATATGTAACTGTTGACATTGAGATGGCTGTGTTTTGAAGTATATTCCTGCATTTGATTTTAGGGAATGATTAAAGTTTGGAAGTATCTGGAAAATCTTGAAGAATCATGTATGAATGAGACCTTCTGTAATCGGTAAGTACATTCTTTCAAAGATACAGTTTGTTTATTTTCACAAACAAATTATTGGAAATGATTTCTTCAAAAGAAACTTGTGTAATTATACAGAAAATGTTCCTGGATTTTATATCCTCAGTCTCAAATAGGAGTTTGTTTGTTTCTTAGATTTAGAGGTACAATCTCCAGCTTTTGTTATGTAATGGATGTCATTTGTTATCAGTTTGGGCCATGAAAAATCGATCTGATTGATTACTGCTCTCAGATGAAGAAATTACTTGCTTGTTATTTTGTAATTCATTTTTTAGGTGTAGAGTATTTAAATAATCTTTTTCTGGTTAGTTGTGTTTTTCTTCATTGTATTTTCACTTAACTGCTCATAGATGTTTTTCAACAATGTAGGGAGCAAGCAAGTGCCATACATTTGTCTAAACCATCACAAGCTTCAGCTGCATCATCTGACTTGGTGCTGCCATTTTGTTGCCATATGTGTTTTGTTTAGCTCACTTTTCTTACCTTGTCAGATCTGGTGCCATCTTGGGCCTGGGACTGGCTCTGTGTGCTCTCTCTGAAGAAGGAAAAACAGACTTGAGGGTCCATGTCATTTCTCAACTAGATAAACTTTTTGCCTTGGTACAAAAAACAGACACATCCCATGAAACTTTTCAGGTAACAATCGTCATTTCTTTGGATTACCTCAAGGAAGTGTATGCTTGTGGGTTGGGCTGGGAGTTGTTTTAACCACAGGTGTAAATTCTTTATTTAATAATACAAGGAAGCAGAATTTTCCTGAAAGACCTCCATGCAGTTGAATTATTTCTTTACTTTGAGCAGGGAATTTTTTGAATATCAAAATTAATTATCTTTTAAGAGTTAAAATCATCAGTGGTGTTTTCTCTTCAGGCCCTATGTGTTACAGTAGCCTGTGTGACCAGCATGAGCTTTGCTTCAAACATCATCCAGGTTAAACAGTTGAACTCGACCATGGTATGGCTCCACAACATCCATGAAGAGAATCCACAGGTAAGTAAATTCCAACTATTAACTAAAATATATATAATCTCAACATGTAAATGCGGATTAATTTCTTTCTTTTTAACTCTTTCAGTACCAAATTCTGCTTTCAAATACCCATCCATAATACTTTTTTTTTTTAAATGTAGAACTTGCACTTTTATCGATTTTAGTACAATATTTCACTTGCCCAGATTGTTAATAGAAGGAAATAACTGTAGAGAATGGTCTGATGCCTTCTAATAAAAATAATAAAGTTGGTGGTTTGGAAAATCTTAGGGAAAATGTGGAGGCTATTTAGAGAATGGTTATTCCTGATTTAAATTCTGAGAAAGGTTTTTGTTCTGAATAATCCTGCAGTAATTACCTTCTCTTATAAAATACAATTGCATTGTCAGTTTACTTTTTTTAAGAAAAGTAAATTCTTTTGATGGTTTAGCAACACTTGTTTGAAGTGACAGGCAGAAAGTCGTTACAGTCTATGCTGCAGATCAGCTGTTTTAGAAGATATTTGTTATTTTCAATAACTCTTAGCTAATATCTCTTTACTTACTGATAAGATTCTTCAGATATCTGGCTGTTCTCTTATTGATCACTTGAAGTTTCTAAAATAACTTGTATAATGCTATGGAGCAGTCACATACCATTTAAACCATTCTGTTTTGTAGTAGAATGTACTTGAAGAATAAACACCATAGTGATTTTCATATATTTATGAAACATGTATTATAATTTTTAATCCTTGTCTTTCTTGATTTTTACATATATTTATTGCTTATTGTTTTTAGCTGAGTGGGGTGTGTGTTGGCCTGGGTACTCTTTGTTACAGCCTTGGGAGAATTGGATACACTCCAGGATCTCAGTTATCTCAGCATCTTGCCACGCAATGGATGAAGAATCTTCTCTCAGAGGTAAGAAGACTGCATACATTAGTTTTCTTTCATGTATATGTCAGGTTAGCTGACCAGATAATCTGCATTTTTATTATACATCTGTGCAGGTATATTTTCTCCTCCTTTTTGAAAGATGAAATTAGCATTTAATCAAAAGAATTTATACATTTTTATTTGTAATTTTTTATATAATAACAAGATTTTCCTAAGTTATACAATAGTAAATATTTTGGCTCCTGCCTAAAATATCCAGATTTTTTTTATCGTCATTTGTAGACAAGAAAGGTTTAATATTTGTGAATAGGTTGATGTGACAGTAAATTTGTTGTTCACTTCTGGAATGTGCATGCATTGGTTTTGGTTGATTTTGATTCTATTTTAAACATTGTTTATCGTGGTGGCAGGGCCACAGAAAGCAGAGAGCAAAGGACAGCAGCTGCTCTCTCTCAAATTGGAATTAGGAGTAACTTATAGAACTTAGAATTTCCCACTAAAAAGAAACATCAGAATAATTTACACCTCAAAGTGCCACAAACAGATATCATGTCCATAATTATATACTTTTCTTAGTTATGCACCTCCTATATTTTTTTTTAGTTTTTAGCTAGACATAGTTGTAAGTCAGTGTTAAAAACAAGGCTATAGACAATGAGGCTGGGGATTACAGCTGGATAAAAAAATCAAGGGAAAGAACTCATGCTCAAAAATACTTTTGATTATATTACCTTAAATAAAGTTGCCAAAGAATTTGTGAAAATAAGAGAGAAAAATTTGTTATCTAGATATTTATATGAACCATATCATCATGTATAATATTCCTAATTATCGATGGGTTACTTACGTCTGTCATTGCAATTTTTATTGCCGTGTTTCTGAAAAGTTTATTCTTGCTGTCTTTAGACATATCTTTCATATCCATTGATGATACTATTTGCTTATGTCAGTGGTGGAATTGGGACCAGGAACTTCCTGGTTGTGAATTTGTTGTGCTGCTGATTGAGCTGTTTGAACCATTGCCAATTATTGCTGGAATTGTAGCTTTATTTAAACTTGCTAATCAATTTCTCCTTGAACCTTGGTTTTCTAGGACACAGGTTGGGGTAACCATATAAGGCTGAGTTCTACACTTGGTCTGCTGATGGATTAGTTGACCAGAGCCAGTATGTTGTTGCTTTAATCTGTCAAGCTCTCCATTGGGGCTCGTCAGCCAGAATTGTTGTTTTTGCCCACTTTGGCTGGTGGTTATTTCCTAACCAGATGAGTTCTGAACCCCTGAGCCTTGTGCGTCTCCTCTTACTGTTGCTTTTCACCAACACTAGTCTACTTGTTTTACCATTGTATGGCTGGAAACTGCATGGGATATTATACATGCTGTTCTTTATTCTGTCTGCCTCACAGGGTGTCTTAGTTGTGGACTAAATACTCTTTATGGTGGTTCTGCTATGAAACATTGCTCATGTGTTGTATGCGCTGTACAGTCTCAGCTTTTTTTGAGATGGGGTGATTATGCTCTAGGCATTTATTTTGGGTGATTTTGAGGTGTGTGGCTGCAAGCACTGTTGATGAAGTCTGTTGGTCATCCATTTTGTTGAAATGCTACTATAACCATCTCTATTGCTGCATTGTGAGTGATACTATCTGGGCAGATATTAGCCCTTTTCTTCAGGATACCCTTCTTCACAAGGCTGGATGATGTGATTCATAATCAAGATACCTACCAGTGTAAGTAGTCTTTCATTACACACTAGTATGGAAGCCATTTTTCTGCTTTTCTAGTAGAACATCCAGGAAGGAGATCTTGCTTTCTTTTTCTAATTTCATGGTGAACTGTATAGTGGGCCTTAGGATATTAAAGTATTCAAGAAGGCAGCATGGGTCTTCTGATGTTTCCAGGGAAGGTAGATATTATCCACATGTTTTTCATATCCAAGGCTTTATCCAAGCAGTTTTCAAGGCCATCTCTTTGAAAAAACAACTGAGAGATAACTTTGACTCTATTTGGGATGAGTCACTTTCAGATTCTGAAAGACTTCATACAGATGCTCCAAAGCTGTCCAACTAATCAGATGCTCTTCACCTTCTTTTAGGATTCAGAAGTCCACAAATTTTTTAAATCCAAAATTATTATAAAGTTTTTTCTGTGAAATTGTTGACATGGCTATCATTTAAATAGAATCACATATGATGAGAAAAATAGTATTCATTTTGATAAGGATTGGAAAGCTATTGTTCTTTTTGTGCACAAGTGAAGTCACTGACTTTTGATTTCAAACTACAATCTGAACTCAAAGGTTTGAAAAATCTTCATTTCAAAAATGTATCTACCATTACTGAAATCATACAGGTCATCAGAGAAAGCAAAGTTAAAGTTTGGTTCCTCGAGTTGCGCAACTTTGCAAATTATATTTGTCATCATCTGTGACCACGCACACTTTATCAGCATAACAAGGGGATTAAAAACTTATTTGTTCGGCACGGCTGCACAACAGAGACTCAGTCATTTTCTCATTTTAGCATCATATTCAGAAGTTAACAAAATTGTAAAATACTTTATTTCAAGCAGTAATACTAAAAGATGTGATTCATTTGCTCTTTTGGATATGTAAAACAAGTAAATATTTTTTCTTTGCACACTTTACACCTGAGTCATAATAGGATTCATCCATTTTCCTTGGTCTGGTTTCCTCCTTCAACTTTTATTCACTTTTCCATCGTCTGTGTAATCCCTTCATTTCCTCTGCCAGGTTGTTTATGTTGAATAAAGCCACGGTTAACCTGAGCTCAGCAGGTGCCCAACCCTTGTCAGACATTTTGCTTTAAAAAAAAATGTCTTAAACATATGATCTGATATACCTTGTACGGTATACTTTACCTGACTTTCTTAACAGCATAAGCACTAAAACTTGCACATTTGCGGTTTTGTATATTTTTATTTATGTGACAACAAATAAAGGTAGCAGGACAAGCATTCCTAACCACAAATCAGGCCTACCTTACAAAAATTATAAACAATAAACCATAGCAGCACTTATTAAATTGCCTATGCCAATTGATGAGTCAAGTATTGTGGTGCCAAGGACCCCGTAACAGTGTAACAGTGAGATGATGCAATGGAGCTTAATGGTGCTGCTGTTCATTAAAAGTGAAAATCTTGACATAATGAAGGGTTGAACTCCTGATAACCAGGCCTGTGCTGGTTGCAAAACAAGGGAATCTGGCAACATCCAGAAAGTCAGAGCTGACCTTTGCTGTTCTAACTGCTTTGCTTCTTTTTGTTCATCAATTTGCTATTTCTGTAAACAAAACAAAAAAAAAGCAGATCTTGAGTATATCATCAGGTTAATGATTTTATCTGAAGTTTTTAACACCAGTGTCTGGTTAACACACACCTGTTGGTAAATATAAATTTTATTTTTTTATGTATTTGCATCTTTGATTGTTAGTGAGTAACAGGTTACAACAATCTCCAAAAGAATTTTCTCTTGTATTTTTTTTGATTTTCCCAATTTTACTTCATATGTAAAAAGTTTGAAAATCTGCATCATATATATATATGGGTGTATATATATATATATATATATATATATATATATATGGGTGTATGTTTGTGTATAGAAATAATGTAATTGCAGCACTAAATCAGAATTACTTGTTTTAGAGGGGTCTTAATAATTCTATGGACATACGTGAAAAAACTAAAGCCTTATAAATTAAACAAGCATATATACCATATTTGTCAAATTATAAGTCAATTTGGAGTATAAGATAAGGCTAGATCAACTATGGTAGCTACCCAAATTTTCAACTGGTCAGAAAAATCTGTCAAATCCTTCATGGCTCATCGCATCACTGTCTGTAGTACTTCCACACTCATGAATATTAATGAGGTGAACATAGATATCATTGAACTACTTTCTGGGACAATCTTTCAGATAAATGTGGAGTTGAAATAGTTTTTTCAACATGGTTGCAATCATGTAGAGATATTTGAAACAACTAGAAACCTTATTGTCAGTTCTGGTATCAAAAGCTTAGCTTTTATTTTTAGTGACTGCATGAGAGTAGTGATTATCAGGTGACCTTATTCCATTTGCACTGTGTTGTATTGCCTATTTTAAAAGCTAAACTTGTCAGTTTTATCTGTCTTTGACACTTTTATTTGATTTTTGTGATATTACAGCACACTCAAATTCAGAAATTCAACTCTGAATTTCATTTTTGATAGCATGAATTGTCTGTCTTTTTTGGGTTCACAACTAGGCCAACATGAAGGTAAACACACACAGCTGTTTTCTGATTGGATAATTTGGTACACATCTACAGGAAACCACTATGGTGAATACTGTAGACCAGCAAAAGAAATGTAAAGACAGATCATCAGTTTGGCCTTTAGTCTCAGCTGTACAGTGGTACTAAGTCCATGACACATGGCTCATTGGGTTAGCATGCATTCCTCAAACTTATTATCAATGTTAGTCTACCTAGCTTTGCAGCTGACATTTGCCTTCTTGGTTTTCTTCACTTCACACCAGTCCCTAACACATTTCTCACTGACACTGTACTTCCTGTGTGTAGCCATATTACCACCATTCTCTTCAGCAAACTTAATAACTTCCAGCTTAAAAGCTGTCATATATGACTTGTGTGACTTCATGGGAGGCATTTTGAGATGAAGTAGAGGATTTGTTGGGGGTATTTATGTACATAATTAGTATTGAAAAGGATCGATGGAATGTAATTGGTGAGCACATGTTTGCTATTGATTGGATAGTTTTGCATGCTTCAGTGAGTGCATTGACGGTGAATTGCTCACCAAATTGGCAAATGTTCCAGGCAATAATTTCTTTAGTTTGTTTCAAATGAACAATTTTACAGTTCATATTAGAAAATAACACATTGTCATTTAAAAAATTTTTACATTAAAGCAATTTCAATGGCAACCTACAAATAAGTAAATATGGAGTATAAGTTGAAGCCCAGATGGGGGAAGGTATCAGTTTATATGCCAAAAAATTTGGTATTTAGGTAATTTGTTACATGAGAGAATTTCAGATGAAACCTGGCTTGGTATCATTATGCAAATGCTGTTTCAGATTGGTTTTATTTGAACAATGTTATATGGCTCTACAACAAAGTCAAAAGTTAGAACTGTATGCTAATTTCTTGTGCATAATGTTAAAGTTACAACTCTGCAAAATTTTACACCAGCAACAGATACATCGCTGTTTTTAATCATTCAACATTTCAAACTGTCGCATGAATTCTCTTTGTTAGAGAATGTATTTACATTATTTTCTTTTGTCATTTTAGGAGAGTGCCCCACCTCATAGAGTGGCTGCCTTTAATGGTCTTATGGCATTGATTGGGTCTGAAAGAACTCTTGTTCCTGTGAGTAGAAAACTTTGCATTGTTTTCCTAAGTAGAAACATTAGATTACAGTAAAAAATTGCTTTCAACCACCAGCTGAGACCACCAATTTTGTATTTAGCTTAACTCATCACTTGCAAAAATGATGTAGAACAGATAATTTTCTTACTTTCTTAATTATTAAGAAATATTTTTGAAAGGCTTTATTGAAAACTTAATAACAATATTCTTTACACTATGTTAACATAAGATTTTATATTTTTTAGATTTATTAGAAGTTAAAGGGCCAGTGTTCTTTAAGTAGTGTAGTTTAAAAATTGGTGTTATTTTAACCAGATTCTGTTTATATTTCTCAAACAGGTGCAGGAGAAAGGATCATTGATGGCTGCTGAAGTAAATGTATCAGATGTAATCCGGATAGCTTCAAATATTGTTCGTACTGGAGAAGATCTTGGCATTCAGCGGTCCGGAGCTTGGATGCTTGGACATCTGTATCTCTCTGCTTGTGAGGTTGCTGAATCTAGAGCAAGTGGTAAAGATTGTTTTCCATGGTTTCGTATTAGGCTATTTATCTCATGGGTGTGTTTTCACCACAAACTTGCCTTGCTGTCCTGTTAATAGTGAGAAATGTTCACAAATAAATGTCACATTATCAAGCATGATTTGATGCCAATTAAAAAAAAGGGTGTGTAAAAAAAATGGGAAGCACTTTTTGTTTAAATGTTCCATTGAATTAACAGAATTGTAGTGTTGTTGTATGTCAGTCTCAACAATGGAGACAGAACTGATGAGGGAGCATAGTGCTGTGCTTATCCACTAGAGAGCATTGCCTAGGGAAATCCCTACTAGAAATCTTCATTTTTAGACGTGCAAAGAAACCCACATCAACTGGTGATAGAGAATGAGAAGAAACCATTCCAGAGAGATGCAGCAAAACTGAACCAAACCCTGACCAGGAATCAAACTTGTGCCCTTAACATCTAATCACTGGGCTGTGTTTAAACAATTGACAATTCATGGATAAATGATTTTTTGATGTTTGTTTTTTTTTTTAATTGTTAATTTCTAACAATGGAGCTAATCACTTTTCTACTTTGTAGCCATGATTAGTTCCTTTATTATAAAGTTTTAAGAAGACAAGTAACTTGTACTACCAACTAACTGCAGCTAGCCAATGAAAAAGAAAAAAATAATAACTTGTCTGTTTATTTTATTCCAGTTCCTACAAGCTATTATTATATGGACAAAAGCAGTTTTCTTCGATCGTTGATTGATTTTCTGCTAGATGCTGGCAAGTCAGGTAGGTAGATTGGTTGGTTTGTTGGTTCGTTTTCTTAGAATAATTTACCACAGCGGTTTTGTACACGAGAGCCACTCAAAAAATGTGCATTTAAAGTTGATCATCTCTGGCATGAACACAGAGGAATGAAACTCTCCTCAGCATCCAAAGTGGGGTACTGTACATTTTTAACATGACTGACAACTTGGTTTATATTTGTAGTACACAAGGATGTGGATTGTGTTGTGTTACATTACAGGCCCTGAACAAATTAGTGCTGCCCATGTTGAGCTGGCTTTGACTGCCGTTCAGGTTGAGTGCGGACGGTTGCTTCCACCCATCAACTGGGCCAGAGTTTTGTCACCATTGATGAGGCTACAGTTTGGTAAGCTACTTTCCAAGTTCCAATAGGTTTAACGTACAGTAGACCTTAAACCTTCGACTTACTGTTGGGGTTAGGGGTTCAACTTCTAAGTACTTTGTAAAGGTCAGAAGAATAGGGATATCAAAATAAACAAATATAAGAAATTAGTAAAAAAAAATATAATTAAAATTAAATATAATATTTATCCAGTTTCCATTTTTATTTCACTTACAAGTACTTCACCTTACAATAATTAAACTTGAAGTATACACGGTAATATGCTAACTTAAAATTACTGCACAATAAAAATACTGTGTTTTGTTTATTCAAAACCATCAAAGTTTGGTGGTATTACAGATGGGGAATAAAGGCCTCCAAACACCTTGCAGAGCAGATGTGGTGAGCCATTCCACTCCTGGACCACTAACCTAAGGCATTCTCAAAATGTTAAGTTTCTCCCATGCTTCATTGAAGCTGTTTTTGTGGATATTATCTTCCAGTAAGATCAGTTTATATATGAAAAGATAAGGACAGTTAAAGATGGCAATCATACTTTGATCTGAAGGCTAAAGGATGGAGCTGGTATTAGTAGGAAGAAGAAGAAATAATGCCCTAAAATCAGGATCTGTAGATTCCAGAATCTTTCTGGTTGAAATAATGAGTTAATTTACAAGTAAGTTCAGATCTAAACCAGTCTTTAAGGATTTTGAGTAGTAAGTCATGCATTTCTATTATATACAATAGGCCTACAATGGTAGCTTTTACCAGAACAAAACTGTTTCATTAGTATCAAATATATTAGATATTGAGAAAGATAGTTTGTAAAGGTTTTCCTAAATCTTTCAGCTGTCTCTGTATTAGCACATTGGCTGCTTCACCTACTCCTAGATCTTCGCCATCTGCAGCCCATAACAATTTCAGAATCTGTTAAACCAGCCTCTATATGCTAAAGAAGTCTTCCTTTTATTTCCCTCAGGATTCCCCTTTGATTAATTAGCTTTCTCACAAATAATATTCACTGAGATTTTTGTACTTTCAAATAAAAAAATCAAGTTTTTAGGTTTATTAACAGAAGCAGCAAGCTCTCTTATCTTAACCTCAGCTTTTCTCCCATCTTTAACCATCATAAGACCAATGCCTTATTTTCCAGCACCACGAATATTTGGAATATTTTTTGTTGTACTTTTTTTATTTTATAAGATTTGGATTATCCAATGAGGGGAGAGACTAAGGTTAGAACTGGAGTACATCAGAAGTTCAGGCTATTGCTGTATGTGACTACTGATCACAGTACCATACAGCTGTCTCCAGCAGAAAGTTTAAGGGCCATTAAATGTACTTGTATGTAAACTTGTTACATGCTGTTGTAGATATTTTCTCTAAGCATTGTTTAACTATTCAGGGAGTTTGTTACAAAATCAGGGAGAATTTTTAATGTATTTTTTCTGATATTAAGAAAGGTTGTCTTCTATGACAAGATCAAGATTTTTATTTGTGAAAACATGGGATTTTCCCTTAATATTGTCAGTTAGTGCCTCAAACAGATTCTGAGAATAGCATAATTGAGTTTGAGCCACACCTTTAGAAATCTTAAGTCAGGTGTGATCTTTTTTTTTTGGTGTGCTACTGTTGGCTAAAGTTTTGACCAAATCACCACAAACTGGCAATGTAAAAAATCTACTGCATAAAAACATTGTACCAAAGAATAGTCCTTGGGACGAAGCCCTAACATTGACAACAGAAAGGGTTAACTAACTGAAGCAGAGTTAGTTGTGCTGCTGCTATTACTAATGTGATCAGAGGTGTAGCAAGAGCCTTGCTGTCAGTTTTTGTGCACATCACCTTATGACACTACCTCAGAAAGTTGATGAGATCTTAAACACTGATACATTCTAGAAATAAGAACAACTGGAACCTGTACAGTAGTTTTTTTTTTTTTTTCTTTCTTTCTTCAAATTTCAGGAACTAAGGTACAGACTCTATGCTTGAAACTGGCCATTGCCCAGAGCAGCAACTCTCAAACAGCTGCCCTCTTCCTGTCTTCGTGGCTCAATTCAGCACTTTTCATTTCACTCCAGGTGAACCAAAATTTCTGCCTAAAATTTGAGCTGGCATGACTGCATCCATTCTATGCGTAAACTTGTTTGCCTTGTCATTGAGGCAGTTATCTCCTGTAAATTTACGTTCTTGTAAATGTCCATTAGAATCTACTGTCGGTTAACAGCAGTACGTGAAATTTTCATATTAACTTTTCACCTTTTTAATAGATGCCAAGGGATTTGCATCCCAGTCTTGTATCAGTAATTTATCTTCATGGTTGCATCATTGATAAAATTAACCATGATTTGTGAAGAATGTATTGTGGCAGAAAAAAAATGGCATCTTTTAAAAAGGTTTATTATTTAACTCCTGTACAAAGCTATTTAACATTGCAGACAGACAGTCTTCAATAAAAGTAGCTTTGTTTTGTTTTAAAATTAAAATTCGTTGGTTATTTTCACGGGATCATTTAATGGATTTATTTCATATGAAATAAAATATCTATCATTTTTATTATCATCATTTTAGTATTTTGTTCTTGAATTTTATTCATTATTGAAAGAATGTTTAGCCCTTTCTTGATAAAAGGAAAATAGTTTAGCTGTAGGTAAAGGGAGATGACTATTTAACTTGTTACCTCTTGAATTTTGCAGGGGCAGGCACTTCTGTTTTGCAATAGTTGATGAGTTATGGCCCTTTCCAGTGTTATCCAGTTTCACACCTACAAATTTTGTCTTTAGTTTTGCTCTTGCTGTTAACTAGAAAGATTTTTTTTGTCTTATATGAAAGAGAGTGAAAGTTCTTGTCTTTCATCTAAAGTAAGAAGAATGTAGGTAGGAAGAAGGTGGACAAACATTTTCCAGATTGTTTGGTTACTGCACAGTGTTCAAGTTTGGGAAAGTTGTGTCTGTCTAGAACTGCTGAAACTTTGAGTGGTTCAAAATGAACTTCCATCGTGACCAAAAAAATATATAAAAGCTTTTGTTTATTCACATTTTCTTATAAACAGCTAAACCAAACATTTCATTTTCTCCCTGTACATGAACCCTAAGCAGCTTTCAACCACCTCTAAAGCAGTCACCATCTTCACAGCAAGGCTGCTGTCATCCACCCCTCTGGTTTAATGACTTGCTCCTTTATTTGTTTTTGTTAAGGATGAGAGCAGGGAGGTGGTGTACACAAATCTGCCAGTTCTGATTAAATGCCAGTCTGTAGAAGCCATCGGAGAATTCCTGGAGCATGGCTGCATGGAACCATTTGTCAGAGGTGATGAGAGGCTCCAGTTGTGTGTGCTGCAGGGTCTCAACAGCTCACTCATGGTTCGGAAACTACCTCAGGCTGTCACAGAGCTGCTGTACAAAACCGTGGCACAGCTTTACTCAACTCATCTGACCACATTTAAGGTACGCATCCACTTTAGCAGCTATGAAAACTACTGGGCACTTTTCCCCCATGTAAACGTAGTTTTCTGTCATTGTAGTTTACATGTTTTCTTAACTCTGTGTAATTAAAGTATCACTCTTGTTACCATTATTATATATTCATTGGGTTAAACATACATCCAATTTAATATTATTCCACTGTTGTTTTAGATTTCATAATCATTTGCAAAAAATTGTTTAATTTTTTTTAATAAAAGATTTAAAGATTAGTATGAAATAAGATTTAAAATGTATTATTAAGATTTGAATTTTTCATCTGTTAGCAGCAACAAAAAAAAGTAGATTGTTTGTTTGTTAATTGTTGTAATCAATTTTATACACTCAGATTTTGCATAAGTGAATAGATACCCACTCTTAAATAGGCCACTCTGGTCACATGATAAGCCAGCTTCAGTCCACAGACATTCATACTAGGGGGAAAGCACATAGTTGAGGAAATGGGACATCTCAAAAGCAGCATATTCTGCTACTGAGTGTTAACAGGGTGGTTGATTGCATCATTGATTCTCCTGAACTTGACATCCATGTGTCCTGAACACCCAAAGCCAAGAGAATGAGAACTTTGTTCTGTGAAGAGGAGCACAGAAACCAAACACTGGTAATTGGCTGCTGATGTGGCAGAACACATGCGAGAGCTACCAGACTGCATGGGATATGACAGAAAAGCAGCCAGACACAAACCAGTCACCAACTGCCATGCCCTTCTGTCTTTTAGACAATTGCCATTTTTCTGGTGAGTGCAGTTCTTCATAGTTAATTGAGTAGTTGTGTTTGAGTGAGGCACCTTCCAGCTTAATTATTTTTACTGAACTATCTGCAAAACATGAAAAACTATGTCAGTCTATTTGCCATGATGTTGGGTGCAATTTAGGCTGCTGGACTATTGCATTTGGTATTCTGTGAAGGAACTGTAATTCCTGCCTGATGCATCCATATTCTTGGAGATGGACTTTTGCCCCTCTCTGCCATTGGCCACTGTCTAAAGAGGGCAATATTTTTATTGGAGATGGTGCCCCAGCTTTGCCAAAGGCCAAGATAGAAAAAGGCAACTCTGCCCTGGCCTGCTCATATGCTGAATATGAACTCTGTTAAGAATGTGCAAGCTATTTGTGACCAGTCCCTAATCCAGTAAACCAAGATTGCTGATTAGGAATGCATCACAAAGTATGAACCACACGCGTTTTTCCAGGGCTCCAGAATAAACAGGTGCTCCTTCAAACTTGGGTGTCTATTTAATTATGACAAGTCTCTATACATTAGTTGGTAGCCATAAATATAGACTGGTCAATGAAATATCTTTATTTCTTACATAAATCAATTTATTAGTGCTATAGTTATGTGCAATTTCCTCCCACATCTAAAAATAAAGAGCTGTGTAACTATAGGTTTTTATATAAAAGACAGAAAAGAGTTAGACTTAGGAACAGCAAAGATGAAGATCTTCTATAAACTTTAATGGCTTTCTTTCTCTTAATATAAACCATAATGGTTTCCTGTATCCTTGTATAAACTTAAATTTAAAAAAAAAAAAATTATATGGATGCAGAAAGTCAGAAGGGCATGAAGCTTAACTCATGTATAAACCCCCTTTTGAGCACTCAAGCTGACAATGTGATTACTAAAATACCATTTTCTAATGTGTGATCTAGAAGGTTCTTGCTTTTAAGTTTCAAACTATGCCCCATGGTTATTTATGATGCTCTTCCAGTGTTTAGGAATTTATCTAATTGAATACATTCTTTACCAGGAAAGCATCTGTAGGCTAAACTAGGCAATCAGATCCTCTTTTCATGACTAAGGCTACATCGGCCCCTAGTGAGCTTTAAACCTCCTAATTAGTAATATGACACACACAGTTTTCATCAGAATTTAGAAATTTTTGTTATAATTCTTACATTTTATCTCAATCTATTTCTAGGTTTCAATTTTCCATGATAAACTAGTAAATTTATGTGTATTCCATCTGTCATCCCTGATCCAGGGGTTGATAATCTTGGATAATTTGGAAATACTTTATGGGTGATTACAATAAAAAGAAGCTGACTTCAAGGAAAACCATGTAATATAAGGGATTCCTGATGGTCTCAGAAACCATTTGGGTTTACTGAAGATGATTTCTATAAACACTACTTTATAAAATATATTATCAGCAATTTTATTAAATAAAATATTAGTGTGTCTGGCTGCTTAGGGTCATCATTCATTGACTGGCATCAATGCTACTATTTATAGCCAGAACTTTACGACCCTTTATGTGACTGTCTGTCCAATATACCTGATGAGATGTTTGACAGGATCACACTGGACGACTTCCAAGACAACACTCGCCACCTGAAGGGAACTTATGTACGATGCTTCTTGGTTGGAAATGGGAAGCAACCAATAGCCCTATTGAACAGCTGCATTGATGCCACACTGAACAGTTCTAAATGGTAACAAGCTCTGCATTGATTGGAGTGTCATGTTTTTTTTTCTCTCTGTGTAACCAATAAACTCACCTTCAAACTTGTGCATCATGTTTTTTTAATCGGAACTTGAGGTTCTCTGAGGCAAAAACATCACTCCTTTGAGACACCTACAGTTGCTTTTTATCTTAAGAACACTACTAAAATGGATAATAACTATTAACAGCTTTTAAACATTTTACGTCTTTGTTTGCTGGCATCAGCAGCTGAATGAAAGCAAAGAAATGTTTTAAAAATTTGTTTTTACCTGAAATGAAATGTGAAATTGTTTCTGCAACCAGGTAAACTGTAATAATTCTTCTAATTGTAATAAGCTTATTTTTTACATTTATAATTATTTACTTGTTTGTGTTATTTTTATTTTTGTTTTTATATTTATAATTATTTACTTTTCCTATCTTTTTTTTTTACAGCAACAGACGGCTAATATTGAACATCATTTCTCATTGTTTCTATCGATGCATGCTGTGTAAGAACGATTTCACAGGTGTTCTACCAAGGATGCAGTGGCTCCTGGAATTTCTTGGCCATGTGAAGAACTTAGCTACAGAGGCTGTCAGTCTGAGTAAAGACGTTGAAGATCCTGCTCAAGTAAATGCCGTCTTGACTTTAAAGCCTCATAGAAAATTTGTTAAACTGTGGTATCTTGAGACAACCCATTTAGTTTACTATCTGAAGTTTTATATGGTCTGTGTTAGAGCCTTGGTAGCTTGCCCTGCTGTATATATTCTACATAGTTCCCTGTAGATACCAGATATGGCTAATGTACAAAAGCCATAACAGAATCCAAAACCCTGCTCGCTTAGAATTAGGACTGAAGCTGAAATGTAAAACAAGTTTGACCAGTTTTCAGCATCATCTGGAGCCCGTGCAACTTTCAGATTTAAAATATTTAAGGATATTATTCTTAGAATCCTAATTACTTTATAAAGTATGAATTTGATTCATTTTGATTTTACTTATTTAAAAATGCTTTGTTTGTGAAGATATATTGTATTATTTAACAAGTTAACTACCAGCAAATTTTTCATGTGTGTAAACTTTAGTTTATCCAAAAGAGAGAGTTTAACTTTGCTTTTTGGAAGTCAGCTTAAGACACACCTGGCCTTTTTCCTGGTCAGCAATTCAATAGATATAAAGAAATTCTTTATCTTTCTTCTCCAGCATCAGTACATATTGTTGTACATTTTTGTTTTTACAAAAAGAAACTGTTTCAAAACTGCATATTCCAATGAGATTTTTAAAAAAATTAATAAATAGGGGTTTTTTCTACTGCTGTTACTTGTTTTTTTGTTGTTTGGATGCCAATTACGATGTTATTTGTCAGAATAAAGCACTACATAAACACTTAAGTCATTGTTCTTTTAATCAGAGGGAGATAACATTTAAAGGTCAATGATGGATAAGTAAAATCCTTTTATATGAACAGTATCCGTTATTTAAAATCAGAGCAGTGCTTTAAGATCGATTTAGATTGTCCTTAGAGTGCCATGTGTGGCCACTTTATACTTTTTTAGTTGGATGATAATATGACAGAAATTCTCTAGACTTTTTTCAGTAGTTAATAAGTTTTAATGTACAAAGGGCATAAAACACCATTTTTTTTCCTCTCTTTTGAAAATCACCTGAACTCACTTTAATTATATATGCTTATTGACAGGTGTTCGAGTTTGGCTTTCAAGCCATTGCGTGCAGTATCTGTCTCTGGACGTCCCCTTCGACATCTGCTGTTCTGGGGTTTGATCCACACTTCATGAGAACCACAGACGTCAAGACATTGAGAGACAGAACCAATGAAGCCAACACCTTGTCTAAGGTTGTCGCATGGGATTGGCTGAAGCTTTTACCTGGATATGTAACCAGACTGGAAAATGAACCTTGGCGGCAGATTCTTGGCAAAGTAAAGTTGAAACTGGTTGTATATTTGGTGTATCAAAACTTCATCATAACACAAACATAATGAATGTAAAGATTTGATTAGGCTAAAAAGATTTTACTTTCATGTAAGATTTATATTAAAACAAATAAGTTTAAAGGTTTGATCAGGAGGTGAGATTGCCAGGTAAGAGCCAGCAGAATACGAGAATTTAAACAAACAAAACCTGCCTTAAAGCGTTTCAGCCATCTTGAATGGCTAAAATAGTAATTATAAAAATATAGAGCATGCAGTTTTGTAATAAACTCTATTGAATTAGTTATTACTTACTGACAGTTTTTGTTTCTAGTAATGTTTCATATTTAACACGTTTGATTTCTGATTTGAAAATGTTAAACTATCAATTTAAAAAAAACGAAAATCAAACTAAGCATTCCACAAGCAGATATGGCACTCAACGGTTGAATATTAATTAAAGCTTAGACTTAACTTACAATTTGAAAAACTGTTTGATATAAAATTCTGTTAATTAGAATAACTTTGATTTTAATTAATACAGTCCTTCCTGTACCTTTGTAATTTTGCAACAAAAAAAAAACATTTGACCAAATCTTTTTTTGCCAGTTTAGTTAATAAATTAATTTTTCTTGTTCAGGTGATAGATTGGATGCTGATAATTTCTCGGTTACCAGATGACCGGATCTTGCCCAAAAGTAAACAGGTCTTGAGAAGTAAGTTGTTTGTTTGCCCATCCACATGATCGATTAATTCTATTTAAGCTGCCCCCACCAGGTGAAAGAAAGTACCACTTAGACCAGGCCTTGTGATGATTTTTCTTTCCTTTTCCTTTTAATGACACAGAAAAAAATACTATAATAAATAGAAGCATGAACCTAAATTAAAATAAAGCATCTTATACCATGTATCTTCTTTTTTAAAATATATATATATATATATATATATATATATATATATATATATATACTGTAGTTCTTTTAAGAAACTGATAATCTTTTGAAAGCTGAATAGTTTCCTGTACTGAACAATGATCTAAAAGGGAAACTAAACCATGTGAGACATGAGTGGGATTTACAAGGCATGCTTTAGCCACTGTGATTGATTTAAATGAATTACGCAGTACAGATGTGGTTGTATTTACTTAACAATTTGAGAGGTAAGGGATTTTGGAAAAATATTCCACTTTTGTGCTTTAGAATCTGTGGAAAGATATTTTAAAACTGATTACTTTTGGCAAATGTGTGTGATGTAGAGTCCACCAAAAAATGTATTATTACCAAAAGCCACAACAGCCAAGAAATGTTTCATGTGGATATTAAAGTTTTATTTAGAAATTTCCTAAAACAACCACAGCAGCCCTACTAGGCCTGTTTCCAGATCTGATCACAGTGCTTAGACAAGTTAAGGATTGTGTAATGGGATGAATAAAAAGAATGAATCAAACAACTATATTTCATACTATTTATGCTTAATTTTCAAAATCTAAACAGTAAAAATATAATAGTATGCCAACTTTGGCATTATTTAATCTTCGTGTGTTTTATTAAAGTATCCCTAATAAAAATTTTAAAGATAGATATCTAAAGGGTCTGAAGTTATGAAATAATTCTTAGCTCCTTTTTTTTTTTTCAGCCTCGTAGCATTTTGTTTAAGGCAAAGTGAAATCCAAGCAGTGGATCTGGGTAAAGCTGTTTTGTTTGTTGTTGCAGGTGCCCTTTACATGCTTCGCCACACTTCAGAGTTTCAAAAAGCAGCAGTCTGGAAGGTTGCTTTTGCCTGATGGAAACCCTCTAAACTTTACGCAAAGTCAGCAGCTGAACCCTAACCCTAACCAGCTTGATTTGTTTTATGGGCTCCCGTTTGAGTGATTTCCTCTTTAAAATAAAGCTAATCTCACAGAACACCAGGGACATCAGAACTGATTTGATCATTGACCTCAGTCAGACTACTAATTTGCCCAAATTTCTTTCTTTCTCTCTTTTGTTTAAATATCAAATATTCAAGTGTGTGGAATAACTGCCTTAAATAAAGCCTGATACCATTTCAAATGACAACCTATTCTGTCACTCAGTCTGGTCAGGAGTTTGATGACCAGCAGTGGCATGCTGTGTTCAGAGAAAATGGCAAGAAATCTGTTGTTCAACACTGATTATAACCAAAATGGTTCACTCAATATGCGTAACCTCTCTGCAGCAAAACCACAGACTTGGTTTTTTTATATTTGTCAACAAGCTTAATTCTATATTATAGTTAGCATGAAATGATGCAGTTTCCAATCTTGAACAAGTAATATTGGTATTCCTTTGGATGATGATTTTGACTGCTCAAGCAGGATTGAAAAAATATCAGCAGATATTTTGGTTCTGGTCTTCACACAAATTTTGTCAGTATTGTGTTACAGTGGCACTAGCAGCTTGAGAAGTGGGGTTGCATCTAACAATTTTCCTGCAGTCTTGAACACGACCATCCACTGAGTATAACAAAAATCCACTATAAAATATTTACTTGTTTAGCTCATATGAAAGTAGAGGCAAAAATTATCCCTTCCCTTGCTTCTCCAAGAGATTGAATCAGCTTTAGAATAAAATCAAAGCCATTAAGTTTTGGTTTCCAGAAGTACAGTGGATCCAGTTTTGTGACAAGTTGCCTTTAAATGAACCTAGAAATTCTCTTCTCTTTTTTTGTTTTTATTCAGTAGTGTTTTCATTTCAGGTAATTTGACTGAAAATTAGTCTCCTTTATACTTCATAAACTATAGCTACAAGTTTGAGCTAAAGTAACAATTTAACACTCCTAAAAATTAACCTTGTTATAAGGGAGACAACTATTTTTACTTGATATCCAATGAATTAATTTTTCTTTAAATTTTAAATCTATTTCTTATTTTTGAAACATTTTAAATTGTACTGGTAAGCTAGGATGTGTTTGCTGATTTGGAAAAAAATGAGTAAATATGTAGTCATGGACAGCCGAGGCTAAAATGGTTCTTGAATATTTAATGCCAAGATACACCCCAGAACAGATTAATAAAGCAGTAGTTTCCCTTTTCTGTTCCCATGGATTTCCTCCCCTTTGTTGATGGAGCCTTAGATAAGCAACTGCTTGGCTACTGTGAAGGTTCCAGGTAATTAGGACATTATTTCATCTATTCACAGACAGAAGCACCAACCACATTGATCTGTGAATACGTGCTCAGTTTGCTAATTAAAGGCACCTGTCTTTGGGCCAGTGATTCTGCATTTCAGAAGGAAATTTATTTCAAAAACAAGAAATATTAAATAATAAAAATTTATTATTGACTGGAGTTTACATTGAAGCTTAAACTCTACAGACAAGTGAACATGTAGTATCTCAGTGATTTTGTTTTTGTTTTCTTTTTTAAATTTCTTACTGCAGTCAGTTTGAAAGAGGGTTCAACTCCACTCAGGTGTTCAAAACTAAATTACACCACTCAACAACAACCAAAAAATCTTAAACCAATACATTTTCTGCTTTAAACTGTTTTTCAAAAAATATCACTACTGTATTCCTGGTGAGAAAATGGATTTTTGCTCATCTTTCTGTAGTGTCTGCTTTTAACATTTTGTTTTTCAAATTTTACATTTTTTAACAAAAACTTTACTGTAAGAATTAATCCAGCTTTTGGATTAGACAGTAAAATTTCACTTTTTCCAAACATCCAAAAACCCCAATTATCCCGTGC
The DNA here is from genome assembly GCA_018389105.1 of Nautilus pompilius. Classification (NCBI taxonomy): domain Eukaryota; kingdom Metazoa; phylum Mollusca; class Cephalopoda; order Nautilida; family Nautilidae; genus Nautilus; species Nautilus pompilius. The sequence goes on along the minus strand of JACATO010000125.1, from coordinate 1,999,841 downwards.
AAAGTTATCGCTGGTGTTGCATTTAGTCTCTCTAAGCACAGCAGGTCTGTTACCATGGCTTCTGCAGACTGCTGTACTTAATGTACAAAAGGTAGATGCTGTTTGCAGAGTAGAGCCTGGAGAGTTTCACAAACTTATCATGAATACTTAGAAAATCTCAACATCCCAGAGCTTTTAAGGGTGTTCATCATTTGCCACTTATTTACAAGACTAAAAAGAATGTGTGGATGGATAAAGGAATATTTACTAACTGGTTTCATGAACATTTTGTCCCTTCTGTGAAGGATCATTTCAAGACTCTCAGTATACATCAGGACAGCAAGGCCACCTCTTCTGCTACATTACTGCATTGGTCATCCTCCTGCAGAAGAATTAGTTGATGATAACATTATAGCAACATATCTAACCTATCGTCCAAGGAGCGATACAAAACATGAAATGCCATTACAGAAAAGAATTTATCAGGAAAACTTGTTAACTATGAGAGTAAATTAAGGAATTTAATATCGATGCTGCAGTGTTGATTAGAGTGGAGGTATTGATAACATGGCCTGTACCTGTCTACCCTGCAGCCTGGGAGAGAGGAGAAGAAAAGATAGATAAATTAACTAAATAGGAAAGAGAGAACATAATAAAGTATCATTTGTTGTTGAAAGTTAAATTAAACTACTACAACCAGTGTAGATCAGAAGACAAGGATGCAGTGCGTAAGGGAAAAATGCCCTGACTCGTGTACTCTGCCATTACAACGTTGTTATGACCTTTCATTCACTCCATCCACCACTACGGGTGGAACGCTTGTTGCTTGGCCGACCCCAGACACAATGCTGCCTGTGGTGGAGCGGGCCAACGCTGCTTGATAATGTCACCAAGCACGGATGTACTTGTGACTGTTGTGTGATAAGCAGACATTTGCTCAATTCTTGGTGGCATGTGTCTAAACAAGGCTAGAAATTGAAAATTCAGGACGACCATAAGACCTTTCAAGACAAACAGAATGTTTCATGTGAAGAGAGGGGTTTTGCCGCCGCCTCGTCATCGTTATACCACAATATAGCAAACAGTATAATTTGAATAGCCACCACAGTACTGCACATTCTGACATCTCTAACAGTTTTCTTTTGAAATCTAGAAAAATAGAGAGAAATTGCTATCTTTAAAAAAGGAGTATTTGCTGAACAAGACTGTTTTATGTTGTGACCAGAAAAAACTTATTGCAAAAGCATCCTATGAAGTACACAAGATTTTAGCTTCAGGATGAAGCCCTTTAACTAAAGCAGTTAAAGAGAGTATTTCAACAGCTTAACACATTATTTCCCAATTTCCTGAACAGCAGAGACTCTATGGGGAAACAATAGATTTACAGTTGTCTGACATGACTTGTGCAAGAAGGGCAGATTTTTCAGATGACTGATTTTCTATCAGTGATGAATTAAACGTGTGCCAGTGTTTTAGCTTGGCTCTTGGCTCTTCAACAGATCTAACATCTTCACAATTAATTTTGATCAAAACGATTTATAAAAGAACTTTTAACAATTGTACCAATGACAGGCCAAACTCAGAACAGGTGACTTGACTGGGACAAAACTGTAGCTGTGTACTGATGGGTGCCCTTCACGCTCAGCACAAACTCTGGTTTTGTTTCTCGTCTTAAGAAAGTTAAATTCGGTTTATTAAGCTACCACTGTATTTATCATCAAAGTTCTGTTAAGGCTTCAGTAGTGCAATGAAAAATGCCAACCGTACTTCAACTATATGCAAGCACAAGAACCCAACCATCACACTTTCCAGGAATATCTGACAAAAACTTAACTCTCAGTATGCAGACGTCTTTTATCATTCAGAGGTTTGTTGGCTAAGTAGAGGCAAAGTCCTGGAAAGGTTCTTCAAGCTTCACATAAAAAGTAAGCTATTTATTGCTGAACATGGGGCAAGTTATCCACAGCTGCACAATGTTGATTTATGGTACCAAACTGCATTTCTCTCTCTCTCTCTCACACTAATGAGATGTTAAGCAACCTTCAAATGGGGTCAACCCAGGTAGCTAGCAGATTTTTCACATTTGCAGAGAAATTGAAGATGTACATCAAAGAAATTTTAATTATGGATTTCACAATCTTTCCAAACTTCTAGCAGCTCATTCAAGACAATTATGAAAGCACTGATGTGATGCTTCATCCAATTGTTGTTCTGTCTACAGAAATAAATGGGCCATAGGTTCCAAGACTTTAAAAAGCTGCTTCATCCTTTTCACCTCATTAAGTCAGAAATAAGTATTCTTCACCATGAAATGACCTGCTAAAAGGCACAGGACTAGAGGGTACGTTCCAAGAAAAAATACATTTGGGAAATTAAGCTTTGGAACATGCTTCCAGAAAAGCATCCTCCTCTGTTATCCCATGCTAAAAAGATTCTATCCCTTTTTGTGTCCACATATCTATGCAAAGTAACTTTCAGCAAGTTAAACAAACAGAACAAGAATTAGTTATGTGCACTTTGACCAGCTACTTAAGACTAGGGTGTTTCAAAACTTTCAGCAAACATCAACAAAGTAATGCATAAATCTGACAGATTCCACCCATCAACAACAAATAAAGGTAAGATGTGGTATGTGTTTTTAGAAGCAAGGTAGCTTTTTGAAGGAATAAATCGCAATGAATCTGGAAGCATTTTTAAAATTCTACTTATAGCCCAATCAAAATTGTCCAGTATCACAATTCATGAATACCACTGATCTAGAGCTTGGAATGCATTTCAGCCAGTTAGTCTGAAAGGGTCTTTATAGACTGATTTAGAAGATGAAGCTGCTTGTGCTGGTTTCTCTTTCTCATGTGCAATGAAAAAATCAACCCAAGAACTTTTGGTTCTTGTTAAAGGTATTTCATCTGTCAATCTCTCAACTTCAGTTAGCTCCACTATTGACGTTGACAGGATCAGTAATGAAGATACTGATAAATGGCTTGAATGTAATCAAGATGTTCCTGTTACTACTTTATTGACTGATGACCAGATAATTGGTAGTGATCAATCCAGAATTTGCTGCTGCTCTTGAAGACAACAATGAACCAACAAAATGCAAAGTAACTTATTCAAACGCTGATAAAGTGGAATCTAAAACTTACTAGCCCCCTCTTGCTTGAGATGTCTGATGTATAAAGCAGAGATTCTATCTACCGATGTCTTTGTTTACTAGGCTTTAGCAAAGTATATACATCTTTTTGGGACATCCTGTATATATTTTTATTTCAAGTGAAGATTAGTTTCCTTTTAATATCATTTTATCTGGTTTCTTAAACCAGTCAGAGTCAGGAAATTTACAACTGGCTCATGGGGCACATTTCTGTAAGATGGTTAGAAAACTTAACAGTTCCCAAAACACTAAGTGCTTTTAAAAAAAATGTTCGGGTTTATGTAGTCCACAGTATCAATGTGTTCTTCACTGAATAAATATTCAGTATTTCTAAATGGACTTACTGAAATATCTTCAGTCACTATTAATTAAAATTTTTTTAAATACCAAGGGAGGAAGTTGGGGGAAAGTTCATCACACACAAACACTCCTTTCATAGCTCTGGTTATAAAAAAATAACAGCAGTGTTCAGATGGCATGAACTTCACACATCACAGCCAAATGCCCATTGTCTTCTGATAAAAAATACTCCACAAAGGAAAAATAAGAAAAACAGGCCACAAGAGACATTATGTACAATACCACAAACAAGCCCATGGATGACATGTCAATCTTAAAAGCAAGAACTGCATATCTTAAGTTAGAATATTTTTGGTTTGTTTGTTTTTAATATCTCAAGCATTGGAATCTGCATTTTCTTTTTAAATAGGAAGAATTATCTTCATTTATACTACATATATGAAAATCAGTTATACAAATTAGCCAACAAAATTAATTTTCCCAAATGTGTGCTTAACACACAAGGACACTTGCAGACAAATATACAAATTTTAAAGCATTCTTAAAATTGTATTATTTACAGTATATGACAGTAAACATCATGTTCTTAATATATAATTCAGTGAATCTGTAGTTCCCTGCCATAGGAAAATGAGCGCCTACTAAAACAATGGAATGCTTCATTTTACCCACAACCCTTGTCATTGGCATAAAGGTGCAACAAGACTTATACCATTGTGGATAGGTACCACTAGCAAATGGTTCAGCAGAACCCCCTGCTTACAAAGTCAATATCAAAATCTGAGACACCGTAAAAGAGGTTTCTGCCATTATTTCTGCAAAATTGGGGACAATGCATACAGGAAAATGTGACCAAAGATTCTTTGCATGTCTAGCAATACTACTAACTATTGGTGGCAAAAACTGCACAAAGTGTTAAATGATTCCAAACCAAACTGGGTTCATTGGGCCCGCATTCTGAAAACTGTGGCCATAGCAAATACAAATTTTCATGTTTTTTCTCTCTTTGTACCAGTTAATCGTTTCAAAATGTTTCAAATATGCTCATTTTTATTTGGCAAGGCAATGTACACTTGATTAATAGAAATGAGATTACTTCCCTGTACTAACAAATATATATATATTTCTTAGCATTGTTTCTTTTCTGAAAAGACATCTTATTATCTTTCTCTCAAAGTAATGTTCGAACTTTTACTTGATTGGACTGCGGGTTTAAACCATACAGTAACTTGATCAAAATTTGCATAAATATAAAACAAAAAAGCAGCATAAGACCGTTTTCAGTGGGACCCACTTAAATAACTAGTGGTTTTAAAAAAATAACAACAAAAGTGCATCATTTTGAGAGCAAATTTAAAGCTTTAGCAGCACTTTCTTAGTAATTTAGATTTATCACATCTATACTGGTGAGAACATTTGAATCCTACTTGGAAAATGATTAATTGGAGAATCTTGTAGCTTCATTCATAGATAAAAACTGAAGTTTGAACAATGATATGGACTCAGTTTTGTTGCTTTACGTCAAGGGTTTAAAAATTAAATGGCACCAATAAGAAATCATTTGCACATTTTTTTTTTTTAAATGGCCATGAATTTCAGTTAAAAGGATTGAAAAATTATTTGGGAGGGAAATAAGGACCAAAATCTCACTAACATTAATGGTGCAAATTCTGATGTTTCATATACCGTGAAGGAAAAATTGCATGACTAATGCTACCTTCTTTGCAGAGTCATTTCCAAAATGTTGAGCTCACATCAGATTTAACAGAGAAATACGTTACTAGATTATAGTCCAGCACCATAAAAATTGATTCATAAATTTAATTACTACTAGAATTTTCTCAACAAAATGTATGCACCTAGCAGTAATATTTTAATGGATGCTGGTCAGAAAAACCCCGTTTTTAAACTGAAGTTTGAAGCGAGGCTGATCCAAAAATCATTCCTGAACAGTTAAATGATGATGAGTGCATTCAGGTCTAAAACATTTCCTCAGAATCCATCAAGACTAACAAATCATCTGCCACCCAATTCGTGCCATATATTTAGTGGGCAGTGGTTTACCTGACAGCCATAAATGCCAGCTGTTTTTTTTTTTTTTAGTAAAAACCATACCTGAAAATACATATTTGCTCATAATAATAAAACTGAGGGGAAAAAAGGGGCCTCCAAAAAAAAAACTTTAAAATGTTTTAAAGTACCTATAGAGTAAGGCGAGGGAACTTAAAAGTACAAATGAAACGCTAGATTTGTATAATACTAAATCACATCAAGATTACTGAGAGAAAGTAATTTTTCTTCTTTCATTTCCAACATGAAAATTATAATTTTTCGGATATTAACAAACTAAAGGGGGAAAAAAAATTGTATATTCTAAAATAGCCCCACCTCCAGCACAAATGAGAATTTTAACTATTTCATTGTTTTTAGAGAGACATTTTAGAGCAACCACAGGCTATGTTGGTAATATACCGATTTTGGATGTCTATAAGAGGCTTCAAGATAAAAAGGCTTCTTTTTTGTCAGAATTCTGTCCTGCCAATCTCATAAAGAGCATGATAGTCACCTAAAAACGTATTTGCTTACGCAAGAGAAGTGATCTGTCCCCGATGTCCTATTAGCAGAGGGAGAATTGGGATTTATTTCTTTGTCGCAACTATTAACATTTTAACAGAAATTGTGCAAAAAGCGAACATATTTTACTACTTGTTATGGCGCATTGTATCTTTGTTAGTTATAACTGGAAGCAATTTACACAAAAAACACGAACTTAAAATGGTTGTACAGCAGTCTTTTCCTACAAGATTTTAAAATCTTAGCATAGTTAAAGGAACTCAAGAGTGCAAAACCATTTGTATTTTATTGCAACCAACAAAACAAAAAAGAAAATATAAAGATACATTCTCATAATGACTTATGCACAAAACCGTTAATATTAATGTTGTACATTTGAAGAAAAGGGTCAACTCCAAGAGGCCGATTTATGTAAATTGTCATTAATTTTGACTTGACTGCTTTGATATTCTTGATAACCAACCTTAAATAAAAAAATATAGACATCCAAAATTAGTACATAACTTTCCATCTTCCACTTATTGATAACAGAATAACAGCTTAAATAGAATCAATGCATTTCAATAAAGGCTTCTGTTTTAGAGGGCACATGTCCCCGGTAAGCTATACTATGCTTTATGATTGTTCTAGCAGCAAGACACTGCAGAGTAATGTACCTAAGGGGTGACACATCATGAACTGCAGTGCCTCGTAGAATTTCTTCAGGCGTTTTACCTTCGTCATTTCGTACATCAAGATGTGCTCCACTGTCAATAAGCATTTCAATAATCTTAAAGGGACAGGTGAGGTTAGAGGCTGCTAGATGAAGAGCAGTGTTTCCTTCACAGTCCGTTACATTCACAGATACCCCAACCGTCAACAAAAGTTCTACCACATCCTCCGAAGGGAAGCTACACACAGGATAGCGACCTACATTAGTTGTTTCCTGAGAACATGCTAAGTGTAGAAGTGAATAGTGGTTTGAACCTTTTGGACTAAATTGAACCAATTTGTAAACATTCTTCTTAAACAAGTACTCCTCATCAGAACTCATTGTGTTCTGCTTCTGGATGCGACACATTAAGCACAGCACATGCATGATAATCACTAACAGCCTGTTATATGATTTAAAATCTCGCTCCAATTCTGGAATATTACATAAGTGCTCATGACCCTTGCGTAACTCTGTAATAGTGCGTGTGAATACAGCCATAATGTCCTTGAAACAAACTTTGTGTGTCAATCTGTGACTGTCAGTGGTCATAAAAGAAAAAAGCTCAGCAAATGAAAGGAAGCTGCTTTGTGTGTACGAACTCATTATTTCCAACACTTTCTGCTGCATGTCAAGGGCATACATCCACAGAACTATACAGCGATCAAAATTTCCCATGTCAGCATAAAGGGCACCACGATATCGTATGTAATAAGATGTGTCAGGGTGAGCAGGTCCTAGAATCCTCTCTCGAACCAATAAAGCCTGCATCCGCATGTCATCTGGGTCTGAAATTAAATCATCAAGTTGTTCCGGTAATGTTACTTCTATTGTGTTTTCATAAGCTGCAATCTTTGAAGTATTTATTGGTTTGGGAATTGGGTGATCTGAATCTTTAAACCGCACTTCCATTGCAAGTCTCCAAAACTTTAGGGCCCCCATCATGTCTCGTTTTTTATCCACATAAGTAGCACCAAGAAGCTCCAGAGCATTGATTTTTTCCTGCAACTCACATTCTGGTCTGTTGATGAGATATTCCACCATTTTTGTATAGCCAGCTACAGCTGCAGCTAAGAGGGGTGTCATCCCATAAGCATCTTTTTCCATTTTCGCATTGTGTTGTAAAAGCATTTTCATAATTTCCAAGCTTCCAGACTCGGCACAATCATGTAAAGCTGTATTACCTGCAAATGCAGATTTATGCTAGTTAGAATTTTTTTAAAGCAACCATGCACAGCTACAGTAATGATTTTTAGCTATCTACTAAGTTAGTACTTACAGAAAACTTCAGATGGGACAAAATGAGATTAGATCTGAGTCCAAACAAAAGTGGCCTTCGAAAAGGGTTGGCTGTAATAATGGAGTTAGAAGTATTTATGATAGATATTAGTAAAATAAACTTGTTTGTAGGAGCAAACACAAAAGTATCATTTTAATAGGAAGAGGATCTTGTTTTTGCACTTAGCTAATCTTTAGATTGTTTAAAAATAAAATACTTTCAAAAGTAATGCTAATATCAAGAACTTTGAAAAAAATAGTGGTTGAACACTGCTCTACTAATTTGTACTTTGATCAATGTATTCAAAATAGAACATTTAAATGACTGGTTAGTCAAATATTCAATCTATTCTTGCAATCAATCGTACAGTACACTCACAATTTACCAGAAGATGGAAAATGTATATCTTGAAAAATGCCCGTGGATTAATTAAAAGTGCATCTTTTTGTATAATTATAAATGCAAAATAGGCGCATTCATTCAAAAGACAAAACGCTAGCCTTCTTCACCTATGTTGTAACTGTCCTTCTAGCTGACCACTGCAACGACAGCGACAGCAGCTCACCTAGTATACTACTGCTGCCTGATCTCTGGTGCTGCCGCATCAGAGGAGAGATCAAGTGAAGCCTGCACTTTTCTAAACGAATATTAAGCCATAGATAGGCTTTTCTCCTCTTTCTTTCTGTTTTTTTTTTTTTAAACTGCACACTTGTTTATGATAAAATGGCGAGGGATTATATCTGGAACTGTAAGGGTAAATAAGACCAACCTACTGATGATATTCGTAGTTTTGAATTTGAAATATTACATCTGTAGCGCCAATGTTTTTAGAAGTCGGCGCCAGCTCGAATCCGACATCCGATGCGTTCATAAAGTTTGTGTTTTAAAAAATGTATACACACACACACATATATATATATATAGAGAGAGAAATACCTTTCAAACTTTTTCTATTAATATCAGCTCCCAACTTGAGTAAATACTCGGCTATTTCCTTGTGCTCTCTGTAGCAGGCAATCATCAGGCAAGTGTGCCCGTGACGATTGGCGATCTCTATGTCCGCGTTGTTGGCCACCAGGTACTTCACGATGTTCTGGTGGCCGTCGAAACAGGCGGCCCTGAGGGGGGTGGAATTGGAAAACGTAGTCTTGTTCACCCCGGCGCCCTTCTTCACCAGGTACTGCACGATCGCCATGTGGCCAGCCGCGGACGCACACCACAAAGGCGGAGCCCCTTCTATGGTCTCGCCGTCGAACATCACCGACCCCACCTGCTCGATGTCGGCCGCGCAGGTGTCGACCAGGTACTTCGCAATATCCAGGTGACCGTTCCGACAGGCGGCAATCAGAGGAGTCGCCCCGTTGGTCTTGGCGTGGACCAGCTTCGACTTCTCCTCCTGGAGCCGCACGTCCAGGACCGCGCGTAGTCGGCTCAGCTTGCCGTCCCGAGCGGCGTTGTACACGTTCTTCACGAGCATTTCTCCCTTCTCACTGGCGCACCAGGCCATGTCATCTTAAACCGTACACCTTTCCCCACCGTCACAACCCTGCCGCCGGGCCCTCCTGAAACGGTTTCGAGAAGCAAAACATTAGCGATGTTCAATCGCTTTCCACCACAACCAACAAAATGGCGTGTACTGACATCCGCCTTGTACCAAAACGAGGCTACCATCTCCATGTAGAAAAAAGTTACTTTAATTCCATCCGAAGCAAGTAAATCTTCTGAAAAAAATATTACTCGGTGCTGATCTCTTTATACATTATATATATATATATATATAATTATATATATATATAAGCAAGGTTCACATAGTCATGTCATAAGCCTACGTCATAATGCAGTAGTCAGAAATTTGGATTTAGAGTTATCTACCTTGTAGTACCTTTGATCACAGGTCTTCTTTACCTGTGTACAGTTAAATGCAGTAGTTATTATTTGTAACTTAAACCTGTCTAACAGTTTTGTGATCAGAGATTTCGTACTAAATAATTGTTTTGTTTTTAACCATTCTAAAACTCGCCACATTTTAAACTTTTGCAAGAGTTACGGTTTGAAAATTACAGAACAAACAGTAGAACCAATTTTTGTAATAAATGCCCGAACGTTTTAACATTTTCTCTATCCTTATGCTTAAAACGAATCGATTCCACTTTCTCTCTTTTAAACCTTTCCGCAATTGAAAAACAGTCTAAAAGTTTTCAATTAGATAAAAGAAATGGTGATAAAAAGCTGTTACAGGTAATGTACAAACCAGAATAAATTTCATCCAGAGGATTAGCAAAAACTATTCAAAATGCTGTCAAAAGTTTTTAGATTCCACTTAATATAATTAGATGATTATGTAGTCTTAGCTAAAAACCATTTGGTTTTATATTAGCAGTTGTTTTAAAAAATTTTAAGATCTCTTAAAACATTACAAATACCTTAGTGATGTCACTATGGAAAGATGTTTGAATCATCCCTATTAAAAAAAAAACAAACAGATTGGCAATTCATTTTTTTCTTTGGTACCATCAAAGAACACGTTAAACCAGAGCAAGAATCAATGTTAGAAAACTTGTTTGTTTTCAGTAGTATTTAGTCAGAATATTAAATATACATATATATAAATATTAATTTTAAGAATTGTCTAGAGACAGTTCTAAAATATGGGAGCCTTCTGTGGGCTATGATTGCTGCCTTTCTCACGTTAATCAACACCCTAAAAACATCGTTCAAAAAAATTACATTACACAACTTATAGCATTCTTTATAAATTTAACAAAGAGATAAGTATAGCACTACTGTAAACCTCTAGAATAAATAATGTAAAATCAATTATATATATTTAGAGAGTTATCATCTATCCAGACTATTAACTAGAAAAAGTATTTCTCACATGCAAAACAATCATCAACAAATCATCTCTGGTACCATTCATAGATTAGTAAATCATCAAGGAAGTGAATCTATTTATAAAATTTGAATTAGAAGTATGGTATCAAAATCAATTTTATTGTGTTCAGTATCATATGCAAAAGTTCATGAGTTCTAGTTTAAGAGAGATATATTTGCTATCTAAAAGTTATCAGTATATAAGGACTACTTTTTTGTTTGTCAGAATGTCTTTAAAAAGTCTTTAAATAATGTACAGATTTATTCCTTTACTAAAAAGCTTTAAAAAAATTTAAATTGCTGTCCTAGAAAGCACACACCCCACCTTAGTTTTATACCCACAAAAAATATTAAGACATACAAAATGGAGAAAGCTTGTTCTATTCAAGCCACTTGAACAATCCAAAAAAAGGGAATGTCTACTGTTCAAAACCACACTCTGATTCCAAAACACAGCTGGTCATTAATTACTACTACTAAGGTGGTAAGCAAAAGTACAAATGATACGATCTGTCTACTTTCTGTAAATAAAGCAACACCATTAACATTCCATTCTAACCTTATATATTTTTTTAAAGATATTTCTAAGTTTCTAATCTTTATAGATAATAAAGATGCGGGGTACTTTATTTTTTATAACAATAATAATAATAAAACCCACTTACTAGGATTCTTCATCAACTGATCAGGCTACCACTTGTCTAAATATACATGCAAAAGGAAATGCTGTAAATACGAAGCCTAACATTTCTTTTTAAAAGCAAAGATCATAAAAGTATATTTCTTTTTTATTTTGTCACTGTCAATCTAACACACAATATCTGCTTTTTCTATAAATATGCATTATATTAATTATTTAGCTGCTGATTTGCACTTAAAATAAATGAAATGATAGATGGTGACTAATTAAGTCATGATGCTGAAATGAATTTCTGCTTTAGTCATGAATGATGGAGAGTAGAAAAGGATTTTGTGGTTACCAGGGCAACAGTGCACAGTAGCCTGTCATGAATAAAGTGCTATTACTTTTCAAAAAAATTGAATTTTGATCAAGACTTTAAAAGTTAATTTTTTTTTAACTTGACAGAAGATACTTTCCAGTCTGGATGATATGGTCCATTCAATATCAGCTTCTTAATTCTGAACACCACAAAAACCCCAGATATTAGTGTGATGGGTTTGATAAGTTTGTGATGTGTTTATAAACATCTACTGCAGTGGTTCTCAACCTTTTTTGGGCCATGCCCCACCTAATCACCTCTAAAATCCTGATGCCCCCATGTGGTGATATATTTGAACCCAGACCTCTTCATTCGTACTCAATTGCCCCCCTTAAAAATCGAATTGCCCACCTGTGGGGCGTACGCCCCACGTTGAGAACCACTGATCTACTGCTACGTTGAGAACCACTGATCTACTGCTAAACTAAGTGAATGGAGTCTATTTACTTCTGGTCACCCTGTAGTAAAAACCATTTGACCATGACATGAAAAATAAGTATAAAAAAAAAAAAATGTATTTACCTCAAAGATATAAAATCACAAACATTTATTAAACTTTTCTGGTTGAGATGAAGTGGCAGTTACCAATGATTTGCTCTCCACCCACAGATATAAATGAATTTATCAATCAAAATAGGATATGTTTATAAATTTTAAAATGCACATATAGTATATTACCTGTGTAATACAGACTGTTTTAATTATATAGAACTGAATAAGTTTTAAAATAAAGAATTTTAAAAATCAGCTTTATTGGAGATAATCTTGCATTTCACTAAACAGCTTTACTTTCTTGCTCTTTTTCTTTGAAACTGTACATTTTTCTTTTAGTATCTCATCCAGCAGACTTTTTTCCCCTCTGCCTCAGGGACAATCACCATACAAAACCGTAACCCAATAACTGTTAGCTCCAGAAAACACTTTCTCCACTCTCAAGAATTTCCGTGCTACACAAAGATGATGTAGCAGATGTAGAACATACAATAGGTCCATCTCAAGAAAATGTAGAGCATATTCACATTGGTTTTATTCTCAAAATCTTCCATGCTACTCAAAAGAACCTAATAAGTTCATTTTGTATAATGTTATCCTGCCAAAGAAATCTGTGCTGCTGTTGAATACAACTTTGAGGGTTTTGATCCATGAGTGCTGTGTTTCAATTTTAAATCTGTTTAAAAATTAAGGAAATGTATACAACAGTGTACAGGGTACTAGAAGCTAAATGTTACATTAGCTATAATCCCTGATTATCTATAATACATTTATCCATGAGTATACAGGTGCATCTCAAAAAATAAGAATATCGTGGAAGAGTTCATTTTTTTCCATAATTTAATTCAAACAGTGAAACTTTCATATATTCTAGACTCATTACACATAAAGTGACATATTTCAAGCCTTTTGTTTAAATTTTGATGATTACAGCTTACAGCTCATGAAAATCAAAAATCCACTATCTCAAAATATTAGAATATTTCATAAGATCAATAAAAAAAAAAAAGATTTATAATATAGAAATGTCGAACTTCTGAAAAGTATGTTCATTTATGCACTCAATACTTGGTCAGGCTCCTTTTGCACGAATCACTGCATCAATGCAGCATGGCATGAAGGCGATCAGCCTGTGGCACTGCTGAGGTGTTATGGAAGCCCAGGTTGCTTTGATAGCGGCCTTCAGTTCGTCTGTATTGTTGGGTCTGGTGTGTCTCATCTTCCTCGTTGAGTTGGCTGGCCAATCAAGCACAGTAATACCATGGTCAGCAAACCAGTTACTAGTATTTTTGGCACTGTGGGCAGGTGCCAAGTCCTGCTGGAAAAGGAAATCAGCATCTCCATAAAGCTTGTCAGCAGACGGAAGCATGAAGTGCTCTAAAATCTCCTGGTAGATGGCTGCGTTGACTTTGGACTTGATAAAACACAGTGGACCAACATCAGCAGATGACATGGCACCCCAAATCATCACTGACTGTGTAAACTTCACACTGGACATCAAGCAACTTGGATTCAGTGCCTCTCCACTCTTCCTCCAGACTGTGGGACCTTAATTTCCAAATGAAATGCAAAATTTACTTTCATCTGAAAAGAGGACTTTGGACCACTGAGCAATGGCCCAGTTCTTTTTCTCCTAAGCCCAGGTAAGACGCTTCTGACGTTGTCTCTGGTTCAGGAGTGGCTTGACACTAGAAATGTGATACTTGTAGCCCATTTCCTGGGCATGTCTGTGCATGGTGGCTCTTGATGCACTGACTCCAGTCTCAGTCCACTCCTTGTGAAGCTCCTCCAAGTTCTTGAATCAGCTTTGCTTGATAATCCTTTCAAGGCTGCGGTCATCCCTCTTGCTTGTGCACTTTTTCTACCACACTTTTCCCTTCCAGTCAACTTTCCATGAATATGCTTTGATACAGCACTCTGCAAGCAGCCAGTCTTTTCAGCAATGACCTTCTGTGGCTTACCCTCCTTGTGGAGGGTGTCAATGAGTGTCTTCTGGACAACTGTCAAGTCAACAGACCAGACTGAGTGATTCATGGTATTTATACTGCATAAATAGTGATTTACTCAAACTCTAAATGGAATATTCTAATATTTTGAGATATGTTTTTTCCTATTTTTTTTTAGCTGTAGACCGTAATTATCAAAATTAAAATTAAAAAATGCTTGAAACATTTTAGTCTACATGTAATGAGTCTAGAATATATACAATTTTCACTTTCTGAAATAAATGACAAAAAATGTTGAACTCTTCCACGATATTCTAATTTTTTGAGATGCACCTATACTTATTACTGGTTTAAAGAAATAAGGATAAACTAAATGCTGAGGTAGACAGAACTGATTATGGTGCTAAGGCAAATAGACATGAAGACAACCAGTCCAGATAATGCTACATTTTAGCATATACTAAATTATTCTTGGCTTTATCCAAGAGCTCACAATACTATGAAACAACAAACCATTTTTAGAGATGGTGAAAGTTCCCAATACTGCATAATAATATAAGTTAAAATGTTTAGGAAGGCAGAAATTAATATAACTGTGATTATCCAATGGGGATCTGATGATATCACCTTATCCAGTAATTACCACAGATAACTGGAATAATGTATAGGATGAATACATCTGAAGTGCAGTAGGAAATCTTTCCCATTAATTCAATGTTACTGACTAGAATGAGTAACATCCTTGTTGTTTTGGTTTCAAGATGAATTTTCAATAATTTCTGTGTAAATGAAATTTACTACTAAAAATCTTAAAAGCATTGAAGAACAATGTATTTAGAATTACTATTGGTATTGAGTTTATTTGCAGAAAATTCAATACCAAGTGAGACATTTTTCGCCAAACCTACAACCAGAAACAAAACTTTGCTTCTTTTGTTTATATATATATAGTCAGATATTCAAAAAATACAAAATTTAACAAGAATATTTAAAAATAATAACAACAAAAGCACATTAAACACAATTTTGTAGTTAGTGACACAGAGATAGTTAATGTTTTTTTACATGGAAGTTACTGGCATTTACTGAAGAAAATGGACTTTACACAATGTTTGCTGACATTTTTTAAGAAAATTTTGCTTTACCAGTACTGGAAATTAGTTATCTATATTAGAAAATATGGCATGTATATAAGATTTAATGGCAGACTGGAACTTTTTCCTTATACAGGGTGTCCGTAAAGTTACTATACAGTCTTACAAGTTACTGGTCGTTGTTTCAATGCCGGTACGATGACATTTCTCAGTTTGTCCAGGTACCTTTCTCCTGTAACAGTTCCGTCGAAGAACTGTGGACCCACAATTCCATCAGACGATATTCCTGCCCAGACAGTTATTCCAGGCTGGTTCAATTGGGACGTGATCGTAAACTGGTAAGACTGTATAGTAACTTTACGGACACCCTGTATAAAGGAAAATTGTTTTGAAGATATTCTCACAGGATAAATAAAATCAGAATGTTTCTCAAAGAGGCGGCTACATGCAGCTGCTGCTCAGGCATGAAAATAACTTCAGTAGTAAATATAGCTTCACCTTATTAGCAATGCATCACACCTGAAACAATCAGAGATTACCTGCTAAAATCAATCAACATATCTTAAAGTTAGCCCCATTCCAAATGGCAAAAAATAACGATTTTATTACAAATCAATCAAGCATACCATTTACAATACCCCTTTTTTTTTTAATCTAAGCAATGCCAGAGTTGTTTTTCTGAACAAACAGTCAATCAGAATTGCATAATATGTAAAAAAGGATATCTGTAATGAATGATCATCTTCTGGATACAAATTTGCTATCCTTTTAAGATTATTTATAGAAACTCCACCTTCAATCCAACAATCCTTGCCAACAAATCCACCCTGGAACCTCATCTGGATCTCTTGGATACAGACTGGTTGGGGGAACTCCAGAAAAATCCATTGTGGTGATCCCTGCATGATAAAAAATATAGTTGTTGTTTTTGGATATCACGAAAGTAGTCATTAAATGGCTTGCCTCCTCACTATTAAAAGTATTCAACAATTGGTATTCCGTTTTGGTTTTTAAACAGTAAGATATTTTCTCAAGGATGCACATCTGTATAAATAAAACTAGGTGTTAAATATTGAAGTTCCAGATTAATTTTTGATTATATATATATATATATATATAGTTTTTCTGTTTTTGCTGTTTCTTTTTTAATATAAATTAATGTCTAAACACCATTTCTCAGACAAAAAATACTGCATATTCTCAGTTACAGTGAGCGCCTTCGAAACTAAAGACACTGGTAGCTCATTAAATGTTGCAATTTGATCTCACAGTAAAGATTAAATGTCAAGATAAAAATTAGCTGCATATTTACTCTTACCTGATCAGAATTCCAACAAGTGTCCTCTTCACCATCAAAAATATGTTTCTTGCCAAACTGTCCAATGTCTCTATTTAGAACTGAACTCACCCTGGTCAAAATATGCATCTTTTCTTAATACAAATTTGAAATAAATCTTGACTTACAGTGAAAGGTGTGATATATTAAAATACTTATCATCCAAGCAATTTTTTTTAGTTTATTTAATATATTTGCCAAATTTGAGTAGGTACTTCAGTATTACATTTAGTTTTATTCTTCATAACTGAAATTTTGTTAAGAATTTTAAAACAAACAATAGAAAGGTAAATAAGCAAACACTAAAAGATGTTTGAAATATGATTGGAAATTTTTTTAGCATTGATGAAAATATACTTAGTGACCTTTGACAGGAGGACTTAATATTTAAAAATGTAGTAGTAAATTAGAAAATATTGTAAAAGTAGGAATATCCCCAGGAAATAAGAAATCCTCTCTCTGTCTGTCTGTCTGTGTGTGTGCGAGTGTGTGTGCGCGTGCGTGCGTGTGTGTGTGTGCGAGTGTGCGTGCGCGTGCTGCTCTGAGAAGGTAGGACTAAGTGGATAGTCATAGCCACTGATGGCCAAAGCTATGTGGGAGCATTTCCCAAACTTATATCACACTAAGGCTATCAGTTGGCA
The DNA here is from genome assembly GCA_018389105.1 of Nautilus pompilius. Taxonomy (NCBI): domain Eukaryota; kingdom Metazoa; phylum Mollusca; class Cephalopoda; order Nautilida; family Nautilidae; genus Nautilus; species Nautilus pompilius. Next base: position 1,982,483 of record JACATO010000125.1, on the reverse strand, counting down.
GGTATATGTCAGACTAATCAGGAGCAGAGCACCTGATAAGAAAAATAATGTAGTCTAATAATTTGGAACAAATTTAGAATTAGTCCACTCTTAATCTATCCCCATCTCTAACTGGATCCAAGATATCTCCTAAAAATAAAATTCTGCATTTGCTTTTTAAAATCTCCCCAGAAAATGACCCTAGTACAGAACATATTAGTTAATAAACAGAGAATTGGATTAACTTCTGTAAATAATCCTTTACTTATTTTTTAGAAATCCTATGATAATAACAATAATAATTAGAACAGTTAACGTATAAATGATCTATTGACAAGTTTTCGCACATTTTCACTTCTTTAAATTACTGCAATGCCATCCATGGCTGAAGGCCTGAGTTCGAATCCCAATCAAGATAGACTCAGTTTTGCATACCTCTCTGGCATGGTTTCTTTTTGCTGTTCTTCACCAGCCAGCCAACCAGCTGTGTGGGTTTCCTCCCACATCTGAAAACTAAGAGTTTTGGTAGGATTTTCTGGGTACACAGCTGTGCGATGCGCTTTGAAGTCGAAAATCAAGACAGGAATTCAACAAAAGGTTGAGGCGAAAGTGACATTTTATTTACATTTACTCTGTTTATGGGGTTGGCGATGCCATAATGTCCTATTTCTTTTCAAATTCTTCCAGTGGCGGACTAACAACTCTGATATCGAAAAAAAAACCCTTTCCCCTATAAGTCCTTTTGAAGAGTTAGTTCGTGGGTGTAAACCCCTCCCCTCCCCTGTCAATGATACATCATATGTCTTAAAGAATTTTCCATTGTCAATACCATATCCTCCTGTCGTGAATTTACATGTTTCAATCAATTCACGTCTCAAGTCTTCCTTCCTTCAGCCTGCAAGCACAGATATAATTTACTTGGAGGGTCTTCATGAGACGAATTTCTCAATTCTGGAACTAATTTTGTTGCAAATTTCTGTACCAGTTCTAAATATTTCACGTCTTTCACAAAACACGAACTCAGAAGCAGCTCACAATACTCCAAAGCAGGCCCTGAAGAGAAGGACCCAAGTTCAACATTCCTTTTTTTTGTCTCCAAGACAAATATTCGGTCATTATTCCAACTGATAATATTAATACTACCCACTGTTTGTTGTTATTATTTAGGAATAACACGAAAGGGCGACCAGGGCTCACGAGTAGGGGGGTGGGTGGGCTATTACTATTACTACTAGCTGTCTCGGTGTAGCAGCTGTGCGCAGTCGTATTTTTAATACAAGCTGATTGTCCTAAGCATCAGATAATTCCTGCATTCACGTTAACCTAACAGGAAACAGAAACGCGCTTCCCTGGAACATTCTCTTAAATCCAGATACCGAACTAACCTCACAAGCGTTTTCTCCGAAATCAAGGAGGCCGCCATTGCGAACCTATTTGTGTCTAAAACATAGTCGCGCGCCTACTAAAGATTCATCTGAGCGGGTCCTGTGTAGGCTAAGTGTTGAAAAACAGAATTACCGAGTTTATCTACTTAATTGTCAGTGGTTTTCTTTAGTAAATTTCTAAACAAAAAAAAAAAAAAAAAAATGTCGTTCTTTGTAGCGACTATTAGTTTCTGAATACGGTACCTGGGGATCGATCAGGAAGCTCGGTATGGACGAGTTTGGGAACCGTTAGACGGCTTATCTCGGCTCATCTCTTCGTGGGGGGGGGGGGACTCGTCAGGCGGGACCATAGAAGTTCGAGTATCAGCCATAGTGTACTAAAGCCTAGAGGCATCCTAGATACTATAGACGGGAAGTAAAATCCAGAGCCGTGTCGTGTACCGATAACAATAAGACCGGTGCCATCATTGTGCGATGTAATAACTGTTATTGTTTGTCGTTCTTCCTTTGTAAGTTAGTTCGCTCTGTTGTCAGTGCCCGTTAGTGGTTTGTAAGCCTGTTAACGGTAAGAGGTTTGATGAATGGCACTGCCTCAAGACCGAACAGTCCTACGGTAGATGCACTCTAAGACACCGGAATAAAGATGGTGGGAGTCGTAACCATGGATTCGGGAAAGGACTGAAATACCTGTACCCACAACCAGGGACTTAGCCCCTAGTGTTCAGAATATTTTACAGATCAGACAGTCTAAGCCTGTAAATCCTTGTCTGTTTAGCCCAAAACCCATCGAGGTTGTTTTTCTGGTGCGCATCCTTGAAGTTTGGATGGAATTGGGGTGGTTAGTGTAGACTTTAGAAAATTTCCATCAGTTTCTTAAGGTCTAATGGCCAAAATAAGGTTGACCTTAGAACACTAGAGGTTTGCTTGTGGAATAAAAAAAATAAGCTAATTATGCATAGAATACAGCATTTTGGGAAAAGTAAAAGCAAGTTATTGGTTTGGTTTTATTTCAGAAGATGTTTCAGCGAATCCTATAGGATTGTTTTCGATTGATAACATCTTGTCTTGTGTTTTATGGTTCAGGATGTGCTTAAATGTGTTAGATTTACAAAGCATTTGGCAGGTTTCTGTAGAGGCTAGGCTGGAATAAAAGTAATGCAGGTTGTGTGATTTTTATTACCCATAAATATTTATTTGGAAAAAAAAAATGTTTTCTGTTTTGATATTTGAAAATTTTAATTATTGAAACAGAAGTAAACCAGTAATAAAAGCAGACATTTAAGTTAATTACTAATTTTCTATATACCACCTAGGTACTTGTACCCTGCTGCCACTCAAATCTGTATTACTCAGCACAGGTTGAGAAATAGTGGCCCATGTATCACATCCATACTGATCCAACTCTATGTATTTTGTATTATGACTATATCTGACTAAATATAAATTCAGTTCAATACAAATACTAGTACTTACCATGGTAGTGTAAGTAAGGTAAAAATTGAAATTTTATATGGAGAGTTGAAATGTGTACAAAAGATAGTATTATTATTCTTAATGTGTGTATTTTATACTGTGTACTGTATCTTTTTTATTTTACTGCTTTAAACATTTGCTTTAATTAAAGATTTTTGTAATCAACAAGACATTGTTTACATTTTTAAAAAAAATTTTAGGATGATATTAATTCAAAAGAATCAGAGTTGAGTCAGTCTCATTATTATGAATGCTAATAGTGCTGTTACTGTTGAGATTCTGGTTAAACCAGGTGCTAAACACAATTCCAAACTGGTAAGGTTTTCTGGGGTTTTTTGTTGTTTTTTTGCTTAAGCCTTAAATTTCTCAAATATCGATTAATTTTTTTTTTTACTGGACAAAAGTAAATTTTAAGACTAAAATGAATCAGCCTATATAACATGAACATTACCAAAATTGTTTTTTGTTTGTTTTTTTAATTATACATTTTTCCATCAGAAAACAATCACAATAGCTTATTTTATTGATGTTTCTATTATTATTATTATTATTATTATTATTATTATTATTATTATTATTATTATTATTATTATTATTGAAACAACCAAGAAATTTTACACTAAAAAGACTTAAATAATCTCTATAATATTTCTTCTTTCTCATTTAAAGGCAATGGAGAAGATTAATATTTACAGTTATAAACAGCATTAAAGTGCTTGTTCTTTTTCAGGACATTTCTAGAAAATTAATTACAGATTTCACTGCATATTGATTTCTGTTTTTGAATTTTTTATTATTTAAATCTTGATGATTATTTCAACCAAATGACTGGTGATCAACTATAATCAGTTCATTTTCACATTTAGACGAATTTGATGGTAGATTGGTGGAGTCTATAGATGTAGTTGTCCTATGACAAAATATGAAAAATATGGCTAGTCTTAATAAATTAATTTTTTTCTGGATTATTGTTTAATGTGATTCTAAATATGCTTTCATTTTTCTAGAATACAAAGGATGCTGTCATAATAGTTGTTACTTTTTACAAAACATCATAACCAAGCTCTTCTGATGAGTCACTGATTATTATTGATTAATCAGAATACTGCTAATACTGAATGCATTTAGGATGACAAAACTTGCTGCATCTGTATTGAGTGCCACTTCAGAAATTAAATTTAAACTTTAATTTTTAAAATAATTGTATAATTTTATGAAATTTTTATTTGCTATGTAAATATGTTTAAAATATACACTGGTGGCCATAAAATGAAATAGCCTACATTTTATATATTATCAGCTGTTTAGTGCATATGAATATATGTACATTAGAATATACCTTTTAGAAATATGAGATAGGCAACGGTAATGTGGAACTTTGATCATAAAAGACTTTTCTAATAAAAATACACCGTTTTGCTCAATGAATGTTTTAGTTAGATGAGACATTTGTACAAGATTAAGTAAATAGACATAAGCCTTGACAAAACAGATGGAAGGGTTAATACTTTGTGGTCACAGACATTTCATGGAAGGATAAGTTGTTTTATAGCTTTTCTTGAACTGGACACTGTTAACAGTCAACAGCAGAATAGTCATGCTTTGGACATTTCTTGCTATCTCCCATTGTCCAACCATGTAGCACCTTTTAAAGTCTATCAGTTCCTTGAGCCTCTCATTTATGGGATGTCTACTAAGAATTCCTCTGACAAATATACCTATTTTGTTAGCTTGCATATATTGACTGGAATGGCCTGTTTCAGTCTCAGTGGGTGTCCATTTGTGTCAAGTGTCTATAAGTATGCATGTGTTTATTTTAATTTTAACTATGCTTTATCTTTGGAGATTTTCAAACTTTATGCTAGTCTTTTGTATACAGATATCAGCAGTGGAAGCATTGATGTTCAGATAGCAGCAGCTCCTGTGGATGGCAAATGAGCATCTGGTTAAGTATCTAGCATAAGTCATTGGTCTTAGAAAGTCTAATGCCAGTTTTGATAAGGTGAGGCCTGATAACAAAATTTAACATCCAAAATCAAAGAGTTCTAGTAGAGATTTCCCTTCTGAATTCAAAAGTGTCAGGCTCTTCATGGTGTAGGATAGGCAGCACTATGTTCTCTCACTAGTGTTGCCTCCAGGCATTCAAAACTTTTTATTCTCAGCATCCACACAGGCACTGCAGCATCTAACAACAGAGCATCATTCAGCAGCATGTTTTCACAGGCTTAACTGTTGAAGCATCATTTCTTTGTTAGAATTTGCGGATGGTTGCTAGTTTTCTGGTGTACATTGTCAACGCATCCAAAAGGAAAAAAATTTAGTAGTAAGAAATCTGGAGAGGCAGGTATTCAAATGGCGGTAAAACACTTTCATTGCTATGCATGTTTTTAATGCCAGGCACATTGCTGCTTATAAGGAAATTGAGATCCTGATCACTGAAGTAAAATGGCTTGATAAGACAGCAGAAAGGGACAACCCTGACTGCCAATCCCTAGTAGATTTTCTCACGTATCTTGTGCAATGACTTTAGCCTTGAATTTGTTCCTCAGTTATGCGATTGTAAGGTGGGTTGGTGGTGGCAATTCATACCAGTGTCAATGCATCCTGTATCACAGCAACATTTTAACATTTCTAGTACCACTTCATTATCTACTTTAACTGATCAAATGATTTGAAAAGCAATGAAAACGTGACGTTAGGGAATATGTTTTGCTCTGCATGGTACTGTAATCTGTGAGTTTCCAAATGAAACATCCTAATATTGAGATACAAAATACCTTTGTGAGGTAGTGTACAAAATTGTGTAAGCATCCGTTTGGGAAATCCTGTATATTTTCTAAAAACTCACTAGTTATTAATTTTTTTTTTTAATTTTAAAGTAACAAAAATGTTTATAAACTGAATTTTTTTCTTTTTTTAATAACAGCAAAACATTTTCTGGTTTTGTTTTTTTATGAATAAAAAAATACACCTTTCAAAAAATCAATCTAGGTTTTTGTTTGCTTAATAAGTTTGGTAAAAATTGCAATATTTTATTATTTCTCTAGAACTTAAAATAAATACCCTTCATTACTGTTACAATGTAAATAGAGGTTCTATATCTCAGGCTTGCTTATATTAATATGTAAATCTATTATGGAAAAAATAATAATTTGTAGGCATTTAAAGTGATGAACTGAGGTGAGTTTAGTTTAGGAGGGGTCAAGTTTTGTTTTTAACCTCTGCAACTCACGAGATTTCATGCTCCCTGTTTTTTGTCGTCGTTTTTTTTCTCTTCTTTTCTGACTTCCCGCATCCTGTTTGTAGTACACCCTCTCTGCCAGTAATTGCTGTACCATGTCAGAGATCAGCCATTTGGTGATAGGGATGAACGGGTCGCCTGCTATTTGAATGGTGTGATACCGCTTATTTACACGGGTCGTTTGAAGTTGAATCAAATTGGAAAAGATTTCTGTGTTCAATGAAAGTGATTTCTCAAACAAAATTACTATTGCTATTCTTTTTTATATATATATAAAATAAGCAGTAAAGTTGTAAAAACTATTATATGAGCTTGGTTTTAAGCATGTGATACATGCATATCAAATATTTAATAAATAAACGTATGACAAACCAGAAGGCTATAACACACAAAATAGAAGTAATTTTTAACCTAAATGATCAGTTTTTCTTCTTTATATATAATGATTCTGTTGTTCATAATTTAAAAAAAAAAAACAAATAATAATAGTACATTTTTAAACTTTAAAGCAGTTTGGATCATTATCTAATCTCAAAATTATAGTTGAAGTAAAGGATTATCGGGGAGGCAGAAGATGGTCTACTACTAAAAGTATCTGTTGCGCATGAAAAAAAAAAAAAGTACATTACCAGAATTTTCAAATAATTGAAACTTCCGACCTCTCAGTCAGTTCTTCAAGTTCATATTCATTTCATATCTGTTTTTTTGTACATCTTTACTTACCTGTCTGGCAGCATAGTGAGGGTAGTCTTATCCTCTCACCAAGTCAGGTAATGGCCTTCAGTAAAGCCTAGATATAATAGCTACAGATGGTATTTACTCCTAAAGATGGTTACTGGCTGATGATGGGTAGTATTTTATGTGGAAGTCCACTTTATCTGTTTAGACAAAGAAACTGTCACATTTCTTTCTTACACGTGACATGACTGTTACTTTCGTTTTCGCTGCCTTTCTTTTCTGCACCATGCTATTGATTGATGGGTGTTTTGCTTTTTTGTATTTAAATATTCAACTAAATCAAAATACACTTGTGTAGTTATAAGAACGTATCTCAATTTTAGTCTATAACAACACTTTTTACCGATCTGATCGCAGATCACATTCTACAAGGGTGGATGTATTGATTTTTCTCGTGCACACACACACACACACGTGTGTATGTGTTTTTTTCGTTGAAGGTTTGTACCGTTTGCTCCAATGAATTGTCAGGGTTCTCATTAATATATTCATTATCTACTCTTACTCGTTTCTGCTGAATGAACTGAGTAAGAATAGATAACGACGATGATGATGATGATGATACCGAAGAGTGTGATATCTGGCCGATATCGTTATTTTTAATAGAGTAACGACGGCAGCGGGCTAACCACCGTCGGGGTATCCAGATCCGCCCAATATCGCCCTTTCCGGCTGCATCTTTATTATGTGACTGACTGACTGACACATCCGACATCCGTCGAATGGCGGGCACCCATCTGCCTGACTGCTGCTGCTGCTGCTGCTCACAATGGGGAAGATCGGGTTTTTCGACATCGTGTACGACAACGAAACGGGCGCTTTCGCTCCGGGGGACTTTGTCCAGGGCCAGATCAGGTTAGACCTGCTGGAGAAGATCAAAATCCAAGGTGGGTACAGAGATCGGAGTCGCTGCTGCTGCCCCCCCCCCGGACTGGAGGGGGTCTGTGCCTCCTGCTCACTCCCAGAGTCGGTCGGACCGTTCTACGCTACATTTAGTAGGCTGTCTGAAGCTCAGTGCATCCGCATCCCTAAAGACGTGTAAGCGTCGGGATGCTGCTATAGGGCAGCTTCCTGACAGTAAGTAACCCGCGTGGATACATCTAGTATTATCAGGTCCGTGTCGGGGAGAAGCGGCGTAATTAATAATTCCGGTTCTGTTTGCCCCTTTTGTTAATGGCCATTTAAGAAAAAATCCGTCCGACCTCTCTTAGCCAGTAGATAGATGGTACACGAAGCCCCAACGGGTTCCCTATTACCGCGTACCCGCCGAAAAACAAAGGTTGGTGGGGGGGGTGCTTAGGGTCCGCCGGGAAATGTGAAAGATGGTGTGGCTTACTCGCAGAACGGAGGCCCAAACATGGCGGTCTGAGCAGCACCGCAATGCCAGAACTTCGTTTATTCTTTTCGCGCAGCGATTCTGATTTCGTTTTAAAGGGGTGGATATGAGGCGAGAGCCGCAGGGGCCGGCTGCCGGCGCCATTATCCGGCAAGCCAGCGCCCCCACCCACCACCACCATCCGGAAATATCAAAGTTCCTTAATCAGGTCACGTGACCAGATTTCTTTCCTTGTTGCCTGGATTCAGAAATGTTGATATTTCTAAGACTCGTTTTGTCCATGCCGACGAACAGTATAGATAGACGGTTGTACTGATATATGGATGTCACCACTGATACAGTCTGATCGGCGATAAAACAACTTTAAAAGTGAATGTATGTTATTAAAAAAAAAAAAACAACCTATATTATTTATAGGAGGAGGAGAGAACACCTGGTTCTTTTTGTTGTTTAAGAATCTTAAAGATTATCCCAGAACTTTTTAATATCCTGCTTGCACTGAGGACATAACAGGATTTTAGCCATTCAAAAGGCTAATATAGTCTCAAAAGGATGTATCTACTTTCCTATAGCCTGGTTAACTCTGTGTGTGTGTGTGTGTGAGAGAGAGAGAGAGACATCCATACATGCAGATGTAAGTATAGGGCCCAGTCATGCTTGGACAGATTTTGATTGTAATTAAATTTTCGCTTTTTTCTATTTTATAAGTGGTTTGGAATGATGTAACTGTAGCTTGATTTCTTATTAATCTTAGAGAATACATTTAAGTATATTTTTCAAACCCTTGCATTATTGCAGTTGGCTTGTCAGTTATTGCAAAACACTTCTGTTTACTTGCATCAAGTTGGATTGTGGTTTACACCGGTTACAAGCACATTTATGGTGAAAAAGTTTGTACTTTATTTACTAACTTCATCTATATAGCACAGTTGTAAGTAGTGGGGATATGAATTGTGATTGACAAGCTCTAATAACATTTATTCAGAACCATCTTATGGTTCATATAAAATGGTACATCCAAAAGCATTGTTTTAATGAGAAGAATTTCCTATATATTCCAGAATGTTCCTGTCAATTGTCTCTAACACGTGATGGTTTTTAACACACTTTTTAGGTTGTTACTAATGAAGCATTTTATTCCTCAGGCATCTGGATTCAGTTCTGGGGCCGAGCTACCTTCAAAGGCGATGGCACCAGTTCAAGTTCTGCTTCCAGTTCTGGATCCAATTTTGGAAGTGATCCTGCTACAGAAACATACTACTACTATACGTTGCAGCTATATGAAGGAGGTGAATGTCTCTAGCACATCCACTTATAACAGAAAGCATCTATAACCTTGTTAAAATTTTTGTAGGGCCAAACTAAAAGCTAAAATCAAAGTTAAAAGAAGTATGAACTCTTACTGATTAAAAAAAGGATATTACTGTATATGTTTCCTCTAGTGGAAATATTTGGCTGCAAGAACATACTTCTGTGTCGTATGATTGCTTCTGAGTAGAAGTGCTAGGACTGGACTGTTTTGACTAATTCTTTCTGTTTACTGTGTGAAAGAATACTTCACCTCCAGTAGTTCTTTAATTTCAGTTAGCTTACTAACAAAATGTTGCAGTAAGTGCTACTTCTGACTGTAGCCATATTTCTTAAATAAAGTTTAGGCATTTTATTTATCTTTGATTCTCAGAACTACGCACACTTCCCATGATTCCACTGCATTAAATTTGTGAGCAGTTTGATTCATCACACCATCTGGCTGTTTGGCACTAACACATTCCACTGATGTAATGGAGAGTGTTTGCACACCTTTATTTGATTTTGCTATGGTGAGTTAAGAAACCATTATGACTACAAGACCAGCTTTGAGAAGCATGTAGGTTTTTTCAGCCACAATCTGACAGAACATAATCTTACTGGTAGTTAACTATTGGAAAAGGGGCCCATATACAACTAATTTTTGTTCATAGTTCTGATAATAAAGCTAAATTTTATCAGTGGTTATTTATTTGAAAAATAATTAACGCTTATTGCCCTAAAATTAGGATTAAAAACAAAATTAGTAGAGAGCAGACAAATAACCATCATTTTTTTTATTTCTGTTGAGCAGTCTTAACTCTACGATCGCTCTACACTACTAGTAAATAGTTCATGCATATAGGAAGCCAAGTCTGGCTGTTACAGGTGTAAGTTGTGATTCCTAATTAAACAGATGAGGCTATAATTGATATCAGGAATTACTGGTACTGTAACAACTTACCCCTGTAAATACTGGCCACAGTCTCTCCAATTCATTATTCAGATCAAACAGCATTAATGAAAATAGACTGTTTTTTTTTTCCAATTCAAATTTTATTTTCTTAGGGTTAGCGAAGCCATTTGTGCTTGCACAGTTTGAAGAGGATATGCAACTGAATGCAGGAGAACACAGATTTCCATTTGACTTCAAGCTGCCAGACGTGCCTTCATCTTTTAAAGCGAATCGCGGTTACATCCACCATTCTGCCAAAGCAACAATAAAGCGGCCAGGAAAATCTGACTTTAAACTTGAGAAAGATTTTAATGTCATTCGACCTCTTGATTTGAATTTGATCCCTAATGCAGTTGTAAGTTTTAATGTTTTTGGTTTTTTTTATTGTGGCATTTTCTATTATGAGAACGATAGGAACACTTGGTCCAATTCTTATATAATCAAGGCAAAATATAATTAATCTGTATTTAATTCATTCTGTGGTATAAGTGATGCACAGGCTGGATTCTGGCAGTAACTTTATGGTTACCCAATTTATTAGATTTTAAAAAGTAGATTTTTTTTATATATGTGCAAAATTGTCAAACACCAGTATAGTGTTTTTTTTTGTTTTTGTTGTTGTTTATTTAATTGAATCTCAGCTACTACTAAGGATGCATCTATATTTCAACTGAAATGTTTTGCCATTGTTTTCTGATTTGTTTTACCTTATTGTGAAAAAATATATATTTGTATATATTAAACTAGTAAATGTTTTATAAATTTTTTTATCAGACACCACTACACAAACAGGGAGTCAGACAGTCAGGCTGTTTATGCTGTAGGATTGGACCCATCAGTGCTGTTTTCTGCATCAACAAGACAGGCTATGTGCCTGGAGAACACATCAACATGAGTGCAGAAATCTCCAACCAGTCTGACATCCGGGTGTGTTCTTCAGTCGTGAAGCTTATTCAGGTATATCTCTCTTTTTTTTGCATTAAAACTCTTATTAATTTAAATTTTAAAAAGATACAGCATACTTTTCATTACATTTACAATATTTTTTTAAATAACTTGATGACATTATTACGTGTAGGGAAATTTCATTAGCAAATTTTACTTTCTAATACTTTTCAAATGTGTATGGATACTGTTATACCTCTTCTGTCAATAAAACTACAAACAACTTTGTGTGGGTCATATTTGTGCATAGTGATTGGTTGTACATCATATAGTTGTGCAAGATGGTGTATGGTATGGCTACAAAACTGATTTCTCACTTTAATAGAGCTTAAACCACAAGATGACAAACTCTGAAATATTTATGAGAATATATGATTTATTATAGGTATTTGATAATTTGTGGTTATTAATTTTAACATAGACACTAAATTGCATTTAGTAGTAGTAGTATCTGTGAAAACTGTGTGGACCCATTAATCAGGTTTCACAGTAAAACCCAGAAGGTGACATTTTTTTAACAATTCATGTACGTTAAAAAAAAAAGGTGGGGGGTATGGAACAAGATATCTGTAGATTTTAACAAACAAAAGTTAACATCTATATTTGTATTACCTATCACTAATTCTAATGCTTTGTGAATTAAATTTTTTTCTATTTAATGTTTAACAAGACCATTGTATCACAGTATAGAATAAACTAGTAAAATAATTTTTTCGAAAAAGAAATAAACTTTAAAGATTTTTAAAATCTTAACATGTATCCAAAATCTGTGTGTGTGTACACACTTCTGTCATAAAGCTAAAATGAACACCGAACTTGCTTCATCTGTTGTGGTATTGTACACTTCACGATTTTGCTAATTAACCTGATAAAAATTCACTGTTATTACATGTACATAGCTCTTGACAAATATTGATTATTTTTAGCATGTATTATATCATGGCAAGCATTCTGAGGGTACAGAGGTGCATATCCTTGCTAGGGCAGAGCATCCCGGTATCATGCCTGGAGAGAGTGATATCTGGAGTGGAGAAAGTTTGACAATTCCGCTGTCTACTCCTGCATCCCAACTAGATGGTTGCAATATTATTGATGTGAAATACATTTTAGTGGTAAGTATCTCAATGTGTATTTTTATTTTTGCAGGTATTTTGAATATAAGTATTTGCACCTTTAAGTTTTTTTTTTTCTTTCTTTTGAAAACTAATTTTTAAATGAAAATTCCCTAGTGGTAGTCAGTAATGTAAATGAGTTTAAAAGTTGTGTTGATGCACATTTCTCTTTCTTTGTTTAAGCTATGACAGCATCCTACCTCTGAATAGTTAGACTATAAAACCTCCTTAAATTACTTGCTGCATAAAATTAAATTACCTCACAATGTGATTTTCTTTCTTTATGACTATCGTTAGTAGAGAGAAGCTGGACTCAAAATTTCAAGAATAATTGGTGTACATTCTCAGATGCTCGTGAGTCTCAACAAGTAGTTAAATTTCCAATTAATTTTTCAATATTTCCAGCTGAAAGTGAAACTTGAGGGTACCCCATTCAACTTGGAAGTTCCTTTGGACATCATTATTGGTACTGTTCCACTTCACAAAAAAGCTCACATAGAATACGGAGTAGAACTTGCCCCATCTTCACTCAAAGGACCAATTTAACACAGCATAATAGTCAACTATTGTTGCTGTTGTGAATGAACTATCACCAGTCACTTCATGCATTTGTGTAATGAAAGGATTCTGTGTGAGGTATTCATTTCATTAAATGTATGTTTACAAGAGGCAGCTTCTCTGAGTTGTACATATGTCATCATTTTTGTCATATGCACATGGAATATGGCTCTCACATCTCATTACTATTAAACAAATTAGATGTGGCTGAAGACATATGCAGGATTTTTTAAAAAAATTGTGTATGGTATTATGCTTTTGATAAAAAAAAATAGGAAATGATTTAATTACAATAAAATATATGCATCTACAATATTTAAAGACCATTACTGATACTGAAATTATTAGACAGTGCTACTAAAAAACTGCCTGCTTTATGTGTCAAGAAAAATTCTCTTTTTTTTTACCCTTCATAGTCTAGTATATGTAATAATTGAGGAAAAAAATATATAGCTATGGTCAAACGTTCTGCATGACATTAGAACATTCTAATTTTGTTTGATATAGTTGAATTAAACTGCATTAATTTGCATAATGTTGTGTTAATATATTGAAGTGCATATCGCTTTATAGTCATCCACATAATTTTTGGAAAGATTATCTTACCATAATTACAAAATGCAGCTTTTGAAATGTAACATGCAAGTATATGATTTTCAAAAAGATCTTATACACTTATCCTGACAAGCGTTGCTGAATTATTAGCATTCAAAAGCAGAACTTTTAGAAGAGGCCATGGGTACACTGTCAAAGTAGATTTGAACTTAGACTTTGTTATTGTTATTTTTAGTGTCAAGAGCCGCCTTTGGCCATGACTAATTGTATGGAAACAAAGCAGTAGAGCTATTTTTCATTGTTTTTGGTGTATTTCTGAGTCAGATGTTAACAGCAAAATCGCACATTGCATGTGACAGTGAAATGCTCTTCCGAGATAGTTTTTGAATCAGAAAATTATCAGAATTACTAAAAAAAAACTCTCTTGCTTTTATGTATTTTAGGGATGACAACTAGAATACAAAATATGAAGTGTATAATTGCAAGATGATACAGGTTTTCTTTTTTGGTTTCTGAACTCTGTGCAGAGGATTCTGAAGGTCCCACTTAGTACATTAGAAAACAGGGTAATAACAAGGATATCTACATATATTTTTATGCTTTTAAGTAATAAATTGTCTTCCCCTCAGTCAGTAGGAGGCAATTCAAATGAAATCCTGTAAATCTGCTGTGTATTATTCTGTGAAATATTAGGCTGTTTGATAAGAAAATTTAAATTATTATCAGAAAGAATATTTCCAAGTATTACTCAAGTATTTTTCCAAATTATACTGTTACAGTTCTAATTTTAAAAAAAAGAAAAAAAATCTATTTTTTTTATAGAATCAAGGACATTTTTTAAATTAAATTTATACATATTAGAAAACAGTGAAGAAACTTGCTGTATGGATACTTGTGAAAAGGGAAAACAGCCTAAAACATGAGCTAATAATATTAACCCTGTTTACTAACAGAATAAAACTATAGTATAACTAATTATTTATTATCTTAAAAAAATTATGTAATGACAAAAGATATTCAAATTATTTTGATTTGTCATTTATGAAAGATTGCAAGAGGACAACATTTTTCTTTATTATTATTATTATTATTATTATTATTATTAGTAGTAGTAGTAGTAGTAGTAGTAGTGCAACTTTTGAAATTTCTTTACATACATCCAATGTCCAGTCAGTGGTTGGTGTGTCGTCATTCCTCCCATTTTTTTTTTTACTAAAATGTGGCCATCTCATCTGGCAGCAGATTCTTTGAGGGCCACACGTTTTCATGTGCAGTATCCTCACTAATTATAAAGTTATTTATTTATTTTATGAAGACTCAATGCTTCCATTTTGTTGTACACACAGTAGTTTTTAGTGTGGTGGACAGCCATGCTGGAGGCGGATAAACGGTATTGTGAGTTAATCGTGTATATAAACAAGGGCCATAACAGATCAAGGAGGAACCAGCTGCACGGTGGATCCGAGGCAGTTGCAGAGAGACTTAGAGTGGGTGTCCGGGTTATTTTATTTTCTTTTTGCCTGATGAATCAGGTATTGTTGGTCTGGTGCCTAAGATCTTAAAGCGGGACTAAATAAAATGGCTCAGACGTCTCAAAGTAAATTCTGATACAAGATTTTGCTCACATTAACTTTCCTCTTAGCATTTTTCTTGATTTTAACTAATTAGGATTCTGTAAAAAAATTTTGTAATATTAGTTGAAAACCTCGGCATTAATATCATGAGGCTGCTGCTTTGAAGAACCAACCATGAAGCACAGAATCTTGTATAGTATGGATGTTGCAGTAAACTGTTTATGTTGATAGAATAGGTCTCATAAAAGATCAGTTGAAATTATAAGTATGCAATTTTAAAAACCTATGCACAATATTTTTCTTTACAATTAAATGTCTTGGTAAGTAAAATAATTTATTTGTTTTGTTTGATTTTTCAAAATGTAACCAGAATATCTGTTCTCATTTTACCCTAAAAAAATAAGCTGATGCTTGAAACTGCATTGTATACATTAAAAAGTGTATTCCATTGTATTCTTTTTTATGCCTTTTCTTTTGTATAAGATGTACAATTTGATTTCATTTCAATGTTTGTTTTAAGACTTTAAAAAGTGTAAACCTGTTTGTGTCTTTCTTATTTCTCATGATTGGTACTTTAAACTCTTTTTATCTTAAAATTTACATTACAGTTGAAAGTTTAAATCCACATTTATTTCTCTCATTTTTAAAGGGTTTCTTCATAATGTGATCCCAAGAAATACACACACTCACACAAAATATTCTTTTAGTTCCTTTATAAATTATAAGTTAGACCTCTTTTGCAGCTGAAGCACAGAGCCCACAATATGCAGAGGATACCTGTAGGTATATTGGAGAAAGATCGAGAAAGTTTACTAGGATGATTAGTAACAACATCTCAGTTATGAGTGACTTCTAGTTGCTTGCTTTGGCTACAGACATTTACATGGGGATATGACTAGTGTTTAAAAATTCCTTTCTGCAAAAGAAATTTGTAAAATTAGATTGTTTTTTTTTTTTTTTCTTTTGTATATCGTATAACCAGCAAGTCAAACACTATTTAAATAGATTTTATTTCAGAAGTCCACATTTATGCATAATTCTCACTGTGGTTTATTTGTATGGGACATGAGAGATTGTGCCCAATCATTTCTTAAAATCTACACCAAGCATGTTACCCAACCACTATCAATGGCAACCAGTACCAGGGCGGAGAGGTTCCATTATGTTATAAAAAAAAAACTTATCAACAAGATGGAGCATCATGCCACATACAAAAACAGACTCAATGAAAATGTTTGTCCTGTTTTCCATGTCATTTTTTCGCTTTGGCAAAATTCCACGGTTTCTGAGAGTTCTGTATCTCACCTGTCTGGATTATTTTCTGTGCAGTTACCTTAAATTTTTTTAAACATGAAACAAAATCTAGAACACTACTAGAATTGAAGCTAAACACCAGAAATGCTACTCTGTACCTTTCAGAGGATGTAATGCTATTGGCGGTAGCCATGTGCCTGGCGTAACTTGATTTAAAAGATGGAGTGTATGGGCACAATCTCTCTCAGATGCCCTATGCAATGGCAAGACTGTTGTATGTCCGCGGCCTTTTAAAATAAAACCTAATTAAATAAGGTGATGACTTTGTGATTACGCTGTTCTACTGAAGCTTCACTGGGGATCGTGTGTATAAATAACAAACGTTCTTGGTTACATAGTCATTGGAATGCTTTTCTCTAAATAATCACCTGTCTGTTTCGGGGCTTGCAATAGAAACAGAAAGCATAAATAGTAAATAACATGCGTGCCTGTATTAGACAAGCACCTTTTGGCTTTGTATTTTTAAAAAATTCTTAACCCTATGGCTTTATCTATATATTTAAATCTTTGTAACTGCATTCACTTACATAAACCCCAAAGGAATTTTGTATTTTAAATCAAGTAGATAAGAAAATTTTATCAACTTTTCTTTTTTTAAACTATTGTACTTGAGGTTTTTTGTTGTCGTCGTCGTTTTTACCACTTATTATTCACACAGATTTTACTTTTTGATAACTAAGAGAGCTGCTGGGGATCTGGTAGTTAAGTCAGGGCTAAGTGGGACCAGCCTGGCTTGGCTTGGTACACTTCACTGCCATAACTTCATGCCACACTTCACCAGCTACATGCATGGGGTTTCCTCTGGGCTCTTCACTTTCTTCAAAGATCTTAAAAAAAAATTACTTATAATAGGGTTTTCTGGATGTTTTTTCTGATAACTTGGGACTGTTTTTAACCTTGGCCACCCTAAACCGTACACAAGTTACTGAAGCTGATACCCATCATCTCTTTCTGTCTCGTTGCTGTCAGATGTCCTTAGACCTCAAAAGTCAGGTTTTCTCAGGAGGAGGTAATCAATAAATGTTACCTGAAGCCAAAAAAAAATTTAAAAATGCTGAGATTTGTGAAAACAAAGCGTGGGAAATGTAGAAATTAAGTTTCAAGAAAATCTGGCAACTCCAAAATTATGAGAAACTACCGGCGCATTGACATTTCTAGAACATCGTGAACGAACTTTGACCTGCTGACATTCTTGTGTTGACGTTTGTGGCAAAACCTCAAAATTAAGCTGCCACACAGTTTAAACAGTTTTGTCATCACTGCATGATTTTGTCAGATATTCATTTGTTGTTAGTGTCTGAGGTTATCAACAATGTATTTAGAACATCTTTTAGTGTTACTCAAAGACAAGTAACACACGCACATTAACTTTACATTTCAGATTTAAAAACTGTGTTTTTGATTCATATAGTGTAACTTCAATCTGTGTTGTTATTTTTAGGTATGTAGATAAATATGTATGTGTTATACACTTCCTGCGGCATTAACTTTTCTTTAAAAGTGAGCTGCTTGGAGACTGGGAGTTCAAGTTCTTTGAACAAAGCCAAATTTGAAGGGGAGTAAAGAAATATCTACAACAGATGGGACACACAACTAGCCCACCCACTCCAGATACCTGCCATGTTTCTGAAGTCTATGGGCACAAGAGCATTTTGAGAGTTGGGCATCTAAGCCATATAAAGGCTTACCAGTGTAGAAGTCAAACATAGTTTCTATTCGACCATTACTAACATTAGCATTTTCCTTTCTATAACAACCATCATACTCAAAATCTAGGAATTGCCACTGAGAAGGCAACAAAGAACGAAGAAACAAGACATTTTATCTTCATAATTCTTTATAATTATATCGAGCTTACAGTTATCTTTCAATCAGTAGTCATCGCCATTCTTACTTCTGATGGCCTTTGGAGTCCAGTTAATGGTGGCATTGAATTTGTAGCATTTGCAAACTATCAATATGTCTACTTGGCTACATTTTTATGTTTTTCTCATATTGCACAAAAATGGCTTATCTTATGTAACTTTTGGTCACGAACAAGAAAATGTTATAATTTTTAAGTTCCAATAAGACCTGCAAAAGTTTGGTGGTACATGTTTCAGCATGTGAAAATAATGTATGATTGTAATAGAGATGCATGCATTTAAACATTGGACGTATGTATAGTATATGCACTAAATTTTACTATGTTCAGAACAAAAATAATGTAAACTTCAGTTTTCATAAGAATTACAATGATTCTGGATATGTATCCTTTTTACTGTTTAGCCTAATAACTTTTGAGACGTGTAATATAAGCATCAGAATGGCCCCTCCTATGGAACGTTTGGTCCTGAACAAGAAAATGTAAAGATTATTAAGTTCCCTTAGGTACTGCAAAAGTTTCAGGTGTGTGTTCATGTCTGCAGGTGAATGTACAGCTGTAATAGATATATATGTGTATAAAATTGGATATATATGTAGTATATGCACCAAATGATTAGTATAATCAGAATTAAATTAGGATACCTGGAGAGTGTATGCAAATGGTACATCATCTGAATGTACTTGAAGTGAGATGCCTTATTACCCAAATTGGTTTTGTGTACCACTTAGCCAAAGCTCTATCCAGATCACTTGAGTTCTGTGGAACAGGATTTCTGAGCTTTATGCATCTATAAGAGATACTGAGCAGTTGAAAGTTATTGGTGACTTGGCTAGCCAGTATATCATTGGTGTTGACCCTAGAGAATGTAGTGTCAGTTCTAACTGCATGTCAATGTATTGCTGTTTTGAAACACAAACCGTGATGCCAGCTGTTGGTGAAGAGACAGAATTGTCAGTCTCACAGTCTCATCTAGATAACTGATCAGTCAAACAACTTTGAAAAATGATGGAGGTAATAGTGACTACCTTTCCACAGGGCCCTGGCCATCTGGACAGCCAGCGCCAGATTAACAATGGTGCCATTTCATCATCTGCAGAGCAGCCTAACATTTTAGACCTTAAAACCATGGTGGCCCTAAAGTAGCACAATGTCGCCTGTGAGCAGGGTGCTGAAATAATCACCTACACGGGTAAACAGTTGTATTGAATATTCTCTTCCATGTATAATGTAGGCCATTAGGAAAGTACATAAGACTATTCGATAATCTATTTTCTTAAAGAGACTTGTCACTAAGGCTAATTACGGAACTAAAAACACACTGGCAGAGTGGATGTCACCATAGAGCATAAGGATAGACTACTTGTTTATTATGATTTGTATATGTGTCACGTGCTTGTACACATTTGTTATACTTTTCATGTGATTTCATTTCTCTAAAGTCATTCTCTTTTTCTAGCAGAAAATATTTAGGAGTGGAGCATAATCATTTTTCATGATTTAAGAATGTCATCAACAAGTGGTGTTGTGAAACATAAGTTATGAAGATAAAAGGACAATTTTCAAGATAAAGTAATCCTAAACATTCCAAAACTGACCAATTTTTGAAAAACAAGATCAGATGCAAACAGAGGCTAAAGCCATTACTATTGATGTCATTGAAGCTGGCAGCAGCAAGGTCATATTTGTCCAGGTGGTAACTTTCTCGAAATTCCAAATTTTGAGCCAATACAAATACCAGTGACATTTTTTGGTCTAGCAGATGATTCTGTAGCCCTTCAACAAATAGTGACAATAAAACAGGATTTGACAAATACCAATGAATCTCGTCTCATTATTACTAATCTAGAAAGGTGGATTACAAATAAAAAGGATCACAAATGTCTAAAGCTGAAAGCCATGATCTAAATTTCAGCTCAGCTTTGAGAAATATGGTGAGAAAGAAAGTCAGAAACATATTTTTTATGAAAGTAATATTTGCTTGCACACTTTCCAATAGAGAGAGTGGCTGCTTCATTCTCCATCAAAAGTGGAAATCTTTTTCTTTACATGTGACTTGTTCTTCTCAAAGAGATTTTCCAACACTGGTTCTGATAAGCACTGACTGTCACCTGTTATCTGATTGAAGAAAACTGCAGTGGAGGAGCCATGTGAATAATGAAAATTGGCAATAAACTGTAATTGAAAGAAAATATCAGCATATAGTACTTCAGTGGCTTGTGGAAGTTATACAGTATCTCAGTACGTGACTTGGCTTTTCATGATGATGAGATAATTGAATAGGCATTTATCTTGGGACACTTGGAATTATTATTGAAAAGTTTGATGCTTTTATTCCAGTGCATTGAAAATCAAAGTTGCTCATCTACTACTATCTGTAATGCCCTTTTATGTGGTCAAATGTAAAAGGCAGAGATGGTGGTGAGGTGGCTATATTGTTCCATGGTCACAACGTTGCAGCTTGTCACACTCCATTGTTTTCCTCAGTCGTAAATCCCCTGCCTTCATTGCTTGCCCACATTAGTTGCTTGAGATACCTGTCCAGCTCACTTGAACTGCTCATTCCTATTTGACAGTTAAGTTTAAAGTCCTTTGGTATGCATGGCAATGTTTACCAATGGTCATCCTAAACGACAGAATCTCTTTTGAATACTGTTGGACTGATGAATTTCCATTGGTTGTTGCACGATTTAAATGCTGTTTATACTCTTTCAGTCATAATAGATTGATTTGAACATCAGGTCTTTTACACAGGATGCATTGGCGCTATGAACATTGGCTTGACTCTCTTGCATGTGGGCATTGCACTTTTTGCATGACCCGCTAGCTTGTTCAATGTCGGCACCATACTTGCTTGTTACGAGATTTATTGTCTTGTTTGCTTTCCTATTTCTCGTTGCACAATGTATTTGGTCAAACTTTTGATAGACTTTTTCTTCATATTGGTCTTTATTAACTCTCCTTTAGCTTAGCTGTTAAAGGATGCAGACTTGCTAAATATTTTAAACAGCGATAAAGGGAAGACAAGCTTAGGGGCTGATGTGGTTGTGTTCAGATTACATCTCCGCCAGAAGAAGCCAAAGCTGCTGAACATGAAATGCACATTTCAGTGATGCACTGTCACCAACTTCTCTTTGTTGTGTTCCAAAATTTTGGTTTTGTCCCACCCCGAGTGCTTATGTTTCAAACTCCCCTTTTCGAACTTGGATATTGTTGTGATCGTGCACTTAGTATTCCAAATTGGAATGGTGCATGCAATGGAAATGCTGCGATTCAGGGGAATTTGTGCAAATCATTGTAAGGCTAAGTGCTGGGCACAGGTGTGTGCTTGCCTCATGCCACCAGCTTTCTTGGACCTTTCACCAGTTACTGCTGACATCTCTAGAGCAATGGAAGCATGTGACTACCGAAGTGCTAGTCACTTTCTTCTCAGAGTTATGTGCTGTGGTCAGCTGCCCAGCCCAGTGTTCAACAGCCAGATCTTGCTTCTCCAAATCACTAATGAGGGCTGAGGGATCTGCTCAGGACCTCAGAAACCCAGTATTTGCCTGTCACACTGGTGACAACAGCAGGCAAATGCTCATTTGCTGAACAATGGGGTATGGTTCACATTAACACTTCAATAACACAAGGATGACCAAGCCCTTCTTGGACCTCAAGTACAACGCTTTTTTCACCAGATGGCCATCAGATGAACAAGGGTTTCTGGACATGACCTTTCACCTTGATTTTCCTGCCAATGGGGCAAGTTTTGCATGTATTATTCCATACATAGAGAATAGTGGAGGGGAAGTACCTACATTTGGACATCATATCAAAAAATTATTGATTATATTAATAATCAGCTGTTTTAGAAAGTAAAAATGTCAACTTGACATCATGTGCAAAAACTGTTATCTACCACGTATTTTGACTTTTATGGTCATAATTAACAGTAGTTTTTGGAATTATTTATCAACAAACAAGAAAATTAAATTAATTTCCACCGAACATAAGGGTTTTCTAAATTATTATTATCATTTTTTACCCTTTCTCATTTTATGAAAGAGTCTCATTAAGTTAAATTATCTTCAATGTTAACAAAAGTAAATAAATTTTAAATAAATCCGAACTTTATTATTTTTTAAGATATTTATTTTACATTAGAAAAATGTATTTAGCTTACAAGGGATATAACGGCCTGAAAATTTTTAATGGCAGTTACTTCCCTTAGTACTGACATGCTTAATTGTGCAAATTGTTTTATCCTGAACATAAATTAAAGGTACATTATTTACACATGCCTGTCTAAAATGAAAGATAAAAATTAATAAAAACAATTAGGTAATGCCCTAAATATGTAAACATTTTTTAAATGCCAGAGAAGCAGAATTATTTGTAAATTTGGAATAATAATTGCTTTTGGGATTGCCTGTAGCAACATGCACCATAGTAACAGATAATATGTGTATGTGAAAAAAATTAATTCTGCAAAGGAAAATGTTTCACAAATGAGCAAGAAAAGTAGTTTATTACTATTAAAGGATAACTGTTTTTAAAAAGTTATGCCAGTGGCGTTCTTAATAGAATTTTGTTTGTTTATTTATTAGTAAAATAAAGGTTAATTTTTAAAGATTTAGTTTTACATCAGTCATATTCATTTTCACTTGAGAAATATGACAAAGAATAGCTTTATATATATATGTGTGTGTGTGTGTGTGTGAGTGTGTTTACTTTTTTAAAAAAATAAATAAATAAGTATTTCTAAGTTCAGAGCTGCAGTGCTTGGTTGGTACATTTAAAATGTGCTCATTCTGGCTGAAGTGTACTTGCATATTTATGAAGGAAACCCAAACATGACATTGCATCTACAAGTAGTATAATTCATCTTCTCCAGAACTGACCAACCATGGAAATTCATATGAAAACCACTTCTCACATTCTACCATTTAATCTATTTACACCTTTATCTTTGCACAAGACCCATTTACATTTTCTCTATAAACTGGCCGTGCACATGATGTAAGTCAGTTTAGAAATGCTTAGGTATTATTTAATACAAAGTAAATTGGCTGAGGTTATTGGGATGGTTCAGGGAAGGTTGACACGGCCTGATGTTGCTTTCCAGTACAATGTTTATCACAGAGGCCTTAACACCATACTATCAGACTGATCTGTTTCATGGAGAGACAACCCTGTTTAGGTTGCCCAAAGCCTTAGAACCCTCCAAGAGGATTGCTATGCAATCTTTGTCGGCGGAAACCATTTTTCAGCAGCACAATCTCTCCAAAATAAATATAAGAGAGCGACCAACGATAGTATTTCTTGTTCTTTTTATTGACGCCTAACCCTTGGCCTGTAGGGCCACATAGAGCCCACCTTGTCTTACTATAAGGTTCTCAAGATTTTCAGCTTTTCGTCATAGTAACAGTCCATAAATGACAGAGTTATCATGAAAATAATGTAGATGCAATACTTTTACAGCTATTTAAAATGTATTGTTCATGTTTAATATATTGCCATAGTCAGCGGCAATATCTAAGAAATGTAAGGTTGATTTTGAAAACTGAATTTTTAATGAAGCTTGGATAAAATTGCTATTACTCAATTAAAAAGTTCATATCGATGTTTGATATGTAAGCAAAGGATATCAGTAAGAAGCTGTCTGTGTTGATAATTATAAAGCATTCATAGGAAAGTAGAATGACAATAAGATTCAGCAGTTAAAAGAAGGTTTAGGATGCAGTCAGGGTGTTTCCACCAAACCAAAACGGGTATCTGAAGCAGCAGTGAGAAGTTATCTTGTTAGATTATATATCGCTAGAAAATCAAAACCATTTAGAAGATGGAGAATTTGTCAAGAGTTGTATAAAAAACATGGAATGTATTCATCCAGAAAAGATCTTTGCTGTGTCTGAGATCAGTTTGTCCACTCAGACAACCAGTTGCCACATTGCTGAAGTGGGTGATCTCACTGGAGACGTAAAAAAACAAGGCAGTGGATTTTGTAATTTAACTGTCGGCAGATGGGTGCACAGCCATAAGTGATACATCTCAAACGTCAATATCCATACATGGGATTGGCACTGATTTTAGAATTATAGAAGAGCTGGCAGCAGTGGTAAACTTTCAAGAAACAATAAAAAGTAATGATGTATTTGATGCTATTGAAAACACATTGTTGCTGGATGTTGACAAACTTGTTGAATCAACCACAGATGGCACCCTGCTGCCATCATAGGAAGGAAATTGGGTTTAATAAGAGGTGAAAGAAAAGCTCCAAATAAATGACTTGGTTCATTACCACTGCATTATCCACCAGAAGCTTGATGTATCAAAGCTGGCATGGATCCTGGTGATGAGTGTGGCTGTACCAGCAGTAAACTTTATTAGAACTCGTGCCTTAAATTGCATTTGTTTGTTGAAAAATTTGCTGCCGAACATCCACTTCCGCAAATACAGCTGCATATGCTACTAGGAAAGTGACACAGTTATTACCATCAAGTTTGCCATTTTAAATTAAACCACCTAAAGTTTAGAAAATACTGATTAGATTAAACAATATACCTGAAAGGTGACTCATAAGATTTAGGTGGTTGGAGGTCCGTTTGAAAATGCCCAGATAAGACGTATTTCTTAGTAACACCATCAAACCGAAATGATTAAGGTCACTTTACAAAGGCACAGTCAAGTTACATTAAGGCCATCAGTAGTAGCAGACGGCGTTCCCCTAATGTTGGCAATAAAAGCTGAGATGAGCAAATGTACAATGTGTCTGTATGCATTTTTGCCTGAAATCACTTTCTTTTCCCTCGTCACATGCCAGTTAATGAAAATTTACACCAAACGAGAACTCGAGCATGAATTATTTTCAAAATCCTACCCAATCTACTACACCCTTCTATATACTGAATACCCATCGTCAGCCTTCCTATCTTTTTTTTTTTCATGACATTAGAGTAAAATCTTCTTCTCTTTTCCCCTCCTCCCTTTAATGTTGTTAAGAAAGCGCAGAAATATTGATTGAAACTGCTGACACGGTGAGTTTTCTTCTGAATAAAAATAGGCTGATTCTTCCAAAAAAAAAAGTACTGAGTCAAACTTACAACCGTTTCCAAGGAAAAACCAAAACATATTACTTACTAATAACAAGCAAGTATGACCATGAAAATGAGCTCACAACTTACTAATTTATTACCTATTTATTTCCATTTTTTCTTCCTTTATGTCATAGACAAAATTTAGATAATAATAACTAAATAAATACTTTACATTAATCCTGTCTTGTATTTACTAGCTAGCTGTTGTTGTGTAGGCTAAGACAGCCGACTGCAGTCTTGGAATAGCTTGTCTTTCTCTTTTATTGTCAGTCTCCTCTAGCATGTTTTAACTGTCAATGCGACACATTCAGGGATATCAATGACGAAATGTGTTATTTGTAATAACAACTGGGGGCTATTAAGACTTGATGATGGCGAGATTGTCTATAATTGCCCTTAATCCTGGGAACACGTAAAGCACCCTTTACCTACTGTGGTGATGATGCCACACTGGCAGCTGTGGATTGGGTTGCCTTGGACAAGGATCATGCATTGCAATGTTCTACTGGGTTGTACTTCAAAGTTGTATTTCCTGGCAAACAAGTGTTTAGAACAATGGTGTCAAATCACTGCAAGTGATTTAAAGAGTCAAAACAGTACTCGAGAAAACAAGATTTTAAAATCATATTACAATGATAAACGCTTAACTGCAAGTTATTGTTGTTAGAGAATCTCATTTTTCAACACAGTTATTAAAATTATGGCAGGATTTTTTGAAAGCCTGTTTTCACACAAAGCTCGCCTCTCACAAGTCCCACTCATCCAGTTCCTCCAATCTGACAAAAATATTTTTCATTACCAAAAAAGCACTACTGACAGAAGCATTGCTGAGATGCGCAAGAAAATATTCTCCACACTGACCTGAACAGGTTAACACTGTTTTTAAGGAATTCCACCAACTTTATGCCCATCCTGAAGTCAGCAGGTGTGGCTGTGTGAGGTGAAAGAGGATCATTGCTGTCTGCATCTATTGTGTGCTGCCATTTACCGGTTAAAATCTCTGGCTGTCCGCTACTTAAGTCAAGATACCAAATCCACCTATTCATATATAAAAACAGAAATTAACTTGAGCCAAAAAAATATACAGGTGTGTTATTTCAATGACAAAGATAGAGGACCACATGCTGTTAAGAGAGGGTTGATGGTGCTTTATAGATGATGATGGTTATTTTAAGAACAAAGAGATTCATATTGCAGTAGCTTTATACTAATGCTTAGTGAGTGTTTTCATGAGGCAGAGCTTTATCTGCTTGCCTGTTAAGAATTTCTTTTTTTGTGGTGTGGGTTTGTTCAACCTCTGATCAATGCAAAATAGACTTGGTCTGAATTACTGAAATTTCCTGTAAACCTCAGAGAGGATGTAATTACAATATATTTGTATTGTGTGAAACTTTACCTGATTCTCCAAAAATTAAATCTGCATCAAAACTGGGAATACCATTTAGCTAATACATTAACACAGAAACAACAGACTTTACAGAGAAAAGAGGCTAAAAAAAACACACAACTGCATGGCAACCTGATGATAGGATTGTAGCCTCCCTTGATCAGACGTCAGGGAACTCTTTATTGCTAAAGAGTTAAATATAGTAGATGGCCTCACCAGGGGACATCTTCATCGTGTTGATTTTTCTTTTCTTTTTTTTTAACATTAAAAAAAAAAAAAATTATTGATTGATGTAGTTAAATATGTTCAGCCATGGATAAAAAGTTGATGGGTACAACTCTGGAGATTCCTCTTACAGATTCCATCATTAGCTGGTGACTAACTACGCAATTAAAAAAAATGGGTGACCTCAAACCGAGAGCCTCAGCGAACACAAGTGTTTTTGACGTCTGAATACTAAAATATCTGGCCGAAAAGATGTAACAATAACAAGGCAAAACTTCATCAGCGCCAACAGCAATTATCTGTTCGTAGAATAATAGTCACGTCCCTTAGAAAAGCTTAGATCTGTTATTAAAATGGCAGTGATCACGTGCTTTGTTCGTCATTGCTTCTTCTGATGTCTAAAATGTGATTGATGCTGTTGTTGTTGTCTGTACCTGCAAGGTATTTTCATAATCCGGATATATTAGATCATCTATATCAGCATAAAACACAAACGAGCATCAATTGTTGATCTTATGCCAGCCTACAAATACCAAAATCTAGAGCAAACTCGGATGTATCCATCATGCATTGGGCTTTCAATGAAGATTGGTAGATCTCGAAGTCAGAAATTTATTCCCTATTCACCAGAAATTTATGAATTAAATGTCTTGCTTACAACAGCAAACAAAAACAATCTAATTGTTTAAACTCGTGGCATGGCCTGGTTAGTCAGAGTACAGGGATGGAACGCACGAGATTGGCTACCTCCGCAAGCATTTTCATCGACTGTTCACGCCTACCTACATTTCATCGGTTGGTTCTGCATGGGCAGTCAGATTATTCCCTTGCCCGGTGACACGTTCTCGAAATAACTTATAAAAAGTGCCATTTGCCGATCAGTCAGGGCGTGTGAAGCGTTTTTTTTTTTTTTGGTGTGTAATCTGCTGTTAAAGGCAGATCTGCTCTTTTAATTTCGTATGCACGAGCGTGTAAACAGCGGCTGTTGACTGTTTGCTGACTCTGACGGAAAATTAACGATATCCTGTTACTGCGGGATTCCTGAGGCCTCACCTGACCTTTGTCTTTTTTTTAATGTGACATTAATTGAGTAGTAAAACCAACCGGTTGTTTGGCGTGGATCAGCTGCATGACTATTTACAGAGGTTATTAATTTCTCTCGTGTAACTTACAGGTGCTGGGTAATCCTATATAAAAGGGCA
Organism: Nautilus pompilius; assembly: GCA_018389105.1. Taxonomy (NCBI): domain Eukaryota; kingdom Metazoa; phylum Mollusca; class Cephalopoda; order Nautilida; family Nautilidae; genus Nautilus; species Nautilus pompilius. The sequence continues at coordinate 1,954,274 of JACATO010000125.1, read as the reverse complement.
AGCGACGTGTCACCACCCTGAGCTCTCCACACGAACGTCGGGTCGCATAACAGCGGGAACGAATTTCAAAGGTAAGTTCGAGTTTCCAGGGTCACGGTTATAAAGACGATTTAAAAAAACAACAGAAATTACAGATATAGGAAGAAAGGGTGTATGTAAATCGTCATCCCTGAGGCGCCCAGTCCAATTGAGAATCATAACCATTCACTATACGTGACCCGGCTGACCTCTGTGATGGTTTCCTTGTCAACATGAATCACACCTGAGCATTTCCACTCCGTGTCGGATGATTTTTATTTATTTACTTAGTAGGAATTTTTTCCTTCTTCTTCTTTTGGTGCCTTGGGGCGACTACTGCCCGCCCTGCGGGTACGGAGATTCGGTGGTATTAGCCCACTCTGGGTGGTGCGGACTTTTAAAGACCCCGGAAGTCTGCTGCTCTGATCTGATCGGCTCTCCATGTTTGCTGATGAACGATCCGATCATTACCATCAGAAAGATATGGAAGTGTAGCTACGGAATAATGCAGATGGACGTAAGGACCGGCTTGTCTCCGCTACACGAGGCGATAAAAGACCTGAAGTGGTGATCCTCATACAAATAAGAGAGGCCTTTTGTACCAAACAATTATTATAAACAGGTATCTAATAAGCCTGCGGATCTTCTGTATTTATTTTAACAAATATACGCATATGCAGATATAAATTTGCTTTATTTCTAATAAAAAGTAGATTTTTTGCGGGGGGTGGAATTAATTTCCGGGTTATAAGACGAGGCTTTTCTTATCGGAAATTCAGGCCTCGTCTTATAACCTGAGTCGACTTATACGTGGGTAAAATTAAAATTTCTCAATACTGAAAAAGAAGAATGTACCGAGCCCGAAGACTTGGCTGTAAAGTTAATATGGAACTACCTGGCGAACACCGGCTGTTTTTTTTGTTTTTTTTTTTCAGTAGGACCGGAGTTAATTGTTTATTAGAGTATGCTTAATTATCAAATCAACAACAACCCGCCGCCATCTTGATCTATTTCAGTCTCAGTCGCAAATATTAAAAGCCACAATTACCAATCCCCTATTCATTTTCAAAAATGGCCATCTGGTACATCACGCAAATCCCACACAACAGCCTTTAAACCGGAAGTTGTAAGATGGACAGAATGTGGCTGCTTATCGTCGAGTAGGGGGTCGGCGAACATTGTATCCGGGAATGGCGCAAGGCAAGGAGAACTGAGGAGGCGAATCGCGGGTGCGCACGTCGATGGTAAAACATTGAGGACAGTTTAGAAGAGTCTATGTCCACACTACGTGTCGCGCGGCCTTGTCAGACATTGCTTAATGAGAGATTATAAGACTGTGAACCGGTTCTCTTTTTAAATTTATTATTCTGTAAGTCTTATGCCGGTGTGAAGGCTGTCTCACATACCGACACGGTTTATGAAAAAATTATACTATGAGTTGAATATCTAAATTCTAATGTTTTCAGGTGATTTCGGAGCACTGCATGATTTTTAAAAATTTTCCAAAAATTTATAATATTTTAGCAACGAATTCAGGTGATTTATTCACGAAGTAGTGCAGTATAAATTCAAAAGTGCTCATTAATATTCATGAACATGAAAGTACCGTACACGGTGTCGTTTGTTTTGTGTTTTTTTTAATGCTGTTTTCGCAAGATTTCACGCAGCTTTGATCAGCTACCTCGTCTTATCTCGCTGTCCTCGTCTTATCTCGCGTCTTATCTCGCTGTCCGCGTCTTATCTCGCTGTCCTCGTCTTATCTCGCTGTCCTCGTGCTATCTCGCGTCTTATCTCGCTGTCCGCGTCTTATCTCGCTGTCCTCGTTTTATCTCGCTGTCCTCGTCTTATCTCGCTGTCCTCGTGTTATCTCGCGTCTTATCTCGCGTCTTATCTCGCTGTCCGCGTCTTATCTCCGAATGAAGTTAAGAAAAATGGGCATTTTATCCCATTCGTCTTATGACCCGGAAATTACGGTGAGAACGAGTTAGTTAATCTTAAAACGTGTATTCACACTAAAACACTTAACTATATTGCTGAATGTTATCTATATTTCCATGTAAATCACAAATAAGCCTGTTTTACGAAAGTCAACCAATATTTTAATTATTCTCAAGAAAACATGAACTGAGAGACAGTTGTCCCAATTTTCAAAATACCACGTGACAACTTAACCAAGAGTAGGTCTACAAAGCGATAAGCGTGTACGGAGCAGCGTAATCGATACCACTACTGCTGCATAAGTAGCTTAGATTTAGGCTGAGCCATATGGGACTGGCATGTTGTACCGTCTTCATTGATATGGCCCTTTAACGACAAATCTGCATATCGCTTCAACCCCCACGTGTTTTGGATTACGTCAATTTGAAATATGCAACTGGTTTAGCACGAACATCGGTGGAGCCTCTAGCCTGGAGTGATGGTTATGAGAATACATAATTGACATGATTTCATGATTAGTAATTATTAAAACCAAATAGTAATTAGCAATAATGAATGATGAAGCTGTGTGGAATTTATGCTCTTTTATAAGACCTAATTAATTTTTCATTATTTCCAGGAAAATATGATTCTACAACTTCTGTTAATTGTCGTTCCAGCGGTCTTGGCCGGAAAGGACAGTAAGTATAGAAATAATCAAATATGATAAAAATTAAACATTAAATAAAATAGTTTCGCGGTTTTCCATTTTAAGATTTTCATTTTAAAAATACATTTCCAACATGAGAACAGTAAACAAGGGAGGCAACACACCATTCATCCATCCATCCTGCAACTTACTATTTGCAACTGGGCTTTGTTTTACGATGAACCTATGCGTAAAAATTCATTTTTTTTTTTGTGTGTTTTCAGACTTAGACTTTACCGTTTCTGTATACACATTTTGTAGTAGTCTTTTGATGCAGCACTTCCCCGGGGGCGAGGTAGAATTTACCGGTTGTTCTCATTAAAGTTGCATTCTCTCGGGGTAAAACAAAATTATCGGCCCTGACGCCACTCGGTGGTGTCCGAAACCAGGGCGTTTAGAACCAGCCGAGCGACAGGTTAAAGGACCGCGCGCAGTGCTAAAATTAAAGGAGCGCCAAGGGTATGGGCTTGCTTGTTTTGAATAAATAAATGATCGGACCTCGGCTAGGGGTTTGTTTCCTGCCCTTGCACTGTTGTTTATTTTTTTCCTTCCGTACACCTAACTGACGCGCTGTGTTTCTGCTGATTTCAGTCTGTGCGCTGCGGAAAGATACAGGACCCTGCAGAGGTTATTTTCCAAAATATTACTACAACTCGCTGACCAAACGTTGCGAGGAGTTCATATACGGCGGATGCCGAGGCAATGCCAACAACTTTGCAGACAGGGAGAGTTGCCAGAAGGGCTGCGCCACCCACATATGCAGACTACCCCCTAAGATCGGGCTGTGCTTTGCCAGCTTCCCGCGGTACTTCTTCAACGCCAGTAACGGCCAGTGCGAAAGCTTCATCTACGGCGGCTGCGGTGGGAACGACAACAACTTCCTCGACTTGCAGAGCTGCCAGCAAACCTGCGCCATCTACGTCTGCAGCATGGACAAAGATTCGGGAACGTGTAAAGGTTACCATCCCAGTTCGTACTACGACCGCCGCACTGGGAAGTGCCGGAACTTCGTCTACGGCGGATGCGATGGCAATTCGAACCGGTTCCAAGACATCAAGGTCTGTGAGAAGACCTGTTCTCCGCAGGTCGTGTGCAACATGCCACCGGTGCGAAGCAGCCCCTTTCAGTGTGCCGCCTACATACCTAGCTACTTCTACAACCCCAACACCAAGAAGTGCCATGATTTCATCTACGGCGGCTGCGGGGGGACGGCGAATAACTTCCGATCCTTAAAGCAGTGCGAGTCGGTTTGCATTAACGATGGGGCCTGTTAGCGACCGCCGACCGACTGCTTGGTCTAAGACGAACAGCTCTCGTTGTGTGAGCGCAGTCTTAAATAAGCGTAATAAACACGTACACCTCTCAAAACTACTACTCCCTCGTTCATTTGATCATCCTTTATTTTAAAAAAAAACCCCTTTCTGTGCTCCTTTGAAAACAAAACAACAAAAAAGATTATTTATCCCTAAATCTTCAAGTACATTAGGAAGATTTTCTTTCTTTTTTTTTCAGTTATCGACAGTTAAACAGCTAAGAGATGAGGAGACAAAAGCTTTCTTCTTCGCGATTAATCGGTTGTCCATCGAGATAAAAAGAAAGATTCAATAAAGAGGCAGTTTCTAAAAAAAAGGCGAAAAATTTGCGCTTTTATTCTAAGGGGGTGGGGGGAGGGGAGAAGCTACTAATACGTTTAAAGGAATTTCTTGAGGGCCAGCGAATGTCCTCGGAGCGTTCATCGAATTTTTCTCGTAACGGGCTATTTCCGTCGCCAAGGTAACTGGGAGGCTGAAGAGCAAACTCGGACTTTGTTATATACATCGCATTTTCTTTAAATAATAAAAAAAAATGTAAATTGTATTCGGGGGAACATAGATGTCATCTTTAAAAGGTCGTTTACACGAAGTCCGGCATCGCGCAACGGCCCCTGAGATGGCAATAGCCGGGTGCGTGACGTAAGGAAAATGGTACGACCCCTCCCAACCTAGATTTGAGGGCGTGCGCCAGTTGCGGGGCTTTCAGTCGAGATATCTACCTGTGACGTAGTTTCCTCGTAATGCTTACTGCCCGAAGACCCCCTAACAAGGGCTGCTGGCATCGAAAGAAAGGACTCGTTCCGAACGCGCGCACACCCCTTCTCTTCTGTCCCCGGATGATAATCGACAGTAACAGACTGTTGTTGTTGTTGTTTTTGGGGAACCCGACCGTGTTGTCTCGTGCCGTACTGCTGCCAGCAAGTCATTCTTGGACGAAGCCTCTCCCGTGGACATCGCACGAACAGACCGGGCTAACTGTCGACGCCCCCTCATCGTTCTGAAGGAATTTCGCCGCCGCAGGCGAAGCGCACCGCGTGACGGTCTCGCGCTCTAAAGCCACAAACAGGCTTGGCTGCTGTACATTTATCGAATCAGCACCACCCCCCACCACCAATTTTTTTGTTTTGTTTTGGCGCAATAAACTAGTTAGGGTTATCCCACCCTCTATCGCTCTGTTAGAACCCTAGCGTGGACAAATGAACAGGTTAAGTAAGACCAAATTTGTATATTTGCATTATTCTGCAGCTCTCAAAAAATACTTAGAGGTTGGAAGATACTTTTGGATGGTCCGGTGGTGGTGGTAGTCGACTGCACCACTAGACTAAAGACCAGGGTTCGAATCCCGATTGTGACCGAGTCGGTTTGGCGTACTTCCCTGGCATGCTATCTTTCTGGCGTTTTTTTTTTTTTTTTTTTCACAAGCCGGCCTTGTAGGTTTCCTCCCACATCTAAAAAAAGAAAGTTCTAGTAGGGGGGGGAGGTATCGACTGGCTGGCTTGCACCTCGACCACCGTTCGACAGCCCACCCAATCGTACCCGCTAGTCTCAGCAGCTCGCCCGTTCCCTCTACACGGGTATACCCGCCTCCTCCGCTGCATTCCCAATCGATACGCGATTAACCACACGCATCAATCGCGAGAATAGCTGTGAGAAATCCGAGTGTATGGAACATCTGTAACGGTGCTATGATTTTCCTGGCTTCCGAATATCACAAAAGTAAACTTAAATACATAATTTTTCATAAACCATGATTTTTTTTTTTTTACAAAAGATGGTTAAGTTTTGTCATATATTAAAGTAAGGAAAATGAACAATTTTATCATAAAAAAAAAAAAACGATATAATTCAGGTAAATAATCTATTTTAGCCAATCAGTAACTTCTATATTAAAGTGTTTAAATCACGACCAGAGGAAGACTGCGACGACGCAACTTGTTGTCGTTGTAAATCTTCATGTACCCGATCAAAGTAGCTTTTTAGTTTTTCACCTAAATGTTTATCGAACTTGTTAATACTTTTTTTAAAAAATGTTTGCTATCGATTTAGTTTAATGAGAACTAACTGTTGATAAAAAAAATTATAATTTGATTCAGTTGTCTCCCTTGCTCTGTGCTATGTTAATGTAAACATGAGAAGTGTTATTAATTTAAATGTTATTGTTTGCAATCGAGAGTTAATACATTAATTAATTAATTAATTATTTAGTCGTATTTACTTTTTTAGAACGGCAAACTTTCACAGTGATTGTTTAATCATAGAAAGTTTCATAGCTTAAAATATTTCTCTATTTTCCTTGATTAAAACAAAACAAAAAAAACAAACTTTAGATAAGGGGAATAACTCAGTAGTATTTATATTAGTTTTTTTAAATAAACATTTCAAGTACTTCATGTAAATGCTTGCTAATTATACTTAATTACGATTAAAAACGTAAAAGCACGACGTTACTGCATTTATTTCTGATTTTTCAAAAAAATATTTACTGATACCCAACAGAGTTTGCTTGGAATAGCTGTAAAAACATTGCGGGATTTGATTTGCAATTAACTCCAGTCACATCTTTCAACATTTCATTTTACAAATCGTTGCTTTAAGCATAATTAAAACCCCTGTAATACACTACTGCAGGTAAGCTGGTGGTGGGGGGAAGATGTGAAGCGTCTATTAAGCAAATATTTCACCAGTGACTTCACCGAAAAGGATACTAATTTTATATCATTAAAGAAACAAACGTAGTAATGCTAAACTAACTAACACTGAAAGGGGAAAAAAAATTAATCATGGTACCGACGGCAAACTTGTAGCGAATAAAGTTTTCTCCAGCCCCAGTAGTAGGAAGGCTGCTAAAGCTACACGTTCTCAAGAAAGTAATAACTGCCGAACAGTTACTTGAACTAGTGTAGTAAGTTGAGATTGTAAAATCAGTGTCTAAAAGAAACATTCACCGATTGTTTGTAAATATGCTTTGAGCCAACCGAGGTTTGAGAGACGATCGTGATTTTACAATCTTCTAAAATCTTTTAACAATGCCAGCGTTAGCGTAATCGGTAAAATCTACCTAGACTTTGGTTAAAAGTTTGGCAAGTCCCCCCCCCACCAACCAACGATTATCTGATAAATTCTGAGAGTATTGCCATTCATCAAAAGTTACTGCTTCGGTTTTCAAATTCTTTATAATTCTCCTACCTTGGGGGGAAATTATGGTTACGTATGTTATGTATTGAGTCCTGGTGTTTGTATACAGAACCAATACTAGGAAAGCTAAACGTCTTCGAAGTTGTTTACTTCTCGTTCAAGACCCGAGAAGGGGGAAAGTTGCTTGGTGAGAACAGAGGAAAAGAAAGAAAACTAATACTGATATTAGATTAGTGAATACATTGAAGGAATCTCCCAGTCGATCTAAAGTCATATGGCAAAGCTAATTCTAGATGAAGCATTAGTTAACTAGAGAGACACTCGAAAACTTTAATAAAAGGGGTGATGGTAGCAAACGAACTTTCTCTGGGCCTCGGTACTTATGGAGGTTTGTACAGACCCCTTATTCGGCTGGCAGGTCAGAAGGTTCTCATCTTGTTAAAGATGTTGATATAACGGGTACAAAGACAAACTGGGAATTAAGGGAATCTTAGTTATTCTGAGCGTTTACTCAGCAAATTACTTCTTAGACTCGCATAGCGGAAATAATAGGAAGATGTAAGCGAAGCATTACAAAATGTCAAAAGGTGTTGAACAGGTAGGAAGACGTTTATGAACCGATTTTATTTCAAACGTAAAAACAAAAAAAAAAAAAAGAGATTCGGACGTTCTTATAGACAGCAACACAGATGGAAGCGAATTATGTTAACTCGCAATGTTATTTTCCAAAGAGCAGAGATTTTTTTAACATCTCATAGTATGTGGTCCAGACGTGAAATCCTCATTACCTAAGACATGTCGTTTTTCTGGAGCCGGTTCTTGGGACAAAGTAATATTAAAAATGATAAAAGGTACAAATACATCCAGCTATTAACGGCTTACAGTGCCTCCGTTTTAGAGAAGTTGGTTGAAGTATTGAAAATTGCTCTTAGGGAAAGAGAAAGTAACTTACAAAAAATACCTTTTGATGTGAACAGTGTGTTCTGGTCATCAGACTAAATAATAATAATAATAATAATAATAATAATATAATAATAATAATAATAATAATAATAATATAATAATAATAATGATAATAATAATAATAATAATAATAATAATAATGAACAACATTAGACCGGAGTGAGTTACAAAGTTACTGTTTTTGTTTATTTGCTGTTCTGTCACAAACTTTTGGAATATCTATCCAAAAGGATAGGTCAGAACATGAAGGTAGCAGTGGGCATTGGTTGTGGCGTTGATTCCTATCCGAGGAAGCGCCCAACGCGAATAAACAGAAGTCAGGGGAATTCATACTACCGTTTTTGTTTTTTTTTTCATTTTGGTTCAAGTGGCAGCAAAAACCCGTCAGTAGTTTTAATGATCTGCAAGACGTTAATTACGCTACATAGATAATCTTTCAAATGGCTTAAGCCTTCTCGCCTCTCGCACCACCTAACTCTGTCTCTAATCGTGTCTCACTAAGCTACAGCATCAACCTTCTCGCCCCAGCTAACTCTGCCCCTTTATTTGGTCTCGCTAACCGTATTCCTTTATTTGTAGTAAAGATGAAGTCTGTTTATCTATTCTTTTAATATGAACGATCAGCATGACTGGCTACTATTTTTCTCTAGATGACTAACGCTTAACACTTTTCGGCATATGTACACGATATAAATAATCAAACAACAACAACTTTCCAGAAAGGTTCTCTTAAAGAGGATAGTCGAGGAAACAATGGAAAAAAACTTCGCTGCCTGTACCACTTGGGATATTTGAAGAGTTAATTGTCAAGAGTAAATGAAGTCTATTTTTTCCTGTAAATAGGAGGGGACAAACAGAAATTCGCTAAAAAAAAAAAAATCCCTCGACATTTATTAGAAATCTGCGGTGTAATTTATGAAACAATGGAAGACAGAACTCGATTTTACCAAATTATACTAGTTCAGTTTTGAGGTTAAATATTCTAAAGCTGATGAGGATATGTGGGTGGAGTACTAGATGATGGCCAAATGACTAACCTTCTTAACAGCTGGCTCTTCTGTACCATTTCCCTGGTTTTTCCGAATACTCTGCCTTCATCTAACGAGCTAGGAGAAGAGTTTTCTCGTAAGGAATTTTGTTACGTTGGTCCAAGTCGAAGTGCACCAAGCTCATCTGTACTGTTACTGCTCGCGAGGCCACGATCTAATTGTCTGATGAAACTGGGACTACAACGACGACGACAGCACGTTCCAGATATAGGAAATACCATCGCTACAAAGAATACCTCTGATTTTTCTCAGGGCTTTCTGTTAATGTTTGTCGGAGGATTTTTTTTTCCATCTCACGAAAGGTAGTAATCGAAAATATAACACATACAGAAAATATTTCTAATTTAATAAATGGAGATTAATTGTATTTACTTTGAACCGTAACTCTATGTATACCACTGGGGTGCATTCGCACTCTACCACCCTTCAGCTGTGTATTATTGGACTGTAGGGTCAGTGACACAGTACCTTCCTTACTAACATAACCGCTTGTAACGACAAATCCTTCGTATGTCGCCAAACCTCAAGTGTTTTACATTGCAAGTGTGTTGAGCAAATATACAGCCAGGTAGGTCATCACAAACCCAACAAGGTAAAGACATGATATACAAAGGATTAAAAGACAAATCTCTGAATTGCTGAATGTCTAAGATTCGGTTAATCAGAAAATTCTTTTGGCTTTTTTCAATCCTTCATATTTCTTATTTTTAAGAAAGAAATTTTTTGGTCTTGCTGCCATGAAAACCGGATAAAACCAGAGCAAAATATACTTTAAATCTCTAGTTTTAATAGATAATCCTCAGGTCTTGCAACTTGTCTCTGAATGGATCGAGGTTTTGTTACAAAAAGACAAAATCAAAGAACCTTTTGATGGTGAAAGACAAAAATTTGAAAAAAAAACATGAAAGAATCTCGAGCAATGACTGACGTTCTTGGGAAAATTTCCAACATATTAATTGACAGGTTTATTTGTCTATTAAAAAAATTATTTTTAGTGCTATCAATAAAAAGAACATTCCAGGCTGAACTATTAACACTGGGGTGGGAATCTACTGTTTAACAGCTTATTGTAGAGTTGTGGTTGCAGTCCATCTCTTATTGGTTTTCGACTAACTGGAAAAAGATGGACTGATTCTAATTCTTTCACTTGCTTAGAATAAAGATGAAACGTCGGTCGTTACAATAAACAAATTGATCAACCAAAGGAAAAATCAGGAGGTCATTTAGAGAGAAGATGGCCCACCTCACTGAAGACAAAAGGACAGGCAGTTACCACTCATGCTTTAGATGTGAAGAATATGGCGCCTGAGATTTACTAAACAATATAATACATAGACGTATAATTAAATCGCGAAAGGTCAGTTTATGAGATAAGACAATGAAATGCCAGGATAATTAGAACCTTTGCATGGCAAATGTTTCACGCAGGTAATAATACTACAACATTTGCTGCGCTATTCTCTAATGTCACTTATTTGATCAGATTAACTTTTGATACTCGAGTAGAATATCTTCCAAAACTCGCTTTTTTCCCCCTGCCTTTTGGAAGCCGCTCTACCATTTCAAAGTTGTTTTCTGGGATTTTTCGCCCCTGAGATTTCACGTGTAACCCCCGTAGAGCCCGGTTTTTTAATTCTAAGATGTTTGGACGTTTAATTTATTCGAATTTATCCCTAAATGATAAAGAAAAAGGTAGATAGAACCCTTCCACAAAAAAATGTAATTTCTGCAGACGGTTGTAAAACCTGAGGGGAGGAGGAGGGGGGCGATAACTAAATGAAGAAGCAGGTTTGGCTAATGGCAAAAAAAAAAAAAAATTGGTCTGGCATCCCAGGCACCAGTCAGGAGATCGCTGCAGCTGTCGGAGAAGAGTTTTCACGAAAGGCATAAATCGCTGCGCAATTTGTGACGAGAAATTAGCATTCTCCCTTCAACAAGTTCTCAGGATTTTGACTGTGAGCTTTGCGTAAACAAGGCACGGATCAAAGCAGCTTTTGTTCATATCACCCCCTCCTCCTCAGCAGCAACAGCAGCTAGAGCATCTGTTCGATATGCTGAAAAACAAGAATGAACGCTGTACCACTGAAGATGCGGCTAAATGGAAGTTTGAGGGTGTATCGTGGCACCACTCAAAACCTCCATTTCTTAGGTTTTATAACGAAACATAGTATTATGTTCCTTTTGCTCTCTCTCTCTCTCTCTCCATCTCTCTCTCTCCATCTCTCTCTCTCTCTCTCTCATCTCTCTCTCTCTCTCTCTCTTTCTCATCATCATCATCATCATCATCATCTCTCTCTCTCTCTCTCTCTCTTTCTCATCATCATCATCATCTCTCTCTCTCTCTCTCCTCTCTCTCTCTCTCTCTCTCTCTCTCTCTCTCCTCTCTCTCTCTCTCATTAGCTTAACGGTTATTACGCTTGAAAGCCCCTCGGGGGACAGTATAAACAAGCGTTGCGTATACGATGACAGGGTTTGTACCTTACCGTTCCGCGCTCTTTAAACAGTCGGGCTACAGGTTTTGCACAGGAAATATGAGAACGAAATTGTACTCACGTGTGGCGTTTTGTAATTAAATCGGTCGTGTATAAATGTTATTCAAGACTAAAAATCAAACCGAGATATGCATTTCAGAAATTATTTTTTGAGGATGTACGACAGGCAGAATTGCGTCCACTCACCTCTCTTTCCAATACAAAAACCTTGATGTCAGCGGGAGCTAAGTTAAAGTAAAAATAGCTGTGTCTGAAACGACCTCGATAAATGGCAACAGTGCCAGTTTGAAACGGTTTGTCATTGGCATGTGACCACCAGTGACCCCAGTTATAACTTGTACGCCTTGGTGTTGACCGGATCAAACGATCCAGCCGTCGTTGTGAGATGTTTAGCTGATTCGGTGACTGTGGGCGACCACTACGCCTTTCTAGGGTGGTATCCCAAACGCGCTTAATCGACAGTGAGATCTGTACATTGTGCGGGCAGGTGTTATCTTCAAAAACCACGAAGTTAGGACCTTATCCTCGAGAAAGACTGAAAACTACAAGAATAATGATCTCATCTCCGTATCTGGCACCAGTCGTGCCACCAATCCCAATGAAGAGAACTGTCCATACGATCAGGCTACTTCTACCAAATCGATTATGCTGGGTAAGGGCACAGTTATAAAATTGTTCAACAATTGGTCCCAGGGCTTTAGCCCTCTGTTAATGTTTAGACACCGATCTAGATTTGTAGATGGAAATAACATAGCGCCAATGGTTCAATGTTGAGTTGCGATGCTGTAATGCTCATTGCAAGCGCAGCAGTCGAAACGCCGCTTTAGAGGGACAGGCAGCCTATTGCCAACTGTCTGTGTCGAAATTCTATCATTCATCGGTCGATGTTTGGAATTCATTTTAAAGAGATCGTGCTGTTGAAAATAGGGCAAGAGTAACAAGATAACGATCCTTACGGGGGCGGAGAGTTTAATCCCTCTGCGATCAGAACGAGGTCTCTCCATAAACTGGCCGGTCTGACCATACCTTGTTAACACCTTTAAAATGGCACTGCGATGAACATTGCATTGGGAAGCAACGACAATCTAAACTATTCCTTCTTTATCCATTCCGATGGATTGAGCCACCTCTTACTTTGTGGTAAAAGAGGCCTAGACATTCCTAAAATATCTTACACCACACGTGTAGCCAGTCTATAAAGGAAGTGATGATGGTGGCGTGCAAAGCTGAAGGTAGATAAAATGAGGATGTGGACGTGAGGTTCCAAGGTCGCTCAGTTCTGGAGAAGATGACCCTAATCTAACGTTACATGTTGTTCCTTCTTCAATACGCGGGTGCTTGTCAATCAGAATATGAACACATTTGATAAACGTAACTGTAGGCTTGGAAACGTTTGTTGCTTTTTTGGGGAGAAGTATATATATTTTACTATACTATTATACACTTTTCTATATTATATATTTGAAACAGTTATTTACTATAGTGTTCTATGCTATGATATTATGGGATACAACACTTTCGTCTAAATCACTTTAGTCCACAGACCCTTTAATTTAAAAGCATTAGGGCTAAAGGCACAATAGTCTAAAAAAATTTGATCTAATTTGAAAATATTTAAACACAATGACTGAATTGGAATTAATCACAGTGCATGGGTAATATTGTTAAAACAAGGTTTGTGTATATTTGGCCAAGCTTGAAGCAAACGGTTTTTTTAAAACTAATGACAATTGCTGAATACGATTCAACCTTAGTGGAAGTGTATTTGTTATGAAATCGTGATTTTGTATACTGATCACTGCATTTCCAACTCAATTATCTATTTCATCTAAAACAGAAAGTAGCAAATAAGGATTATTTTACTTTAGTGAATTTTGTGATTTTTTTAAACAAAAGAACGTATTTTCAGATCAGCTGAGCCACTTGAGACTCGACTTGAAATTTTTCTGAATGACTCGAGACTCGAGTCGGGACTCGGGACTTGCATTTAAATTATGTCTTTATTTACTTCCAGTTTTAATTGCTTTATTCTATAAAAAATTAATACAATCATATAATTTATGAAAATAATACAACACGTGATTGTTGTTTACAAACTTTTGTGATCAACATTTAGCACACCACATTTGGAGTGTTTTAGGCCAAAGGGTTTTAGAGAAAATTGCTTTAGACGATTGTACCTACACCCGATATTATATATATTTTATACTTTTACGTACTGCAGGAAGATAGATTTACTAATCTTTTTTTAAAATTATTATTCTATGTTGTGATATGATACATGTATTAGATAGTGTCCTCTATTATACTGTTTTGTCTTATTGTACAATGTACTGAACTATGGATTCATTGCCACACCGTGCTAGAAAATTAGAAAGAATACCAAATACCGTATTTACTGATTAAGTGAAAACGTAGCTATCTTTGCAATACTTTTATAAGTTATTACTGATAAATATGGACTAGACACTACTGATTACAAACGCGCTTAGCGTAATATTAATCTTATTCAATTTTATTGTTTACTATAATCTTACGCTATGCAAAATTGTGATATATTGCATTCTACAATCGTATTGTATTTACACTTTTGTACTTTTTATTCCAGATATATTTACAAATAAGTTCTGGTAGAGCTTGACATGTTAAGTCTCCATTCTATCCTTTTCCCTGTCACATTTTTAAACCGACAAGAATATGGTCACTTAGCCTTTAATGATCGCAAAACAGATCTAAAGAGCTTGTCACAAACCTTTCTCTGTTTTTGCGCAATTCTAGCTGTGAAAAATGTCATATAGATCCCATAAAAAAAACACAGTTTAATGCATTATTAGAAGAGAAGTAGATATAGGCAGGTCTTCGCCGAGTGTTTGGATTTATTCTACGAGGATAAACCCATTTTATCAAAATCAGCTGTCCCCACACGATCCGACTATTGTATTTCAGTAAAGCGTTAATATTAAATGTAAACGATTATTATCAAATATATGAAACCGTAGAAGAATTTAAAAATGCTTTTCACATATAATGAATCCTTTAAAAACAATCCAGGGAGATACTGATAGTGCAAACTTAGAAATAACTCGTTATTTCTCTTTGTCTGAAAAGCAGTCGGCGTAACGGAAATTAAGAAAAATGTCGATGCTTTTTTCCTTCCTTTTGTTAGATAAAGTCTTCAGGGAAAGCTTCGTTTTTTTTTAACTTTTGATCGAACGGCATCTCGACAAGCCAGGGACGTTCATGGAGACGCGAAATCCAGTAATCTACCATATATAATTTTTCAAATATTCTTCAAATACGAGAATTAGTTTTTTTTTCCCATTAACTTCTGCAATAGGCGTAGCACTGTCTTCTTTCTGCATGAGCAAATTTAGTCACAACTTTTATAACCAGTTCCTGTCCCTTAATGAAGTGAAAAGATGTCCATCTTCGTGACAGTTTACAGAAACAGGAAATCCTGTAAATGTCGTGTAAAGATGGTAGATTTTTCCTCTGATGCGCATTAAATACTTTGAGATTTTACAACCTTTAAAAGGTATATAATAATAAGGCAACATACATCTGGACATACATACATTAGACATTCCTAAACTTAATTTCGAATAGCTTTACGATCGTAACACGATCATTTCAATATGATGTTTTATATGACGGTTGAGTGATGTAATGTTCAGATATTCTGGTAGGTTACATCAGCTGGCACGTGATAAATTGGGTGTAAAGGCGACTCGGTTGAGGGAGAATTCGTTATTATCCATCGATATGGTTGGGGTGGGGCAATACAAGTTGAGACAAGACGACTGATTATTTGAATGTACAGGGTAGGAGTTGTCTAAAGAAACTAGCCATCATATGAATATTCACTATTCAGTAAAAAAAACAAAAAAAAAAACGGTCATTTGGCGGCCAAACATCGCAAGACGGTGTCGGTTGCTGACCTGCCGTGTCAGAGACGTTGCCAAAAAAGACAACTGTTGGAAAAGACGGGGGCGCTTGCTCCCTTTTTTGCTGAAACCAGAGTCAGAGACTCGAAGCCGAAGAAACCAAGGCTTTGAATGGTTTTCCTGAGTACCCTAAAGCTCCAATATAAATCCAATCGAGCACCCGTGAAACATCTGGATTGTCGACTGAGTGCCAGTTCACGTCACGTCCAGAAGGAAGCTACCACAGGGTTATGGTAAAACCTGGGCTATATATATACCAAACGTGCAAGGGTAGAGGCTCTTCGTATTTCAGCAGATGGTTCGACCGAGCAGTAAAACAGAATTTCACTTTTGCTTGCCTTTATTTGGAGTTTTCCGCTTTGAACTCAAAGGCGAATTTCGCGTTCCCCCCCGAACACCTGTATTTGAGGTTTATCTGCAAGTATAAATTCTAGTTGTTTTTTTTTTTATTATTCGCACAAGATCCACCCACTTAGAGTAATAAAGATGCAGATAAGTATATTAAGTGTGCAACTTTTACTATGTCGCATCACGACCGAAGTATATCAGAAAGATTTATATTTTGCGTTTTTGTTTTCTCTTATTCGTTGATGCTTTAGGGGAGAAAATGTTAAGCCTCCGAATTCGGAAAAGTGTCGAAAGCATGCATGTCTAGTAAAGGGAAGGACGTGGTTTGTGTTTTGTTGTATATAATCGAAATTGTGGGCACTGCTTAGTTTGATAGGAAACTAGAGGAGATACTCCATATATATATATAAGTTAAACAGTAGACAGCTGCTAACCCTTTACGGGCGAGACAGGAAGAAATAAGTCTCAACAGTTTATAATCGATGACACAGGAAACATACGATAAACCGTGGACCGCAGGATGGACAAGCCATTTTTTTCTTTCTTTCTAAGACTGGGGAATGGGCGTGATTTTCCTCAGAACCTGCTCATAAAAACAGCCGCCTCGTAATGAAACGTGTGTTAAACACTCGGATAAACGGGTTCGATGATCGTTATAAGCTCAGTGATCTATATAAGCACTTAATCCTGCAGTCCCCAAAATTTCCAGATATACTTTTAATAGGAGTAATCTTTATAAGTACGTGGGACGAATCCAGGAAGGAAAAGTAAAAATAAGGTTGGAAAGTCTTCCTAAAGCAGGCATGGTGTGGAATAAGTTGATTGGTGGAAACCACCCACATGGAAGATGCTGATTGGTGGAAACCACCTACGCAAAACACGATATATATAGGCGACAGCATGACGTGGCTATCATTCCTTTAATTAAGCACGTTCTGCACGGAGTTCATTATGGCTTCCAAACGTAAACGTTTTATATTAGAATTCAAGCTAAAGGTTATTCAGGCGGTTCATACGGTGAAAAGAATGCCGATGCTGCACGGAAATCAGCATTGACCACACGATGGTTAGCCGATGGTTGCGAAACGAAGAGGAGTTAAACAAATTTAGGTTGCAAAATGGAAATCTTTCTCAAAAGAGAAAGCGGGAAGGAATGTTAGCAGATCTGGAGCAGCAGCTGTACAAATGGTTTGTTGTCATGAGGGAGAAAAAGGCAGAGCTCTCTGGACCTCTTTTAATAGAGAAAGCTAAGTCTTTAGCTCAAGAACTCTATGGTGATTCCGAAGATCTTCATCCAAACATCTTTACTTCCGGATGGCTACAAAGGTTCCAAAAGAGATTCAATATTGTCTACAAACGAGAACATGGAGAAAACCCGGATACTGACTTATCAGGGGCCAATGAATGGAAGAAAACTGTCTTGCCAGAGCTTCTGCAACGTTATCCAGAGGAGGCAATTTTCAACACTGACGAGACAGGACTGTATTTTAGGGCCAATCCTGACGGTACACTGGCCAGAAAGGATGAATAAATCAGTGGAGGAAATGGCGCTGAAAAACTAGCTCTCCCGAAATCCAAGGTATTTTAAGAACAAGAAAAAAAACAACCTTGTAGCGCAATATGAATCAAATTCTGCAGCCTGGATAACTCGAGCTTTATTCATAGAATGGCTAATAAAGCTGGACGAGAAAATGCGACGCAAGAAAAGGAAAATTCTGCACATCCTAAGGAAGTCACAACAGCAAATGTAGAGGAGGTGGTCAACTTGCCAACGAATACAACGTCACCTATACAGCCAATGGATGCTGGAATTATTCGCTGCCTTAAAGCACACTATCGAAAACAGTTAATGAAAGAGTTGGTTGCACGCTTAGATAGTGGCCAGGACGAATTTCTTGCGATTGCTGCTAAATCGGTAACTGTTTTGGATGCCATTTTCATGCTAAAAACTGCGTGGGATAATGTGACCTCGACGACTGTCCAAAATTGCATTAGAAGATGTTTGTCAACGAATCAGGGAGAAACGCTTCAATGCAACGAAGATTTTGAATTAGAAATTTTAAACAGCGAAGAAGACTCAAAATTGGATGAAGAGTTTATCGAATGCGATCGTCAACTTGAATGTTTTGAAGAACTGAATGAAGCAAGAAGTGATGAGACTGAAGTGTCGGAAGATGTTTAAATTGGTGAGACATCGACTACTCCACTGTAAGCACTTGCTATGCTTGACGACGTAAAAGGAGTTCTTGAAAAACATAGTATACCAACTCAAGAGTTAAAGAACACCCAACATGCAATTTGAAGTTACATAATACAAAACAAGAGCACGCAACAATCTTAAATTTTAGATTATTTTTTTCTAAATAAATACTGTCAACTGTTTTAATTTTATGTATTTTTAAGAAGAAATAAAATTTTATGTTTTTTATTACACATTTCTCTAATATTATCTGAATGAATATGTACAAGAAATCCTTTTTAAAAATGGACTTATCGATATGCGCACATTGATCGATATAAGAAGAATTTTTGCTGGTCCGGAGAAGGTGGCTATATCAATCATCGACTGTATGTATAATTCTGTCATTCTTTACAATATGAAATTTGTGGAAAAACTTGTGCCACCGTTTTGTGTGCTATGAATTATACGGCAGAAAACAAGGGTAAAGAATTAGCGCTGTTCGAGTTTGCGTCAAAATCTCAAAGATTAAAGATGAACCGGTTTTATTTTTCTAGGTATTTTGGATATTGTCAAAAACAAAAAAAACCACGAAGAGAGGGGTATTCTGTGACGGACGTCCTTCCAACTGTCGCTGTTATTAAGAGAGCCGCCGTAATCGAAAGACGCTCATAGGAATGAAATAGTTTCGGTCTTTATACCGAGTCAAATCCCTTTATTAGAACCAGGGTTTTGGCTGCAGGAAAAACTCAAGAGCTGAAAATATTTTACTGGCGCCCTCTCTTGACGGCAAAAGAATTCACAAAGACGAATAACTCAAAAAAAAAAAACAAACAAAAAAACAGTCTGGATGTGTTAATCGACGCATACTTTTCAGCGATCCACAAATGCAACCATTGCATAGATCGTGGGGCTTCTTACTTAGTTTTTCTCTCTTTTTCCAGATGACCGTTTGGTGTCCTCTTCTCGGTAGTAGCTGGAATTTCTGCACCTTCATTAGGAATTGAAGCACGGCGCCAGGCCCGGAACTGGTTCCAGTAAACCTTATTTCGGATGGTAAGAAACTCAGGGAGCTGGCTGGCATTTGCGACCATCGAGATTTCTCTGCAAGACTTCGGGCCAAAAAAAAGAGAGTCGGTACTAAAATACGAACCGTCTTTCCACCGCCTTTTGGGGAATTCCGGTCGCGTGTAAACCCCAAGAGATTTGTTTGAGAGGACCTGGTCATTTATGGACAACAACATCCACAGCGGAGGAAAAGTCCAGTGCAAGCCAAAATGGCCTACCATCTCCTTATCCGACCAAGAAAGCCAGGAATATTTAGGCTAATTTCCTTATTGTCCGTTTTATTCAAAGGTTTCTGCTGTGGTTACTGCGAACTCTGTTGACGTGGAAGCAGAGTTCAAAAGCACAAAATGGCGGTTACAGGCGGGGAGCTGGATTATCTCTGTGGGAATATTTAATTTAATTCTGATACATATTCTATAATCTGTAACTGGTGTCTTCAGATATCGAAACCCCATCGTAAATAGTGGCAGTTCGTGTTAGTCTCGCGTGGGATTATTGATCCTTCGAGCCGAGATATTCCGCTGTGTGACCGTTCTCAGCGACGAGTCCTCACACCGGAACTTGTGAGCGTCTGGATTGTTTCGAGCAGTTTTATTGTTTCTTTTTAACGGGAAGCAAAAACACTTCAAAGGAAGCTTTCCGCCAAAAACGAACCCACCATCGCCTCGGACGGTGAACTATCCGCGCTGGTGGACACCGACGGTAGATCCGGGAGAAAACGAACTGGATTTTAAGGACCGAATGGCACAAAATGTTTGTCCGTGACGCAAGCGAGACATTAATCTGTTCAGGAGCAGATCTCTGGAAGAGCGTGATCCATAGTGCAAATTCACAGACCCGACCAAGCAAACGATAAGGAATCGCCAGTAATTTAATTTGGGATCTCGTTGATTAAAGCGAAAATGATATTAACATGATTCGATTATCAATATTGCAAATTTGCAGTACTATCGAGCTAAATAACTGAGAGCAGGATCACGATTATTGATCTCGGTATTCGCTTGAGATACTGTTATCCAGAACAATCTCCCGTACGAATGCAGATTTTTCAATCAAGTTTTAATATTAGTTCGGGAATATTTCTGCTAATTACGCCATAAATTTCACAATGAAGTTATTTTAAAACTCCATAATACAGATTTGGTATTTAACATACAGTACCTCGCAAAAGTCTTAGGAGGCTCCAAAATTTTCATCTCATACATTCTTTATATTTTTTTTATTGTTTTAAATCATAAGCATAGTTCGACACACACAGTCTTTACTAAGTAAAGCAGGAACCAAGTTAAAAAACAACAACAAACAACTGTTTATCCGGGAACTATACTTAGCACTGGAAAATATGAACGTGGTTAATACTGTGTTGCAACTTGTTCCCTTATGCAAGGCGACAGTGGGTCGGCGCATTTTGCGAACGTGGTCAGCAATCGTAATCTGCAGGTGTGCAGCCAATCCCTGGTGCAGAAACTGTTGGGAAGTCTTGGAGATTAGATTTACTGGAGCAGTTTTGCAGGGCTCAGACCTGCTCACTGTGTCCGGTAATTAGTCAGGCCATGTGATGTCCTGTATCTTTAAAAAAAAAAATTAAACATATTAGTCACGCGACCGCGAAATGCCTGTATACTAGCCTATCCCCATAATTGGGATTACACTTGTCTTAACTAATCATTGCTGAAGACCTTCACCTTTATTCCATACCTCAATCATATACACAAAAAGGGGCTTTATGATTAATACATGGATAACGACAATGCTTGAAATTTTACCGTTTATAGCAAACTTAAGTTCGTGTTGGCATTTAGACGCGTACATCGCTTGTATCTATTATGAAGGATATATCCTTTTTCTTCCTGTGTAGACGATGGAGTGGCAGTGACGATAGAGACTCGCCGCGAAAATTTCTACGATTTTGTTCCCTCCCGGGTGCATCGGACTGGCCGAATATCGACAGAAAATTCGGATGACGGGAGATTGAAGACGATGTTCTTTGTCTTGCCGAAGATTTGCCTGCTTTTTCTTACCTTCTTGTGTTTGACGTAGATCAACGTTTGGAGCTGTTTTGAATTTTTTTCTTAAAGCAAGAAATAATATTTATTTTTTTTATTTTTAAAAAATTGATTTGACCGATTTCCTACTGTTCCAAACATGAAAGTCCAAGCGAGGATCCGTCTGACGTAGCCGCGAGGCACAAAGTTGCTTGCAACGACAGAAATCCAAGCGTCAGAACAAGAGGTCGAGGTCAAACTTCGCGAATGGCGACTATAAGAAGACATTTCCCTTTATTTGTTCTTCTTTTTAAAAAAAAAAAAAAATTTTTTTTTTTTTATCCGAAGTCACAGCTGCAAACGAAGTGGAGAAGAATTCTCCGTCCAAAAAGCTAAACGGAAATAGGCAGGTCCGTCTAAAATGGTCACAAAATATAAAGTCCGTCTAAAATGGTCACAAAATATAAAGTCCGTCTAAAATGGTCACAAAATATAAAGTCCGTCTAAAATGGTCACAAAATATAAAGTCCGTCTTCTGGTGACACTTACTCTTATTACACTGACGAAGGTGGACTCGGGCGATGCCTTCTGAAGCACTAAAGACTTGTTTCCATGGTGTTTAATAAGATGAGAACGGAAAGTTCTCTCTAACATGGAAGTAGAAGCGTTCCTTCCAAGCGTGAAACTGAACGGGCTCCCTGGCGGCGCAGAGGAGTAACTAATAAAATAACGAGCACAACTCCCTCGGGCCGCTTGTGCAGTCCACCTAAAAAATTGTCAACACACGTCTACTGTATCAGATTTTAGGACTACAACCCGATGATGGCGACAGGAAAAGTTTCTTCATGGAAACGCAAGCTCATCAGCTGATTCTGTGTTGAAAGATCTCACGGTGGTTAGGTAGGAATCGTACGATGGTAGTTCAGCCTTTTCAAATCCTTGTTTTAATGTGTCTCCTCCGCCTTCAAAAAGTTCGATTGATTATCAGAAAATTAGCCGATAGAACATGTAATATTAACCGGTGGAAAGCTCCCTTTCTGTTTCTCTATTTTTACCAGCAAAATAATGGGGAGAAGAGAAAAACCGTTTCTTTTTCCATTCAACAACCGAAGTTGCCATTCAGTCTGATCATCGACAAGTTCGTCATCATCCTTTCAAAGGGTAACTTCTGAATGCTTAAGGCAGCTCATCTGATACCAGACAACGGAAGAGGAAGAATTTGTCTACTCTACGCATCAGTACCAAATTCGATATAGTTACTGTCTGGCTTAGCTGGCTCAGAAATCCGGGGTTTTTTTTCTGTTGTTGTTGTTGTTGCTATGGCTGCTTTTTTAAAACGAAGGCTCATAATTATAGCTGTCGCTAGTAGTTAATTAGCATTCACCTACTTATGTAATTGTATAGGTGTACCGGTAACCAATGGTATCTATATAATAACTTTTTAAAAAAGAGTCCCCATTACAGAATTTATAAAAACATATATTTATATATATATTTCCTTTTGGGAAAAAAAAGTAAAAGAATTTGAGTACATTATGGTATCGATCCTATATCAGCAAGTGCTTTTTCTATAAGAAATATCAATACAGTCATAGTGACCTCTTGTAATCCATCAAAATCAACTTTCTTCAATGATCTTTGGGAAGAACACTTCAGGTATATACAAATTAAACCCTAAGATATCTCTTAGTTAATGCATCCGACAGGATCCCCACAGGAGGAAAACTAACAAAGGAGATAATCTGCTATTTGCCACGTGTGACATCATTATTTTTGCGCTGTGATCTGATTTTCACAATAACAGAACGGCGAGGTCTTCGCGGACAAAAACTTTTAGTGGTTGGGTCTCGATAGTAAATTGCAGTTCCTTCTCGAACTATCCAACTTTAGTCTTCTTGATAGATTTACCTAACGTGTTCCCGCCGACTGCCTGACGGTACAAAACATCGAATGAAAGGCCAACTTTAATGACGGAAACAGGGGGAAAAAAGACCATCTTTAGTTACATTTGCATGATATTAAATGTAAAAGATAGGAAGTGTCATGCAAAGACGTTTTTTTTTTTGTTGTTCTCTTTGTCAGACATTAAAAATGGAGTAAACTCTACTATCCGCTTCTCTTTCACACACACAAACAAAACTTCTACTATAAATCTAAATAACAGGGGTTTCATGCAAATATCCTTTTCTTTTCAGCAACTCGTTCAAAGACGAATAATTTATCCGTTTTTTTTTTTAAATGTACTGACAGCTTTAATTATGATCTGCCTTTCTCAGAATTAATATAAGTAACATCTGCAACTTCTTTTTCATAAATCTCCTCCAGATGATCTTTGTTATCTTTTGTGTTCTCCCGCTGTTCACGTTTATCCGTATTAGCCTATTAAGGGAAGGGATTACAGGTTTTTGTATCCCCCCGTGTTCGTTAACACGGGGGATGAACATACACGTGTGAGAAAAGCTCGCCATTATCAAGACTCTTCCCATGCCTCGTTGAAAGCGTGGTCTCAATAAAGATGGCGCCACCATGCCAAAAATAAATAAATAAATAAATTTCTGTTAGACCGAGTTAGTCAAATTGCTCAGCACGGAGCCAGCGTCAGATTGAAAGAACCATTTTTCAAGAAAACATCTTAGTTCGGAGCAGGTAAGGGAGGAATATTATGACCTTCATCAAAGGTTACTCTCGGCGAATCATAACGTCATTGGCGACTGCTGGCGGTCGAACATCAGCTACTTTTTGCTGAGTAGTCTCCCCTGCGGAAAACCCTGTCGTAAAAGGTTGGGGATGATGGTGAAGATGGGTAATTACAACCATTGTACCGCGCGAAGCTCGTGATAGAGAAGTATCGGTGGACGGCGTGGTAGTCCATTGGTTAAGCTACTGGACTTTAAGGGTGTGGGGAGCCCCCAGTTCGAATGGGACCGGCTTCAGTTTGGCTTACCCCCCCCTTGCATAGTCTCTACTCCCTTCTTTTCCCGCTGCCCACAGACTGACGCTGTATTACTCAGGTAACAGCTGTAAATGGCCACACCCGCGTACTGTACACCGCTCTATCCTCGAAGACCCCTGCGGACAGAATTGTTTCCTTAATTACACAACGACAAACATCTCTATCATGCAGTAGAGTTCAGTATATAATAATAACGGTTGTTCCTCGCAATCGGAGATAAACCAAGCAAACACCTGGGAGGGAGGGAAAGGGATTCAGGGTTCGTCCGCAGTGGCGGGGCTGCCATATTCTCAGTTTAATATGGTACAGGAACACACACACAAATTATAGAATCTATCTAGAATTCACGACCGTAAACTTCATCGAACAGCGATCGGGAAATCGGTTTCCAGTCTGCCTACCTGATCGGCCGGACCCTCGCGGTCCACTTCGTTTAGACTCCTCCCGGCCCGGGAAGTGCGCGCGCGAGTGATGGCGCAAACTGAAGCCGGGGCTGCGCGAATTAGACTCGCCGCCGCCGCCGGAAATAGATATGCTAAGCAGCGGTGGGAAGGGGGGAGCGGACGCCGCCGATAGTCGTAGTGAACACAACCACTCGCCACCCGACGGACGACGCACGAGAGGTGAGTCCGCTTGCTTTCTCCTTTCTTTTCCAAACCCGAGGGACGAGTTCGCCGCTCCCCTCGGCTGCTCCACAGGGGCGGGCGAGAGGGATTCCGATGCAGAGGTGCCCGCCGTTGGTCGAAGAAGGAAGCGTCGTCAACCCGGTCGACAAACTTCGTGGCTGCTCCGGGAAACTGTGAGGCTGTAGATGCGAGAAGCCCACGGTGGTGGCGGCTGCGTGTAGGGTTAGGGTTAATCTTCATCGTCCGCCTGACGTTTGCGTAAACGTACCTCGCAGCTGCTTACTGCGGGCGACTACCCCTGTCCCCCCCCCACACCTTACTGGCCTTTGACAGCAGGTGCTCTCCATCCTCGCGGAATGCGGGAAGTCGTCTTAGTTATCGTCGCTGAAGGTTTTCTTCTTGTCTTTCTCCCCGAAGCCG
This sequence comes from Nautilus pompilius, assembly GCA_018389105.1. Lineage (NCBI taxonomy): Eukaryota > Metazoa > Mollusca > Cephalopoda > Nautilida > Nautilidae > Nautilus > Nautilus pompilius. The sequence goes on along the minus strand of JACATO010000125.1, from coordinate 1,929,155 downwards.
CTAGACGCGATTCGACCGTAAGGACGCAAGGCGCCGGCTGTCCGAGAGGCTGAGCCGTCTGGTAGGGAGACAACCCCGTGCTAGGCTGGACCTTGTTCCCCGGTGAAGCAGCACTTCCCTGCATCAACAACATTAATAATAATAATAATAATACTTTTTAAAAAAACCCGTACCAGCCGGTAAGCTCCGGTTTCCCTCCCCCCCCACACTTAAGGAAATACTTTTTATTATTATTATTTTTTTTTTTCAAATTCACTAGCGCAAAACTAGGAGAAAGAGTCGACCAGCGACCGTCTTCCGCCGCGGGGCCGGTCTCGCCGGACACCGAGTTCTGCCAGCTCTGGGTTCCCACTCTCGGCCAGCCAAACACGAACCGGAGAAGGGAGGGACGTCGTCTTCCAGTCCCATCGCGGCTAATGGAACAATGTAAGGTCGAGAGCTCGTTTTTGAACCGACGCTTCCTGGTCTCTCTCTCTCTCTCCACGTGGGTGTGTTTGGGGGGGGGGTAGCGGGATGTGTAGAGAAATGCGTGGGGAAGAAAACATTCCATACCGTCGTGGGTTCGGTCGCTGTTCGGCTCAGCATCATCGCGAAACGTCGGGCAACTTAGTTCAGTATAATTAAAGAAACGCCCCACCCCACCAGATCGGGGAACGCACGGCCAATCCGTTCACCTCTCCCCCCCCCCACCACCACCACCAACCCGTTATTTTTTACCCAGTGGAGTCCCGAGTTTCCTTGTGGCCTCGCGGGGTGAGTTCGATGTTTGCCTCACCCCCCGGTCGTCGTCCCTCTCCGAGAACAAACATAGCCATCGTCGCCGTGGTTGTGTTTACGGCCGCCGAGTCCCCTAGAACACCGACTCCACTGTGTATTCGTGGGGGCGGGGGAGTTATTTTCCAGCCCCAAAATAAGTCCCGTAGATAGTAATTAGACCCGACTGGCTGGTCATCAGCGCACTTGAAGCCATATACTCCTGGGCGTGTGTTTCTTTATTATTAGCTCCCACTTTCACCCACCGCCAGCATAAACACACATCCGCAAGTTTTATGGGCCCTTCCCCTCCCCAAACAAATGGTGGATACGTAGTTCTGAATTTCTATAGTCTTTGGAGATCGCGAGCACAAATTGTTACTAACCCGCTAATTGCCTCCTACCGTGTGTTAAAAAAAAAGAGATGTAATGTCTGACAGAACGGCTTTTAATTGATGACTTAAAGCTGAAATATGCCACCGAAAAAAAAAAAAACAAAAAAAAAACGGTATTTATTTAATACGTTGGATTAAAAGCGAAATGGGGCTACCAAGATGGTTTCTAAAATATCTGATTAAAGCTGAATTATGCGTCGGCGTAAACAGGTCGCTAGCGTGTGATATAGTTTTTTTAAAGCGAGAGCTAATTCAGTTAGCAAGTTAAAGCTGAATAGTTAGCCGAAGACAAGGCCTGATAAGATGAATCGTCAGTTGGCTGCTCTCATAAGAATGATAAATGTTTTTTTTTTTTTTTTATAACAAAATACGTAAATTTATTAATGGTTTGAAGCTGAACTGCAGTTGGAAGCATGATTTAATATCATTAAATATGTGGAGTGTGGACATTTTCTCTATCGTTTTGTGCGGTGAGTGTATTCGCTGTCAAGAACAGCTGCAGATATTTGTACATAGAAACTAAATGGAATTTTGTTTCAAAGCATGAGATGCCACAACTGGAACAATCAGATAAAGACCATGGTATGTAGGCTGGCCTTTCCCAAAGCTGCTTCATAATTCAGCAGGTTTTCATGTGCTGACTATAAAGCGCCAGATAAAACCCACATGCCAGGATGCTGCATCAAGGCTGGAAAGTGTTCCTGTTTCTGTAATCACCAGCCACTCTGTCCCATATCATGTTCTATGCCCTATCTTAATTGAACAGCGTTGTTGCAGAACAGAAATTTTCAATGAAGTGTGTGCTCAACATCAGATGTTGGACTGACTGCGTTTTCTCAGATGAACAATTCAGCTTCTCATTTAATAGCAAGCCTCTGGTTTAGTGTTGTCCTTTTGTAGTAGCTTATTTAGTGGATGCAGAATATGGTAAGAGCTGCTGTAAAAAGAAAAAAGTTTGCAGTCATCTTGTTCTTCTGAACCACAATCTGTCAGCCCAGTAATGTATGGATGATGTTTTGTGCCAGTCTTCTTTCTTTAACAACAAAATGGGCTGCACCTAATCATTCAAAGCAAAAATGGCATCACTACTTCAGTTGTCATCTAGAGATTTTTAATCCCAACTTTGTGAAACATGCTTTGGATGAACTAGGGCATTGTCTTTGCCATCGTAATGTTGTACCGCAGACACAACACAGTAACAGATGTAAATAAGATCTATTCCACCAGGATATGACGTATACCAGTACATGTGGTGTAGACTTTATGCATGTAGTGTAGCAAGAGGCATCCATACTAGCTTCTCAGAACTTAGTGCCATGAGATAGCTGCATAAGATGTATATAAGTGTTTTAATATGTAATGCTAATGTTTTATATTTAAGAAATAGAGAGACTAAATAGTGTGTGTTTATATGCAGAAATTTTAAAAGGAAATTTACTATGGTTTTAGAAATTAAATTAGTTTCAAAATTGCTATTATTAGTCTTAAATTTTGAGAATTGTCTAAACTATAACAAACAGTTAAATTTTAAACTAAAAAATATGTTTAAATAACAGTAAGTATACCAAAGAAAATTGCTAAATCAGACTAGTCAAAATTAACATCATTGCTTTCCAAAATAGTCTTTTTCAAGACAGAACCTTGATTACCACAGGGTAGATTCATTAGTTGGTTCTGTTATTGATGGGAAACAAATGAACTAATCTTGGTGTTATGCAACAAAATAATTTGATTATTTTGCTGTAACACATTTTATAAATAAAAATTTATTGAACCCAGCAGTTAATAGCAGTGTGTATTTCAAAACAGTGAATTACTAGATTTTACTTAGCTGGTTGAGTGCATCTTGTGTCTAGTGAGACTGAATCAACCAAAAGGATGGTTTCAGATCAGCATCTCCAGCTTGTAGATGTTTTTGTGTGCGCATATGCAAAAGAATGAAGTTTACAAGAAGTGGGATATTATTAATTCTTGTTTGAGACAGAGTTATCCTATATATTCATTTTGCAGAGTTTAATCCATATTTACTCAATCCCTATCAAATACTCCAAATCACGTTTTTTTAAATTAACAAACACGTCATATTAATCAACCTGTTGCTGGTGTTCAGGTGTATGAAAATACATTAATAGTAAAGCAAATTTTAATTTAATTTTTCAGGAAATAAATTTAGGCTTAAGTTGTTGGCTTTGCAGCACATTGTTTCTGTATGCACCCATTTTTAATTGGTAGGCTCTTTTGCCTCTATTCAGCCTGTTCGTACATAGATATCTGGATATCTTGATTGAGATAACACGTGATATTTGTGCTTATACAAACTCTTTTTATTGTTTGTCAGTGCTATGCATACAAAGGAATAATAATAATAATTTAGACTTAACACAAACCTTTAAAATTAATCACTTCTTTTTTTTTTCAAGCTTATTCACATGATTTCTCAGAAAGATTCTCCTGGTTAAATTCACAGTTAGTGTATAGGAATTTCTTAAGTAAATCTCTCCAGCATCACCTGTGCCAGTGATTTTGTTCAGTCCAGGAAAAGTGTGTATTGTGATAAACACCTAGATAATTAATAAAATTAAATATGGTAATGGCTGATTATCTCTTACTAATTAATACTTAATTGATACGGAATCTGGATTATGGGTTAAAAGATTTTTAAACAAATATAGATTACAATGGATTTCAAAAGTTAAGAGAGAGACATGCACGCGCACACATGAACGAAAGACATGCTTCCAAAATAGTTTGTTGAACATTTGGTGAATGAAACAAACTCCTCTTCATTATAACAATTTATATCAAAGAAATATGTAAGTTATAAATAAACTTTAGGTTTGTAAAGGGAAACAAACATGACCAAATTGGGAGGGGACAAAGAATTTTAACAAAAAATGCAAACAAAAATTAATTAGGGGTATGTGATGACTTGCTGTGGCTTTGTGTTGCTTATAATTCTGTTAATGAGAACAGTAAGCAGTAAACCTTTTCAGATAAGTTTGCAGATGTTGGAAGGAAGCAGCATGCCTTCCCGAGCGTCTCAAATATACTCAATATAACAGCTCAGGAGAACATGCTAGCCTTATCATGTGGGTAAGGGTTTGGTTTTGAAGATATTGGTTGATTACATGGGCCCTGTATGGATGAAAATTATTGTTTATTAAAATAAAGTTATCTCCAGCTACGCCTTTGTACGGTCTAACACAGAGGACTCAGAATCTTGTTTCTATTACCACAATGCAGGCAGGGGTACCGCTCTGAAATGCATGCAGGTCTGTATGATTACCCAATTAAATTCCTGTCCAAATCATCTCACCACCATGATAGTGGTCCTTTTCCACAATGTGAGTGGGCTGGTTTCATGTTTCATATTTCCTTGGGAAAAAAAAAAAAAAAGTACATACCATGAGTCACATTAAAGGCTAAATCTTGACTCCGTAAAAGTAATTTGGCTCCAGTCTGATGTCCAAGTGACAATAGTTGCAGCACAAGTTCAACTGCTCCTGTCCTTGGTCAAGGGATGCGCATCATGGGTCATCTGCACCTCCCTGTGGCTGCAGAGAGATCAGAAATTGTTTTGGGTGTTGAAGGTCTCTGAGCCAAAAAGTGACATGTAATGGTTATCTGTCGGGAATTGGTCTTTGGAAAATATCCCTATGCACTTGAAATTTTCTCTATAGCCGATAAACCGTATGTTCGCCTTTAGACATTCCATGATTGTTCAGCCTCCATCCTGTCAGTAACTCCCTATCTAAGAGGATCTTTGAAACAAAAAATTAAAATGGACGCAAGCTGGATTTTTTCCCCCATTTCTTTTATACCAAGCCTAATCTACTACGTAAATCTCGTGTTACTTAACTGTTGGAAGCCAGTGTATTAAAAAGAAAAAAAAATTTAAGTAAATTACTAGGACATTCAAACAAAACCCATCAGGATCCCATTACTGAGAAGCTATTTCTTTCTGCTGGGTTTCACATCAACTTCCCTGGTAAGTTACAGACGGAATGTACCGTAGATGAAAATTAGCTAATAAACTTTCAAGTCTCCATCTCTGGTTATGGACTAAACTGAGATGATGCCATCTCTTGATGGCTTTTGAACTAAACAAATATTCATAGTGACATTTTTTTTTTTTGTTTTATTTTAAATACAAGAATTAGCTAATTTTATTTGGCTAGCAGGGTAGAAATGCAAGGATATATTATGTACTAGAAAATATAAAAGCACATTTAAAAATTTTTTACTTTTGTACTGGCATGGCCCTTTAAATTTCTAAATGGAAAATTGATTTTTTTTTTTCAGGTGTTTTCAAATAGCTTTTCATTTCTTTTTATAAAAGTTTCTATACATATAATTTAATGGCATTTTTTAATTTTAGTGAATATCTCATGAAAATACAACTAGGAAAAATTTTTGTAATTTAACATTATTCGTTTTTTTCCCATCATTGGTTAGGGGTTTGTGTTGGTAACTCTCCTCTCTATATAGTTCCTAGTTTACATCAGTTATTTTCCTTTCATAGTTAAACAAGCTGACCAATGATTTGTCAATTTTAAAGTGGAACTGCAGTCTACCTTGTTTTCACATATAAATATATCTTGAAAGTATGTATATTTAATCACAAAATGCGACTTTGTTGTGATCATATTCTGATAAAAAAAATTATCCAGTGAGAAAGAACTGGATTTTGGAAGACAATCCTGATAGTAGATTCCAGAATCATCTTTTAAGCAGAAGCCATATTTTAAAACATTCTGAAATGAATTTAATATAACATTGCTGTGGTGAATAATATCTTGCTTAAAATTGGTAAAGAAATTCTGGTAATTGTTTTTAAATTCTAAAAGATTAGTTTGCCATCGAGGCTTGTTTTAGTTCCATTATATAATTCTTGGTTCATCCATATCTTCCTTATGCTGAGTAAAAATTGCGTGTAGTCATCTATAGGTAAGCAAAGATATTGAAATATTTGAGATTTCTTTGATTTATACATTTTTAGATGGATATCTCAAGTTAACCCAGTGTTTTAGTCTATAGTTAAAATACTAAAATTATCATCAATGACTTGTACATTTTCATATTGATGCTTTAGAGACTGACCACCATCCCATGCTTTTGATCTTTTGAAACAAGATGAGAAAAACCTGTTGTCACAATCCATACACCAGTCTAAATAAAACTCATAACCTCTCTACAGTGGAGATACTCCTGTTAAAAGAGTGTTGCTTATCCTGCATCATGAAGATCCCTTTTTTGACTCTGGCAGGGAAATCTCTACTATAAAGTTTCATTTTAGATGGAAGGGGAGAGGGCCTGCATATGACTGGCTGGTGATGAAGAGTAGGAATAAACCATACCAAAGAGGTATGCCAAACTGAGCCTTACTTGGGCCATCAGTTTTGGCAGCCGAGTAGTCTAACCACTGGAGTGCTGGTTGCCCTGAAAAAGTAGTAATGTCAGATTCCCTATGAATGTCATACATATTGCCATCTTATTAAACTATGAAGCAAAAACGAGCTCCATAAAACATGATGTTTCTCTCTTACAATTGTGTATGGTCTTAGCAAGTGAACTGTGGCATCCCTCATCATTCAAAATCATCAAAAGTTTAAATTTACTGAGATTACTTTGATATTAGTACTGTTAGTAGCATAAGTGAGTTACTGCAAAAAAACTTTTAGCTAAGTATTAGATTGTTAACATTCCTCAGACTTTCCTTAATAATTTAAAGGATGGATATGACATAATTGCTTTTAATTACTTATAGTGACTTGTTGAACGTCCAAGATTCATTTATCATTGAACTAAATTTGAGTACAGCTTGGTATCGGAGAAAGAAATTTTTACTACCATAATTTTAAATGAATTGAACAAATGCCAGCAAAGGCAGTTAGCATGGGCGTTCACAGGATTTTTTCAGGGTGAGGGGAAAATTGACAAAATAATGTCAAGTACAGGACATGTGCTAGGTTATGAAAGCATACTAATGTCAGAAACTAAAAAGATACTAATGTGATTTTTTTTTTTCCCACCAAAGGTAATTGGTTTTGATCTATAATTTTTTTCTTTTTTTTTTCTTAGAAATATATCTTGATTCATTTGGAACTTTTAAAAATTTAGTTTTTCAACATTATGTTGTTTCCTTTGCTATTCTGCTATCCCATCAGAGCTCACTATAATGAAATCTAAAAAGCACCAGCTTGTTTCTCAAAACTAGACAGAGACAGGTGGTTTAGCTATTTACTTTGACATGTGCATGCTCTGCCAGTGTCTTATTTTGTATTTTCCTGTATTGCTACTTTCTTCCCGGCCTTTGATCTTTTCGCCTGTGCACACCAGTGAGCACAGTGAATCGGGCAAAAAAATAATGCCATAATACAATAGTCACCATCAACTTTCCTGTCCCTTGAATAAACCTAAACTGAACTCAGAAGGTTGTTAATAATAAACTTTCTGAATAATGCACATGCTGAGAAAAAGCAGTAAAAGCTGAGGAATAGTACATATGCAGCTAACCAGTGTTGAAATCTCAATTTATACTTTAATTTAACATGAAGAGGTTGTACTGATACTATTTTTGCTTAGTTAATCCTAATGAATAAGAATCATATTATGTAAATACTACAGAGTTATCTCCTCTGAATTTATAGTTCTTCACAGGTCAAATGTCCGTATTTAAAGAAACCCACATACCCACCTTGGAAAAAAGAACAAGATGAGGTATGTCACTGGGATTAGGCCTCGGGTTTTATCCTGGATCTTAGTAATCTAGTAGACTAACCATCAGACATCTGTGCCAAATTATCACCAATCTGCAATACTAATGGCTAAATAGGAGCATTGAATTCCTTTGTGTTAATTGGAAGAGCACTAAAATCTGGCATTTCAAACCAAATCAGAATAAGAGTTTTTAGGCATACTAGGTATTCAACTAAAGAAATAATGGTTCACAACTTTTCATTTGTAAGTTTATTGTGGTAACCTTGCAAATTAATGGAGTATATGAAAACATTGGCACAATTTTCTTTCTTTAACTATTTATTAGAACTGATTGATTCTTTTCTTGATTTGAAGATGACACTTGTTTGAATGCAATGCTGTGGTGATTTTGCATACTTTTTACCTGCTTTGTATAATTTAGGGTGTTTTTCCTTAATTTATGGAATTTTGTGAATCACAGTTTTACAAGCATGAAAACCTGAAAAACTAATAGAGTTTACAGGATGTTCTTAGAACATTGCATTCAACACGCGCTGATCAGACAGCATTCCAAAATTGTTTTTATTCCAACGCCTTCAAAGTTAAGTGTGTGCGAAAATGATAAAACCTTTTCAAAAATACCATATTTGGGGAGAGTGCTCTACAAAATAAACGTAAATGAGGTAATAAAAGAATTCACTTATGTTAACTGTCTCTGTTCAACTGAACATCCACTTATAAGTCTAAAAGCTAAGAAAAATTACCAAATTTTTTTCCAACCAAAAGAACCCTTAATTTCATATCTTTTAATAACACTCAGAATTCCTTTAGTATTTCCTACTTACTGAAGAATTTAGCAGGTAAAGATTTATGAAAACCCAGCCTTAAAGCAGAATGATATACGAGAATTTCTTTGAACTTGGAACTGTTAGTTTTATGACATACAGATGTTTGCAAAGGGAAAAAAGAATAAAAACAGATTATAAAGTTCAGTCAGTAACTGGATTTCTTTATACTGCTACACAAAACTGACAGCTTTACAGTGAACTCAGCTTGAAATATTTATGGGTAACCAAGGAAATTATTTTCTGAATTCAAGCTTTACACATTTAGAAGTTAATATTTAAATTTCTTTTCACTTTTACAGGTGGTACATAAGGTTCATATTGTCAGAGAACGGCAGGTTTTGGTGACATGGTCTGTATCACCTAATTGTCTTTTAATCATTCTCACACCAGCAGCTAATTTAGATATCAAACTGGTATTTGAAAGATTTATTATTTTTTAAAGAATCATAGCTATCCATTTAAAATTAACTCCACACCAGCTCAGCGTTTGATCATGGATATTCAGAGAAATTGATGCTTTTTCTGTTAGAACGGTTAAACTTGTTCTTTTCTTGTATATTGCTTTTTTTTTTTTTCTAATCTTGAGAATTATAAATAATTTGCTAAATTTCAGCAAGAGAATATTTTAATTTAATTTCCTGCTAGATTATGAGTCAGAAAACACAGAATGACATTGAAAAAAAAAAACAATTGCCAGAACTGAAGTAGGCTCATTATCAGTAATGGCAGACCTGCTGATGCTATTTGTAGCAACTTTTGTCTGTTACAGATCATCACAGAATTAGCAGTTTGCTACCATGGTGAATTACTACTTCACTTAGCAAAGAACTATCAGTTATCAACATTAGGGTGAATCAGACTGCATCTTATGAAACTCTACTTCTCTACAGAGCATACATCAAAGTAAATTGTTTAAGCACATTACTTCAGCTTTTCCATATTACTGCTTTTTAAAATTAATTACTAATTTCTGTTCTTTCCTAAAGCTAATCATGGATTTAAAACACTTTTAAAACCATCTATCTTTGTTTTGTTTTTTTCTTCTTTAAATGTCAACCTACACCGTAAAAAATGCAGTAAAATAGCTAAATGGAGCAGAAGGTGTATGTATTAAAGTAGCTATTCCTTCACATGTGACATTAATGGAAATAGTGCAGAATCAAAAGGAATATAAACATCAACTTTGACATTTAATTTCTTTCATCAAGCAAGACCACTCAATAAAACTTCCAGAGTTAATATAGTACTTTAAAATTAAAAAGAAAACAAAAAATTAAATGGTTAATTATAAACTACTGATGGTAAATTATTGAGTTATTAACATTTCTATCACTAAACAGTGTTTGAAATTACAGGTGCACACCTGAATAGATACATGCTAAGCAACAGTCAGCTGGCATACATACCTGTTTTACATAGGCGATTGTTCATTTGTATACCAAAAGCTTCCAAGAGATTTTCTATTTATGTGCGGCTATTGTAAGCCACACATTTACAGGGTTAAGTTGCAATGCTGGTTGTTATAGTAAGTTTGAAAGTGTGCAGTTGCCATATTTACCATGGGCTGATTCAAGAAACTATGACCTGATGATAAAGGGTCCTCTCCCCATTAAACAATTTATTCTAGTGGCTAAAACAAGCAGTGATTAGATAATGTTGGACAATAATGATCAACCTGTTCAGATTGCATAAGCTTCATTGTTTGTTATGTAAACTATATATTTATTATAGGCCTATTTTCAATGGCACACTTTAGTAGCCACTGCTTGTATTTAACCACTATTAATCAAATTGTTTTGGTACTTCAGGATATCCTCAAACTACCATGAGTTTCTGCATGCACAGGGCATAGTTTTCTCCCTGTTTTTGAACCTTCCTTAAGAAAAACAACAATGGCCCAGCAGAAAATTTATGTCTTCCTTTATCTTTTCTTTTAGAAAACAGACAATATATTAGCATGTACAAGTCAGGGTTTTCTTGGTAATTGTGAAAACCACCACTGGGTTCTTTTCTGAATTAATGTATATCAGCTAAATTTTGCAATACCTTTAAATTCTTTGAATAATATAAACAGCCGAGTTCTAATAATAATTTTTTAAAAAAAAGAAAACTCGCGTAAAACATTGGTAGGTAGTGATTTATTCACATTGGTTTTCTAGGCACAGGTGGTAGAGATTTTGCCAGTAACTCTTGACTGGCTTCACCTTGACCATCATGAAATACCCTAACCATACTGCGGCAGCTCCATTCCATGAGATGTTCTCAACAAAAGATGTAGTTTAAGGGAGTTAACTCCACCTGGTAAATTTAAAAAAAAAAAAAAAAATGTGATTCCCTACTTTGTCACCACAGCAGTAATTATAGAACAGGTCCCCAAAAGACCCTTTGAAAAACAAACAGCAAATTTAATCTTATTTACAATATAAGTGATACTTTGCCAAGTTAGCATTTACTGTGGGGGTGAGGCTATTTGGTACCCCCACCAAACTTGGTTTAGTTGAATGGTCTTAACTGATATCATTGAACTCCTATGTTTACTCTTAGACATCAACTGTTATAAATATAAATGGTGTGGGATGTCAGGGAGGAATGATAAACAAGATTAGTCATACCTAGGCAATTAAATGAAAGCAGCCGAAAATGTACTAGAAGTGAACTTACTGACACAACAGTTCATTATTGAAAACTCAAAAAATGTTTTACTAAAATCTGTTAGGAACATTAAAATGACTTACAAATGGTAAAGAAAATTTTTTTTATTTTTTTTAAAAAAATAACAAAACTTAGTGATAATTTTAGACAAATATCTGTAGGTGCTTAATTACCATAGTATTTGGCTAAAGTAATTGTTTGTTTTTTTTAAAATTGACAAAATTTTCAGCTCACCACCTGTTGCCAGGCAGTGTTTGTCATCTGTGAGAGGGATGGAAATGCTTCATTTTGATAAACAGAAATGAGTTTCCATAAACATAAGATTCATATAAAGTTAAATAAATTGTGAAAGATGGTACTTTGGGTCTTCTAATGTATTCATTGAAGAATGAGTAAAGATAGGATTTTTTTTTTTCTTTCAAATGTTATTATCCATTTATCTGGTCTCCCTGTGACTGCTTGTGAAATCTGTTGGCATTACTAACTGTTAATTAACTGGATAATTTCTTTTTCTTTTTTTTCCAGAAGGTTGAGATTCACATGTTGTGGCCAGTTATCCTTGACATGCTTTAGTGGTCTGATAATGGAAGAAAAGATTGATGAACTCTGGAACCATTTGATAAGTGTGAGTAATGAAGACTGCCTAAAACATGTAACAAGAAGCACTACAGTCTCATTGGTGTCCTTTGATGTACACAAGCACAAAGTCCCCAATAAAGTTCGCTACTTGACACTGCGGTTGTCTTACATTTACAAGGAATACGGAACACTGGGCAGTGGAATTGTCGAGACTAGCCTTGATCAGACTTCCACAGGCTGGGCATGGAGAAACAAGCAGAAGCCACTCTTGAGTTTCCAGTCAGAGGGTGGGGACAAAGTGGAGATAGAATTTCAGTTTTTTTGGAAAAAGCCCACATCATGCATGGGTTCCAAAGCATCCACAAGCAAATTGCTTGGCATATATAGTTTTGTATTCAGTGAAGAAAAAGCTGGCACAAGTCAGGCAGTGTCTGAGGATATCCGTTCTTTTTGTCTAAAGCTTCCAGAACTAGGAGTTAATAGCTGCCTCAACATAAATTTTAAACTGCAAGCTCATGACGAGAGAGATGGTCGTCTAGCCTTTTGGCTTACAAATGACTTGGCAGAGAGTTACTCCATTTATATTCAGGATCCTTTGGACTTTGTACACAGGGACATGCATGAATTATTATCAGTGACTGCTCAGGCATCAGTTGATTGCAGAGAATACCAAATATGGAAGCAAAGGCAAGTATTTTTGTTAATCTTATAGATTTTTAACTTGTTTCATTAGGGCTAAACCCTGCTGTCCAGGTTAAGTTAATAATTGTTACAGATTGTGTCATGATTCATGTTATACTTCTTGCCTTCTCTCCAACAAATAGATTAAAGAAATTAAACTCCATTTCTCCAGAAAATATAGCAAATGGGATGAAAGATTGTAATGGGAGATTTGAATTCAGTTTACTCCATAATGGCACAAATCACTTTGTCAGAAATAAATAGTCAAAACTTATGAAATAATAGGAAATTTGCAAAAACATTTACCATCCAGATGTTCAAAGGCTTATTCCAAAGCACTTTTAACATGAATACATAAGATATTTATTTTCTTTCTTTAAAAATAATTTTAAAAATGATCTAGAAATATTTAAATGGTTTTTATCTTTAACATTACTGCATGTAAAAAGCTAAGTTCAGAAAACTTGGCAGGGAAAAAATTAAAATTCTTAATAAAAAAAAAAAACTAAAAAGATGATAAGTATAATAATTAATTTTAAAAATGTAAAAAAAAAAAAAAAAAAACTAAAAAGATGATAAGTATAATAATTAATTTTAAAAATGTAAAAAAAAAAAAAAAGAAACCTTGCATTATCCCTTTGTCATCTTGGCACAAAACCTGATGGTATTTTAAAATATGAAACAGGGTGAATTAATTTACTAACATTTAAGAGGAAATAAAGATTGTTAGTAGATTTATCACTCCATAACTAACATATATATTTTTCTTTTAATATAACTTACCTATACTATCAATTTCAAAAGAATTTTGGTAAATTTTAACTTCCATACTTTTCAAATTTGTATGACTGATATGTTACTCTCCTGTTAAGAAGACTACAAACAACTGTGTCAGAATCAAGAAGCAAGTGTTTGTATCAATTCTGTTTCTGTTTTCACAACTTTTTCTATTCTCATCTCAGAGGAGATAGGAAAAATAAGATGGTGTTTGGAATGCAAGAATATTTAATTTATTAAAAGTACAATTTGATAATTTCTTATTACTAATCTTAAATTGTAGTAAAATTAGTTTAAAATGCATTGCTTTAACATACTGAGATGCTATAATGAATTTGTAAACCTCTGTCCAATTGGCCGAAAATTTCTTAAGCCTGACTTGTTAACATATCTGTATGTTGAACTAGAAATTTTAGAGGTATGAAAAAGGGAAAAAAAAAAAAAAAAGGAGGCTGATGTTTATCATTTCTTTGTAGCAGTAAAGGTTGTTGGGACAGAGTTGCACCAAATAATTCACTTGAAAATGACAGATCTGAGGCTGGAAAACATAAAAGTAGAGTACTTTAGCCTGAGGCTGAAATGAGGCTGGTTATGGAGAAAGTAAATTAAATACTGATAACTGATTGGTTGAAATGAAACTTCCAAAGATTTCTGCCTGCTAAAAAGGCTTTTTCTTAAATCTTGAAAAGAAAAATATATATACATGTTAATAAAGAATTCAATCAGATGAAGGATTTTGGCAAAATATCATATTTCAGCAACAACATGTGGTAAATAAATTGCTAAAATTTTGATGTATAATCATAAAGGAAAAAAAATTTGTTTTAAATGAAATTAATCAATAATATGTTATCTCTTTTTATTGGTGAAAAGTAGTTCTTGTGAAATTTAAAAAAAAAAACATGCATTTGAACTAATTCTACATCAAGGAATTTTTTCGCAATATGTTAGTGTGCCGCTAATTAACATAAGTAATAATAATCTTTCTGATGAGTAACAAGTGAATATTTATTGATGTCCAGCTTTAAACTGTTTAGATGTAGATTAGAATTAGGGTTACTTCATTTTGTCTGTCGTTCAAATGAAACCTGGCTGAAATAGCATTGCTGTAATGATATCTGGCTGGGTTTCATAGGTGCCTTCAGTATACAAAAAATAGCTTGAGAGTACATACAGTATGTGTGTTTGTGTGTGTGTATATATATGGTAAGTATACCACTTAAAGTTTAGCTTTACTAGGTGATCCTCTGTGGAATCAAAAAATCTGTTTTGTTGTTGGTGATTGTTCCTTTTTTTTTTTTTTTTGTGCATTAGCAAGAATGATTCTAATGATTGTTTGAACACATGTCATAGTTAAAATAGCATTCAGGTAGGATAAAACGTTTACTTTGAAAATGATCCTACATCTGCTAAACTTATGTTGTTTGTATTGGGGCTTAAGCTAACACTGGAATTTGTATGAGACATCAGGAATGCAGAGGCCAGTAATATGTGCTGCTGACTGAGGAATTTACCAGATGACAGGTGTTGTTGGTCCAGATGAAAGTAGTTATGTGAGCTATTAGGGAGTGTAAACTACATATTACATTCTTCTTTGTTAACAAGACTGTGATAAGCTGCGATTCAAGACAAATTTATTGAACACTTTAAGGTCTAAGAAGCTTAAAGGGAACTAATTCATTTTTCTTAAACTTAATATTTTATTTAAAGTTTTTTTTTTTTTTGTGAAATGAGAAATACAATAGTGCTGTTTGTGATTTAATAATGAAATCTAAATTCTAGCTGAGAAGTTTGGCAAATCTTTCTTCTTTTTCTTTTACGTGGAAATATTGTATTATTTATTAATACTGTAGTTAACCCTTCTGGTGCTTAATTAGATTTAAACTGGAAAGTTTCAATTATCCACCAAAAAATGAAATTAGGAATTTTATCGGAGAAATTGCAGGGCTTTCAAAAATGTAGAGGGAATCCTGTTTATTGCAGATTTGTTGAAGTCATGGGGTGAATCTGCTTCCAACATCAAATCACTATAAATGTCAAAGCAGACATATCTGCTTTCAGTATTGTAAGGGTTAAACTGCTAATATGTAATTAAATATGATGGGTCATTTCTGTTTCATTAAATGTACTGGTTTAAAATGAGATTCAGAATGGTAATGTATCACCCACTGCTTTGTAACACTTGCAGTGTTTCGCATTGAAGAGTTGGGATCTTTTTGCTAGTCTCCCTCTGCCACTACACATTTTCAAAATGTAATCAATTGAGGAAATCTGATACTGCATCACACGCTGACTGATGATTAGTTTAGATGCATTGGTAAATGAAAAATGACAATCTGAACTGCAAATAAACCAAACTTGCTACAACTGCATGATAGTCAAAGATAGAAAAGGTCTTCAGGTTTCAGGATAACACTAATTAATCAAGATTGACAACTAAAATAATGGGTTTGTTAAAGATAAAGTCAGACTCTGAAGTTTTTTTTATTTATTAATATTAGTTAAATAACTGTTCTTATTTTAGAAATTTTTTTTTTTTTTTAAGTTGGGTGATGGGTTGGTGGAAGAAGTATAGCTTCATTGCAATAAAGTTTGGTTCCAGAATTCAGACATTCTGAATTTGGTCTAGTCCAGTGGTATTCAGCCTGACTGTTACCCCCTGAGTTAGCCAACAAAACTAATTATTCTCTCCCCTTTTTATGGGTGGCTGAAAGAGGAAGAGTAGTTGATCATTGCCTATTTATAGGCTTGGGTATATTCTTGAAGTTTTTGGGACCTTCGAGTATCAGATGTTCTTAACTTCTGGTACATCATGACATGACATATCTTCAGTGTGGCACACTACAAGAGTGTAGTGAAAATGAATGAATTACTGAAATATTCCTAAATTTAAAAGCTTGTTACTCCCTTAAAAATGCTCCAGGTTAAATATCACTGGTCTAGTCATTAGCAGTCTTTCTTTCTGTCTTACTTACCATTTGTCTTTCATTATCTTAGTTGTTAGAGTATTACATGTTCACAACAATAAATCAGTTAAAGGTATCTCAAAATATCGTTTTTAAAGAAAGCACTAGATGTTTGCTGTAAGTGTTACAATGTAAAAATGAATTTTTAGCATATTAATAAAGCAAATTCAGCTGACTGTTTTGATATTCATAAGGCTTCTGAACTAAACAACCTTAATATGAGGTGTAGTAAAAAGTATCCGACATTTGGCCAAAAAAACAAGTAATATTAAAAAACTCACCATTTTGATTTAGTCTCCTTCAAAGTATTTGCCTTGGGAGTCTACACATTTCTACCAGCGTTCCTGCCACTGCTGGAAACATTTCTGGAAATCCCTTTTTGGGATGCTGTAGAGCTGTGCCGTCGAATTTTGCTTAATGTCCTCTGTTGACTCAAATCTTCTCCCTTTGAGTGTTTTTTTGAGCTTTGGGAATAGCCAAAAGTCACACGGAGCCAAGTCTGGGGAGTAAGAAGCCTGACGAACAAGTGCTGTGTTATGCTTGACGAGGAATGCTTGGATGACATGGATGGAATGAGCGGGTGCGTTGTCATGGTGGAGTTGCCAGTTCTTTGCTGCCCACAGGTCAGGTCGTTTTTGCTGCACAGCTTCACGAAGGCGACGAAGAACCCCCAGGTAGTATTTTTTGTTAATTGTCTGACCTTGTGGTGCATATTCATGGTGCACAATACCTCTGTAGTAAAAAAAATAGGTCATCATCAGTTTAACATTGCTGCGCACCTGTCTTGCTTTCTTTGGTCTTGGCGAGGATGGATGCTTCCATTGGGATGATTGCAATTTTGTTTCAGGGTCATAGCCGTACACCCATGTCTCATCGCCAGTGATGATAGTGTTCATGAAGTTTTGATCTTGGCTAGCACACTCCAGCATGTCCTTGGAGATTTCCTTTCTGTTTTCTTTCTGCTGATCAGACAGCAACTTTGGTACGAATTTGGCCGACACCTTCCTCACGCACAAATCTTCTGTTATAATTGACTGAACTGACTCATGGCTGATTCCAACTTCGGCAACAATCTCCAATAGTCGCACGACGGTCTTCATAGACTATTCCTCGAACCTTTGCAATCATTTCGTCGTTTCTGCTAGTCGATGGTCTGCCACAACGTGGCTCACTGTCCACTGAGGTGCGACCATCTTTGAACCGGTTGTACCACTCCTTTATTTGTGTTTTTCCCATAGCATCATCTCCAAAGGCCTTCTGAATCTTCTCGATAGTCTGGGCTTGCGTATCACCAAGTTTTTGGCAGAATTTGATACAGCATCTTTGCTCAATGCGCTCGGCCATCTTGACTCAAAAAGAAAAATCGCACAGCACACTCTTCACGTCTGTACTCAACGCGTCACTGCAGGCGACTGGCGCAACCTACAGACACGAAGATTTTTGGGCATGCTCAGGAAGGACACGGCCACCTAATACCCATGCGGATTTTGCTCACACATTATTATTTTGTTCAAACAAATTCAAGGTTGGATACTTTTTGACTACACCTTGTATAGTCATGTCTGGCAAAGAGGAGGCAAACACAGAGTAATGCAGTGGTAAACATCATTGAGTACACACTTATGCTTGCAATATTGTCAGAGGAAGATCCATTCTTTTTTTGGAAGGAGGAGGACCCAATATCAGAGAGCACAAGAGATTAGTATTATCAGGTAAGTTAACAGTAATTGTATACATAATCATTAAAAGAAATGTATTCTAGCCTAGAAAAAGGGGAAGCCTCTCTTGATCTACAACACATTTTTCTGCCCAGTGGTCTCCAACCCAACATCTCAGAATGTTGCTCTCATGGTTCTCCCAAGAAATGGTGATTCAGCCTTAGAGACCGCATCATTGGTTTAGAGTTAACTTGCCAGTGGTTGTGGCCCCAACAGATTTCTGCCTTAGGTGAATTAGTTTCTGAGATAATTCTTAACAGCTTCAGTCACGCTACAGCTGGAGCATGTTTCTGGAGTGGCCACTCCTATCCTACAGGCACAGGCGGGGGAATGGTCCACAATGGCCTTGTGAAAATCTCTACCTTTATTGATTCTCGTTTATTCAAACCAGTGTTGTTTTCAGGTTTAACTCTACAGACATCCTTAATTTTTGGTTTGCAGGTGCTTCTATGCTCAAAGTCAATTCTGACTTGATTGACGTAATTTACTAGCAGCTATGGTAGACCGCATTCTGGCACCTATCGCAACAAATACATAATACTCCTGGAGCCATCTCGCAACCCCAGAGCAGGTGGGCTTTTCGTTCTTCAGAGATCGCAGAAGAGTTTGACTTATTCTAGTTATCACAAAGAAAGAGAACTTTCACAGCATGTATATCGCCTTTTCAGACTAAGGAAATACTTTTAGAATAAGCATTGCTAGAGGAGCAGCATTAACATTCCAATAATTTATTATTCTATTCTTAAATAAAGATTTCCTAATATTATTCTCTTGTTGAAAGCTTGGTCAGTTTATAATCATAGCCCTTAATATCTTTAATTATTAATAGTTTGTTGTTGTTGTTTTTTTTTTCAATCATTTCTGAAAAATCAATTATATTAAAAAAAGCAATTGCATGGAAACCCAAAATCATTCCTATCCTTGGAACATTTAATGAGCAGTTCCCCCTGCATTTATTGTGAACAGAAGCAGGTGAGATTTTGGGGCTGAAAGTTAATAATTTAGGAGCAGTTTTACTCCTAACACAAACAGAATTTTTTTTTTTTTTAAAGAATGGTAGCACTAAGGTGAACCCTGAATATTAAAAAAAAAAAAAAAGGGGGTGGAGGGGGAGGAAAATAAAGAGTTAGCACCTAATTTCACAGGACTATTAATTCTTTGGCTCGAACAACTCTTGACAAATGTTTGTTTTTTCCTAACTTATGTCTCTCACATGCTAACAACACTGGTCAACAAAATTAAATGTATTATACTCATTATGAATGCAAACCAACTTTTTTAGACTAATTTTTCATGCTGATTTCAAAATTTCACTCCATTTGTATGCAGCACGTATCAGTTTTTTCAGTAGATACATGCAAATATTTACATATTTGTATATATGAAATCATTAACGTAATAAATAAGGACATATTATTTTTAGAAAGTAAATGAGTTTATTGAGTTAAAAATCATCACTATCATTCTACAAAGAGTGAATACACAAAAAATGGGTCAGACAAAACAGACAAAGTTAGAACAACAGAGTTAGAAACATTGTGATTTGGATTTCCTGCGGTGTTCCTGATCTGGTTGATCACGGTAAAGTGTCAAGCAGTAGTCAGCCAGCAGCATACTGTCATTCCAGAAGCCTTAGTACCGTTTCTCCATAGCACTAATGTCCTGGTGAAATCTTTCACCATGTTCATCAGACACTGCTCCAAGGTTATCTGTGAAGAAATCCAGATGGGAGTCCAAGAAGTGAACTTTCAGTGACATGCGACAACCTATTGCTGAGTAACATTTCAGAAGATTCTTGATGCCATCCTTGTAGTCCATTGCCTTCTTGTTGCCCAAGAAATTCTCACAGATCCAATTGAAAGCATTCCAGGCAGGCAGTTCCAGTTCATCCAGTGTTGTCTTCAAGTTGACATCTTTGAGTACTTCTCTAATTTGGGGTCCGACAAAGATACCCTCTTTCAAGTTCACCTGTGTGATTTTGGGAAACTTTTCTACAATATACTAAAACCCTCTGGCATTTCTCTTCCCTAGTGTCTTTACAAACTGTTTCATCAGTCCAAGCTTTATGTGCAAAGGAGGCAATAGGACATTACATGGATCTACAAGAGGTGTATTCTTGATGCTAGACAGTCCTGGCTGGTATGATGTTCTTGTCTGCTAGTTTGATTCCGAATAATGTCTGTCAGTCGCCCGACTATCCCATAGACACAAGAAACAACAGTATTTTGTGAAACCTGACTGCATTCCCATTAACATTCCAATGACTTTTAAATCTCCACATATTTTCCATGAGTATCTTTCATAGGTAATGGCATGAAGTAAAAGTTCCATATTCTCATATGATTCATGAAGATGAACGGAGTGTGCAATAGGAATGGAGGGCTTCAAATTACCATTATGGAGAAGTACAGCTTTTAAACTTTGTTTTGAAGAGTCAATAAACAAATGCCACTCTGCAGGATCATGATTTTGTGATAAACATTCAAAAAGTCCATCGATGTTACTGCAAAAGCAAAGCGGGCCTTCAACAGAAAAACACGTTTGTAGAACCACATTTCTATGCCAAAAATAAGTTATATGAACACAGTGCTCTAGCAGATACTTCTCCTTCAGTCTTGATGCCAACAGTTCTGCTTTATCTTTTGAGAGGGATAGGTCTCTGACAAGGTCATTCAGTTCAGTTTGGGAAAATTTCTGAGGTTCAAAGCTATCGTCATCAGCCACATAATCTTCCTCAGCAGCACTATCGTGACAGTCAGCATCATCATCTGATGTTTCAATACCATAATCTGGTGGAACTGGAATTGGCAGACTTCCATTGTGAGGCACAGGTCTCATTGCAGAATCCAAATTGGGATGCACAATTTTGTGTTTATTCTTCATAGAAAATCCTGTGACATTTACTTTGCAAAAATAACAGTCATTAAAATGGTCTTTCGGCTCCCTCCATATCATTGGAATGGCAAAAGGCATGGACTTCTTCCTCTTATTGAACCAGTCACGTAAGCCATTTGAGCAAGCTGAGCAGATAAAATGTGGTGTCCATAACTTGTCCTGATCTCCAAGAGGACAGTCAAAGTATAGCTTATAAATCTTCTTGATCTCTGGTGTTATTGTATGTTTTTGAGCTTTCACAATAAATTGTCCATAGACATAACAAAACACATCAGGAGGATTTCCACACTGTCTTGACATTGTTAACACTGTAAAACAAGTAAGGAAATAGATACAAACGGTTATACTTATATTGAATTTGAGATGTTGAAATACCTATTTCATCAGACAAAACTTGATTGGTTAATTTAAGATGATGAAATATTGCATCTGAACTATGCAGCAATGAATAATGTAGTTTATTTTAAAGGTATGTTTCCATGATGTAAATGAAATACATGCATACACGTCATTAATTGGAATTTCTATATAATGCATGAGCTAAAACCAAAAAACTTTCTCATCTTGAAAACTGTACATGATGTCAAAAAACTAATTGTATATTTGAAATCAGCATTAAAAACTACACTAAGTACACCGTGACATATGCTTGATGAAAAATACTTGTTGACCAGTGTAATTACAAATGTTCGCTTTGTGAAATAAAAGGCACTCAATGAGAAAAACAGATGTTAGTTAATTGTTTTTAGATAGTTTACTTTATTTTAACACATTTTTAATGCATATATTTTTATGAAGAAGCCCTAGAGTCATGATTTTGTTTCCATACTAACATTACTGATAAGCAATTTAGTAACTGCATATAACAATATATATATATATATATATATATTATTTATTCTTATCTCAGTAAATATCTTTTTTAAAATGAGAGAATAGAGAAAATACCAGTGATAGAACCCATAAGTCCGCCATATACTAACTACACCATTTGTATTCAGACACAAAAACTACTTATAACTGCTTTTCATTAAATTGATTGTGGTGTCATCACCTATATGCATTAATGAGAATTGTAAGTCTGTTTAAATTACTAATGTGTTCTTTGTGAAATTAATGATATGCGTGTTATTACAAAACGCTTTTAGTCATAGGGTAAATTAAGAATGTTTATTAACATTCATTTTCTTTTAAGTCTTGTTTATTGTATACCACACTCTGTCCAAGTTATGTCTCATGTAATTTAATCAAACACCTTTTTAACATAGCAACTATGAAAAACCACAAGATTTTAAAATACTTCTTTGAAGAGAAATTTCAGGAAAAAGGAAGTATTGTTGGAAAAATATTAATTTTACAAGGTCTTTCCCAATAAATCTTCCAGTCCTAGAAAAATTAATACAGCCAGTTCATTTGCTCTTGGCATTTCTGATGCCAGAGCACCATTTAAAAAAAGTTCCTTTTTTCCTTTGGCTACAAGTTAATTAGTAGAACTGAGAACAGGTGTCTGGCCTAACCGGTATATTTAATGAAAGATCAAAGACTTAAAACTTCATTAATTTAGCTGTCTGTAGTGAATGTTTATGAATTCTTTTCCCACTGCATACTGCCTAGGGGGTAAAAAAAACAACATTTTCTCATTGGTGCTGATTTTATTTTTGGTTAATATATGCAAAGACAATTGGATTTAATGTCTACTATTCCTTATCTTCTGCTAATAACATATATACAACTTTCCATTAGATTAAAAGCCATTAGCAGACAGTGACTATTAGGTAATGAGTATGGTGTGGAATGTAAGTCTTGCCAATAATAATAACTAAGCCTAAAATAAAATTTTAATAGGATTAAATTAAATGTAGAAAAATCCAGAGACAAATATTAGGTCAGTCCTTGACATTCCTATATATATATATATATAGTATATATTAAGGAGAACATGATCTCCAGAGAAAAGGTCAGATCTTTACAGAATGCAGTAGATAGGTAGGTAGGTGTTTCCTTTTAAGGCACACTGTAAATAACGTCTACCAGTGTCTTCACTAATGATGGTACCACTAATTGTACTTAATAATATTTTAATAATAGTAGATAGAATTGGTGGCCAAAGATTAGTGTAATCACCCAGTGAAGACTGCATTTGTCCCAGAATTCCAAAACTTGTAATAGATAGGAATAACTGTCTGTCTTATCTGGTAAAGAAAAGGCTGCTAATATTAAGAAAAGTAATTGTAGTAATTGCCAATCACTTAAATGATGGAACATGAAGATTCCTTAGAGCTAGCTAACATTACAATTTCCGTAAATAGTAATTAGGGATTCCAATTAAGGGTTATATGGTTGGATTTAATGCAACTTTTTTTTTTTTGTACTCAGTTCCCTCATAAAAATTTAATTTAAAAAAAAAATGCAGGTATTGGCATTGGCTGGAATTTGTTGTTTTGGTTCTTAAAGCCTTTTTTTAATTTAGACATACTCGTAAGAAAGTAGATGCTAAAATTTGAGTATACAAGGATCTGTTTTGGGAAAAATCTTATTAAATTTTGCATAAATTGCACTTGTGTTGCACAAGAGACTAAATTAAATAAGTTTTCCAATAATGTCATGTTATGTGGTAAAGCTGGTTTTTATAAAGATGTTAGACAACTCCAGGAAGATCTAATTAACTGCTCATTAATTTACTGTATTTAGATTGTAATTCCTTTGCCACTTTTCTAAACATAATTGCACTTTTTTTGGTTCTTTTCTGTTTTTCTTTTTACATTGAATTTTACAAGGGAGAAACCCTTGTGATGGGACACAGCGCCATATGGCTGTCCACTAGGAAGCGCTACCAATCCTGTACCACATAGGGCCTAGAACTACCTTCAGCAGCGAAATTTCTACTAAAGTTTTTCATTTTTAGACATGGAAGAAAACCAAGGAACTCAAAGAATAACCATGGTCAGAGGTATGCCAAAATGACCATTCCCCACAAGAGAGTGAACTCAGGCCCTTTATTTTACCAGGCCAATAGTCTAACCACTGCCCCCATTTCTCAGTGCAGGACACAAAGCCATAGCTCTTAGCATCTCTTCGTTATCTGCAGTGATCCATAGAGGGATATGTACCTTATGGAAGAAAAGGAAAACTATCCACTGGACTCACTGCTCCATTGACAGCAGTGATGGAAAAGGTCATGGAACAACTGACCACTATGACCTGTAATGTGTTGAGCAGAATACTCAAGAGATGGATAGGGCAGGCAGACTCTTGGTTCTGTCAGAGTTTAAGATTTCTGTTTCTTTTATTTGATGGTTTGGTTGAACATTATCAAATGTATGCAATAAAGGATCAGTGCCCTTTCCTTATCTCATGGATTTTAGTAGTCTAGAGAAGGCTGTGGAAAGAGGTTGCCTCAAAATGATTTGCGAGAATGAAGGGTCATAGTTGTCTTGAACAGTTATCCACATTCAAACTTGCATGCTGAAGTTATTTTGTAGCCTCTGCAAATAACTGTACAGCAGTTTATTTTTCCTAAAACGTACAGACATTAAGATGTCAATAAAAGCTTCCAGCCCATAGCGCACAGTGTTGCTGCAGTGGTGACCCATTGATCGCTAAGCATTCAAGTTATGGAAAGAAAAAATCAATCTTCTAAACTTTATTTTGCTTGTTTTTCATTAATTTTAGTTCAGGCAAACAAGATGAATAACCAGTTTTAAGATGGTTTGAGATTAAACAGTTTTTCCGCTTCTGTCTCATGAGAATTTTTAATGAATTGGCGTGGCAATAACCCCTTCATTTACGTCTGATATTAGTAATAATAAAACGATGGCAGAGCTTGTAAGGTATTGGTAATTTCCTAAATTTTGACAATTCATATATCAAAATTAAGTAAAGAAGTAAATTTTCTGTCCAAGCAATTTAAATAAGAATTAATATCTACCAGCCATATAAATCATTGTGCAAAATTGTTTTAATTTTGCTTCTTAGAAATGAATAATTACTATTCTAGATTTTGTAAACTCTACAATATAATTATGAAAGTATAATTATATTCAAGCTTTGTGGCATAATTTATAATTTTATTCACAAGAATAATACATCTACTTTTTAAAAAGCTGTTGGAATTAGTTTTATCAAGGTGAGGTAAATAATGTTTTAAAATATTAGTAAAGTAAGTGAAATTTCAAACATTTTTTTTAAATTTAAAATGTTATCCCTACAAATGGATTTTATGCAACCTACATTTAAAAATTAATTTAATTTACCAAAACCTTAATTTTTTTTAAAAAACTCTGTTCTTGTAATGAATTCAAAATAAGCTTATTACAATACTGCTTACAAATATAAAATAATAAATTAAGTGATCATCGTTTTTCAGATTTACCAAATTGTAAGAATTAGTGGAATCTTTTGAGTTATCTTTCAATTCTCTCTTTCTAGCTAAATGTGCTGGGTTTGTTCAAATGAGTACTGGTTGAGCATCTCCATAATGGTATCCTGACTTGGGATGAGTTTCATTTGAATGGCGCTAGTAATACTGTGGTGAATGAAAAATCGAAAACTATACCGTACTTTCTGCTGAAATAACTAGGCATCTTTCTCTCGGTGTGGATGCTAGATTTGTTTTTGCATTAGCACTCATGACTTTGCCAAAATTTGGATCAATCAGCTCCTTTTCTTTTCTTTTCGGTGAAAGAAAATGTTGAGTGCCCCTTTTTCAGTAAACATTATCGGCTTATGGCTAAGATCTTCTGGTTTTTTGATAACTTTCAAAAAAAAAAGAGAAAAAAGATGGTAATAATGATAATCATCAGCATCAATCTCAAGAGATGCTCCAAATTTTGGAGAAGAACAAACTTTGGTAAACATCTTCAGTTTCAATAGTAAAGATTTCACCAGCTGTGAGACTTGAAATGGTTTCTTGCCTCGGGTCCTGTGATACTTTGGTATTCATTCATTGTTGTATCTGAAGGCGTTACCCCCTCTGCCTGGCAAATTTTAATTAAAATATGCGCACAATTTATTTGTGGTGTAGTTCAGTCACTCAATGCATTTTATCGTCATGCATTTGCACAAAATGAACATTAAACAAAAAAAAAAAAACTTAAAGAGCACTGGCCTGAGAACTCTAGTGCTAATTTTTTTGAGTTTTAATAAGTTTTGCAATTATTTTTTTTTTTTTTGAATCTATACATTAAAAATGCTAATTAGTGAACTGGCAGAGTAGAACTCCCAAAAAAGGCTTGCATAGTGGACGTGACACCTGATGTAATTACCTGCAAAGATCATTCAGACTTCAGCTGAACTAAGGCTCCAATAGTTTGGCTCCTTTTGTTCGGCAGTAAAAGGAAAGTAGCAGAAAGCCACACCCAGCAAGTCCTTGGTTTTTTTACCATATTTTGAATCTACTGTACAGTATGTGAGAATATATTAGAGGCTGCCCTTGGTTTGCCGAAATTTTTCCATATACTATGCGTTTAAAATATGTAGAAGAATTAATTAATATTAGATTTATGCAGCTATGATCAGTTGCCTGCATGTTGGGTAGACCTGGCAGATTCTTTACTAAGGGTTCTGATTGCGCTGTCAGCAAGAGGTTCTCTTTATGTGGATCAGAACTGTACATTGATCATAGTTTGGCTCAGTATTTAAAATCAATAGCAGCATTGTAAATGTATGGGGAAAGTGGTGATTATTGGTAGCATGAAGTGGGTTAATATTCAAACTCAAGTATTTGTTTTGTACTTGGGGCGTTGTTCAGGTGAAACCTTGGGATCAGATACAATACCATTTCAACCATATTTTATTTGAACATATGTCCCTTGTATAAGCCTGGTTGGCCGCCTTTAATTTATGTTTAATTACAAACTTTGGAACATTTTTGCATTATTAAAAAAAAAAAACAAAAAAAGGTTTTAATCTCTCATCATTTTTGTTTTCTTTTTCCTTTAAACACATCTTCTCTAAATATAGGTGGACTTTAAAGTGTATCTTCTTTGTTTCACTCAGAAACATCATCCAAGCACACCAAAATCAATCAGATGTAGCCTCTGGTAATTTTACTTGTATAAAAACAGCAAAAAACCAACCTAGTGATTAGTGCTCATGCATCCAGAAAATTGTGGCAATCTTAGATGCAAAGATGGATGTAATGCAAGTTTGTTTGCTTTGCTTGCAGCTGATGGTGGTAATTAGGGTCCATAATTGATTGTAAAACATAGCTGGTAGCAGGGGGAAAAAAATGTCAGTGTCCAATCTACCACTTCCTTAATCATCATTAACGGCAAAACAACATAACTCTCGTGTGGGACAGGAGGTTAAGAAAGCCTATAGCCTAATGATATAGAATAAAACATCACTATAAATATTTTTCAAATTGCGTCTTGATTGCTTTCATATTTAGTGAAATCTTCTGAGAATAACTAATTAAGTTGCTTTGGGTTAAAAAAAACATTTTCACTTGGTCTAGCCTGTGCTGTACTGGTACCAAAAACTAAAAAAATAATTTTCCTTTCAAATAATAAGCCTAATATTTTCAACTTCCTTTGCAATTTCTGCGAAAGAATTTTTTGCTTATTTGTTTATCAAATGCTATTGTTTACATCTATTCTGTTTCTAAGGGCATTTGTATACACATTTAATCTACCTGGAATGTGGATAAAAAGGTACAGAGCTTTGTTAAAATATTAAACACGGGATTGGAGGGGCTTTGCTTCAAGAAGGGTGCAGTAGTTCCCTGTCTTAACTGACAGATTGTGTGTGTGTGTGTTATTGCCATATTGCAGAAAACCCCTTTAGGATTGCAAGCCCCTCTAAAATGTGACAATGTTTTTCACTTGATCAGTGGGCATCACCATCAGCTCACTCCGCATTTTCGTCCACCTTTGAATTTTCCAATAAACAGCAGCTGTCATCTTAACTTCTTTTGCCACAAGATGTCGTACTGACACTCTTGCATGTTATGTGCTTGACCAGGATGTCCACTGTCTTTCTGGTGGACATCATTTTTCCTTTTATCTAACAATTCCAGTGTTCTTTGATTTTGGGGGTTTTGCCAGCTAGCTATTGCAGAACATGACTTCCACCTGCAAAAAAAAAAGGGGGGGGAGAGAACCCAACAGAAACCACAGAAAAAGCAAAAAAAATTATTTAGTTTTACCCTTTAAATCTTGCGTTGTTTGCAATCTTTTAGCCAAGCCTATCTTGTGGGACACTTCTAGCACAGGTTTGGGTACCCGGCCATCTTATGGAGCTCTCTTGTAACTAAGCATTCACATTTAATTACTTTACCTTTGAGAAACCAGTTTTTATGGCAGACTGAAGATTTGTGGTAAGAAATCAAGTTAAAAGGATGGAAAGATTCTTTTTTTTTTCCTCAGTAGAAGTAGGTGCCTGATAACTACTAGGAAGATCAGTGTAAAACCAGCATTGGTTTATCATCCAGACCAGTGGTTCCCAACCTTTTTGGGCCCGTGGACCTTTTTCTAATACTCAAAAGACCTGCGACCCTCTGCTACACTTCCATAATTGAAAAAAAATCAAAGAATAAATTCAGCAAAAAAATCACATAAATAAGAGTTTTATTTGAATATATTGACAGTTCTGAGAGAAATTCACCAGGAAAAAACATTTTACATTCATCCTTCAACACATCTTTCTTTCTCAAAATTTAGTGACCTAATGTGATGCTTGTTGTTGTTGTCTGGGCAGCCAGCTTGGAAATTCGCAGCCACGTATTTGCCAAAGCTAACCTCATGTCATCCTCAACATTCAGCCTGTTCCTTGCCTTTGTTTGGATGGGAACAAGAGTTAAAAATCCATTCTTGCAGAGATAGGTGGAGGCAAATACGGCACATATAAACAAAACAAATACATACTCATGAACAGTTTATTGACTTCGTCATACGACAAAAATTGAAATTTCCAGGGGTTCCGTGATTCCCCCCCCCCTCCACCCCCAGAAAACACTTCGTGACCCCAAAGGGTAGATTTTGGTACATGAGGAGGGAAGCACCTGACTTCACTGATGGACTGTCATAGGGTCCTGTGAATGATGGATCAAAACCCAATGAAAGATAGTGCACAGCTGATGAGTCCATCAGAAGCTCTTAAGCTTATTCAAAAGTCGAGACAGATAAGATTACACTAATAACTAATTTGCTACTTTTTGTTTATTTAACTATCTGGTGGCGTCTGTATTTTAAAAAGTGAACTTATTCCTTATTCTTGACTAGGGTTTCAAATACTGACATTCAGGTCTGCGGATGTGAACTGAACTTAGTTTAATCAACAAAGTTAAGGGCACTATCCAGTGATCTTTCTTTTAATGATTCATGGGCTCTGTGCATATTTTATGCATTTAGATGCTAAATGAATGAGTAAAAAACAAGGTTTTATTCATATTTTCTTTTAGAAAAGAGAACAGTTGTAGGAGTTATATAAAAATCTATAGGTGACAGAGAATTGATAGGAAATTCTACATATATAGAAGAAAAATAATTCCATGGAGATGTTTAAGTGACCACTATGTGTAAGCTACCCCATCCTTATTTATTTAATAATTCTTCCATCTATTTTTCTTTTTTTCTAAAGCTTATTTCAAATGTACCATATGTATATTCACCACAGGAAGTGAGAGAGAGAGAGGAGTGTGGACAAATACTATTGCAATTTGTGTTTTAAAAAAAAAAACCTTTAGTGTTTATTATGTATTGAAGTGTAACACTGCATCTTTACCATAATAAAGCCAGTTAAGCATTGTTTCAAGAACATGGAACCTCTCGATTAACATTCTTTTATGTTGTAGTGTCTTTTGGAGTTGCAACTACAGAGTAATAAAACAGTAAATTTGCACTTTGCATCATTTAAATAAAGATGATCATTTTAGCAAAATAAATCTATAACTGATAATTCAGAAACAAAATGAATGCTTAAACAATGGTGGCATTATAATTATGCCTTGACAAATCAGTTATTTCAGATGATGCATAGTGGGTGGCCTGCCATATTAATTTTATCCACTCATAAAAATTAATCTGATCAAAATTTACAAATTACAGATGTGATTATGTATATATATATATACATATTGTGTGCACTATCACCATGCCCAAAACAGGTCATGTTATAGGTCATTTGGACTCTGGCCAGATTCAACAACAAGTTTAGAGAGGTCACAGTATTTCTTATAGATCTGTGGTCAATATTATCAGGAAATTTATTGAGGCAAATGTTACTGCTGCAGAAAAGTGACCTGGAGGTCTTCAACAGTGACACTGTGACAAGAATGTGTCATTATTAACTACATCTGCACTCACCATCATGATATATTTTACTTACATTGTATATGCAATAGAAATAAGCCAAAGCATAGTCTAACATCACATCTTCACACACTTAACTAAACAAGATATGTAACAAATAAGTGACTCTTTCTGCCCAATAGGAATGCAGAGAACATCTGACAAAGACCTTTGAGTATTGGTAGCACTTTTTGTGGAGTTTACATTTCAGGGGTGACCTCAGAGATTGTACCTGGCTTTAGTGGAGATCTAATAATGACCTTTAATCCCCAGTGTCTTTCGCCCATGCTTAAACATAAAGGCAGCAGTGTCTTAATGTAAGCCTCAATCTTACATGGTAGAAATGCAAAACAAAGGTATTTGTCAAAGGATGTTTCAGTTCTTTTGGATACATTGCAATTTTTAAAGCTGCACATCTGAACATTGTACTAAAATGTATTATTTTTTTTTTACAATTTAAATATCAATGATTTCTGGAGAAGGGATGCATTTGGAAAACATGGAATTTCTTTTAAGAGAGAAAATAATGTAATAAAACTTATTTATTTAAACTTTTAATATAGTCAGGGGTGTAGCTAATGGGGGGCGGCAGGGGCGGTCCGCCCCGGGCGGCACGTTTTGGGGGGGCGGCATTTTTTGGTTGTCAAATTTAGTTCAGGACAGTATGTTACATATATAATGTATTTTTTCGTTCTATTTTTCCAGATATTATTTTTTTCCTGAATTTTTCGTTCATTTTTAATGGTAGTTTTTTGAAAGGAAGAAAGTTTTTCTAAAATTTGCTGTAAAAGAAATTTGCTCACTTGAAGTGAGTCACTTCTAATTAATTTTGAATTGAATATCAATATTTTCTCATTATATATTTGATAATTTTTATTTTCTAATAGTACTTTTTTTCAATAAATAAATAAATAAAAAAATGAATTTTTTGGAGGTTTTGAAATTCTACGTTATTTAGAGGGCGGCAAATTCTACGACCGCCCCGGGCGGCACAAACGCTAGCTACGCCCCTGAATATAGTGTAATAATTACTGCTACGATGCACACTGCTACTAACAGTATGTACTTCTACTATCAATTATTCAACTAATAGCATATTTGCTAATGAAACATTGGTCATTGTTGGAGATGGTTGCACCATATATTTGGGAATAAACAGATTCCAAATCATTAATAATTGGATACACAAAAACAGTATTTATTTGTTTTTTTTTTCTTTAAAATAACTACACTACCATCTTTAAGTTTTCCATCCAACTCTATATATTAGCTGACAAAGAGGAATTTTTGTTGAAATTTTTTTCATATGTTAAAATGAAACCTAAAATATCTGGCATTTATTTAAAACATTGTTTAATATGTGATTCTGTTAAATCATTATCTATTATTGACAATCTTGTTGTTTTGATTTAACATGTGCATATAACATTGACTGGAAATTTAAATCTACTTAAAAATATTAAGTAAAACTCAAATTTGTAACAAAAGATGTGATTAATTTATCTGTCTTGTTAGATTTACACTCAGGTTCAATAAATTTCATTTAAGTAAAATATGCATCATTACCTTTTTAAAAAAGTCTGTATTATTTCTTTAACTTCTGTAAGATTAGGAATCAAGGTTAATTAGGTTTATCAAGAGAGACAGCATTTTGTTACTGTTTGTCTAAAAATATATTACAGTCACTGAAATTAGTTGCCATGGTTTCCATAAATTTTCTGCTACATGTGGGTCATATTTCCAAAAGGAGGGGAAGTTATTTTATTTAGATAATGAAGCACAACTTGTGTAACTGATACCACCTCAGTCAATTTATCTCAAAGAGTTCAGTGGGTATTCATACTTTTGTGATTGTTGAGTCAATATTCAAAGACATGAAACTTGGTTGGCAGATGCTTAAGACATTTTTTGCTCTTGCTATCTAGAAACTCGATATCAAAAGCAGTCAGGATGGATTTTTGCTGTATTGTGGAGATTACTGCTGAGAATTCTATGGTAGATCTGTAAAAATTTGATATGAATCCAGTCTTCTAGAATTGATTTTGTTTTTTAATTATTATCATTTGTTGCAGAGTTTTAGATTGGTTGGATTAGACTGGTATTCTGGAAAATTTTATGGTGGACACTTTAAAATAGATCTGCCTTGTAAATATTGCTAATGGTTATGATTAAGTGGCTTTCAGCCATCATGTGGTCAGTCATGCATGAAATATTAAAACTGAAGCTCAGGTTTTATACATTTTGTAGTCCTTGAAAGGATTCACTGACTACTTATTTTTAGCTGGGAAATTGACTCCAGCTAAAATCTATCTTTCTATAACATGAAAATGGGTGTTGACAAAATGAAATCTGAGCTCTAACTATATATTTATTACTCTCTTTTCTTCTCCCTTTCTGCTTAGTGCAGGAAGCATCTCTCTCAAAGAAATGTTGGTCTTTGTATCTTTTTGTCACATGACACAACCTGAAAAATTTTACATTAATTAAGGAGATCCATTATGAGACAAAAGTTATAGTAAAAAGATATATCAGGCCATTCTAACCAGAAAAAATACTAACAAGCATGCAGTCCTTATCATAAGTAAATAATATTTTTTTTAGTTAGATTTTACATAATTAACACTTTAAATGTTTTTTTTTTGCTGATATACTAGGGTCATCCAACTGAAAACTGGCTGGAATAGCAGCACCATAATTGTATCCAGCCAGGTTTCATGTGAACATCTTTAGATCTTTAGTACTTTAATAAATTGCAGTGGTTTAGTATAGTGCTTCGTCGTGTCACTAGAGGCCATAAGTATAAGACATGTAAGAAAAACCTTTTGATTAAACATTAGAATTTTTTTTTTAAATTAATCATGTAATATCAGCATAGAATGCTTTGCCAAACAAGCTTGTGAATGCTGAAAGGATTAATATGCTTTAAGAAGAAGAGATGACACTTTGGCAGGTAGAATTTGATGAAAACTAGTTAAGTTTATCTGAAGCTACATATGTGATGATTAAAAGAAGTATTTCATACACAGTATAGTTAGAATATGGGTAATTTAAAACTGCAGTAATTAAGATTGTTAAAGAACATCATTATTAAATGATAAATGGAAACGATAAAAAATTGTATGTAGTTTCGATTATAAAAAGTCTGAACAATGGTTAAAAGAATGTTTATAAAATGATAATTTTTTTTTAAATGGCTTCATCATTTTTCTCTTGACATTCTCCAATGGCCATTTCACCCCATAGCAGTATGTAATCTTAAATCAACTGTGTTTAGCAAACTTAGCTATTTTAGCTTCAGTGAAAATCTTCATGTCCATTTTAAGTTAATGAATGATGCTATATTAAATAATTGCAGATGAAATGGTAGTACTACAGCCTTAAAACCACAGCATTTCAGCTTTAATTTTGATTTTTTTAAAAATATCAGCTGCTTTATGGTTAAAGTTTGATAATTCAGTCTCAGCATTTTGCATCACATAAAAAATGGGGCTGTATCATGCATTGCCACTGAAAATTACGTTCTCCATTAGGAGTTGCAACAGAAGGGTAAATAAGGTGAACGATTTTCCTTTTTGCTCAGTTGTTTACCTTTCAGTAATTTAACCAAATGTGTGTGATAAGCATTTCATGTCATATTATGTTATAACGAAAATCAATTTCCAATTATTTAGCCTTGTTTCACTAATCTATAAATAGGCATACTGTTAGTCTGGTTACATCAGCAATTTCAAATCTTTGGCCATGAAATGACTGCATCTTGAGGTGGTGGGTAGCTGGGAGATTAGTGTTGTACAGGCAATACACTGGTGTGGATTATACTAGGGAAAATAGGGCATATTATATACATCAACACCCATCAAAATACTAAATTTCACATGGAAATAATTGTCATATTGGCTGGTTTTGCAACCACATTTGGAGTTGTGACTCCTAGTTTGGGAACCATTGAGTTATGTACTCAAGGTCAGCATTCTGGAAAGTTACACTAAACCTTGCAGTGGATCAGGTTGCAACATCATTATTATGACACCATTAATATAATCTGGTTTTAAACAGATAAGATCCTGATTAAGAAAGTGTAACTTCTAATCCTGGAAAATAATCAGTAGAATTGCCACCATCCAAGGCGTCTCTGACAATTAATTAAGTCTTCCAGTATATTTTGTTGTTCAGAATTTTCCTGTGTTTTCCAAGATTAATCTGTAGAATGAGGTGCAGGACTTCTTGCAAACCAAGTGGCTGCCATACAAATTTCATCAAGTCAGGGTTGCTCAATGATCAGTACCAGGAATTGACCAATCATAGCACATGTTCAAAACCACTGACAGTCCAGAAAAACCTAGCCATTTTGAACAAAGAAAATGAAAAAGGGCCAGTGACAAAAATTCTTTTGGATATCAGTTGAATTCTGCATTCAAGAGGAGTTGGTTAATAAAAAATTCCCCAAAATTTGCTCAACATACAATAAGACATAATTGACTAAAAAATATTTTAAAATTTAAAAGAAACAAAAACTCTAGACTCAAAGAATACTGAAAACTTTGTATAGTAAACTCCCTATTATACATTAATGCTGAAGTATGAGTTGTTGAATTTCTATAAGTTTCTGTCATCACTAGGCTAAACAAAAACAATAAATTAGGGCTCCATCACTTGCAATGAAGCATGTAAGCCACCTTTTTAATATAAAAAGATCAATAAAACTTAATCACATTAAAAAAAAATTTATGGTATTCTATGAGAACAATTTCCAGTGAATATTTATTTTTATTTCCGTATCGTATAAATGTTTAGTTCTTACTCGTTCATGACCATCTGTAAACTTGTCTTTAAAAATTTGTTAGGCCAAACATTTTAATGAAAAGATAAATAAAAATGAAATGCTGAAATCAATTCTCACAGGTTCTCATCACCTGTAAGATTTAACACACTACTGTATATTTTAAAATAATCATGTTACTTCAATGAGCTTGAGAGCTTTTTTCAATTTTAGAGATTTAAACAATTTTTAACTTAAGGATAAACTAGCTACCTCCAAAGTTAAAAATGTTATTCCTTTATCATTCTAAAAAGATGTTTTAGCAGTGACCATATAGTTTTCTTATTTCCTTTTTGTTGAAAAATATTTTGCACTTTGTTTTAAATTTGTTATTTATATATATATATATCAAGACCACAGAATCTGTTGGTATTATGCATGAGTCACTGTGCTGTGCGATCAAGCGAAAAAAAGATGGTGTCGAATTTGAAAACTAACAGTGAACTGCCAAAAGCAGCTTATAAACAACAAATTTTTTTGTCTTATTTTGGTCTGTTTATAATGGAAAAATATCGCTTGCATCATAAACAGCAAGCCCATTTTTTTTTTGTAACTGCAAGATAAGGATTGTTTCCATGGAAATATTTCACTACTGTGCCACAGTTCTGATTTTCTCTCTCCCCTGTTATACCAAACGATCAGAGTGAAAGTGTGAATAAAAATTTCAAATTGATCACACCATGAAAGCGTTTATTTTAAATTTTTTTTTTTTATTTCTAAGATTAGAATTTTAAAACAGCAGCTTGGGTACTCAATCACTCTGGGATAATTCCCATATGCTAAATTATGTAATTTTTAAAAATTGAAAAAAAAAAAAAAATGTACAGGATTAGAGATGAGAAGGTGTTTTTTTTAAATTTAAAATGCTGATTTTTCAACTTGGATGGAAAGTCACAGATTTTCAGAGAGGATCTACAGTCATTAGTTCTGAGGTTTTAAACCATGTCAGTTTTTACCTTCCTACTTGGGTGCTATAAAGCAAAACAAGTGGGTTTGGAACAGTATACAGAAAATTTGTCATTACAAATGGTTATATTATTGAGGAAGGTACTATATGTCATAGCCCTTATGGCTCAACCCATGCTAAGTGATACAGATTTGAAGGATAGTTGGGTGCAGATGCATCCCAGATAGTATACAGAGGTTAAATGCATGGTAATGATAATAAATCTCAATTTATTAAATTTTAAGGAAAACCACATGACCAGCTGGCGAAACTATGTTAAGGAAATGGCCTCCTGTTGGAATCTAACTTGGATTCTTGGCTGTAGTAGTCCAGTAGACTACCACTGGACAATTGCATTATCTATCCAGATTTTTCTTTTATCACCCTTACTTATGCTTATGCAGATAAATATGGTTTTATAAGGAGAATGATTTTTAAAAATAATTGTCTAAAATTTTTGCAAGGTGTGGTTAACAAAGCAAAACCATTTTGCTCAATCCAGCAGAATAGAAACAAAAAGCAAAACCAGTTCAGATTGTAAGAAACTTTATGGGAATTGACTTTCTCTTTCCATACACTAATGATCAAGGGTATGAATGTCTTTGTGCTGTTTAGCATCTGTGTATACAAGGAACGACTTTGGTAAGGAAAAGATGTACCAGAACACTTCAGATGAGTAACTGGAGAAAACTAGATTATCATGTCTGAGAGTCTAATGTACCTCACTGGCATGGTTTCTTCTCTTCTTCACCAGATGGCTGTGTGGATTATCTCTGGTTTTCTCCTACATCTGAAGAATGTAAATTTTTAGTAGGGTTTTCTAGGTACAAGTAGTGAAATTTTTATGGATAATTACTAACTGGCATGCATCTTGGACCGCTAACCATACCTTGGTAGCTTGGTTCATCTATACTTTCCCCTTCTAGCTCCTTAAAATTCTGTTCAACTTTGAGAGCCAGAACAGAGTTTTTCAAAAAATAGAAAACCCATGCAAGATGCTGGAATGAAAAGCAAGGAAAAACCAAACCACTGGGCTAGATTAGATGACAAACACTCATTGAGCCATTTCTGTAGCAAGCAAACATGCCATAGGCTATGCTATCCTGTTCCCTGCAGAAGCAAAATAATAGAAAGAAAGAATGGTGGCAATAACTGAAATGTAAGTAAAAATGTCATTCTTTGCCTGTTATCTTTCAGAAAATTTGCAGTAACTAGGCTGTGTCTATTACTTAGCAAAAGCCAGTACCAATGTTTTTCTTCAAAGGCAATATTTAGCAGTATTCCCTATTTACTAACTGGGAACATCTGAAGCAAAATTTTATGTTGTTTCTATCACTTGAACAACACTGTACAACTGGAGCTGCCAAAGCCATTTACTTCAAATGCATTCCTTAAAATCCGTATTATTTTATTTACAAGATAGTGATTGCGGTATTCCATTAAAAGATCCCAGAGAAGCTTTTCCTTTCGAAAATTTGGATGTCATTTACAAGATATTTAACATAATTTTTTATTCTGTTCAATACTTTGATTTGAGTTCTTTAAAAACATATGAAAATTTTTACTACAACAAATTACTAAATACATTTGCATATCTTTCCAAGAAAGTATACATTTAATTCCATAGCAACTTTTAAAATTTTCTTTTCTTCCACAGGTATTATGTTTAATTGTCACCCTCTATCTCACAATCACTATAATTTGTATATTAGTCATCTTGGTTTTATTTCTGAATAGAAAAAAAAAATCCATTTGAAAACAACAGTGCAATTATACATAATTACTGGGGTTAGTGTAAAAAGTAGAAAGATTTTATAATGAAAATTTAAATTAAAAAAATTAGTGAACTTTATTTAAAAGAAGAATTTATTTTTCATATTATTGATACCATTTGGTAGATTCGTTTTCCAGGAAAATGAATGGTAGTTTGTTTTTTTTTTTTTTTTAGATTATAGTCAGTAGTTATAATAGCAGCAGATTAAAAACAACTTCGTGTGACCACTAATACTGAAAGTGGGACTGTATGGAATCTAACAAGCTCTGTACCAACAAATAAAGAAATATTCCCACAATGCAGTGCTACAAAGGAGATCCCCCATGTTTGTATGAATCTCTCTCTCTCTCTCTCACACACAAATTGTAAATATCATTAATTGCAATGTCCAGAATCTGAGTCTTAAATTTGAGCAAGTTTTTTCCAATGATCAGGGTTTAGCTCATTTCTTCTAAAGCTGACCAAGTTCAACAGTTTCTGCAGCATGCATTATGAAAATGTTCTATTATTTTTTTTCAGATTCTGTATTATCCCTGGCTTGTTTCCAGACCTTGACACATTCCATCTATACATTTCTTGACTGGTTTTAGCATTCTAAACACAAATCAAGATGCTTTGCTTATAGTTTTATTAACTTTTTATTGTACAAAGCATGGATAAATTATTTATAGTAAAAAAATCAATAGGTTGTATTAGTTCTGGAGTGCCACAACTGAGAGAGTTTTGTTTAAGTGCAAAAAATCTCAAGGGATCACTTAGCTGTTAATAGAAGCCAAGTTTTACATCCACTTAAAAATGGCTTCTGTTTCTGTAGTTGTTTAAAACATGGGTGTTAGCATTTTCCATGTTTTATGAGATAACATATGGATTATTGATAGAGAGAAGGTCTTGAGAGGCCACACACACACACACACACACACACATACACACACACAGAGAGATTAATTTCCAAATTCCAGAAATTAAAAAATGTTTTCCATTATCACGTATATTAATTACTAGTGGTATATGACACATTTGAAAGACTTATGGCTAAACACTGGAACAGGTTTCCTTACAAATCTTGTAATTACTGCCTGGAATACTCTCAGTGTGTGCACAAGTGTAAATACTTTAAAAAATATATATACACACTGGATGTCCTATTTCTGGTGGCAGTAGGGTCTTTATGCAAGCTTTAAATAAAATCTTTCTGTTCCTACTGGAAACCTTGTAGATAAGATTTAGCAATAAGTCCTGAGATGTAGTGGACAGCTGCCTGTCTACCATGTTCCCTTCAATTTAATCTTATTAATCTATTTATATTTATTTATTTTACATTAAAAATCATAATGCTTTAAACATAAATAAATAGAATTGGTTATTATGTGAAGCAGCAGTGCATGACACATTTTTTTTAAAAAAAATCCACCAATAATTAAGAAAATTCTAATTCTTCAACTTTTCTTTCAGGCATTTAAATTTAATTCCTGTTGTTTCAAATTAGTTTTCTATTATTTTTTTTTAAAAACGAGAAGTATTGTATTCTAATTAATGTGCTGGTGACATGAATGTAATTACTAGCTGCTACTTTACTGTTTTTTATGCTTTTTTGGTTTGGTGATCTTAGGACTAAAAAAAATCTAAACGTTAACACCAGGGCTTGGAACAGCTGTCAGGTATCAGTCAGCGATCGGCGGTGACTGACAGCATTATTTACTGGTGTTATCAAATGAAAATTGTAGTCTTACAGAAAATCTATACAGACACAAACACAAAATTGAAGTATTTTATTTATCTACATATTCGTTCTTGTGTTTAAGTTTGAAAGAAAAGTAAACCAACTGTCATCTTTATCAGGGAATATAACCATGTTT
This sequence comes from Nautilus pompilius, assembly GCA_018389105.1. NCBI lineage: Eukaryota > Metazoa > Mollusca > Cephalopoda > Nautilida > Nautilidae > Nautilus > Nautilus pompilius. The sequence goes on along the minus strand of JACATO010000125.1, from coordinate 1,889,507 downwards.
AATTTTGCAGTAGGCTTGTTTGATTTGACAAATTCATTTTCATATAGCACCAATTCCAATTACTTCAAATATCCATCACATTTGTTTCTGAGAGAATTCCTTAGCCAGGGAGTATAGCTTTGTTGCAATGAAATAAAGACATTTTTTCCCCTTGCTTATGCCGTTTCAAACAGAGCACATGATATATATATATAACCTGTGTATTTGCTTTATTGTTAAAGGTTTATCTGTTATCAATACATAGGGTTAGTTTAAAACAAAAGTAATGCACAAGAGAATTCTGGTAAAGTTGAAAAGCTACAGGTTTTTTTTTTTTTTTTTTTTTAAATTCTTTTGGTTAGTCATGAATGACCTTTACATAGAAAATCTTGACCAATGGATTTACTTTGAGCCCCATGATTTTGTTAATACGATACACAAGTGCACAGAATCCTTGTTTGTAAAATATTACCCAATATTTTTTTTTCTTTCAGAAACTGAAAAAAAGCTTTGCTATTAAATGTCAGCCATAGTTTGGCAAGTTTATCATCTTCATTAAACGATGGATCATCTGTTTGTTGTTGCATAGAATATCATACATGCTAAACAGGCTTCTACAGCCTTCTAGCCCAATGATTGTGAAAATGGGTTGACCAACTTTCCAAATCATTAGTCAGACTGCATTACAATAGCTAAAGGCTCCAGAACCACCAGCTGTTAAAAGTCCAACTTCTGCTTTAAGGGATTAAAAATTAAGTAATGCAAAACAGCTGCATTACATGAGTCATAGAGAGAGGGGTAGGGAACAAAGAGCATGGCGAGGTTATAATGATATTTTGTGTATTAAAAAAAAGAGAGAAAAAAAGTAATAGCCATTAATTAATTAATAACATAAGCATGTAGTAACATGTTTTTTTTTTAAATGAAATTCAGAGATGTCTACCATTGTATGCATAATAATTCTGCTCTCTATTGGTATGTACCCATGAAATAGACATTGCCAAGCTGTTAATATCACTCAGAATTGGTGGATTCTGTGATTGAACTTGGAGATCAGACAGTTTTTTTGATAGTACAGATGTAATCATTAATGATTAGAATGGAGAAGAGCCTTCAGCATTTGTTGTTCACCAGACAACCTATTCATCAGTGCAGCAATACCATTTATCAGTGACAGTGGGTGTTTGGTAGGGACCTTCAATTAACAGAAAAGCTACGAATATCAGTTATTATAGTAACAGATATTATTTGATAAGATCTGCTTAAAAGGAAATCTATGGTATCTCTAAACTTTACATGAAAAAAATTTTCCTTTATATTGGCTCTAATATATTTCAATGGAAGTTGCTTAAAACAAAAAGCAACTTCTAATTGTCTTTTTGACAATGAATCGAATCAGTATAATTTAAATCATATCTTTTTCCTCATAAGATAATAAGATATTTTTTTACATTTTGTTTTGTTTCTAACAGCTACTTGATTCTCTAATCACATAGACAATTTAGTTTTCTGTGGAATGTAAAATAATACCATTGAGAGTTAGACATTTCCAGGTATATTATAGATCCTTGGTAATTTTATCACAACAAGCATTTCTCGATCTGTTTCATTAATGATATGTATCAGAATTGGAGAAGTTAAAAAAAATCTTACTGAATCAAAAAAATAAGTCAAGTCCATCTTTACATAACATTTATAGGTGATTAACCAATAAAGATGTTTTACATGAAACATTGGCAATTTGAAGATGCCATTATATTATCATTAACGCTGTCTTTTCTTTACTTAATGTGTTTGAATATAATTTATTTGTTATATAAAGCTTCATGTGATATTGTTATCAAAGTTGAAGATTTTCATCATCTACATAATGCATGTAGTCTTGGGTGATTCTGTATGTACAAAAAACTGTACTGACAATTTTATAACTTTTATTTTATTTTATATATATATATATATATATAGCATTGTGAACTATATGCTGACCCCAGTTTTTGAATGGTGGGAAATTCGGTCACCTCAGTCTTCAGGAAACATATTTCCAGAGGCGGTCCAAATCTGTCTCGCTGATTCCGGAGCCCCTGTAGCTGTACTGATACCTGTTCGGATTAACATCACCAAGACTGACAAGGTGAGATGCTTGGTTTTTTTTTTTTTTCCAAAAGTGTGAAAAGAATTCAATGATTCTGGCAAAAATTTTGGAAGCAGAAAAATGGGAAGAATTTAAGGGAACAACTGTTCTCTTAATTAAAATGATTTGAATAACAAGTTAACAAAAGCATTTTGTGCTTTAGCTCTTAATAAGTGATGGAATTAAAAATCTATATGAATTATCAATGGCCAAAGATGAGTTTAACCTTTTATTTGCTATTGTGATTTGATTGTGCTTACTGTTTTGATATTTTAACCCCTAAACAATAAAAATATAAATCTTGCATGATATACAATTTAAACTAAGATCTGTAACTGTGCCTGCAAGTGTTTTTGTTATCATATCAGTTAATCTTGCTTACATGAATGATCACAAAAGATGGTTTTGGCTACCATACTGCATATGATATTTTTGCAAATATCTACAGTTCATAGTACCTTTATAAGCAGTTATTTATGACTTTCTGATGTAGTGCATTATTATTGTCATATTACCAGACTTATCATTTCTTGGACAGGTAAGCAAAACAAAGTAGCCATGAGCTTTAAAGACTTCTGGTTACAATTAGATTTATGCAGCATTTATTAAATTGTGCTTATTCATAAATATGGAAAAAGAAATTAATACCATCTGGGTGTTAAGTTTACAGCAGTGAAATGGAGCAAAGCAAAAGTTTAAATATTTGTTGTTTATAATTTAGAATAAAACTGCTGATTTACTGGTAGTTCTTGACTTGCGAGTGTTCAGTTGAATTGGATTTTTGAAACCCCTTCTTTGCACACTTTTAAAGTTTATTATTCCCTCAGGTTATGAGTGGACACTCTCTGGTTTTATTTTTAATGCAGAAGTCTGCCAATACATTAGAAATTGTATTGACCAGATGGTTTGAAAAAGGATGGCAGCTTCAGTTTCTCTGTCTCTAGACAACTGTAATTAGAGGAATTTTTATCAGAATTGCAATCATCAAGAAATAGCATTCCCACATGACAAGAACTACTGACATACTGTACATGTCTGTTGAAATTAGCTTGCAGTTGTGAAAGGAATAGTAGATTGTACTAGCCCCTTCTTTCTTTTTTCATGGCTGTTCATTAAAGAAATGTTTTTGATTATATATCTTGTTTTCAACTTGTTGGATATCCGAACTGTCGAATAGATTCTCAGAATTTCTGGATTAATGGAATACATGGTTCTTGGCTATTATTTTATGCTGGATTTTCAGGAAACTACCTAAAAAGAGCAGAGGCTATTCACTTGCCACCATGAAATTTGCACCTTTTTTTTTACTCTTTGCATAGTCAACATCTACATAAAACTTGCTTGGTATATTAATTGTACATGTATGATTTAGCAGAATGTTCATTAAAATAGACTGAAGAATAACTATTTAGTTTCATTATTTAACATGCAGATTTTTAAAAATATTTTTATCATGCTATGTAATATTTCCATGTTCAAAGTTGTTTGTAGAAGTTTGAATATTTTATTGTCCATGCAGGTTATGGTCCCAGTTAGTATAAGTAAACAGTTTTACTTTATACTGAACTTGTTTCTTTAATCATGTCCAAATTAACTAAACTAATAGCAAGGCAATGGTCAGTTATTTCAGAAACTATACTGATAATTCCTTTCACTTTTTTTTTTAAATTTTTTATCCTAAATGGCCTTGTATATTCCATAACTTCAAAACATTTTGTATTGAATAAATGAGGTAGAGATTTTAAATTCTTGTTTTTTATTAACAATGCTAATAAAGAAAATTAGTATTACTATCCCAGTTATTTTTAGTAATTTTTATAAAAGATGGTAGAATGTTTCTATTTCACAATCCAAAATGCTGATAATCATTTAAATTAATTTTGTGAATCCATAGAATTTAATAGTATCCTCTGAACAGCATAAAGGACATTTTAGCTGTGAAATGGGATCCTTTGGAAGTCTGTTAAAGCCAGTTTTAGTTTAGAACTTTAGATTTTCTTTTGTTTACTTATTTGAAAAAGACGTGTTCAGAGCCAACATCATTATAATCCCTTCACAACAAAATTCTATGATTAGTTTTTTTTTTCACACCTGGCATAAACTATTTTTTGTCTCTCTTTTCTTTTCTGTTTTCTCTTTTTTTTCCCCCGCTTCTGGCTATTTCGTGTATTGGTCTTCTGGTTTTGAATAATTATCAAGTTACGGTAAATTTCAGACATTCTTTGACATTAGAGACTAGTTGAATTGTAAGCCTAGGAAATATCTCTATGATTTATATTATTGTAACAGTCTGTAAAAATCCTTGAATTTGTTTTGGAAATGTCTTGACAGACAAAAAAATTTGGCAGATCAGGATTTAATAGCCATCCAGTATCAAACAAGAGCTAGAATCAGAATCAAATGGTACATTTTTTTTTTTTTTCCTTTTTCTTTGATTGATATATTTAAGAATACTTTGGGAACATAAAATAAGAACGAAGGATAATCAGATATTATTAGGCACATCAATTCTTATTTTAATAAACAAACATGTCAAGTTACATGTAGCTGATCTCAAAGTATTTTCCACTGTGAAAAGAATAATTAAAGAATTGAGATGCACAGTAGAGCCACTGGTATGGGTTGTCAAATAAGTCTGGAGATCAGCAGTATGTCATTACAGCTATTTTCAAAGACTGCATGTGATTGGAATCAGATGCTGCCTTTCTGTTGGATGTTGGTGGTATTTGCATAAATAACTGAGTTCTTCTGTAAATTGTGTTATCAAGACGAACCTGGCAAAGTGTCAGATGTAATATATCTGCTGTTCCACAGATACTAGAATAGCACAAGATGTTTTCCGCTTTCGTAATGTTGTAGCGATTAAAGTTGAGTCATAGTCAAGAAGACTAGTGATACTCAACTGTTAATTAAAGGGAAAATTACTAATAATAAAGTAACACTAGTGTAATAATTTTCGTATGTTTTAACAATGGACACTTATTTTTTCTGATTATGAGATATGTCTGTCTGCATGTATTTAAACTTATGTTAAATCCCTTGATTTCTTTAAGAGATTTCTAAATTAGCCCATTATCTCATGCGTTCTCACACCTGAATGCACACACATGAGGGGAGCCCATTTGGTGAGAAGAGAAACTTTTTCATAGCCTATATGTATTAGTTGCACTATTGCAAAAATTTTGAGAATCAAAATAAAAAAATAGTGGCTAATCTCAAGTTATGAAGATAATAAAGGGGGGTAATACTATTCTAAACTTTTGTAGCACAGAATGTTTACAATCTGGCTTAAGACCAAAAAAGAAAAAACCAATAGTTTAGAAATTTGATGGGATTTGATCTTCTAGATTCCTCAGACCTGGTGCTGCAGATTAGCACCCAGTACTTGTGTATTTCAAGCAGTCATATGTGAAGAATAAAAAAGAAAAATATTTCTTGTTGTTTTAGAACTAAAAATATATATATAATCTTTCTTCCATATGAGAAAGGTAATAAAATAATAATAACCCCTTATTATTATTATGATCAGAAGTTATTGACTTTTTGCTTTTCAAATTGTTTGTGGTAGCACTCTAATGTCCATCTGTAAACAGTTTCTCTTCTAGGTGAGTGGGCATCCTCAAATTTCTCAGCCATAACTGGATTGTTTTTACTAGTTCTGCTTCAACTGAGAAGCTCATTGAGTCACTGAGATGCTGCTCTGCCACGGTGCTTGCTCTTGAGAAGCTGTAGTGCAGGGGAACACCCACAAGAACAAGACATGACTGGCAAAGTTAGAATTAACTGGTAAAGACAACTTGTATACGGATACATATGTGAACCTTTCTTTCGCTATATGCGAAATAAAGTCTGTTGAATTTTTTTTTTTTTTTAGCTTGAAAGGCTGGACTATTTTTTGCAACAAAATCAAGCAAAGAGCTTGTAGTCATATGCCAGAAGTTCAGTTAATGTCATCTACATAGAAGGCAGCCTAAGATTGCAGCAGAGGGATTTTCTCTGCAGTTGGAGATACTAAGCAGCAAGAGTGGAGATCAAAAGTGGCAGCACATTCTCAGAAATCAAATTCAGAGAGCTTTTACAATTAAATACAAAACCCCTTAAAATAACATCGCCCTGTAACCATCTGGTTAATGTGAATTGAATGGATGCAACGGGCAAGAAACCTTTGTTTTGCAAGGATATGAATAGGCAGCATCAATATTATTATAAAATTATATATTATATATAACATTTTTCTCTTTTCTCACATTTTCAACTTCTTAACCTGAGTTATTGCTGTTGTAGTGTTCATCTCTTTATTTCGATAATATTTGAAAACCATAACATTCAGAGTCCAGTGCTTTAAGGAGCAACAAAGCTTCACCATTATTTCAATGGGAAAATTATCATTATATATGATATATGGTAGTGCAGACTTTACAATGGTAATACTGAGATGGTTGACCATTTTCTACAAGGTTTGACAAACATTTTGCACTCAGCAACTGTAGAATGCCAGTTTATTTAGGCCATTGATAGTGGATGTTCTTAAATGATCCATATCAGTTTTTCATTTCCTTCATTGAATGAAAATAGTCTGAACTATCCAAATAAAAATTTATGATATGGTGTTTTTGGTCGTTTGGAGCCAAAATTTTAAAATATGCCTGTACTTCAATGTAATCATCCAACACAGGTGATCAAATGAAAGATCATGTTTTAAAGGTCCTGAAGTTGGCTAAACATACTGGCTGCCCTCATCTGAGCAGCCTACCATATCTAGTAAAGATTCAGTTATTTTTCCAGTGTTAATGTATCTAATTACAAATGAAAATTAATCTTGTTAATGATTTTTTGGGTTTTCTTTAATGTCCTTAAAATAGTTTCATGTCAGCACTAACATGAATTATTTCATTTTGAGAAGTAGGTGAGATATAATTAGGATATCCATCCAAGTTAGCTTTGACTCTTTGTTAAATGTTTAACCATATTTTGATTCTAAAGAGCATTGTATTCAACAATCTCAAAGAGAACACTGTTGATGAGGATTTCATTTCATTGGGACCTCCTATATGGAGGTTTATATGAGCTAATATATCCATAACATCAAGCAAAAGATATAAAATATCATGTCTCTCCTGAGTTTCCTTAACTTCTAACTTCAGTCTTCTCTGGTGTTCTTTACTAACCATTATATCTACAGGGATACTTTGATTGAAAATTATTTAAGCTTCCAAACATTTGGCATGATGGTGGACATTGACAAGCTTGTTAAAGCATTTCTTAGTTTGATGCACATTGTACCATTTCCTGTAGCCATCTTGTTGAAATGTCCTGTTACAAGAATTGTCAGAAACCCTGCATGGAAAACAGAGCAACCCTGGCCAAGGACATAGATTATATCTCTGAAATTGAAAAGATCTCTTTCCGTAGAGAGACTGATATTATTATATCCAACTGCTACATTAAGTATATTTTTCATCTCATTTAGTAGCTTTATAACAGTCTGTATCCAAGTATACAGGTGCATCTAAAAAAATTAGAATATAGTGGAACAGTTCATTTTTTTCCATAATTTAATTCAAACAGTGAAACTTTCATATATTCTTGACTCATTACACATGAAGTGAAATATTTCAAAACTTTTGTTTTAATTTTGATGGTTACAGTTTATAGCTCATGAAAATCAAAAATCCACTGTCTAAAAATATTAGAATATTTCATAAGATCAATAAAAAAAAAAGGATTTATAATATAGAAATGTTGAACTTCTGAAAAGTATGTTCATTTATGCACTCAATACTTGGTCAGGGCTCCTTTTACACGAATCACTACATCAATGCAGTGTGGCATGGAGGCGATCAGCCTGTGGCACTGCTGAGGTGTTATGGAAGCCTATGTTGCTTTGATAGCGGCCTTTAGCTCATCTGTATTGTTGGTTCTGGTGTCTCTCATCTTCCTCTTGACAATACCCCATAGAGAATCTATGGGGTTCAGGTCAGGCGAGTTGACTGGCCAATCAAGCACAGTAATACCATGGTCAGCAAACCAGTTACTAGTAGTTTTGGCACTATGGGCAGGTGCCAAGTCCTGCTGGAAAAGGAAATCAGCATCTCCATAAAGCTTGTCAGCAGACAGAAGCATGAAGTGCTCTAAAATCTCCTGGTAGACAGCTGCGTTGGCTTTGGACTTGATAAAACACAGTGGACCAACATCAGCAGATGACATGGCACCCCAAATCATCACTGACTGTGGAAACTTCACACTGGACTTCAAGCAACTTGGATTCTGTGCCTCTTCATTCTTCCTCCAGACTGTGGGACCTTGATTTCCAAATGAAATGCAAAATTTACTTTCATCTGAAAGGTGGACTTTGGACCACTGAGCAACGGTCCAGTTCTTTTTCTCCTTAGCCCAGGTAAAATGCTTCTGATGTTGTCTCTGGCTCAGGAGTGGCTTGTCACTATGAATGCAACACTTATAGCCCATTTCCTGGGCACATCTGTGCATGGTGGCTCTTGATGCACTGACTCCAGCCACAGTCCACTCCTTGTGAAGCTCCCCCAAGTTCTTGAATTGGCTTTGCTTGACAATCCTCTCAAGGCTGCAGTCATCCCTCTTGCTTGTGCACCTTTTCCTACCACACTTTTTCCCTTCCAGTCAACTTTCCATGAATCTGCTTTGATACAGCACTCTGCAAGCAGCCAGCCCTTTCAGCAATGTCCTGTGGCTTACCCTCCTTGTGGAAGGTGTCATTGAGTGTCTTCTGGACAACTGTCAAGTCAGCAGTCTTCCCCATGATTTTGGTTGTGTGTACTGAACCAGACTGAGAGATTCATGGTATTTATACTGCATAAATAGTGATTTACTCAAACTCGAAATGGAATATTCTAATATTTTGAGATACGTTTTTTCTATTTTTTTAGCTATAGGCCGAAATTATCAAAATTAAAATTAAAAAAAATGCTTGAAACTTCTTAGTTTACATGTAATGAGTCTAGAATATATACAATTTTCACTTTCTGAAATAACTGACAAAAAATATTGAACTCTTCCATGATATTCTAATTTTTTGAGATGCACCTATATTTGTCAAGCAGATTTTATGTTGATAACTCTTTTTCAAGAATGTCTACTAAGTATATATTTACCATTAATAGAGCTACTGGATTTTATTTTGACATATCAAGTATATTAGTTACTATTAAAATGCTTATTACTATCTGGCTCAGATTTTCTTATAAGGATGATCTACTAGATACTGGTGGCTGACCAGACCTTTTCTCTCCTGTAACAAATCTTGCAGACCATATAAGGCACCAAGTCCTATTACCTACAGCACTAATGTATTTATGCAATGTAGAAAAGGTCCCCTGTAGAACTCTTTAATTCTAGATGTGCAAGGAAATTGGGATACTTGAAGAAAACTCATCTGATCAGCTGGTGAAGACTGAGAAGAAACCATACCAGGAGGTATGCCAAACTGAGTTAGTCTTCCCCTGTGGGAAGCAATGTCAGGCCCTCAACCTTGATAATTCAGTAGTCTACCACCGGATTGAGTGTAAATTTATTGAAGTTTTCTTTAAGTGAATAATGTAGTTAAATGATTCCTTTGTTTGTTTCTTTTTTTAAAAAAACCTAACTTTTCATTAATAGGTTTCGTTAATGATATTGAATGCTGCCAATACCAAATATATTAGTTTCTAACGATAAGTTATTATTGCTGTCTGCATCTAGTTTGATTTTAGTTATTGGGTGCAATCCATAATCATTCATGAATATTTTTGAGCTCTATTTGTATTTATTTAGTTATTTGCTGTTTAAATTTGTGTTTCTTCATTATTTTTTTCTTCAGTTAATTGATCATGAAGCCACATTAAGTTTATCTAATACCTAGGGTAAAAAAACAGATGTGTGTATATGATTCTGACCTTGTATAGATAAAACCCTGACTGGCATTGCCAACAAAATGTCATATTTCTTGTTGCTCCCTTTTTTTCATTCAACAGAGAAATAAAAACATTATTTGGGCCTTTACTGTATTTACTGTGGATATATATCCATCTCTCTCAATTCCAGGAAGTTAGCATTTAAATGCTGTTTCTGGCTTAATGGTGTTATCATCCTCAGCCAGCACCTACCATTACTGACTTGTTTAGGAAGTTTGTCTAACAGGTGTTTTGCATAAGAGATGGCAAACAGGATATGCTGGAGTATGTTGACACTATAATGCCTCTTCAGTTCTCCAAAGTGATTAATCTAGTTAGACCTGAAAGTGTATGTTAAAAAAAAAAAACTTATCTTTTAGTCTGTGCTCATGACTTGCTCCAGTATAAGTTACTCTGCTTTATTAGTAAATATATCGCTAGGAGAGTGGTATTGGAGAGAGATGAGAGGATGAGCAAGAGTAGAGTAATATTTATTTATGGTACTATCCACACACATGCTGTGTGCACCATATACTGTCAAAGTTTCTCCAGACCTTTTAGCTATTGCAGAGTAGGGGTTATAATTAACTAATGAGGAACCTGCCAGTATCTCTCCAATCCTATTATAACAGAGTGGCATCTTTGTAGTAGTAGTATAAAATAAATAAAATTTTAGTTAAGTTTTTCAAATGGGGGGTCACAGAATTAACACTTCTCACAGTGGTTAGAAATTAATCAGATAACTAAGATGCTGCTAGTTTAGAATTTTCCTGTATGAGGAAGGGTGCACAGAAAAGCTGAAATAAGAGAGAACTCCATCACTGACTAGATACTGAAGTGAGTCAACCCCTGCTGGCCATTATTTCATGGGAGTGGCAGACTTCCACATCTTCTCTCTCACACACACACACACACACACACACAGACATACAGACATACACACTGTCTCTCACATATGTTCTGAACTTTTTTGTTCAAGATTTTTCAAACAAAATTCATACCCTGCCAATAAAATTTCTGACAAATCTAACTTTAAATAGAGCCATAAAAATCTTTCTTAAAGAAGATTGTAAGGCTTGCACAAATGTACCGAAACAGAACGAAGTATTTAGTTTTATCTCTTGTCCATTGACAACATTTTCAGCAGAAAGAAAGATGATGAACACTGCATGTGTATCAGTTTTCTGGCTTGTGTTTTGCACAACCGGTTAGTTTTTTTTCTATTGCTATTGATTAATATTTCTACCATTAAGTAATATGGGAAGATTCCTGCCGCCTCCCCTCATGCAATTTGCAGCTGATCCAGATGAAGTACCATCTGCAAATCCAAAACTTGATTTGTGTGATGGATTTAAATCTGCTAATGCAAAGTAGTTTTTCCTTGGCACCTGCTACCATTTATGTTTTCTTGTATTTTTTCCAAAATACTTCTTCCCTAAAAGATGGCTTTCATATCTTTCCCCCCCACTTTTCTGTTGTGAAAACTATATAGTTTTTTTGCTTTTAAGCTATCTAAAAACAAAATATTAATTCAAATTGTTATTCCATTAACTCTTTGGGAAGCAGTTGTTTCTTTGTTGGTTTTCTAATTCTTTGATATTGAAATGAGTCAACACTTGTTGGCCAAACAGGATCCCTCTGTTATGACCAGTGTCCCCAAACCCACGTGTAAGTGTATGCCTCAAATAATTGAATTTATGCAAAAGAAAAAAAGTTGTCTTACCTAAGGTACCAACACATTTAATTGGATTTAAAAAATAGGTATTGAAAATAGCTTTATAATTTTCTCTTAATAGTAACACATTATTTTTAATTAAATACAGTCGTATTTAAGTTGTTGATAATTTTTAATAATATTAACTCTTTTAACCTTACAATCAGATATTTAAAGTTTCCTTTATGAAGAAATCAAGCAAGACAAATATACATGACATTTTATTTTTAGTTCTTTTCTTCCAACATTGTATGCTGGTTGAGGCAGAAACAGTAAGTAGTTTTTACAGTAGTTTTAACTGGCACTTTTCAATAAACAGGGAAACGATGTATGTTTCACAAACTTAACTTGCTTCCTCTATATCCATATATTTATAAGTCCTCTAGACCTGTCTTGCCTCAGGGCGAGGATAACTGTTTCTTCTGCTGGTCTACATCTATCTTTCCCCCCACATGTTAGGTTAGCACATGGTGTGGCTGACATCTCTTTGGCGATGGTTTCAGCAGGTCCAGCCTCATTCTGCAAAGGATCTCTTGTCATTCCGATTAAATTTCTAGAAGGTCCCAAAGCTCAAGTACACCAGTTATGTTTGTTCTGGATATAGCAGCCCATGTCACACCACCCTTGCCTTTCCAACTTACCATTTTGGGTCTGGCTAAGATATCCAGGGCATACAACTCAAAGAAATGCAGATTTTGTTGTGCACGGATAAAACCAGTCATGTAAGTTTGGCTTGGCTGCTGCTGTTGTTGTTGTTGTTGTTGTGTCACCTCAGGCGCCTGAGGATAGTCCTCAGTAGCGCTGTGGCTGCACGTGGAAGTCGAGAGAGTTTGTTGTAGGAGAGACCCAGCTGATGGTGATGACGGTCCACCAGGAAGGCAGGGCAGCGCATCCAAAGGTGTTCGGATGATTCTTCCTCTTCCGCGCAGAACCGGCAGATGTTGGTCTCGGCTTTGCCTGTGAGGCACAGCCAGCGTCAGAGTTTTGGATGATGCCCGGACCGAAACCTGATGAGGTCCGTCAGTTCTGATTTCTCCATTAGACTCTCCTTGCTGAGATTCGGTGTGCTTGTCTGCAGTGATTGCAGTCTCACCCACACATGTACTTGATAAAGTTTTGCACTTGCATAGAAATACAGTCTCTTTTACAGTAAAATCATTACAGAAATACACCGGATGAAGCTAATCTGAAATACAAAAAAAAAATAATGATCGATATAGTGCAGAGATATGAAATAATAGAGTTGGTTATGGGTAATCACTAAATGTAAGTGTTTCATTTTTATTTTTTAAAAATTTTTTTTGGATGCTTTCTAAAACTTATTTTGTGGATTTAATCTCTCTCCAAACTTGGTCTGGGCTCTCATTAATGATCTTTCTGAACTCTTTGTTTCAGCTATATTTATTGTCGCAAGACTTGAACACAAGATTAATTACGTTTCAATTGTCAAACAACAAATATTCCTTTATTTATTTTATAGTGTTAAATTTAAAGGCATACTTAAAAGAAATGGCAATTTTCATTTGCATAGTTTTACTGAAACAGTGAACATATGAAGCTTTTTGAGAGCTTTAGAAAACATTCAAGCTTTATTTTTATCTTGTATCATTTCTGTCTGGACAGTGGCCACCTCTATCTCTATTCTCCTCACCTGGCCCATCTGGAGAGTGACAACAATAACATCGTAACAATAATGTCAGTAGTGATGAAGATATTGTATGTACGTCATAAAATAACAAGAAACATAAAGTTGTGCTGGCGGTTAGAAATGAGACTGGTATTTGTGATTTTAAAGAGAGAATAGAAATTTTAAAAATAGCATTCATTTTGCAGTTGCAAAAGGTGTATTTTGCATCCCTTAAAAATATATTGCGGGTGTGATTGTATGTGATTAACTAAAAATAAACAATTACATACTTTATTGATAGGAAATTGATTTAGCAAGACCTTCACACTGTCAATTAATAGAAAAAAAACCTTATTTGTTGAAGTCTTTAATGACAGTGGAAACAAATATTTTAGAGCCATAAGTGCAGAAGCCATAGATTGCACAATATCTGCAATATGAAACAGCATCCATTCCTGTCTCTCATAGCTACCAGTTCATCTTCTTAAAGTAGCATATTTATGTACTCAGCAAGAAAATTTAGCACAAAATTTGTTTGTTTGTTTTGTGTAGAATTTCTTTTAGTAGCAGCAGTACACTGCTGCTCTCAGTTCATCTCTATTTTTTCTTTTTCACATAAACACATTTTGTTAAACTAACTGTGCAAAGAAATGTTCTCGAAGAACTGTGTACTCCGGCCATATTTGCTGTTGAAGGCATTCATCGTGAAATATTGATTTCAGTGGAGCTTTTCACTTCACCAGGCAGCATCACTGCTCTTGAGTAGTGGGAAAAACTCGTGTTTAGAGTTGGTCAGGGTGTTTACTCAGCGCGACGTCAGGAATCTTTCCAAGGAACTTTTTCAAAAATAAAATATGCTTGACAAAATCAGCAGCATAAATTTCCTTAATCAGCTTATAATTCAGGTTATTCTTTTCAGATATTTGTTTTATTATTAGATTATCATTATTATTTTTGTAATAGTTGGGATCTAGAGGAGGTTTTACATTTTGGTTGGATAGGCTGACTTAGTCATTCTAAACTAGCGTTTATTTCAGTTGTATAAACATTCAGCATTGACCTGAAAATGCAGTAAGCAGTGCCTTACATAGAATATGGTGGCTGTACATTCAGACATCTTATATTGTGATTGTGTAGCAGGCTCTTCTCTTTGATGATGCTTAATCCTAGAAATGGATTACCACTTTAATAAGGCTAGTATTTAATTAAGTATATTTACATTTGTTTTAACTGATACTAGTAAAATGTAAATGGATGAGTTAGCAGCTAGGTTTCATATCTGAACATCCCTAGTATATATATTCACTTGCTGGTTAGAGTTTTATACTAGGTATTATATTTACCTGAAAATAAATCTACCTTTTTATTCACCATTTAATTAATCAGTCTTTGGGGGGGACAAAAGTAAAACAACTGGGTATATAGTTAATACAGAATTCAGGTGCATTGCATATAAAATGGTGCCTTTCACTGTAGAGATTTTTTCCTCTGGTTGAAGATGATATTTTAATTTCTTTTTGTTTTTCTTGATAAGATTATATTATAGTTGTTAGTTTTTTTTTAAATTAAAACTAACATTTTCCACAGTATCAGCCATGTGCCCTTACTGACCTGGAACCGGGCAATCCAAGACAGATAGGAAGAAAGGCTGCTTGTGTGGTTGACTCCCATAATCCTTTCACACCAGGTGTTACTGAAGGGGACTCTCTGCAGAAATAAACTTACTGAGAGTTCCTACTAGAAATCTTCATGTCTCAGAGGAAACTCGTGTGGCCAGCTGGAAGAGAAGAGTGAGAAGAAACCATGCCAGAGTGGTACATCAAAGTGAGCTGGTATCAACTGGAATTTGAATTCACGCTCTCCCCTTTTGCAGTCTGTAGTCTGACCACTTTGTCACCTCTTGCATAGTACATGTCAATAATTTTTTTTTTTGACTTTTTAGATAAACTTTCCATTGGTTGGCTGTATTAATTTTTTAATCACATTTTACATTATACTTGAAAGTCTAATCTGTTTGATGTGTTCAAAAATCAAATTGCAGCACTCTGTTGGCCACTTGGGGGATCATGCTGCAGAAGTAGACATTACAGGGCAGTGTTGCCACTGGTTTTGAATTTATTACTAACCCAAGTTTTTAGCTATCTGTTGAACTTACAAGTGCAGTCAGTAGCCCCGAACATTCATGCTGAGCACATTGCCTTGCCAACAGTGCCACATTTGAAAGTCCTGATAACTGTATCAGCCATCTCAGTAACAGAGCCTTGTCAACAACGGTTATCATAAATCCAGTTGATTGTGTGAGCAACCTGGATGTATCTGCACTGAAGCTAATCTTTTCTTCAATAAACAATGGCTAAAAAATGTCTTGCGTATATCAATTTCAGTATCAAGATGTAATCACTGAAATCTTGCACAAACAAGATGATGCAGATGAAAACCCAAATGAGTTAGTTACTACCTGTTAAAACCAATGTTTTATATTGAAAAGAAATTTCAGTTGCTCATTAAAAATGTGTATATAATTAAATAAATAAAAAGAAAAAGATGAATTAAAGGCGGTGAATATTTAAAAGACAACGTGAAGCATCTCAAGGAAAACAGGTTTTGTGGTATGATAACACATTCTCAGTAATACCAGACATTTTAGTACATTTATATAATTTATCAGTAAGACAGATCTTTTGGAATGCCCACTCAGTTCAAGCATTGAATCCTCATTACACAAAAAACATAAATATTAAATGTTTAGAGAGCTACTACTATTATTAGTGGCAGGGACTTCTCTTTTTTTTTTAAGCACAATAATTGTGAAGAAATTACACTATTGTCTTTTGGCTACTACACTGTTTCTGCAGTATGCACTATCATTATTTGGGCATTTTAATTTGATATGATATTTCCAAATACATTTTATACAGATAAAATCTGATTGTTAGTTTTTCTCTCTGCATATTATACCAAATTTTATTTGTGGCAAGCACAATCTCAACTACAAGGAAAGATTAAGATTTTGACCGTCTAGTTTGTGTTTTTTGATGGGGAATATAAGAGAAGTATTAACAATTTTTTTTTCTGGTAAGGAAAATAAAGATTTAAATAAATTCTTCAAGTTTAGCGCCATAAAAGACGTCATATGCGCAAGTTAAACCAAAGAACCTCGATCAGTAGATGTACCAGGATGTTTTTAAAATAATTTTTGTAGTATTTTCCTAGAACTCACTACTTAGCAAAGGCAGTTTTGAACGGAAATGGTAAATAATTTTAAAAAATAAGTTCAGTTGGAACTTTTTAGAAAATATGACTACATATAAGTTTTAGAAATTCCCTGCCTCTCTGACTGGTTATTGGAATGGGGAGAAATGTTTTAAAATTCTGTATTAAAATATAAATTCATAATATGGTGCTAAGGTTTCCATTCATTTTAGAGAGAAATTTACTTTTATTTTGTACTATGATCATGTAGCATTATGCCAGCTCTTGTGCTGCCATGAAATGCCAGTTTTGGAATACTTATTTTATTAATGCCTAAGTATCATTCACTCTTTCTACTATGTACTGCCATAAGCTTTTATGACAGAAATATAGTGGCATGTATGTTCAGTCGGATAATGAAAGTTTCTCATTTTAGTAAATACACAAGAACGAACCAGCATGCCATTATGGCTCAAAACAAAATACCAATTGTGTTTGGTGCATAGACCAAAGCCAAAATGGAATGAAAGTTGTGTTGTTATTGAGAATGCTTAATGGAAGGAGATTATTGACTTTGAAGTTTGTGCATGACATGGCCAGAATTTTGCTGTCATTTGAGGGATATCCTTTCTTCCTGTAGTAGAAGCTAATGGTTTTTCTAGCTACATTGTTTGGTATAATTTATGGAAAGTACTTTCAGAACCATCTCTGAAAAGAAATCCATTTATCATACCAGTGCTTGCTTAGGATTTCATTCACTCCCAATGAAGGAAACCCCTATGTGGTACAAAATTTCCTTTTCAATTTCTAAAAGAAATTAGAACATTTTTAGCATTTAAGGGTTGCATTCCTTTGCTGGATAGATCACACGCAATTTATTTCACAAAGCTTTAGTTGATTTTGTCCAAATGACAATGAATATTAATTTGGGTAGAGTCAGAAATATTCAGGTAGGCGAGTGTTTTATAGCCATCTTTCATTGTTGTCATTATTTTCGTTCTGTCCAAAATTTAAAAGCACCCGCTCAAGTTGATATTAAAAGGAAGTAAATAACTTTAAAAAAAAAGGGAAAGAAAAGAGGATGATGGGTTAAAATAACGAACATGCAAGTTGCAAGTTCATTCTGTGTTTTTGCCTGAAAACTAATTCACCTACATCATGTTTACAAAAGCTGATTAGATCTCTGGAGGGTTTTACTTGTTAGTCTTGTCAGTGTAGGGTCAAATTAGTCACCTAGCAATATGATGTTCAGCCAGTAGTAGTTTTAATGGAGATTAATGGCCACAGGCAAAGCACTGAATGAAAGCCAGTGAACATAGCAAAAGGAAAAGAAGAAAAAAATCGATGAAACCAAGCAGCCAGATCAAAGATTTGAAACAAACAGAAATTTCTGCTGGTATTTAACTCGCTTTTATACGATTAGCACGCACTTAAAAATAGAAGAACAAAGAGTTTTTAAAAAGCCTAGAATTATTGGGTGGAGAAAAAGACCTGGTAACCAAAAGGAGATTTTGTATCTTGAAAGTAATTGTCTTTTACTTCCTCTTTTTTTTTGCCTCCTTTTTCTTCTTATTTTTATTTACTTTTAAGAGAGAGAAAACAGAAATGTATAGCTCTGCATGTGTACATATACCCATGAAAAAATTGCTTTTTTGGGTGGGAGGGATAAAATGATTTGATAAAATTACTCAATTTCTTTTTGCTTTTATTTTTTAATAAAAAGTTGTTGATTCTAGATAAGTTAGAACCTCACACACTGAAAACTAAAGGGTTAAAGAAACTTGTATTAGGGTATCTTTGAATTTCTTTAATTCTTGTAGATTTACTTCATCCTCAGATCTAAAGCATGAAATAAAATGGGAATAATTGTTTACAGATTAAAATATTAGGAAAAAAAAAATATGTGTAATACTAGCAACTTGTTTTTTTCTCCCTATCGTTCTTGAAACAGGGCCATCCAGGTTCCTGGAAATCAGTGTTGGTTGTGACAAGCAAAAAGAAATACTGTCTCTGCTCAGGGGATTGGCGGTCAAAAAGTATGTATTTGTTTATTTAATATGGTGTATCTTTAACCTCCAGAACAGCAGATAGAGCAGACAACATTCACACAGGAATTTCTTTAAGCAGATTTTACCTGAAATCATACAAAAAATATAAAGAACCAGTTCTGTATTTGGTTATTAATGTTAGATTTGTGATTAAGAGGGGTTTCAGTTATTTTTTAACTGGAAAATTTTTTTATTTCACTGAAACTTGATAAATGATTTTTGGCTAACTCCTTCAATACCTCATCCCTGAAATATGGGTTGTGTTTCTTTTGTTTCTTTGCCCAGCATTGTTTTAATAAATTTTGAATTCTCTTTGGAAAATTTATGTATTATATTCAGAGAGCTGTTAGATATTATCTACAGTGTTCACCTAGATATTTGAATTAGTCATTTTTACACTCAAAATCATACTGCACATGAAAATATATATATCCGTGGCCATCTTAATATTTCTTTTCTTTTATAATGTTCCTATTTTTGAAATAAGAAATAAATAGAAGAAAAAGATTTAGTAGTTCTCTTACTGTTAATAAGGTGATGGAAAATACCTGAATTATTTTTTTTTTTACTTTCTGTAAATTAAAAACTTGTTGAGAACAATTTGTTCAGACTGGAAATGTCAAAATGGCTGATTATTGTTTATTCAGCTGAGATAATTGACTCACTAGTAAAATTAATAACAGAATATTTCTCCTGCTTTTACTGGAAAGCCAGAAATTCATTCTTGTACAACGAATATCTTCAGTCAATAGGTCTAAAGGCCTGGCCCTCTTTCCCATTGGGACGTGTGTAAATAAAACCTCATCTTTACAAATTTTATTCAGTTGCTAAAAAATCTTAACAATACACTTTTATTTGCTACTAAAGGCTAAGAAGTAAACACATTTTGAATAATTGCTCCATTTACCTAAATTTTGAGAACTTGTGATATATTGCAACATTCTGCCAGTATATTGTTTTGATTGAAGAAGAGAAAAAATACAGATGCAAAGAGTTTGAAAAATATTTCAAAGATGGTTGAAATCAGAGATGATCATTGCATGGGCTGTCTATATTAAATTGCTTTATTATTAAAATATCCTCTTGCATTATGTGAAGATATATATAAAACAACAATTTTATTTTTTTCCAAAAATAGTTCTAAAACTTTGTTTTTATTGTGGAATATGTGTACAGTTTGTATATCTAATGTAAACAAAATTAAAGTCTCTTTTTGATATAAAAAGTCTCCAAACTGATTTTGACAAATGATTCATTTTTTAGTAATATTATCTTTGTTTACTGCTCAGGAATTCCTAATTCAAGTAATTGTTGTTTTTTTTTAAATATTAACAATTTAGAAATGATCCCGTTTCTTTTATGGATAATACCTAATCTCAGGTACCATGTGCAGTATAGGATGATTGTGACTGATGCTACAATACTTAATTAATCAAGGGCGTCATAGAACCTATATTACAGTTGGTTGCTATTTTAAAAATTTGATACTGAGTTTGGACAGTTTTTTCAGTTGCTGTTTAGCTAAGGAATTAGAACTGTAGCAAACTTTGATGCACTTTCCAGATAGGTACATGAGAATAGATATTTTAAAGGTAAAGATGTCTTCAAAAAGCTTTGTATGGAATTATTTTGTGATTAAAAAAGATTTCATCAAAGCTAAATGCAAGCTTTTCAATCAAAAATTTTTTAAGTGAAATAACCGCAAAGAGATTTATTGTCACCAACATGGTAAATTATTTAAAGGTGAAACACGCTGCCAAAAATAATGCAGAAATGCTTCAGAAAAAAAGAAAAGATGCCTGTTACTGTTGCTGCAAAGGGAAACTTGAAGAACTTTGGCCAGGCTGTATTGACTATGAAGGAACACCTTGACAGGAAAAAGCTGTGAAACATCAGAAATCCTCAAGCCACAGCAATATGCCAAAGAATAGGAGAGATGATTACTGCTGACTTACAACCTCATTCAGCTGTAGCAGACATTGGATTTAGAAAGCTACTCAGTCACTTGTCTTCTAACTATAATTTACTGCACTGTAACATTTTCAGTCAAACAGTGAAGAAACTACATATGTACAGCACTGTTTTCCAAGATAATTTAAAAATGCTACAAGAGGAAGGGACAAGTATAGTGTAATATTGATGACAGACATTTGAACAGTTGTTACTACTGAAGCATTATTTCTCAGTAATCCTGGTCATTGTTTAGCACCTGATTTTGAAAGGCACAGAGCCAATCTAAATTTGGCTTCATTTCCAGAATTGCATGTAGCTGACCACATAAGTGAGCAAATTTTGGCTGGTTTGAAGAAAGACTTTATCCAGTGGTGTTTAAACTATTTGATCTTTAGGGATAGTGCTACTAATATAGTTGCTGGACTTCTCAAAACTGGATTATCATCACTATCTTGTTTTATACATAATATGCAACTATGCATTAATGATGCAATATCTTTTGTATTAATCAAGAAACAGTTGGCCATTTCCACCATTTTTTGGCTGCCTCACAAAACTTAAATGTTCTTCAGGAACAACTGATGATGATTCTCATACAGGCTTCTGTTGGATGAACTCACTTGTTGGAATAGTTCTTATTACATGCTAGAATGTAATACTGAACAAAGATGCTGAATTGTGGCATAAGCAGTAGACAATAATATTCTAACTCTGTATCATTTCATCCTAGCTAAAAAACTTTGTCTTTTGAAACTTTTAAAAGATCATAAAGATTTCCAGTCAGAGGAATGAAACATCTGTTATAGTTACATCAGTTTTAGTTTAGAACTTTTCCAAGACAAAGTTACCATCATAATACTTTTGAAAGAAATCTTGACAACTGTGGAATAGCTAAAATCAACTGGGCAAAGAAGTTTACATAAGCATTCAGCAAATAAAAAACCTTGTAATTCTAGATGCAAGTTCCAAAGTAAAAACATAATTATGGATAGAATAAGGCATTGATTGATAAATAAAATGAAAAAAATGGAAGGCAGAGAGATTAGTCAAAGCCACAGGAGAAATGTAATCACAGACTCCAGTACAGGTCTTGGAAAGTCAGACATACCACAAATTTCAGCTGCAGAATCAATAGTGACAGTTCCTGGACTTTGGAATTCCTATGAATACATAGCAACGGAAATAAGCAAGCTGCCAATTCTTCTAAAGGTAAAGAAACTATAGATCCTCAAAAATTAAAAGAGAAAAAAACAAAACAACTCTGCTGTTATAGAAAAAGTGATCAAGAAATATAGAAATGTCTTAACTTTTCTCTACTACCCACATAAAAATCCTTTGTTATGGTGGAAAGGAAATACTCCACTTTAAAAGGCAAAAAAAACTGGCACAAATGCATTTATTTCCATGCACCTCCATCTTCCATAGGCAGTAAATGACTCTTTAGCACTGGTGGATATATATATATATATCCAACAAGAAACAGCCTCAATCCAGAAAGTGGTGAAAAACTAATGCTTTTGACTTTAAATACTGAGTTATATTTTTTATAGACTTTCATAATTGTTTCCAATTTTGAATTTGTGTTTGCATACCAGTATTATTTTCAATACTTTGGCTTTCACATGACTATGGCCGTGTTGATTGGTTTCACATAGAAACCTTTAAGCTTTTGATTTTTTAAGTAGGAAATATCCATTATATTTTTTGCAGCATTTAAAAATTTGATAAATAAGTTGAATTTTGAATCTTTGTTTGTAGAGAACTATTATTTTAATATTTTGGCTTTTAAATTTACCTTGTTAACTATTACTTCGGATTTGGATATGTAACCAATTTTGATTAGTTAACATTAACCTTTTGAAGATTTCAATTTCCATGGAGAAATTTTCTTCCTCCGTTTTTTTTTATAAACTTAAGTCTCATAAATTTGTTGAATTTTGAATCTCATTTTTAGACCATAATTTTTTTATGTGCAGGAGTGTTTATCCTTGGTAGGTGCTAAAATTTATTATAGGCTATATGTGTGGATGAGGACATGACTGAATGAATGTCTAAGGAATTCACTCTATTGATTTCCCTGTTTGTGTGTTAATCCGGGTAAGTTTATTTCTTGATGAGAACTTGGTGTAATATGGAAAACAGAGAGGATCAATACTTCATTTCTTTCTGACTAAAGAAATGTTTTCTGTTCTTTGTTATGAAGCCAGGTAATTGCCTGATTGATTAATCTGCAAAATGGGCAGTTAGACAGGTTACTGATTATCTGCCTAACACAACCCTAATTCAAACCTTGGCTACCACCTTACCTTTAAGATAGGTCAAAGTCTCTAGCTATCATTACTCATAGATGGATCATTTGGTTCTACAAAGCCTTGATGTAAAGTAGCTTTGATGGCTTCTTTTTCTAATGACCCTTAATTGGTTCGGATAATTGATGATTGACCAGTGGAGTTTTTTTTTTTTTGCATAAGCACACAGTTTTTTTAGACAGAAAATTAGTCATTAAAAATATCATTTTCTTTTTTAACTTTTATAATTCGGCGACCCAGAATGACTTGAATCAGAAAAGAAGCCATTTCTAATACTAGGGACATTCAAATGAAACCTAATGTGCCATGGCTTCCTGCCTCCTTGTAACTACTAAAGGAAACTTAATTATCATCTCTGAAAACTAATTTAAAAAAAATATATATTGTTACTTATGCCGGGCAGGCAAAGGCGAGTATTTAATTTTGTTGTTTTTTTTTCTTTATTAAAAAAAATTGTTCCAAGATATATTTTTATTTTTATTTTGATTGATTGCCTCCCCCTTTTTTTTGAACAGTAGTATAATTACTGTTGTCTTTGTACAAATATTTGAATTATTTGTGTAGAGCTGAAAGATGCTTTCTAGTTCTAAGAACATATCATTTGTGAATTCTCCTTTACAAAATTTCTTTTGAATATACATTAAAAAAAAACAAACAAACAATGATGCAGAGTTCTGTCTACGATTATGTCAGTAATACAATAAGAAATCCTGCCATCTTGTAGGATCTTCTGGATATCGGAATATAAGCAAATACGGCATTTCAAGAAAAAAAAAAGACTTTTTTGTTGTTGATCTCAGGATAGTATCAAATCATATAATTTCTTTAAAGTAATACTTTTGGAGAAAACAAATCAAAAGGTAACTTTTAAAAAATTTAAAAAAAAAAACTATATTTTATTTTTTTTTCCAGAAACCTAACAGCCCAGTAGTGGTCTGTTTTAAGGTGTCTTTAAAATTTCATGTTTTTTGGTTAATGCTAATGTTTTTTTTCTTGACTAATAAGATCGATAAGTTAGCTACCTCCAATATGTTTATTATGTGAGAGTCATTATTTCTAAAGAAATAATATTTTTTAACAAAAATTGATTATGGTATCAGAGAGAGAGAGAGAGAGAGTTAAATAGTGTGAATAATAATAATAATAATAATAATAATAATAATAATAATAATAATAATATTAAATAAACGTTTTTTTGTTTAAATTTATAAATGAAGAGGCCAATGATTTTGTGAAAGTGACAGGCAGAAAAAAAAAAAAAAAGGAAATTGCTATTTTGATGTATTCTTCAATAATTCTACAACCAGTTTCCTGAACTAAAGTGAATGAATGAAATCCATGTAGAAATAATGTTTCTTCTTTATTTTTAAAGCCTGCACGCCAATGTCATTACATAAGGCATCACCCACCAGAGGAAACAACCACCTTGTTTAAGTTTCCTAAATTCAAACTTTGACTCTCAGCATTAGAGGCCAGGGGACTGGACCCCTGCACCATAAGATCAAGTTTAGAAGAACACCTGAGGTTTCTGTTTCCATAATTTGAGTTGAACCCTGCTTGGCATCCAAAGCAAAGCTTTCAGTGACCACCACTCAACTGAATCTTTAGATAGAATACAAAATCTACTTTTAGGGGCAAATAATAAGCTGGCTAACTGCATCACTATTGTTTTTGTTTTTTTTTTTTGTTTTTTCCGTTCAATTAAAAATTAACAGGATTTATTTTCAGAAGTTACCTTCACTGTTGTGGAATGGAGAAGTTCTCTCTCTGTGTGAAGTTTCTAATTTTACAGAGGGATTTAATTTTTCATTTTTGTTAAGAAAAAGTTCAGATTCGTGGTAATGGTGTTTGTTTACTTATTTATATTTTTAAATTTTTTTCAGATGAATTTGAGGTAATTATTCATTATTTCAAGACAGGAGACATAGAGAGGAGGATTGTCCGGTGGAGAGATGACGAATACGTACACCTGAGTGATGTCCGGTATAACCACAATGCTGGAAAACTGAAGTTTTCCTGGAACCCAGTGAACATTTTGGAGAGCCTCTGTCTGGCTTTGAGTCTGCGGCTGCTGCGATTCTGGACCCCTAAACTCATGGAAGAACTACCATCGCCATCTTGCAGCAAACAGGGTCGACCACGAAGGCGCAGCAGTCATAAGCCAGCATCAACCATTATTGTGGATGAAGATGCCCCATCTTTTGATGCTGAGCATGTTGACATGGCAATGCTGAGTGACTGCAGTGAGGACAGCTCCACAGCCAATAGCCAGCAAGCTTCTACTGTCGACATGTGAACTGCTGAACTGGACTTTGTCCCCACAAATGAAAGAGAGTTTATCTTATGAAGTTGTGAAATTGGATGGAAGTTGTTCCACATCCCAGCTCAAAGAAGAATCTACATGTTGTTGGTTTGGATGTGCTGATAATACTTGATGACGCAATTTGTTTTACTTCAATGTGGTTCATTCCAACCATAATAATCATCATAATAATACTTTTAATTTGAATGATCACCATCAGTACATAGGTTAATCAGTGTAAATATATTGTTTTAACTTTGTTACTCCCCTAAATATTGGCACGCACGCACGCACACAGGTCTGAATGTAATAAAGTTTTTTATTTCTTTGGCTATATGCCGTCTTTGGTAATTGTTAGTCCATAATACAAGTACAGGAATGCAGAATGCTGACTCTGGATAAATAAATATTTTGACATGTCCTTAAGCTTAATTTATTTAAATGAGCAGAGCTGTAAATAAAAAAATTTTGGAAGGCAATGTTATTATGCATTTTGAGTAGTTAAGGGAATTTTATAATACAGAAACAACATATAACTTTGATTTTTGGAATCTCAACTTTTATTTCATACATCACATGTATACCACTGGGGTTGAAGTATTGTGTTTGTGTGTGTGTGATTGATATACATATATAATGCACATTTCTTATTCGCTTTTTAAAAACATATACAACTGATTTCTTGATATTATAATGCATATAATCAGTTGAAATCCTAAAAGACTACCAAACAACACTAGACTTTGGAAGGATTTTAAAATAAATGATGCATAAACTCTTTAATTGCTTTGAGAATTTTAAAAAAATATATCTCCTCTTAGCTTTTATGTGTTTCACTACATTGTCTAAAAAGAAAAAAAAATTTTTTTTAATATCTTTGTTAGAGCAGAATTATCATCCTACCAAGGCAAAAACAAGAAAAAAAAGGGCAGCAACTGATATCTTGCAACATCTTCAAAATATGAGATTGGAAAGGACTCTATTATACCCAGTAACGCTAACAAGTGTTCCTCCAAGAATTCCAGTTTCTCAAAGTCATGTTTACATATTGGCATGCAGTGCAATCAAGTGTGAATTTTCAGTAACTGGCAATACTTTCGCTTTTCTTTTTAAATTGAATAGTTTATTTCCACACAACAGCTGACTAGAAATTTGAGCTGAAAAAAGAAAACATGGGAATGTGTCTTGTAATTACTCAGTAAAGTTAGTAAAGGAGAAGTTTGCATGACACTGACTGATGAAGATGAACTTCACAAATATCTGAGACATTCAGTGGGATCCAGTGATAACAAAGGATTTGTTGACACATTTACTGACTCATTAAAGATGTTTTTCTCAGTGGAAACATTTGTCAGTTTCCAAGAGAAGTGTACCTACCAACAGTCCAATTTTTTAATCTGAAAACTATATCAACAGCAGTTTGATAGGAATCAAATAAATATTTTATGAGGAGAGACAAAGGATGGTTTAAGCTTAACATTAGAGAAAATACAACAACAAAATATTTATTTTGTTGCTGGGTTGGTATTTACTCTAATCATGTATAGTGGTCAACTAATGATTTTACTAGCAAAGGCTCAGAATTTGTAGTGACTCAGTAATAAAAATGCAGTGACTATTTCAGAATTGGCTATGTAAAAATTTTAATTGTGTGGAAAGATTTAAAGCTAGATTGTTACATCAAACTCTAATTACTAGGTTGCATTGGGTTAAGTAAAGCCAGTGTCATTCTTGCAGTTCTAGGGTTAAGCATTTTTTGTATAAAACCAGATTTTAATTATATTACCTGTCTGAAAACCTGTATTAACAATGTGTAGAGAGTTCTACAGAATTACTTTATTTAACCACACTGCTAGACACTTGACAGAAATGTATATTAAAGTCTGGTTATATATGCATTTCACAAGGGATCTATAATATTTAATATTAAAAATAATAATTCCTAGAATAGTAAGAATCTGACTTCATATTACTTAAAATGTTGAGGACAAATCCTCCAAGATGATCAAGATCCAACAATGCATTTGCTTGCAGCAGCAGTCTCTTTTCAAAGTGACTCTAAAATTTGTGGATTTTTAAAAGAAAACTTTTAGGGTAGTTTTGCTAATTCACTGAAAATAATAATTAGAGTTAAAATACCACCAAAAATATTTAAAAAAAAAACAACAATAGGTATATTACAGTGCAAAAGACTTAGATTAATCCAGAATTTTTTCATAAATAAATGTGTGTAAACTTTTTAATTTGATAAATTACAAATCCCTAAATGAGTCTTTAATTAAGAGACAAAATGACAAAGGAACAAGAAGATTCAAACCAGATTGTTGTTTTTATGAGTATCTTTGTTTCCTTTTAAATGGTCTCTCTAATCTTGCTATACTTTGCTCTTTTAATCTGATTTGACAAGAATGTGAAAGTATGTAGATTAGTTTAAGCTTTTGTATGCTCTAATACTGAATTTCTTTTTTAAAGAAAAAATGTCTATGACATTTTATATAATTACAGTAGTGTATTAATTAGTTTAGAAAGAAAATATTAAAAAATATATATTGATTTTGTTTTTTTAAAAAAATTGATTTAAATTAATATTAGAACAGATGTGATAATCTTGACTCGGCTTGTTGTTTTTAGGTGAATATCTTGGGGGCCTAGCGCCATGATTGTCAGCTGCAGCCATCCACCGTATGTACAAATTAGGTTATTAACGTTCAGACATATTGCAAGAAAGTGGAATACGTAGGGGGAAAAAAGGAACAAAATGCTACTGCGCATGGCTGAGTGACATGCGTGTGCAAAACTCTCCCAACACAAGAGATCGGGTAAAACCCAAAGTTGGTTTTATTTTTTTTTTTTTTTACCAAAGTCGGAGAGAACCTGCATCCATCCTCCTCCAGGTTCTCAAACACCCGCAAAAAAGAATCCCATCAAGCAGATTTTTTCTCTGAATTTTCCTTTTTAGTTTCACTTTCCCCCCCTTTTTTTTGTCTTATTGACATTGACTTTTTGGCCATTACACAGGTGTCTCTCATACACTGAAAGTAGATGGTGGCTGCAGTTTTGGATGTCTGCTGAAGGAAAAAAACCCCAAGACTAGCAGGTGTTTTAGTTTTTTTTTACCGCACGAAGGAGCCCCCCCCCATCTCGTAAATATTTACGAAAAGCTGATGGAATTCGTTATCTACCTTTTTTTTTTATTAATGCAGCGTTCCCACGCCCAAACTGTAATTATCTACGTATTAAAGACGAATAATGAATGTGACGTGTGGTGTAACACACGGCTCGCTTACAGGACAGCGGTGCCGATCATCGTGTTAAGGGGGCGAGAATAAACACCTTCATTACCGTATCTTTCGATCTGCCGGTAGTCATGGCGACAGATGCACAGGTGTATCGCAGGTCGGCGTTACCATAGTGACTCGGAGCGAGACCATTTGACAAAGCTGGCCGCTTCCTCAAAGAAGCCATAATTAGAGATGCGCTGCTGCGTAGACACGACAATTAGCTGGTCGGTGATTGAGCGCTTCTCTCCAAATAACCAATAACCGTGATTAGACTTCGTGCACGAGAGAGAGAGAGAGACACGACCCCAATTAGCATTCATTCGCGGACTGGATGAAGATAAAACACGGTTTCCTACAGGGTCCCCACACCTTTCGTCTGACTGGCTAAAGAACACGCACCAACCCCCCCCCCCAACAGTATCTCTAGTCCCGCGCAGAGCTGAACGCTTTTTTTTTTTTTTGTACTTGCGAGAACAAGGGTTAATCCTCGAATGGAATAACCGAACAGCGAAGTCGGAACCAGGCCCCCTATTGCTTCGCGGGAGCTTCGATGAACCCGAACTTCTGAGCGTCCCTCCGGTAGTTGGGAGGGGTTCTCGCACTAAATATCAGAAGCGAGCCGACGGGCGTCCTTATCGGCCCCGAGAAGTACCCTGTCAACAGAGCGGAGTAGTCCTGTCAGTCATTCGGCTCTCTCGCGATGGGAATGGAGCTACTCCGCGGTACCCGTATCGGATTACTTCTGTGTACGGACGCACTCGAATAACCGCCAGATGCCGCCGCCATTGAGGGCAGGCGGTGTTGTCCCCCCCCCATCATTCGGCTAACCTTCCCACAATGCACAGCCGCTCGTCTCAACGAACCACGAACCGACTGCACGAAGTTCGTCCGCCGTCGGGGGGAAATACAAGCAAATGTGGTACAAAGGTAGACTTTATTTCGATTATCTTGTAATTGAATGCGGGATTTTGTTTGTCGACAGCCACCTTAATTTCTGCTGTTACATTCCTCGGCTACTCGCAGTCACCCGCCACCATCATCATCATTATCATGCCTTAGAGGTTGACAGTCCCGGATCACCTTAATGATACCAGGGATATCATAGTTACGACTTAGCATCACATTTTTGATATAATAATGATATTTTTAGAATAATAGAATTAAAAAAAAAAAGAAACAGAAATAAATTACCCGACTGGTATCGTACATCCACATCACACGCTTTTTGCCTGCATTGACTCATTTGGCGGCATTGCCAGCAGTACGTTCTCATGACCTCACGTTTCAGATAATCTTTAATACACTACACAAAGAACCGTAACTCTTGAATGTTGTCAAACCTGCGAAATATTTGGAAATGCTTATAATTGTCGTAAAAGGCGCTTTAACCCGCCAAAAGTCTTGATTTATTAAGAAAACGCCTTTAATTGCCAAAAAAAGAGGCTGAAATAATTGTTTTAACGACTTAGAAAATGACATTTTAATTTACCAACCGAAATAGGTGAATAAGTGTTTTATTTCAGTGTCACAGCCCCACTTTTTTATATAGAAGAAATGATGCACTCAAGAGACTTGTAATCCCTTTAGAGTAGATGAGATTGTTGACCAAGTAATGCCGTTGTTACGCACTCTTCTAAATATCTCAAATCCTGTACAGAATTTCGGCGACGTCTGAGAGTTAAACATCTTTGTTTGAGGCCAAGTGATATGCGAGTTTATTTATAAACGATTAGGTACACTTTAAGGAGAAGTTTTTCCAGGTTATCTGCCCTTCTTACGCACATGTTGAAAAATTCCAAATTCGCAGCAGGTTCTGTATGAAAATAATTTTTTAAAAAAAGAAGTATATTTCTTTTCTTTAAAATTGAATTTTCGAAAACTCTTTAAAGTTGCAAAAACATGAAAGGCGTGCGACAGCACTTGGCCCCTTTTCCCTTTAGCGTCACAACTCCAGCTTCTCGACAGAAGTTCGCTGTTCTTTCAGAATGAAACAGCAAAGTCGGGGTTTACCGAGTTGTCATATTTTTGTCAGACGTTGCCGAATGATGCACGTCCCCGTTTGAATTGGAAATAGATGTCGTTAGTTGCTGCCAGATGTTGATTTACCTTTAAGCAGTCGTCGATCAAGTATTTTGTAAAACCATACATCTCGTAATCCGTTCGGTCTTATTCATAGCGCGCCGTCAGCAAGAGACCCTGGTGCGTTCCATCACTTCACGTGCTGGGTGACCATAAACTAACTCCTTTGGCCGGCGAAGGTTCGGCAGGGTGCCGAAGAGGATCGGCCGCCAGCAGCAGCGAACACTTCGAGGTAGTAGTTTCCTCCGTATGGCCATGGAAACATTTACGTTATTTACCTTTTCAGTAAATTTACTTGAGAAATGTGGTGCCACTGAATAAAACGTATAAATTTTTATTTTAGATGGGCGTCGTTGAGCCTGACTGAAAACCAACCACAGACGTTACTGTAGTAGCCGCTAGAAGCTAAACTAGAAGGTGGCAGTTAACATTACCAGAAAAGCAGGTTTGATGGCTTTTGTGTTACTTGTTTTGGTTTCGCTGTTCGAGTTTGGAAACCGCTTTTCCACTTTTTCGTTTGTGTTCTACCACTTTGAGTTCGTTTTTAAATGAGGGCTTGTAGTGAAGAATTGCAGTCTAGACACGTGACATGCTTATGCGATTTTGAACTTGGCGCTTCTAATGAAAAAAAAAAAAAACTGAGGGGGGGGGTGAGATTCCAGACGATGTAAAGTTCTAGATCCTAACCAAGAAATTTTCAGTCCACTATCAGTGATGGAAGACAACAATTTCACGTCAGTATGTCTCCTATAAACTGTCTTTGATGCCATTAGTAAAAGATCACGTGGTCTGCCATTCATAGTTGGCTAACTGTCATGCTAAGGAGGATTCAGTTAATCAGATTTTTCGGGTATTCAGCCATTAAGGGGTTTGACCTTGATTGGTAGCTAAAGGATAAAAGATCTCTCTCTCTCTCACACACACACAACACACACACACACACACACACACACACCAGAATATTCCCTTTATTTGCTATCTGTTTGTTTAATCATCATCTTGTACAAACATCACTAGAACACAGCGCATATGTTACAGGACAGTCAAGTTTTCATCGCCACATAGCACGACTTCAGTGCCCACCAGTCTCATTAACTGAAGCTAATGTTTATCCACGTATCTATGCTTACTCCATTACTGTATTTGCCAGTACGGATTACATAGGGCGTTAAAGAGCACACTTACAGTTTGTACAGCAAATGGGATGACAGCCACCGATTAAAGGTGAACTACTTTCCAAAGTGAAGGATTTTTACTGCATTATTTTCTTTCCCCCTTTTTATTAGTATGAACAAGGAGAATAAATCGTAGGTAAATTATGCGATGTAACTTAGATATTCTATATAATCTTCATTTAACTTTCACCCACCTTTTAGAATAAATACGTGACTAACCCTAGATAACAAAACCCTCCCGACAAGCAACAAAAGTGAGTATCCAAAAAATGGCTTATGCACACACACACACACTACGTGAACTATTTGTTAGCTTTGTATGTAAACAAATGATGCTGCCAGTGAACCAAATACCGTTCTTTACGTTTATCTGTAAGTACAAAAAAAAAGAGGGTAAACAAACTTTGTTGTTGTTTTACCTCCAGCCCATAGTCGAGATTAAACTTTCCTCTTCTGCTTTTACCTACGCGTTGTGTCTTCTGTACCTCGTGGATGCAGGTTAGCAGTAACTGCTACACCGAGAACATGGTAATAGTAGCCAGTGCGTACGCGCTGCCTGTTTATTGTAGATGTCGGCGGTGACATTGCTCCTCTCCGCGTCAGTTCTGAGTCTCCCGCGGCGTTGGTTCATGGCTGACACACCTCCCCCGAACGTTCGCGATAAATGATGTTTGTTCTTAACGAACAGGCCGCTCCTTTACTCGGAGTCCGCCCGACTCTACCAACGGACTCCGCCGCTAGCGCATCCCCGTTAAGCCGCGAGAAACATTCAGATGAAATCCGGCTGCATTAGCGCCGCCATAATGGTATCCCGCCGGGTTTTATTTGAATGTTTCCTTTAATATTTCTCCCCCCCCCTCCACAAAGTCCCAATGAAAGCTCGAAGATTCGTTCAGGAATCCAGAAGTTTGGGCTAAGTTTGATGCATCCTAATAAGATAAGTCAGGACGGCAGCAATTTAGCATCTCTTTGCTTGGTTGCCTACCTCTCAAAACTGGAGATAGCGTAATTTAAAAAAATAATAATTCAAAGATCCAAAATAAACAATTCCAGTAGACAAAGACTTCTCAGAAACTACAGAGCGTGATTGGAAATCGCAATTATCATACTTACGTGTTTCTGTCATCAAATGAAGCGACACTACAAAATTTTTAAATGATAAAATCAAATAAAAGGATCTGTCGACATTTTTATAAAGCTTTTACACTACCCTGCACAAATTATCTCGCTTAAATAGAATTTGCATAATTGCATCTAATATATAAATGTAAAATCACGCAGATTTGAACGTTCAGAAAAAAAAACAACACTACATGAAGATGCAAATGCACTGGCTGGGCTCTTTATTAAGACCCTATACCTAATAACTAGTTAGGCTACCTTTTTCCTGAACAACAGCCATGACATGATGCAGCGTGCATAGAGTCCACAAGATGCTGGGAAGGGTCAAGATGGGAATATTGTACGAAATGTATGGAGCGAAGCGGGCAGAGGATCGTGATGACGAATGATTCTTTCAAGAAAGGGGTGAAGATGGGTGTGGGCTGCCCTCATCGAATGTCTCTTTCAGTTGGTCTGTTGTTTTATGACGGTTGGACTTTAATTTAACATCCTAATTAACCGCCTTCTCGTTCTGTCGCTTGCAGCCGCAATTCTCCATCGCAGAAAACACATTTTCTTCTTCACCTTTTTGCCATTACTGACGAACTCGAATGACCGATCTCTTAAAACAGCCTACCAACGAAACTGTCTTGATCATTGTGGCACCTGCTAGTCACGCACCCTCTTTCATGTCTCTTTCGAAGCCAGTAATGTCTTTGCTTTTCCCCATATTTGATAGACAAGCTCATCTGAGGTCAGTCTAAGTCCTGTATAGTGCAGCAGAAATTATCTGTCACATTATGTAATCAACTTAATTTGCGTCAGTGCATTAGATTATGTAAAAATCTGAATGTGCACATGGACCTTAATGAAGTGCCTGGTCATCTATATTTGTATGTCAGATTTATGTATAAATAATATAATTTTTTCAAACAAAAGCAAAACAGAAAATAGAAAAAAATATTTATTTTAATTATATTCATATACATGTAAGAATTTCCTGCCAGAAACTACGCTTAAAACAATTAATAATTTATTTAAATAGCAATTATCTATGTATATATTAAATAAGCTATAAATATATTCAAATTTTTACAATGGCTGCCAGGAATATTACAATTTTATACGTTTATGGTTTTTAATTGGAGTTCTTTCCCTTAGATCTTAATTGTATAGCGCTTATAATTAGACCAGAGCAGCAACAGTCCCCGCAGTTTTCCTCCAGGCCCCGTCTGTCCACCGGATAATGCTGTTGTTTGTTTACACGACTATTTCTGGCTTTTACAAACAACAACAACAGCAAACTATTTTCCGTTTGGTTGTTTTTGTTTTTTTTGTTTTTTTCTTCCTATTTTTACCTGTCCTGAAGACAAACTGACATATGAAACATTTTGTTGATATCATTTACCATGAAGACAATTTTCGTTAGTGCGATTAAAATCGTCCGTCAAGGTGACTGTTAAAATTTACAAAACAGCAAAAAGAAGAAAACAGCTCAATTTTGAGAATACAATGTTTTTAAATTCAGTTTTCTTTAAAAAAACAAAAAAACAACAACAACAACAACAACACTTCTCATGACTCACTAGTGTGAGCACAGACGAAGTTGATCCTCTCGTCGCCTGGTGATGGATACAAATTAAATGCTGTAGAAAGGTTACTGTCAGATTTCCTGTGTTCGCAGTAGAATTTTTAACGGATTTTACACTCGAAACTGATGAACCTGGAAAGTAACCGGGTCAATTGAGTAAACTTTTCTGGTGCCTTTTAAAACTTTGATTACACCAATTTTATGCTTAAACATGTTTACCTAATATTTTTTTTTTTTTTTACATTAGTATTTAGTATAGATGTCTGTTGAGTTTGGTTTATTTCAAATCTTTAGAAATAGTTACTTGAAATCTACAATTTTTATAGTAAAAAATATAAATTCAAATTATCTCCCTTGTATTAAAAATCAATAGATTGATCGATCTGTTAGTCTCAGTTTAGGAATTTCTTCGTGCATATCTTAAGTACACCGTGCAGGCGTGAAGCTGATATTGAACACCAGGTTTCTGAAATTGCTCTAGGTTCCATGTTTGTAGAGGATCAAGATTTAAGAATTAGATATGAGTATATACGATTTAAATTTCACAAGTTGAGTGGTACGATGAGTAGACCTCATCGCTTCGAGTGTCACTGTTGAAATCCAAAGTTCGAATCCCGTCCAGAGGGGGGGGGGGACCGTCTCTGTTTGGCGTACTTCCCCGCCGTGGTAGTGGTGTTTGTTGTTGTTTTTTTTTATATTTTCGGGCTCTAGATTTTCTCCCACATCTTAAAATGAAGAGATCTCGGAGGATTTTCTTGGCGGAGGTTCCGCGGGTGGCTCTTGAGCGGTGGTAAAGAGTCTTCAGTTATACCCAGGGAACTAGTAGTTTGGTCACCTGACCAGTAAGCCCCGCCCCCCTCCTACTTTCTAGCTTATCGTTGTGGAATGCTCTTTGACCTCGAAAGTTAGGACTGGGTCCCCCCCCCCCCCACACACACAATGGGTGAATGACAGGGTAATCATGATTTTTTTAGCTTCTGAAAAATAATGAATTATTCAGGGTACTACTTACCTGTTACCGGTAACAGGTAGGGATAATGATCATTGATTGGTGGCTTGACGTAAGCAGTTCTGTAAAAAACTTATTCAATAAATCGAATGCACTGAAAGATTAATTATTTCAACATTTCCTTTTTTCTAATGAAGATTTCCTGCATCCTGGTAAGAATTAAAGTAACTCCATTAGTAAAGTAATAAATTTTGTCTACTTATTTGAATTCATTAACCTACGTAAAAATTCATGAATTTTGAGTAAAACGTTCGAACAGATGCGAAGGTGACGTCTGTCTTGTGCTAAAATATGATTCTAAGGGAGATAACTGTCTATCCAATTTTGTTTTTATTTTCACGAAATGGCGACAACAGTAAATCAACCAAGAACTAATTTCAAACGAACGAACTCAAAAAGCGAAAAAAAAAAAAAAATGGCGATGTAAAGGGTGGGGGACATTAGTGAGGAGTTTTGCAAAACCTAAAAGCAAAAGACCAAAGTGTTTGCTGAGGGAATCAAAACATCTTTCGCAGTAAAATCCTTTCCTTTGTCTTTTAAAAATGTAAACTGAAGCCATTAACTCCAGTTTTCAAAATAGAATTACTTCCCCTGATTTGCAGCGTCTTCAACCAGAGAGAGAAAGCGGATCGGTCGTTCCTGTAATATTAGTGGGAACAGTGAAACAAAGGTAAACATGCTAACAAAAACACGGCGACGTTGGATGATTTTACTTGGAATATTCCACCGAAATATATGACAATGATTTCATGCTTTCAACAGATATAAAGACCATCGCACCAGGCGATGAGCAGACATCTTTTACATTCTGACTCAATGGTTTGTCTTTTGCATAGCCCCTGACTTGCACTTATTAATTAATAACGAACTTTATATGACACCCAACATTAAATTAATTTTCTTCTAAACATTATTTCTGAAAGTTGTTACGCTGATACATAAGCCCAAGTAATAGCTACGCCATGCGCTATACACCTGTGTCGTGGAATTAGTTGAGAAGAACAGAAAGCCGTAAGAATAAAATAATCAAACATTTGTAGACAATGAGAAGAAATAAAATGAAATCTGTGCAAATAATGAGACTGATCTGCTGGTGCGGTCATGCGGAAACAACCAAAATATAGTAGTTGGGGTACAGTGTTAGTGGTCTTCCGCTGGTTAATCGCCTGTCACCAGTGTTCACGCTGCAGTCATTAATCTACTCTAAATGTTCTTTTTTCAGATACCCTTGAAAGTCTGTTTGTTAATCTCTCTCTCTCTCTCTCTCTCTCTCTCTCTCTCTCTCTGTCTCTCTGTACCGACATCATCTCTCTCTCTGTCTCTCTGTACCGACATCATCTCTCTCTCTCCTCTCTCTCTCTCTCTCTCTCTCTC
Organism: Nautilus pompilius; assembly: GCA_018389105.1. Lineage (NCBI taxonomy): Eukaryota > Metazoa > Mollusca > Cephalopoda > Nautilida > Nautilidae > Nautilus > Nautilus pompilius. The sequence continues at coordinate 1,852,735 of JACATO010000125.1, read as the reverse complement.
TCTCTCTCTCTCTCTCTGTACTGACATCATCTCTCTCTCTCTCTATCTCTCTCTCTCTCTCTCTGTACTGACATCATCTCTCTCTCTCTCTGTACTGACATCATCTCTCTCTCTCCTCTCTCTCTCTCTCTCTCTCTCTTTGTACTGACATCATCTCATCTCTCTCTCTCTCTCTCTCTGAAGACCAAAGTAACTAGATTACACAGGCCAAACAGCGTTTCAGAGGTTTTCCAGAACTCTTCTGATTGGCCGTAAAGAGAAGTCGGGCCGAATGGTTCGGCACCACACGCCTGGCAAGGTGTCTTCTGTCACATCACGTGCCGGGCCCACCGGAAGATCGATTCCGCCATCCATGCTGATTAAATTATTACATCCTCGACCGAAGTCTATTTGAGAGAGAGAGAGAGAGAGAGAGAGAGAGAGAGAGAGAGAGTTGGCATAGGAACCACGGTGCTTGCAACGTCTGAGCTAATTTTTCAACGTCTATAGTATGTTTTCCTACTTCTTAATGCATCCCGGCTGGTCAGAGTTTCCAGATGGAAACAAAACTACGCCGAAAGAGCATTTTAAAAAGCAAATAAATTAAAATAAATATGACAATTCTTCAAAAGGTTTCTCCTCCCCTTCAAACTCTGCTATTAATATCTTTCCACAAACAGACAGACAGGCGTTTGAGGCTTGACATTTGGTTTATATTTATAAAAAAATATTGAAAAAGTAAGTTAGGCAGAAATGTGTGTGTGTGTGGTTATATAGCAGTTTCTATCGTTAATTTTTTTCTATATACAGTGCCCTTCCAAAATAGATCGGTCAGCTACTGTTATTACAAATGTCTATTGCGGAAAGCGGCGCGTTAAAGGCAAAAGGTGAAGCGAAATTTTGTATGTCAGTTCCTGTTTCAGCTACTTGTTGCAAAACGAAGAACTTCTGCTCTGTCTGGAATAGAATCAACAGTATTTTGTATCTCGGTTTGATTCAGGTTCCTCATATAGCTTACTTTAATTCCAATATGTCACTGACCTGTGGACGGGTTGCTATCAGCAGATGATTCAAAGGCTTTCACAGGTGCTCGATCGAATTCGTTTAAGATCGGGGTACCAAGGGAAGTTGATGAATGTAATGACTTATTTTCCAGATTAGGTCACGAGAGAGGGGTGGCGCGTAGCGGCGAGTATTGAATCTCAGTATATCGCTCTGCTGGTTCAACAGTAGTGTCTTCAAAATTGCAGTGAACCGGACAGAACTGTGACGTTCTTCAACGATCTCATATTCTGTCCTTCTACCATGTTATATTGCAGACAATGTCACGAAACTCTCTCTTCTTCCGTAGTTAGCCATGGGCTGAATAAAACACAGGGGGTTGAAGGTCTTCCTTCGCTAGATCGTCTCCAAGCCAAGGCAGATGCCAGAGGTCCATTGTTAAAACTAGAACTTATCGGAGAAGAGTGCACACCGTCATTACTGGAGTCTCACCAGGAGTTTCTTGGGTGCTATACATCTTCTATGACCAAGTCGGTGGAAGTAACATTAGATCGTTCTTTGGCTCATTTATGTTGCATGGGCGAGGTCATTGCTGGTCAGTGCGGACGTGTCGAGTAATTGATGTAGCTGCTGAAGGCCGATCAGGCCACTTTTCCCGCATCGTTGACATTGGCCTCGGTGAACATCGAGCCAGTACTGGCCACGGGTTCACGAGAAACGTTGAGATCTCGGTGCCTCGTTCTGATTTGAACGGCCTCGTGTACGGAAAACATCGCCGGTGTCGCCATTTTCAACAAATGTTGAAAGTGTATTGGACTTCTAATATACACGTAAAACAAACCTGAAATATTTAAGTTTTTTTCAAATACATTGATCTACTAAGGCTGTCCAAAATATCAATATTAAATATTAATCTCTCTCTCTCTCTCTCTCTCTCTCTCTCTCTCTCTCTCTCTCTCTCTCTCTCTCTCTCTGTAGAAAAGAAATAGAATATAAAATTAATAACAGAAATTTCTATTAAAATAAAATAAAGATATATGCAGCCCTGACTACGACAAACTTTAAGCACAAAAGTATTTACGCGAAAACAGATTAAATATCCAGAGCCTCGTTTCTTATTTACTGATTATCTTAAGAACGGGAAGACCAACTCGGCTCGGATGTTCTGTACTTTGTTTTTTCTCTCCAGTTTTTAACGTTCAGTAAAGAACAGATAAATCTGACTTTTCGGCCAGTGATAGTTAATTACTTCGAGTGTAACTAATTTTAATATATATATATATATATATATAATATATATATATATATATATATATATTAACTTATTTAATGAGACTATAGTGTCTTTAATTATGACCGTGTCGATGTACAATAATACTTTTGAAATGTGGATACAAAAATATTGTCATTGATGTTAAACTATTTTGACTATGTGAAGGAATATATTTTTTTTAAAAAAAAATACAGCATGAGCAGCATGATAAGTATGAAATAAGTTTAATCTATCTAATTTTCTAAATTCTACAACATTCTTACACAAGTATAATTCAATTTTGTCAGAAACATTTTCCATAGTAGTTCAAACTTTTATATTTGGTATCAAGAACAAAGCGAACTCCTAAGTGGAGTTATGTCGGTGGTGATGTTCAGTATTCACCGCTCTGTTAGCTTACGTTATTTTGATGCTATTATTTAAATATATGGATGTTAATTTTGTTGTTTTGTTTTAAAATAAAAAGCCACATAAAAACTGAAGTGGGTGTAAAGAGCCACTAGTGACAAAAACTACCAGGGCTCGTGGATAATATTGTACAAAGAACTCTTTAGTATTTAAGCAATACGGTGTCGAAGAAGACTTTTATGACCATACAGACTGAGCAGTTATCTGGGGAGTTCACGAAACAGGGTAATTATAAACAAAGAGATGTAAATCAGTTTGGCGCAGTCAGAAAGCGATCCTTCAGCAGACTATTGATGTGACACTTGTTTTGTCTGCAGTGCATGACTAGGCGGGCAGACGGATAAAGTGACAATGAATACACCTCTGCGTAGGTTAAGCAACATCGGATTTTCCATAAACAAATTTCCTACTTCTTCTTCGGAGTGGGAGATGCGTTGCACCGTCGCTATGCGCTCTCTGGCCCAGTGCATCCGTCTTCAGCAGCGGTTTATTCTTCTGACTTTTCCTTGTCATAGGAGACTTGCCTCTGTCATGGCTGTAGAGCGTCCCACGCTCTTGATTCCTCTCCCCAGCAGCAACTGGAGCAATACCAGTAAAGTACCTCGCTCAAGGACCACAACAATGTGCCAGCAGCGGGAATTGAACCCCAGCACCCTTAGTTCCTGAAGCCAACGCACTCACCACTGAGCCACGTTGCAAATCCCGATATTTCGGAAAGGAATAAAAGACTGACTGGTAGATGAGATTTGTTTAATTTTCGATATAGCAGAGCCCTTTGAAAAATAAAAGGGTAAAGTAGAAATTGGTTGATGGGGGGGGGTAATTGTTTGATAACGCAGTGTGTTCGACTATCGTTAGTTTATTATGGTAAAAGAATGATTTAATGACCTAGAAGCTCGAACGTGATGGTTAATCCCGCACAGGTGACTTTCTCCCGGCGTTACTCACGTGATGTCGAATACGCCGCCTGTAGTATTCTTCGCTAGTCATATAAAACCCGGGCCATTTTATCGATGCCGTAAACTGGGACCATTTGTCCTATCTGTCGCACCGTTGGGCCATTGGCTAAGATTTGGCAGCATCGTCCGTGAATATTATGTCTGGTAGCGAGCCGGCGATTGTCAAAACCAACCACAGCTTCAGCAATGTCCTCACGGGGCCTGATGGCTTCTGGGTTTCGGGGAGACTAACAAATTCAAGCTTACGGCGTGACTTAAAATACACCTCTAGTAACCGTGCCAGCAATGCTTTTCTGATTTGAACCCGTCTTCCCTGTATGTCCTCTCATTAGACCACCGACATAGCGCAGTAGGAACCGAACTTCGTCGTACCAATGTACCCCTTTCCATGTTTTAAAGTTCCGCCGGAAACCCCCCCTCGACTAACCTAATTAAGGGTTATTCCGCCTCCTGTGCACTACTGTTCCCGGTGGAGGACATGCCCAGGTTTATGGTGTTGGCGAAGAGATTTTGGCGCGTCTCACGGTAAATGCCTTGCCTTCGGGTCAGCTTTACGGTGGTGTTCCCTGCGACCTTCATCAACGGCAGCTCTGCGAACGGCGCCTATCGATAAGGCCACGGATGACGGAATTGCGAATTTCTAACTTAATTCCTTCTGTCTCTGCCAGAAAGCCAAAGCTTAAACGCGATTTCACTCAAACATTAAGATGCTTTTGTTACTGAAGCGTTTTTTTTTTTTTTTTTTGTATATTAAAGCGACTCTGGTGGTGCTTGACTTATGCCGAGCTGTATATGATAATGGATGTAAACAAACAGTTTTTAAATAAAAGGAACTCACGCGAGCTGTGAAGGAATTGCACGAGAGCGGAGGATTCGCAGCCCGGATGAGTTCCGGTCTGTAGTCGAACGCTTGAGGGAAATTATTACTTTCACAAACTCTGAAGCTGCAGTCGGGTGTCGGCATCGCGATGATACCAATTCACCGGTAGCAAAACGCGGCCGGACTCGGTATTACAAAGGGTACAAAGATAAAAGGAGTAAGAAAATGGTTGCGTTTACATGTGTGTGTGTGGGTGGGGGTTAGGGGTATCTCTACTCATCGTTTTATTTTATTTATTTATTTTTTTCACGTCTCCTCCGGTAAACTGGCTAAACCGCTACACGGCTTATTAACTTCTCTTTTAGTCTCCGATAATTACGAGAATTTTGTGGTATATTCCTCGCGGCACCCATCTCTCCCCACCAGGATCTCATCAGTTAGTGTCCATTACAAAACAAACAAACAGACAGACAGTAATACCTACTAATAACTGAACACCGCGTATGCAGACTACTTATGAAAAGTCAGCAAGCGGATAATACCTCCAATTATGGCTTCTACTACAGCTCCGGTACGCGGGGCGACGGTATAGAGGAGATGGGAATGGCGCAGCGCCGTAAGCAGAGAACCAATGCGAATGCGCGTAACAAAATCCATCTCGGGCCACTTAACCGGAAGCCTCTGTCGGACGTCCTTCGAATTAAAAATTGTAAGTATCCGGAGAAAGCCCTATAAAGCGGAACTCTGGCCCCCAGGCAAGACTACGCTGACTCGCCGGAAAGCCTTCCAATTAATAACTGCTCCCCGGACAAAATAAGGGAGAGGATAAAAACAGACGCCTCGCTGCCACCTTAAAGCGTTTAGCTATTTAAAATTACCCCAGATTTCTTCTCTCTGGGGACACATTCCAGCGGGGGGTGGTGGTGGTGTTTCCGAGAGTTTCCGTTAGCACCCAGGAGAACCAAAGCTGAATTTCGTTCAAAAATATTTTTTTCCTTGGTCTCTCATAATAATGTTACGCTCCGTGTCTATTAACGCGGGGAGACAGACATACAGATATATAGATAGATAAGTAAATGGATGGAATGCGAGTCGGGCTCACCCGCACATGTCACTGGTACCAGAGGGTAAGCGGACCACGCCCTCTCTTAATAGTTTGAACTCTGGATGAATCACAACAGCCCTGAAACACCCATCAAAAAAGAAAATAGGTTTGTTGTTGTTGTTTCAATTATTCCCTCTGCCGCTTCCAATTAAGAACGAAAATCTTTACGGTAATATTTTTCAATAATCGAGGAAAAAATATAGAAGCACGAGTGACAACTTATCTTTTTTTAAAAAAAAAAAGTAAATGTTATTAAACCTCAGGCTGTTCGACTCCTGATCGACTTGTTGGCGGCGTGCCTGTAGCACCAATTCTTCGCACATGTCTCACCCCTGCCCCCACCCCCACGTAAAGCAGAAGTGAATATCGGTGGAGAAGTGAGCCACGTCGAGACGCTGCAAAACAAACCATAGTTCCCTTCGTCCTATACGATTTAAATATATGCTTTTTTAAATAAATCAAGGATGACGTTAAAGAGTAATTTATCGGCGTTGGTAAATAAATGGAAGTAGTCCGTTTGTGTATCTCTGGAGTCCTCCGTGGGTTTCCTCTCGTGACTGCGTTACCGGCAGCGTAGTGATTAGGGGAACTGGGCAGGAGTTATGGTCGCTAGGCGACGATGCTGTTGTCAGCCGGGGTAGAAGCCTTAAGATTACGCTTGGATATTTCTACGTTTGAATTAGGAGGCCAGGTTCCATCTCGACTCAGCGGAGGACCGGCGAGATGGATTTGGCAGTGCGTCCCGGCTCTTAATGAAAAGGACAGGACGAGTAAGTGCTAAACTCTGGATGCTAATGGTCTTTGATTCAGAAAGAGCAGGGCGCACCTTGGCTGCTGCTTTGAGACTTATTTCTTGTTTGATCTTAATCAACGCTTGGTATAGTTGTAATTTATGTAAAGCGTCGCCAATGGGTTTATTCGTATTTTAGCTCTTACACGTGTTTTTCGTGCTTTAAAATTTCTAGGTAATAATTTACGGACGTATAGCTCATGTTACTAAAATGACACGTGCTATTTTTTTTAATCTAGACGACAAAGAACCTTTGGAAAATAGGCGTAGAAAACAAGATTCTGCCAAGCTACTTTAAACTCCGCTTGTATCCACCGCAGTAATATTATATAGTGAGCAGTTAGGCTATAAGAAAAATCAAAGGGGCATAAAGTTTACAACTTTTACAGAACTGCTTTGTCTTTCTCCACCCTCCTCTCCACAAGAGGTATTCAACATGTTTTAATACCACTTTAAGATGCATCTTCCACTACTGCAGTCTCTGCTCAAGACCAGTCTAACCGACGGCTTACGAACAGTTCGCCAAACACGTCTACTATCTTATTTCCCTTTGCCGCCAGGCAGAGACTACAAACGCTCTTAAACAGGGACTCTCACATGGCCATCAGCGCATCATTCGAAGGAAAAGTACAAACTATGAATTAACGTCTCTAGTAAATTACTTCGAAGTACACAATTGTGACCAGCCATTTCAAAGATTGGCGACAAATGAAAACAAAACAAAACAAACAACAACAAAAAAAAAATAAGAGAAATTTGTTTACACCCCTTTGGTCTCCATGGACGCACAAGCGAACATTCACTTTACTCGTGAACTCGTACATTTTAACCTCTTTTTAAGCCAGAGAATACGAGAAATATCAGTATTTGTGTATTTATTCATTCATTCCCATTTTTATACCGTCCATTCTGTCATTCTAGATTAAATGCCTCATTTAATTTAAAGCCAGAACATCACACACACACACACGCGCGCGCGCGCGCCCCTTTTCCTTAAACCATCCCTGTAAGATGAATTATCTAATTGGAAATATTTCGAGAGAAATAATCGAGAAAAGCAAAAGGCGAAATGAATAATTCCTATTGGAAACTCGCGGCCAATTTTTCTTATCAAAACACGAGATTTACTCTGGGCGTGGCGTGAACTGTTTTGGCGAGTTTCTAAATAGCAGTGGCGATCGCTGTTTTCTTGAATGTTATTTAAGTCTGAAATTCCTCTATCTGCTGTTCTCTCCGTGCAGACAGCGAGCGATATGTCTGAGCCAGGAAACTTCATATACATATCACCTTCCACACCGGGCACAAAAGCTACTTAATTTTTGGGTTGCGGAATTTAAAGCCACGTTATCACATTTTACTGGTAGACAAGAATTCGTAGCCTTTTTTTCGACACAATCGTGGGAAACCGGGAACGTAGTTTACATATCCACGTATCATGCCGAAAACTGTAACAAACAATGCTAGCTTGCCGAGAGGCCGCCATACTACCACCACGTGGGGCGGAAGTGACGACAGCGGAGTGTCGTACTCGCGGTGCTCCGGCGTCAGGATCTTCGTTCATTCTAAATGGTTGCCGGTTAGCGCCCTTCAAAATAGGCCGTATGTGAGTTGATGGAAAATTCGATTTTAGTGTGGTTTATTGCAAATTACTGTGATTTATACAACGTTAACCCTGACCCTGAATAGTAATTTAAAAAAAAAAAAAAACGAATTAATGCAGTTATTTTTAAAGTAGTGCCTGCCACTGGTATCTAATGTTAGCGTAGAAGTCCTTCCGCGCTGATGCAGTTCGGCTACTAAAGTAAAATTTTCTAAAAGTGAACCCAGCATTTATGATGGCAGAAGTACTAGCCTAAATGACAAGTGATAATAGTAAAGCATGACCGAAAAATTCCACCCTAGAGAGGGTGAGCCTCCTTCTTCCCAATGTGAAATTAGAAAGGAATGCGTGCTAACTATTCTATGGCGAACCAATCCAGGTAGGAAGATGCGTGTCTCACGCAGCATGGAAATTCTCACTAGAGGTCTTCAATTTCTAATGTAGGAGGAAACAGTCGAGTCCCAATCGTCTGGCTATTGCCTTCATTTCTACGTGGATACGCCGTGCCGTTAGATTGGATAAATGTGTAAAGATCAGCCGAATCCATGTTTAGATAATGCTTCCAGGTGTAAATAATATCAGGTGACATTTTAAGACGTTCTCATGACCACCTAAGTACAAAAAGGGAGGTTCATCAGGGGCCGGGACAGTTGTGCTTAAATGTGGACGGAGCAGCTTCAGACAGCCATTGGTGCGTAGTGGCCGGTGTCGTATGAAATAGCGTTGCTAAGCAATACCGTAGTTTGCCGTGAAATAATGGTGTCGTTCAAGTAGGATACGCTAATATCAGCATGTCAAAGACATAATGTAATAATCCGTTCAATCCAAACCAAGCTGACAAAGTGACAGAACGATTACAGTGTACAAAAAATTACTGGGTACACAAAATATCATCATATGTATTTAGCTGAGAAAAGTAGATACTGTATCGACTGAACAAAAATGATACGTATCTAACGTAAAGCAAAACTACTGCAATGTGACGACATCCAAGAAATATTTATTAGAGTGAATAACTAATTATAAAGTTAAGGATCGAGAACCATTTCAGAATCACCATTTCCGCCGTATACAGACTGCGTTCCTTTGTGCTCTTTTCGTTACTTACATGCGTAATCGGGTTTGTTGTCAATTTTAAATGACACTCGATAATCTGGCCATTATGATTATCCCAGCTGTTGGTGTGTAACATCATTTGCATGTGCGTATATGTATAATACTCCCTGTAGTATGAGCGGCAATATTCCATACACTGCCGGCTGTGGTCTTTGTGCTATGAATCGCGTTGAAGTCCTTAAAATGTCCAAGTAGTCTATGGACCAGAAGCTTCCAGACTCAGCTCTTACACAATTTTTGTTTTTTGTTGTTTTGTTTTTATAATGTAAAATGTAAAGAAATCGCCTAAACGAACAGTCGTGTTTTGGTTTGTTCGTTTCTGGTTTTGAGTAACGTTAGATTCTAAACTCTGGCGCACCGCCGAACTCTCTACGACATCTTGCACAACTATGACGCACTGCCAAACACCATTCATACATCACCACAAAAGGAACTGGGCTTACCCAGATTTGTCTCTGGCCTTCTTCATTTAAGAGCTGTGGCGTCGTTATCCGCACATGCTTGAAAGTAGCGGAATTCTAAATTTGCCAAAATTATCTTGAGATTAGAGACATAAGTCTAATGTCTTTTCTGTTTTTTTTTTGTTTTTTTTTAAAGAATCTATTTTTGGTTATAAAATGAATCGTGTCTGTTTATTAAGAAAAAAGTTTCTTCAAATCGGCCATACCAAAAGGTACTGTGGAAATCTTGTTTTGTTTTGTATATTTACTCTGTAAACATCAGTAGCCTGGCAAAGCCTGTGAAAAGCAGGGAAAGAGACTATGGCCACGGTTTTAACTACACCTGACTTCCGTGGACAAAGCAACGAATGAAAATGGTCCACCGTTTCCCGGTGGATTTACCGTGAAGAAAGCTGATGCACTAATTTTAGAATCCTTGCCGATTCTGTCGTTGGTCATTTTCGCTCGCTGGCGGAAACATCCTTGTGAGTCGAGGATGTCAGAAACCGCTATATCAATCTCGAGAATTTCAGAAGTAAATGTCTGGGTATGGTATTTCAAAACAACAGGAAGTTCTCGGTCTGTGTACAACTCAAACCACCAACAGATTTTTTGATGTTATCCTTACGGAATCCTTTAATTAGATTACGCTCAAATTTCTTCCAGATGCCACTCTAAATTTGTGTTAATGCAATTTTTAAAAAAAAATTCTTAGCATTAAATACACGAATATATATATAGATGCAGATTTCTTTTAAAACCGGCAAAACAATTCATAGGTGTAAGAAGGGGAAAACAGTATACACTAATACACTAATAAAATAAAAAGGAAGAGAATATAAAGATTATTTTCTTTAGAAAAGCGAATGATTTCAAATAACCAAACAATCTCTTCTTTTTTACGCCGGACAAAATCCCTTCTCTTTAACAGCCCCCTTAATTTATATAAAGATCCAAAATATCGTCTTTACGGGATACTTACATGGTATTAAATATGAAATATAGTAAAGCAAGCCACGATGATTCAAAAGTAAAGTTGGTCTGTTGGTTTCGTTAAGAAACAAACAGATATGAATTATCGTCCATCCCGTCACGTGTTATAGCATTACGAACATTTTGCTAAATACCTTCTGCTTTGTGATACATTTTACGCCTTGCCATACACAGGATAAACTGTAGCGGATGATGTAATCATAAATAAAGTCCATATTTACGTAAAATTTACTCGCATTGATAAATAAATAGAGATGGGCTTTAACATGGACTAAAATTTCCTTTAATGTCTTAGTACTTGTTGCATAAGGCCTATCGTTGTCCGAAAATGTTATTAAATCACATAAATACATATGTTATGAAGTTCTGTCTAATGTATGATATTTACTGGTACATTGAAGACGCGTTGCTACTTTTGGTAAATATAATGTAAAATATACCTTCATTGAAACGCCAGAAAAAACATTTTCTTCGAGTGAAATTCCGTATTCACTGATTCAGTAAAGTGTCGTCTTCTTCGAACCCATCTGCCGATGTCGGCACATAAAAGCATCATCCACTAAGGGAGAAAGATCGTTGCGGAAGTTAGCTTCAAAGGAAAACTATTGTCCACTCCGGCAGATACATTTGTGAAGTCGCCGGTAAACCAATTAATCAAGTATAAACTTTTCTACGTGTATAACGTTTCTCACCGTCACAGGGTTAAAGAAGGAAATATCTTTTCGTACCCTTTGAATGATGACCGCTTTCGCAAAACTTGTTATTTTACAACTCACAGAAATGTAATTTTGGTGAGTTCCTTACCAATTTCTTAACTTTGTCATCGCGTGAAAATGTCATCCCTTTGAGAAGATTTTGATAGTTTGGTTTTATTTTGTTAAATATCCATCTCCTAGATTTAAACCATCGAAATCCATTATTCGCTGAGCACTTTTCGTTGTGTAATGCAGCTAAACATACACGTCGTTATCCGTCTTGGTGAAAGTCTGGAGTGGCTCTCCCTGACTTCATCGATAAAGTCACTAACGTCTTTTTTATGAAGTCACCAACGGAATTTAAACCTATGTACGTTAGCCGCCTTGATCAGCGTTTTCAGAGATGTTTGTCATCGTCAAAAGGCAAATCTGCTGAATACTTCTAATCATACATTTGCATAATTGTATGCTCTGACCGGGGCGGAGCACCGTTCTTCTCGAGATACTCTGGCGGTGTACTGTCGACATATTTCCATTATTTCCTTTTGTTAACAATACTAATAATGTTTTACAATGATTTAATTCACAACTCGTATGCGTACAGTTTATCATGGAAGTAGAGCGTGATGGGAAGTTATCTTTATCGAGCACTCTCACTGTAACCATGGCAACAATTGGTTCGTCAATTTACTGAGCTAACCATGAAACGGAACAACTTTAATCCATTTCATTAGAATTTTAAACTTTTCTATTTATTGTATAAATTGTGGAAAATCTGTTAATCTTTTATTAATTGAAAAAAAAGTTTGTTTGTTTTTTTTACTATTCTATTTTTAACCAATGAAATTATTGGATGTTGCTGGTCTCCAATGTACATTTATTGTTTGTTTTTGTAATTTTTTTTTAAAATTGCTTTCTCCTGTTTAAATATATACTAAAATACTAAAATTCATCTAAGGAACTGGTTTCGATCACTTATAATAATATACGGAAAGTTAGTATAACTTTCTCTCTTTCATTTTTTTTTTTTTTGTGTGTACTATGATAGCCATCAAGTTTCATAAAACGAATTGCCACACGGTTGCCATGGTTACTGAGAATTTGTTGCAGGATTTCGAATAACAGTAGAATAACTGCCAAGAATTTGAACCAGAACTGCCAAACAATGGTGCACCTACCTCAAACGGTGTCAGCATCGCTGTTCTTCATACGATACGTGGACCATGACATTAAAACGTTGTTCCAGCTGATCCACACCCGACTAAGTAGTTCAGGAGATGTTAGCGAGTTTCTTTTGAGAATGGAATTCTCGGAGGCAGGCGTATATGAGGAGAAATAAAACAGAGACATGAGATCAGAAGAGAATATTTCTGTAAAAAAAAATGTAAAGTATTTATATTTATTGCACACAGGTGGTTTGGTTAACAGAAAATTAAACATCAAATTTTAAAGAAAAGAAAGCAAAGAGGTGAAGATAAACATTGATGATTCTCTCTAATAATCTGAAACCTAATAACTTAAGTCTCCGAACCCAGTAGTTAGATAAAAGTAGAACAGATGATAAATTAAGATCTGGTTTCTTTGAAGTTATACGAAGCAATAATTTTATGCCTTCACCTGACTCTATAAAAAAATAAACTGCTGCAAAAACTGAAATGTACACTAGTGGCTTACCTGAGTAATTCCAGAATAATGATAGCAAAAAAGGTAAACATCGCAAAATCTCTTTGAAATTAATAAAATCTATATGAATAATAATAAAATTAATAAAAAGCAATATTTTTTTAATGTAATATAAAACGATAGGAGTTTCACCTTAAGAGAATATTCGTGCGTGATGAAGGCAACTATTAGTGGACAGAATCTTATATTTCCTAGGAGAGTATGGATAAATAACATTTACTGGTAAAAGTGGATGTTATACGATATTTACTTACACATCAAAGACAGGTTTTTTCTCTCCGATGCTGGCTGTTGTACCTACATTTTGTTTTTGATTTTTCCTTAAAGCGAGTTTGCTAAATTTGGAATTTATTTATTTTAGCTTTCTGTACTGACGTCATCTCTCTCTCTCTCTGTACTGACGTCATCTCTCTCTGTTCTCTATACTGACGTCATGTCTCTCTGTACTGATGTCATCTCTCTCTCTCTCTCTCTCTCTCTCTCTCTCTCTCTCTCCTCTCTCTCTCTCTCTCTCCTCTCTCTCTCTCTTTCTGAAACCAGAACAGCAACAAAATAATGCGTGGGCATGGCAACATACACGGCTAATTATTATTACGCTGCCTCAAACCAAATATCCGTATATGCTCATTCCGGCCGAGGAATCCGTATAAAGACTTATTTTGGTGATCGTGGGTGGATCTTCAAGTCGTAGCTTAGTTCAGAAAAGCTGTGGGCGGAACGACAAACAAACCATTCGAGAAACGTTTCCTCGACAGTCCTGTTTCCTGTGAAAGTTGCCATATAACTGGCTGTAGCTTAAAATGCCCACTAAGCCGAGGAAGGCTATTAAAAAATAAATAAATAAATAAATAAATAAATGAATAAATGGGCGGGGGGATTGAACTGAGATACCCGCTGGGTTTTGTGCCAGTGACGCTATTCTCCCGACCGCACAAATATTTGTTCTCACAAGCTGAACAGTCATTTCTGTGTTTAATGTTAGCGCGAACCATGAATCTTCGTGTTTCAGTCGTACGGATCCCTCCTTTTGTATTTCAAAAATCTATGGAAAAAAAATTATATATCTTCTTCGATAACTCATTTCATAATAGTGGGATGCGTTGCACCGTCGATATGCGCTCTCTGGCCCAGTGCATCCGTCTTCAGCAGTGGTTTATTCTTCTGACTTTTCCTTGTCATAGGAGACTCGCCTCTGTCATGGCTATAGAGTGTCCCCCGCCCTTAGTTCCTCCGTCTGAGTGCCTACACAGGCCGCTCCCCAGCAGCAACTGGAGCCATGCCAGTAAAGTACCTTGTTTAAGGGTTACAACGCTGTGCCAACAGCTGGAATCGAACCCGGGACCCTTTGGTCCTGAAGCCAAAGCACTCACCACTGAGCCACATTGCCTGGCAAATTATCTATAGAAGCGCGTTTTACTTCGGTGTGAAATCCCTACCACAGCCCCTTATTGTTAGAAGCGGAGGCGTCCGGGAGAAATCCACGTGGGCGGCTGGGAATTGGAGCTAGAAAAAAATTACGCAAGGTTGCTGGCGGGTAGCTGTTCCCGACCAGGATTCTAACTGGGGAGGGGCTCTCTCCGTATCGCCGGAGTTTTAAACGAAACTTCCGGTTTGATCTCTGGTTCTCTCAGCGTAAGAGTCCAACCCGCGGTTCTCCAGACGCCAGAGCCCAAGGAAGTCACTTGGACTTTGGCCACTGGTCTGCCCCAACTTCTCCAGCGAGCGAATGGAATTGGTTCTGCCGAAGATAGAACTGCCCCGTGCCCGGGGATGGCTGATCTGCGCCGCCGAATTCCAGTTCGGACAAGCGGCAAAGAAGACATTCGACAGAACTCTACAAACGCCGTTCCTTTCGCCTTTATCATCACCTGGTGTAGCATCACCATTAACCCTTCCCCTTCCAGCAGCGTTGCTGGTGATAAGTAATAAAGAAAGTAAAAATAGACGCACACTGAACAACAATTACTTTCCCTTTTTTTTAATAAAGACGTTGAATATTTTCAGTGTATCTCGAGTTGATAACGTAGTGTCTATTGAACTCAGACATATTTCGGTGCGTATCTAAAATATTCTGTAAGCATGTTTAGAATGTTTTATCTTTTGGGCGAGCACGGGTAAATATCTTCAGTATTTTGTGTTCTGTTATCGTTCAGAATTAAATTCGGCTGAGTGGTTGGGGTAAGAATAAATAAGAGCAATAGACGTCCATATATAGATAGCATTCTAAGAAATTGCAGCATCTCGTATGCGGAGAATGGAAAACGTGGGCGACTTAAATAAATAAGTCGCATGTGCAATGAGCGTCAGCTTGTGATAAAATGATACTGTTAGTCTTCGCCCCTTCAGATTTTCAAATTGATTTTGTGTAGTGAGAGAAACACAGTGACGAGAGAGGGAGAGGGAGGGAGGGAGGAGGAGACAAAGTCGTGCTTACTTAAACCAAAATCTTATCAAATTGTTTTCATGTCTTCAGATTTTAGTAGAAGCTTTTCGTTTAAAAATGTACGATTTTAAGACGTAAAGCGCTCTATCATCATCTAAGATGGAAAATTGCGTTCCTTTGATTGTTCTGTGGGGAAGATGCTACAACATCCCACCACAAGCTGGCAAAGAAATGCTGCTGCGTGTTTGTAGTCGGATTATTCGGCTCGGTCTGGAGAAGCTTTGGAACTGTGATTTCTTACCATTGTGCCAAGTTTTCTCCTCCTCTCTCGTGAGATTCAGCAATCATAAAACGTTAAAAATGTCTACCGATAAAACAAAAGCCTGGATTTCAAGAATAATTTTGCTTTGTTTTTTTTTTAAATCAGTCTCCAATAAAGAGACTGCAAAAAGTATAGGTCTTAGCTGTTAATGCAGAAAGTAGACGTGAAACGTCAGTCTTAAATAAATAATGCTGCCCAGAGATCTCATCATTCACTAAACCGATTTAGCGCAATCAATCAATGAATAAAATAAATAATTACGAGAGATAAAAAAACACGAGAAAATAGAAATTCTATATCATGCATTTATATAAATAAAGCGACAACAAGACATGACTTTTTGGCTCAGTAAATATTTCTCGAATCTTGGATCTTGTTCTTAAATGGATCCCAAATGAATAACACGTTCACAGATACTGTCATTTACGCTTGTTTTCCCTTTATCCGGTTTTCGTCACCGACTTCCCCAAAACCGCTAGAATCCCAGTCGGAATCTAAGATCGCCATCAACCGCCTTTATAACTCCTTATTGTTTTATTTGTACAAGCTATTCTTTTACTCTCCACCTCACGACCGGATTCTCCTCTCCCTTTTTTTGTTTTTGTAGCTCCCACTTGTTCAGAAAACTCTTTAAAACAAAACGTTTAATGTCTAGCTATCTTTTTCAGTATTGCGACGGCGAAGAATCTGTTTATGTTTCTCAAAGTTTTCAGTTCGTTCTTATCGCATCTATTAAGAGCTTACGGACATTTAATGCTCCAAGTACAATGGCGCTTATCGACTTTGTTAAAATCCTAGACACTTTAAAACTCCTATCAGAGCATTATCTTCTCGGCTGAAGGCCGACACAGTTT
This sequence comes from Nautilus pompilius, assembly GCA_018389105.1. Taxonomy (NCBI): domain Eukaryota; kingdom Metazoa; phylum Mollusca; class Cephalopoda; order Nautilida; family Nautilidae; genus Nautilus; species Nautilus pompilius. Next base: position 1,836,313 of record JACATO010000125.1, on the reverse strand, counting down.
TGTCCATGAAAGATACTCGAAGTCTTATCGCCTTGGCACCAATACTTTTATAGGTTTTCAGTTAACAATCCATTCTCTTAAAAGGCTTACGTCTAGTGGAGTGAAGAGGAGGCAGAGACCTTAATAGTTATTTGCTGCCTTTGTTAAATCAATACTTTTACTTTCCTTATCATTTTCACGAATGCCCATTGTTTTGTTTGGCGGCGAGGTAGTAGTCAGGGTTCTGGGCTGTTAAAGTCGAAGGCGCCATGTTCGATTCCCGCTCAGTGTGTAGGCTCGGCGTGGCAAACCTCGCAGAGTTTGAAGTTTTCCGGCCACGTGAATTTACTCCGGTTCCCTCTCACACCTGAACAAAATTAACAGTTCTAGTAGGGACTTCGGCCATGTTCGCTTCTAGCAAAGGAGGCCGGTATTTTCCCCTTCACTAAAACCCGACGTGGAAGGGTCGTGGTAGCCTACCACGAGAGAACCCTTTCTCCCCAGTCTATCTTGGGTCAGGGCTGATGATTCACGACTGTCGACCGCCGGATTGGAGATGGCGTGTGACATTGGCGATTATTTCCGTTTTTTTTCGGAAGGAACAGGCATTACAGATTCAATCCAAGGCTTGGCTGTAATGAGAATAGTCTAAAAAAACAAACTTAGGCGCTATACGACTTATACTTGAGCACGACGAGATAACGTGTAAGTAATATGGCGCCCTACACCAGCCGAGAGGATGAGTGGAGCTTGATGCTGGATTTAGTCTTTTCTAGTGAGGACTCAACACTATGAAGGGAAAATAATTCTAAAGAGTCGTTATAGTAACTGCATGCAAATAAGCGGTATGGTAATGAGTTCTCATTATGAAGGACACAGCGTTATTACAAAGGCCGTTGAGCAATTATGAAAAATTACAGGTATTCAAGGGAATTAATAATTTATTTCAGATGTAGATTCGCCTACTCTCCACCTGTTCACTGTTTCGAATTCGTGAAATCGACAATCGCGAAAAATGCGTCTAACGTATGTGAGGACATTAATTTCCAATCTGTTTAACAGTCACGTGGTATGAATATTTATCCAGGATTAATATAAGGAACAACAGAAAACAAATAAAAACCACGCAATTACTAGGCTGTTTTGTATTATGGCGTTAAAAGTGTCGTTACGGATATGGACAGCAGGGAAAAGAGTTAAACCAACGCTAAGACTGGCGTAAGTTATTTGGAACTGAAGAATCGAAGGCCAATTTTAAAGTGGGCCTATGTTTTGCCGCGCATGACTTTAGAACTGTGAGGCCGTATAACCCCAACATTTGTTCAAATTCATGCACCGGAACTCTCTGATCCTTTTACCAAAAGTAGCCACTCGAAAAATATTCAGAGATACAATTATTACTATAAATCTTATTTGTTATTAATAGTATAGTCAGAGAAATAGAATTTCTTAAAAATTATTTCTCTATCGTTCAAAATAATCCCGTGTTACGTTTGTTATGCCATCTGGATTCTCGTCCGCCATCGAGATTCCAAAAATACTTTTTAAAATTTTAAAAATTTCTTCTTCTCTCTTCCACGCCTTCTATTTTTACTTTTAATTTTAGGTTGTTGTTTTGTTAATTATATTCAGAAAATGTCGCTGTTTGCTAAATTCAGATATTGCCAATAGTTGTTTGGCATCTATTTCCTCCCTTCAAAGCAAGAGCACGCAAGAAGATACCAGCAGACATTAGAAATTTTGCCAGAAGCTAATACGTCTTTTATTTATTCTTTAGCACAATGTTAAAAAAAAAAACGCGGTTTTTACAGCAAACAATGTCAAATGAATTAAAGGCATAAGATCTAACTTTAAAATACCTTTAAAACGAATTACATACAGATTTTAATATGTCGGAAATAGACACGCCTCTAACAGGTTTAAAGATAATTTTAAACATGGTGGAATATTCTTTATTCTAGCATGACCAGATTTGCGATGTCTTCGATTAAGCAAAAGATAATTTCGCAAGATGAATAAATATAAAATCACTTTTTAACAAAAACCAACAACAAAGTAGTGGACATCTTCACCCTAATTTCTCCCATTTCTGGATTACGAACACTGGCGCATAGTAATTAAAGGACGACTTCCTATTTAACAAAACCGAACGCGCTAAACTGACAGCGGTTCAGAGTTTGTTAGATCACGTATACTCTGCCCATCAGGTGAGAAGTCTGTAAATGACCTCAAGTGTAATTAGACACCTGTAGTTTTTACCTAGGTAGCTACTTTTTAAATAGTATTCACAGAGATTTCAGAATACTATCGCCAGAAGGTTGAGAATGATAATTGGATGCTAATAAAAGAAGAGCTATTCGATGCTTTGAGCTAGAAGCCACTTGTCGCTATTAATTATCCGTAGCAGAATCCACAGTGCGACCACACGGCCATCTTGAATGCGTCGGATTTCAAGCTACACTCGTTTCTTACATCCATCTTTCCGACTGTCTGTCGTCGTGTTTTCATGGTACATATTTAAGGGTTTTATGGACAGTTTATAGAAAAACGAACAAACCAAAGTAAAAAAAAAGACAACAAAAAAACCGTCTGCAAGTAGAGTAAAATTCCTATTGTATTATTGTGGTATTTTCCCATGATATTCCAACATTCCTTGCGGCATGTTGGCCTGTAAGTACAGTCGACCCCCGCGTAATCGCGGTTCGGCATTCGCGGCCCCGGTTATTCGCGGAATTTTCCTTAGAACCTAACTAATAATTGTTCGTGGAAACCCCCGCATATTCGCAGAATCGCAAATATCTTCCGTGATTTTTTATGGCTTTTTTCGTGGCAATATATATATTTTTCACGCTTTTTAACACTAAATTAATAATAACAATATAATTGACTAATTTTGTAATATAAATACTATGTAAATTCAACAAAATATCAATATAAAATAAACGCTATTGGCTGGAGGTTTGAAAGTAGCCAATCCGAGAGCGTTATTCATTTATCCTTGCTGCTGATTGGCTGCTGCCCACGAGGCGCTGTCTCAGGCAGATGCAGCCCAGCAGCCCCGCATCATCCCAGTTTACCGCGTGTAGCTATCTCAAGTGTTGTATTTTTAATTAAATTATTATTATATATTTACTTACATATTTTACGTTATATTTTGACGTTTATAGGCATTTTTATGGACCACGTCCAATATTCGCGGTTTTCACTCTTCGCGGATGCTCAAGGGACGTAACCCCCGCGAATACCGGGGGACAGCTGTATATCGCGATTTTTTTTTTTATCCATGCACACTTTCGTATTTTCTGAATTACAGCAACAATAACGAATACACGAATGAATGTCTGTTTGTTTAAAAAGATATTTACTGTCCTCTCTCAACGAATGAGAGAACAATAAAAAAAGAAAAAGACAAGAGATTGACTCTTTTAATTCCGAGTCTACCCCAAAATGTTTCGGTGTAACTAATAAAAATGGGGCGCGGCAGTTTCTTGCGAGATAACAAAATATTTATTGCAGAGAGAGAGAGAGATGATGTCAGTACAGAGAGAGAGAGAGAGAGAGAGAGAGATGATGATGTCAGTACAGAGAGAGAGAGAGAGAGAGAGAGAGATGATGATGTCAGTACAGAGAGAAAGAGAGAGAGAGAGAGATGATGATGTCAGTACAGAGAGAGAGAGAGAGAGATGATGATGTCAGTACAGAGAGAGAGGAGAGAGAGAGAGAGATGATGATGTCAGTACAGAGAGAGAGAGAGAGAGAGAGAGAGATGATGATGATGTCAGTACAGAGAGAGAGGAGAGAGAGAGAGAGAACGAATTTATTTAGAGTAAAAACGATTTATTATTTTACAAATGGCTTATATAAATTGATTTAACTACGACATCAAAGCACGCACGTGTGCTAATGTGAACCGACGAGATTGCCCGAGATTTCGACTATGTCGTCTGCGCATTTGGAATTCGGTGCGCGAAGTTTACTGATAAGATATGCGGTTCCTCTCTCTCTCTCTCTCTTTCTTCGATTATTTACTTATGTTGGCGATGGTTTATTATTAATTATTGACTCTAGATAGCTTTTTTTTGTCTGTTTGTAGGAATATGAAGGCTTTGAAGCAAACTAAATTCGATGTTATCAATCTTGCATCATCAGGTTTATACTATACACGACAACAACAACATTAATAATAATAATAATAATAATAATAATAATAATATATAATAATAATAATAATAATAATAATAATAATAATAATATCTTGATTAAATCAAGAACTCAGTATTTTCCCAATTTGGTCATTGTTGTCGAAAGACCAACCTGTCATGATTTTCTTAATGTATAATTTGTATCATTACGTTGACTAGAACAGTCACGTGATTTTGTGGAAAGTGAATCCAGTCAAACTAAAAACTGATATTAATTTTCGTTACACGTCAACCCCCCTCTCTCCCCCCCTAAAATG